>CM035847.1:206012379-206754879 GCA_020510985.1 Pholidichthys leucotaenia | reverse complement strand
CACTCCTCATATGTGTCAGCTGGTCCCAATGAGCTAAACACCCGCTGTCTCTTGATACCCAGGCTGTGAATCAGGATTGCCCACCACCACATCTCACCGACTCTAGCTGGGTCCATAGCCATTACGTACATAAGGAATGAATCAAACCACGCTTCCATGCCGATGTTATAAAGATTTATCATCGTCGCCATTGTTGTGTCTGGAAAACAGGGACACCGGAGGCGGTGGCTGTGCTGAACAGTAGTTTTAATAGCAGTCAGTTTGTGGCACGTGTTGCATACAGAACTGTTGCTATGCTAACAACAAGAAGGTACAGGCTGGTATTTGTCTAGAGGCGGAGTGCCAAAGAGACAGTCTCCCGCCATCAATCCCCTAATATAGGCATGGCGTGATGACATCATCCGTGCCTTTGCCATCACGTCTGTGCTGCTTGTTGTTAATATGGGGATATCTAACATATAGGCCTGGTCTAAGTGAACAAAGAGTCAGCACATGTCCTGCACCTGGCATAGGAGCAACGACTGATCTAATTGCATGGATTTTGCCAGTAAAGAAGAAGGCAAAGTCATTACAGGCACACTTGGATAGAAGTTCCGGAGCTACTGACACAGGGGGATTTGTTAGCCTGTCAACAGTAGTGAACAAGGTGTGCGCATTATTGTTATGCCTCAGTGAAACAGAAGCGTACAGTAATTGGTTAGTGCGTCTGTTTGTGGCTGTGTGTATCTGTCTGTCTGTCGGTCCGCCTCTCTGTTTCAGCTCACCTGGTCAAAATTAAGTGGAAATAAAGGCTTATATCATCGTATCACAATATTTTCTCGACTTTTAATTTGACAGAATTGTGAGATAAAGCTTTGCTTTCAAAATAAACACAAATTTTACTCACCATTTCTGTCAATGCAGCTGCGAAAACAGGAAATGTAATAACTATGCCAGGCCAGTAGAGGTCGGAGTGCCACTTTTTACAGCCATCCATGCTACCATGCCACAGGCACCGAGGCACAACACCTTGGTGCTTTTTATTGTTTTAAGCAACAATGTCAGAAAAATATGCTTGCCTTACATTTCTCAGCAACAAATTATAAATGCTCAATCTCTCATTATAGATTTTATAATGAACCTGTAATTTAGTTTTTCACCACCTGCATTCAGCTTTTCGACACTCTCTTTTTTCAGCTCTTACCAGTGTGGCATTTCTGCTTCAAGATTTCTTTTTAGTAGTGACCACCTTCACCTTGGTGGGAACGAAGGCATCAGTAATATTGACAATTTTACCACTGAAACTTTCCACAAGCTCATTAACTGAAGGTGAAAGGGGTGAGGAAGAGAAAGCTTGGATGAATATTTCACCAGTATTTTCACTGAACCAGATCATCAGATCATCAAACCAGTCCTGTGACTGGTTTGATGCCAAGTTGACCGAGATGACCCCCGTCATTGAAGCCAAGTGCTCAGCACTTGCTGAGTACAAGAAGTACCCAAACGAGAAGAATCTCCAGATTCTCAGGGCTGCGAGAAGCAAAGTTCAGCAGACTGCTCGGCGCTGTGCCAACGAGTACTGGACTCAGCTCAGCCAAGACATTCAAACCGCTGCCATAACAGGGAACATCCGTGGTATGTACGATGGCATCAAGAAAGCACTTGGTCCGGCTCAGAGCAAGACGGCCCCCCTCAAATCCTCCACTGGGGTGATGATCACAGAAAAGAACAAGCAGATGGAGAGATGGGTGGAACACTACTCCGACCTCTACTCCAGAGACAACACCATGACACCGTCAGCCCTTGATGCCATCGACTGCCTGCCATCCATGGACGAACTTGACGCCGAGCCAACTATCGACGAACTCAGCAAGGCCATTGATAGCTTGGCCGCTGGCAAGGCACCCGGCAACGACGGCATACCCCCTGACCTGATCAAGCACTGCAAGACCGCCCTACTGCTGCCATTGCATGACGTCCTCTGCCAGTGTTGGAAGGAAGGTGCCGTACCACAGGACATGAGGGACGCCAAGATCATCACCCTCTACAAAAACAAAGGGGAGAGAAGCGACTGCAACAACTACAGGGGAATCTCCCTCCTCAGCGTTGTTGGCAAAGTCTACGCACGAGTTGTTCTCGTTCGTCTACAGAAGCTTGCCGAACGTGTCTACCCCGAGTCTCAGTGTGGCTTCCGCGCTGCGCGATCGACGGTAGACATGATATTCTCCATCCGCCAACTCCAGGAGAAATGCAGAGAACAGAACATGCCCCTGTACGTCGCCTTCATCGACTTCACCAAAGCGTTCGATTTGGTCAGCAGAGAGGGCCTTTTCAAGATCCTGCCAAAGATAGGATGCCCACCAAAGTTGCAAAGCCTCATCGAATCGTTTCACACCAACATGCAGGGGATAGTGCAGCACGATGGCAACGTCTCAGAGCCATTCAACATACGCAGCGGAGTGAAACAGGGCTGTGTACTTGCGCCAACCCTCTTTGGGATTTTCTTTGCTATGCTCCTGAGGCATGCCTTCAGCACAGCAACAGAGGGAATCTACCTGCACACAAGATCTGATGGCAGGCTTTTTAACCTCGCCCGCCTGAAAGCCAGAACCAAAGTACGCGAGGCTCTAATCAGAGACATGCTGTTTGCAGACGACGCTGCAGTTGCAACCCACACACAGCAGGAGCTTCAGACCCTGATGGACCGCTTCTCTCAGGCATGCAAGGACTTCGGGCTTACCATCAGCCTGAAGAAGACTAACGTCTTGACGCAAGGCACGGAAGCACCACCAACCATCACCATCGACGACTACGAGCTGGAGGTCGTGAATCGGTTCATGTACCTGGGGTCCACAATCAGCAACAACCTCTCCTTTGATACAGAGATCAACAAGAGGATTGGAAAATCAGCCTTCACACTCGCTCGCTTCACCACACGAGTGTGGGAGAATCCCAAACTCTCTGTCAAGATGAAGATGGCAGTGTACAACGCCTGCGTCATCAGCACACTGCTCTATGGGAGTGAGACGTGGACAACATATGCCCGGCAGGAAAAGAGACTGAACTCCTTCCACTTGTGCTGCATTCGCCACATCCTGGACATATCCTGGCAGGACAAAGTGCCCAACACAGAAGTTCTGTCGCGCGCTGGCCTTCCCTCCATGTTCACTCTACTCAGGCAGCACAGGCTCCGCTGGCTAGGCCACGTTCACCGTATGGAGGATGGCAGAATCCCAAAAGATGTCCTCTACGGAAAACTGGCAACTGGCAGGAGAGACGTTGGCCGCCCACAGCTGCGCTTTAGAGACATCTGCAAGAGAGACATGAAGGCCCTGGAGATCAACACAGATCGCTGGGAGGACCTTGCAACGGACCGCTCCAAATGGAGAGGCACCCTGACCAGACAGCTCAAGGCAGGTGAAGAGAGACTGACTGCTGCAGCAGATGAAAAAAGGACCCGCAGGAAGAACCGTCACAGACCCAGCAGCACGGAGACCACCCACAAGTGCGACCTGTGTGACAGGGACTGCCATTCGCGCATCGGCCTGTTCAGCCACAGGCGGTGCTGTTCCAGCAGAGTAGACGTTTAGGATTCTCTTCCATGGTCATCATAGACCGACGGAGGCCGCCGCCGCCGATTTTCACTGATGTACTGTTTTGGTGACCTCTGTCTGGACATTTCTATTGACATTAATAGCACTCTCAAAGAAAACACAAGAATGGTCAGACAGAGCAATGTCCATCGCCATAACCTTAGAGATGTTCAGACCTTTGGAGATAGCCAAATCCAGACTGTGTCCTCTGATGTGTGTTTTTTCTCCTCACATGCTGAGTCAGTCCAAAGTTATCAAGAACACAACACAATTCATTGGTCCCTCTGTCCTGATGGTTGTCAGCATGAATGTTCAAATCACCAATAATAACTACACAGTCAAAGGCTACGTGTCCACCAAACACATTTTTTTGTCGCCCAACAGCCCTGAACCGCTTGTGCGCTATGATCTGGAAAAAAAAAGTCTGTGCCTTGTATCCTAACAACAGCTTGTCACTCACAGCTCAGCACTTCTGCTTTTCCCATCGAGACTTTCTATTTATTTTTTAAGAGCAGCCTCTAAATAACGATGGACAGGAAACGTGTTCTGGCATTGGTAGCAGCTCTGGGTGCAAAATATGATGACACAAAAAGAAAACAAGAGTCTGTGTACATGATATTAACAGGTCAATAATTTCTTGGATGCAGACTAATTACAGAAAACTCATCTACCCTTCTGAGCTGAATAGAATAGTCCATGGTCAAAATTTCATTTATTTTTACATCTCTTTTATTAAGTCAACTGAAATATGCTCAACACAAGGTTTCCTATACTCATAAGTCACTGTCGGTAAATAATCACATTTCACATTGGAACTATTTTTTTGCAGTCATCAACTGAACAAATTCACAGAGTATCCGTATTACTGTATCTTCCTCAACAAACTTGTAAGAAAGAAATAAGATATGATCGTGACAAAGGCACAAACACTCACCTGGCATGTTGACAGATGTGGACACATTCCTCCAAGCGTTCGCTTTCAAATTTTGATCATGGTATCCTTTTAATGTCAGCTGAAAGAGTACTGGGTTGTTTGATGCTGCAAAGTTCAGGCTGTACCCTGCCATCCTACCATTCTCTTCTTCCCGTACCGGCAACCTCTGTCCCATCCTTCCTTAATTCTGATTGGCTGCTTAGAAAGGTTTGACATTGACGAGCGCAGCTGTACTCTAAAAAGCTGAACTTTTTTCAGCCCTCAGTGTCCTGAGCACCGTGACAAAAAACAGTCATCGCTGAGAGCATTTTTGCACCGAACTCAGAACTCAGAAAAGATTTATTGCCAAGTACATTCACAGTAAACAACTGATAAACATACGAGGGATTTGACTTGACACTGAAAACGATATAGTTGACATTTTCGGTGACGCGGCAGCGTCAGTAACGCGCCTGTCAGCAGACTGGGAACAGGAAGCATGAGGGAGGAAAGGATAAACACAATAGGAGAGAGAAAAAAAGCATTGTTTGTCAGAATACCGGTCATAAATGATCAATATTATGATTACAAGAAAAAAAGCTCTCAATGCACAAATAGCAGACAATAGAATCTATAGAGTTTTTGCGTAGGCTCGTAAAATTCACGTGACTCGCTGGGGTAAACATAAACACGCCGTAGGTGCCGCCATCTTGGATGGCAAGAGCAGCAGTTGCACTGTGAGAACCCAGGCGTAACTTGTACTGTTTAGCGATCAGAATGAGTGAGGAGAACACACAGTCACAGTCTGACATAATAACATCCTATCATCCTCTTCAACAAATGACACTGTGGCCTCTGACACTGTGTCTGCGATGTCTGTGTCACATTCAGTGGAGTCATTGTCAGCAGTCATAACAGCAGACAAGTGTTTTTAATTTTGCTCCCGTGCGCTCCTCTGGTGTGCCGAAATGCCTCAGTTGAACGGAGGTGGCGGGTGTGGGGTAACAGCTGGAGCAATTAGCAGAACAATGACTGCCAGTAATCTGCTCAGCGGGGATGGTTTGGGGGCAAACGATGAGATGATATCTTTCAAAGACGAAGGGGAGCAGGAGGAAAAGATATCGGAAAACGTGTGAGCGGAAAGGGATGTGGATGATGTGAAATCATTGCTGGTGAACGAGTCGGAAAACAACAGCAGCTCCGCGGACTCAGAGGTGAGTGAAGCGCGCTGCGTGTTTTTGGTTTTTTTTTAAAGGCTCTCCACGGCGCGCCGCGTTAAAACGTACCTGATTTTATGCACATTTTCAATATTTTTCTCCCCTTTCATGTGTGCATTGTCTTTTGTAGCAAGCAGAGAGGCGCCCCCAAACCAGACCCGACTCACAAAGTTTTTTTTTTTTGTTTTTTTTTTTTTTTGTTACTTATTTGTAGCTGTAGGTAGATTTGGTTTGCAGTCTGGTGACAAGCCACCGGCCGCTGCGTGCACGAGCGCCCTAAACCTACATGTTTTTGGTGTGCGGGAGGAAACCGGAGAAATCCCGGAGTAAACCCACGCAACACGGGGAGAATATGCAAACTCCACACAGCTCACTGTTGGTCGGGGGCTGGGATCGAGCCCACGGTCTCATGATCCCCGCGATCCCCCGGCCGAGGGTAAACTGTGCTGTCACAGTGCTAAACCACTGCTCCACCGTGCAGCCCGTTATGAGAAAGCGAGAGATTACGTCAGTGAAGGTAATTATTCAAAAATCCAACCTTTTTTTTTTTTTTTTTTTTTTGCATTTCACACCGGCCATTTAATTCCCCGCTTATCCCCTTATCAGGGGGAACAACAGGAGTACACCATTTTGCCGAGTTTGTAGGTACACGTGAGCTATGTGGTTTGTTTCACCCTGCTGCTGCTGTTTCTTGCCATCCAATATGGCGGCACACTCTAACGGGCCAGTGTGGCACGCCCCCTGACGTCATATGCAAAAACTCAATACAAGGACACAAAGAGAGCAGTGAATGAATAATCTTCTCATCAGTTTATTGAGTCAGTGTGAGTGTGGTGTTGAGTGAGGGTGTTTATATCAGTTAAGAACAACAAAGTCTCTTCAGCAGGAGATGTTGTGTCTAGCGTCTGGCGCTTGTGTCCTTGCACAGCAGATGGTAAAGTTTGCCAGACAGCTGGCTGTCCATGAGAGTCAATGCTGCTCACATGTTTTGAAAACAAAGACTGCAGATAATCTGGAGGACTTTGATTGTAAGGGCAGGTCAAATGAGTCGAATAGTACTGACTTCAGAGAAAAAAACTTTATATTCTCTTGTAGATTCAGTACTTAAATCCTTCATTGCTGGACGTTGAAATCATCATGGATGGCTCTCAGCATGATCATGATGTAATCCATTTTCCTAGACAGTTCTCCATTAGCCGCTGTCAGAGTCCTGCCCAATTGGTCAAATTGATGGTTAAGCCTCGCCAGGGCCAGCAAGTGCCGAGGGCACTTAGCGCTGTAAACGCTGGATTACATAAAGAATGAATAGAAAATAGTTGCCCACAGCAGAAAAAAAAACACATTTGGTGGACACGCAGCCAAAGTCAACACAAATGATAGAAAGCAGCTTAGTCAAATCATCAAAAAAGGCTGCATGGTATTTAAGTGGTCTGTAACCATTAACAAACAACACACAGGAGGGAGAATTCAGCTCAAGAGCCATATATTCAAATGAAGTAAACTTATCATAAGATATCTGCTTGCGCTGGAGGGAAGCATTAAACAAAACAGCTCCTCCACCTCCTTTCTTATGGAGCCTGGATTCAATTATAAAGCTGAAGTTGGGAGGGGCTGCTTTGAGAAGAAGAGATCCACTGTTATCTTGGTCTAACCAGGTTTCTGTCATGTCTGCGTTTACTCCTCCTGGGCAAAGGAGGAGAGGACCCACTCGCCAGGCCAATCTGGTAAACCATACTGTATTGAAACACAAAATAGACAATGCATGTGGGCAGGAGTTATAAGAAATGATAATCCAGATGCATGGGGTAAAAGCAACAATAAGTCCAAACGACGTGGTACATAAGGTGAGGTTAACACAAGAACACAGCAAAGAACACAGATTGAACAACATATATAGATGGGAGAGCAATCAGGACAAAAGAGAACAGGTGAGCACCATCAAGGCCAGCACAGTACAGGCGGGGAAGTACAAAAAGAGAGGGGATACACAGCAAACATGATAAATAAGTAAGAAGATAAGATAAGATAAGCCTTTATTAGTCCCACAATGGGGAAATTCCAGGATTGCAACAGCACAGGGATAGCAACACTCAGATCAACAATCAAGAAGACAGGAAAAACAAGAGCAGCGAATATACATGTGTACACATAAATATATAAATATATATACACACAGTGCGGAGCATTGTAGCTAGATGGAGTAAACAGCATAACCGTCTACTTAGTTATCCTACATAGTATGAATATGTACCCATACATATTGTCACCCTCCGTAGCGACTGATATTGTCCTAGTTGTATACTGGAGGGGACCATTGTGTAAGTGTATTGCGTCTTTTGCATTCAATACTATTAGATCGTCATGTTTTTTTGCTATCTCTGTGAGCAGCCCTGCTTAGGTTATACAGTCTGACAGCCGTAGGTAGGAGAGACTTGCGAAACCTCTCGGTTGCACACCTAGGATGATGTAGTCTACTGCCAAATGAGCTCCTCAGTGCGTTCAGTATGTCCTGCATAAGGTGGGACTCGGACTCCAGCAGAGATGACAGTTTAGCCACCATCCTTCTCTCTCCCATCTCCTCCACTGGGTCAAGGCGTTGCCCCAGGACAGAGCTAGCTTTCTTGATAAGTTTGTTCAATCGCTTCCTATCGGCTGCTGTAATGCCACTGCCCCAGCAGACCACTCCAAAAGTGATGGCTGATGCCACCACCGTGTCATAGAATATCTTCAGCAGTGCCCCTTGTACACCAAAAGACCTGAGTCTCCTCAGTAGAAACAGCCTGCGCTGTCCCTTCTTGTAGAGTGCATCGGTATTGTGTGACCAGTCTAGTTTATTGTTCAGATGAACACCCAGGTACTTGTAGGATGTCACCATCTCAATGTCTGTTCCCTGGATGTTTACTGGTGCTGTGAGGGGTTGTCCTTGCCTGCGGCAGTCCACCACCAGCTCCTTAGTTTTCCTCGCATTGATCTGGAGGCAGTTCCGATGGCACCAGTCCACAAAGTTCTGGATAAGTCCTCTGTACTCAGCTTCATCTCCGTTGGAGATGAGGCCGGCGATCGCAGAGTCGTCAGAGAACTTCTGTAGATGGCAGTGTTTTGTGTTGTGTGAGAAGTCCGCAGTATAAAGGGTGAACAAGAAGGGAGCCAAAACCGTTCCCTGGGGGGCCCCCATGCTGCCGATGATCGTGTCGGACACACAATCCCGGGTTCTCACAAACTGTGGCCCATTTGTGAGGTAGTCCAGGATCCATGATGACAGGTGCTGGTCCACCCCTGCGCACAGCAGCTTGTCCTTCAGGATCATCGGTTGGATGGTGTTGAAAGCACTGGAGAAGTCAAAGAACATGATCCTCACCGTGTTCCCAGGCTTCTCCAGGTGGTACAGGGAATGGTGAAGGAGGAAGATCACTGCATCCTCCACCCCGATGCCATGCTGGTAGGCGAACTGGAGTGGATCCATCGCTGGTCCCACCAGGGGGTGGAGGTGAGCAAGGAGCAGTCTCTCCAGGGACTTCATCATGTGAGACGTCAGGGCCACTGATCTGTAGCTGTTCAGGTCTCTGGGGTGGGAAGTCTTTGGTACAGGCACCACACAAGATGTTTTCCACAACTGTGGTACCCTCCCCAGCTTCAGGCTCAGGTTGAAGATGTGCTCCACAATCCCACACAGCTGGTCTGCACAGGACTTGAGGAGCTTTGCGCCGATGCCGTCCGGTCCCGAGGCCTTCCTCTCCTTGATCTTCCTCAGCTCCGTCCTCACCTGGGTCTTAGTGAGGGTCATGTTGGGGGGCTGTTCTGGGAGTGGGGGGGTGTTGTTGGAGTGGGGTGTGGGCAGCAGGACTCAATGTCTTTAGAGGCAGCAGTGGTTGTTGTGCAGTCGGGGGGGAGGGCGGTTGGTCAAACCTATTAAAAAACAGGTTCAGATTGTTCGCCCACTTCCTGCCCCCTGTGGCCTGGGAGGAGGTATTCTGGAGCCCAGAGATGGTTTTAAGGTTTCTCCAGACCCCGCCGATGTCGTTCTGTTGCAGCTTGTCCTCCATCTTCTTCCTGAAGCTGTCCTTGCCTTCTCTGATCTTCCTCCTCAGCTCCCTCTGTATGGACTTCAGCATCTCCCTGTTCCCCGACCTGAAGATCCTCTTCTTCTCTCTCAGAAGTGTTTTTATCTCAGGGTTGATGCAGGGTTTGTTGTTCGAGCAACACTGTATGGTCTTGGTGGGTATGGTATTGTCCACACAGAAGCTGATGCAGTCCGTAATGGTGTGAGTGAGGCCATCGATGTCCTCACCATGTGGATCGCAGAGCTGCTCCCAGGCAGTGGTTTCAAAACAGTCCTTTAGAGCGTCCATTGCCTCCTCAGACCATAACTTCACTGTGCGCATGACCGGAGGTTGTCTGTGTACTAGGGATTTGTACACCGGCAGGAGATGAACCAAGTTGTGATCCGAGCTCCCGAGTGGGGGCAGTGGTGATGAGGTGTACGCCTCCTTAGTGTTTGCACAGAATAAGAATAAGAAGGGAACATAAAATGTGGACAGGGGCTGCAGACCTGTTCATAACACTACAGAACCCGCCCCCCCCCCCCCCCCAAAGGTCGGGTCCCAGACGACCCTAGGGTAATAACCATAAGAGCGAAAAAGAAAAAAACAAGAAAACCCCCAAACCCTCACAAGGTAGGTGGTGGAGTTAAAGGCCAGGCGGGCCGAAACAAATTGTAACTCCCCTTTAGCAAAGTCAGGTGGTCTTCCAGAGTCCCAGGGCCACCAGATCGGACAGCCAGGCAGGTCAGGGGGCCTACCCAAGTCCATGGGTCCCCAAACTGGAGTACATGATGGGTCTGGGGGCCTTCCAAGGTCCAAAGGCCAATGGGAAGGTGAACACAGGGTGTTGGGTGGCCTACCAAGGACCATGGGCCACCAAACAGGAGAAAATACACGAGCTCATGCTCAGAAATTAACACACAGACCCTTTGCATAGAAAATAATACACAGGCCCTTAACTCTTAGAGAAAAAATGCAGGATTCTCTTGCTCAAAAGAAAACAGCATAGAGGTTCTAAACTCAGGAGATGACATGGAAATTTTACCCTCCGAAACCTTAACCTCTGGAGAAGATAAAGAACCTCCAAGCTCTGGAGATGACAACATGGAAGTCTTGCATTCAGGAGATGATAACATGGAAATTTTGTATTCAGGAGATAATGACATTGAACCCCTACACTCAGAAAATGACAACATGGGACTTTCAAACTCAGGAGGAGATCTCGTGGAAACTTTATCCTCAGGAACTGGCAACAAAGAATTTTTACACTCAGGAGATAACAATGCAGGAGTCTCTAGTTCAGGAGATAACACAGGTCCTGGGGTGAGTATCTGACGGGCCTTTGGTGCAGGGGCCAACAACAGTGGAGAAGTGGCGACCTCAGGCTGCGAATATTGAACAGGCTGCTCAGCCTCCTGAACAATGGCTGGAGGTCCACCGACCTCTGGGATGATGGCTGGAGCATGGTCCTTCTTTGATTCCTTCTCTGACACAGCCACCTCGAATGGGGAAGAAAGGCAGGGGGTGAGTGAGGCGTCACCACAACCACCAGCAGTTAGGCAAAACTTAACTAATATTGATGTTAAAAAAGTAAGGAAACGTACTTGCCTGAGCTCCTGGTCCACTGCTGCTGGGGTGGCCACCTCTGGATGAGCTGCAGGAACCGTAGCATGCACCTCTGGCAGAACAGGAACAGCTGGAGCTGTGGCGTGCGCTTCAAGGACAGCAGGAACCATTGTGTGCACCTCGGGGACGGCTGAAGTTGTTGTGTGTATTTTGGGGATGGCTGGAGCTGTTAAACGCACACCACTAGCAGCTGGAGCTGGTACTGGAGCAGGTAGGTGCAGTGGAGCAGGCACAGGTGCTGGGTGGCACCATGGATCAGGCACTGGAGCTGTTGTAAATGCAGATGAGGAAGCGGGCATGAGCCTCCTTGCAGCAGATGTGGAAGCCGGCACTGCAGCTGCCATGGGAACAGGCGTAACAACAGTCTTGGGGACCGGCATAACTGAGCTCTGCGGGGCTGCAATGGAGTAAGGAGGGGAAAAGGCTGGAGCTGAAAGCTCCTGAGTCAGGGGACGCTTATTCGTCGGCACAGTTTACTGTGTTGCAGACATACCCCTCTTATGCTTGTGGTGTGGCCGCGAGGCTGGTGAGTGGGGAGGAGAAGAGGAGGCCAGAGTCAGAAAGCATGCTGTATTGTCGGCACAAACTCCGGTGTCTCAATTAGGTTTCACACCAGTCCGCGATACATCCTATGAAGGTTGGAGACGGTGGCCAGTAGTCATGCCAGCTCGGGGTAATTCCGCAGACTGGGATGTGCCTCCACTATCTCAGTAGCTGAGTCCAGGCTCTCCAGGGCTTCCTCTGGAGTGCGGGAGGCACTCCTGTCCGAGACAAAGTCCTGGATAAACTGGGCTGCTGAAAGCTCATCCACAGTGGGACCACTGGGTGCCAACCTCCTTCTGCTTGCTGAGTCCAGGTATGCTGGCGTCATGCTCCTACCAGACTCGCCCACTGGGTCCATCACTGGCTGCATTCTTCTGTCATGTCTGCATGTCTCCTGGGCAAAGGGGGAGAGGACCCACTAGCCAGGCAAATCAGGTAAACCATACTTTATTGAAACAGAAAATAGACACTGCACATGAGCAGGAGTTATAAGAAATAATAATACAGACGCGTGGGGAAAAAAGCAACAATAAGTCCAAACGGCACGGTACACAAGGTGAGGTTAACACAAGAACTTAGCAAAGAACACAGACTGAACTAGAAAAGCACTCGGAGAGCGCAGACCTCCGCCAAGCGCCACAGTTCCCCTGTGGGCATGTTGTCCTGTATTTTTTTTTTCCCCAAGTGTTCTGACGATTTTTTGGCAAAGTTACATGCACACAAAAAAAAATAAATTGAAAAAATATTGAAAATGGCCCTATCTCGCAATGTTAAATTAAAAAAAAAAAAAAAAAAGAATCCTTTAAAAAATTCCTGGATCCAGACGGTGATCCGGATCACCACCAAAATCTAATCATCTGTAGGATACACCATTTCTGACAATCTGTGAAAATTTCATGAAAATCCGTCCATAACTTTTTGAGTTATCTTGCTACCAAAAAAACAAACAAACAAACAGACAGACAGACAGACAGACAAACCAACGCCGATGAAGACATAACCTCCTTGGCGGAGGTAAAAAATCACATACACTGTATAGACGGGAGAGCAATCAGGACAAAACAGAACAGGTGAGGTCCATCAAGGCCATCAGGCAGCACAAGATGGGTCGGGCAGTGCAAAAAGAGAGGGGATACACACCAAACATGATAAACAAATAAGAAGGGAACATAAAGCATGGACAGGGGCTGCAGACCTGTCCAGAACACTACAGTTTCTGTCAGAAACATAAAATCCAGTTTGTGTTTTATAATTAAATTGTTAATTAAAAATGTTTTTCCTGCCAAAGACCTGATATTTAATAAAGCTAGTTTCAGTATGTTAAGAGCATCATCTGCCAAATTTTCATTTTTGTTCAGGCTGTGGCTGATGAGACATGAACACTAGTTTTGATAAATTTACAGGATGTGTAGAATGGTCTTTTTCCTCTGTAAATTTACCATGTGGCAATTCATCGCACAACTGCGTACAACCCACAGACAAATGGGTTATGCGAGCGTTTTCACAGGTCACTGAAGGCAGCGCTCAGGGCTTCGTTGACGGATGCAAATTGGGTTGACCGGTTGCCGTGGGTTCTATTGGGGTTGCGTTCTACACCAAAAGAGGATTTGGAGGCTTCCCCGGCTGAGCTGGTTTTTTCCCAGCCACTGCGGCTGCCCGGGGAATTCTTGCCAGATAATCCAGCTCCGGACAACTGCCCGTCTCAGCGTTTGCAGCGTAGTGCAGACACAGGCACGCTGCCAGGCCCGGCCCACCACTGTTTTCCACGCGCTTTTGTGCCAAAAACCTTGAAGAACGCAGAGTTTGTGTTCGTCATACACGATGGCCACTGCCCGCCATTCCGCCCACCCTATGATGGCCCTTTCAGAGTGTTGGAAACAGGGGACAAGCATTTTTTGCTAGACTTGAGGGGGCGTTGGGAGAAAATATGCATAGACAGACTTAAGCCCGCCTTTGTAGTGGTGGACGAGCAAGTGCTGCTGGCCCGGGCCCCTCGGCGTGGAAGACCCCCACTGAGAACTCCCCAGGCAAACGATTCACCAGGACAGCCACACGGGCAGAGCGAAGTCCCCCCCCCCCTCGCCTTGGCCCACCCGCAGTCAGACACACATCCAGCAGCCCCCCGCTGGCACAGAGACCCCCGTTACAGCAGATATGGGAGGAGACTGAAGCCCAAAAGACGTGCCGACTGAAACTCTGTCTGGGGGTGGGGGGGGGGGTGATATGGCAATGTATATTGTAGAGGAGTCAGCAGACAGCGTCTCAGTCAGGATGCAGTGGTAAACATAAGAGAATAATAGGCAGGGACGTCATGGGGAGTTGGCAGGAAGAGGGAGCTGGGGGTTGAAGGGAAATGCATTGTGGAGTTGGATATCATGCATTGTGATGTGAAATGTCATGCAGATGTGAGATGATCTGTGGAGCTTATAAGGAGAAACCTGGTTTGGCTGTGTCATTGCTTTTCTGTGTATGGATGATGTGAGAGTGTTAATAAAGCTTTGTCTGTCCGTAAACTGGCCTCATCATTTCCCACACTCTCCACAACCAGCCTTTTTTTGCTATCTATTAAAACAGGAGTTAAGGAAACTACTTCCATACTGGGGCCCGACTTGTCCTGGAAAGAGCCATGAGTACCAATGCTATCAGAACCTGGACCCAGTACATATTAGTTGGAGCTTGCGCTGTCATCAGGCTGTGAATTTCAGTTTGGCCGTGAGAGTGGGGGTGGGGGCTAGGGCTTTGGCAGTTGTGTCAGAGCTCGCTGGGGAATTGCTGGAGGGAGACAATGGACCCATGTATCAGCGTGTGTGATTAGTCTGTCAAAGAAGTCATCCATGTTTTCTTGGCACATGGCCAAAAGAGAAGAAGCACATGACTCATTCCTGTTTCTGGAAAGGTATGAGCAACGGGGGAATCCATTGTGCAGACTTTCCCCTTGTGCAAATGGTCATGGTGTAGAGGATGACTTTCACAAACGAGACTGAGTTTATTTCTCAGGGTTGGTTTATTGCAAGGTCACATCCTCTAACAAGAACAGGATCTCAGGAAAAGAGGCAGAGCAATCATCCAACAAGCTCTTATAGTCTCACCAGACACAAAACCCCCCACATCAAATCACACACCCCCAACCCACAGTCTTAGGTAAACATCCAGCGCCCGAGGCTCCTTGGTGTCTCCATTGTCCTCTGACCCTCTGGCGTCTGGGGCTCCTGCTGGGGCATTCTCTCCAGCTTCACATCTCCTGCAAAGCCAACTTCACACCTCTCGTAGGTCCTCACAGGGTCAGGTCCTCTTTGGTCCTTAAGACGTGAAGCTTCTGGAATATGCACTGTCATTCCTACTAGGTGAATGCGGGGAATATGAATACAATATATGCGCCTTAAATATGCGCCATATAACCCCTCCCAAACATCTAAATAAGGACAAAGTGCACCCCAATATGCATAGCATCATAACATAAAACACAGAACAGCAAAAAAAAAGGCACAACACATCACACTTCCGGCTGCTTGGGCTTCAATCGCCTGCCATATCTGCTGTAAGCCGGTTTCGACCCTCCAGTAGCCGCTCCTTGCATCTGTGAATCAGAGTCGTTAGCACATCCTTGTGAAAGCTTAGCAGAATGTCTCCCCGGTGGCCTGCCGCGGCGGGGGGCCCTGGCCAACTGAACTTGTTCATCAGCTAACACAAAAGCGGGTTTGAATCTGTTAATGCAGACTAATTCCCTCCTGTCTCCCAAATCGAGCAAAAAATGCTTTTCCCCTGTTTCTAACACTCTGAACGGCCCATCATAAGGTGGTCTTAAACCTAACCTCTGTGTGTCGTGTCTAACAAAGACGAATTCTGCATTCTTTAAGGCTTTAGGCACAAAAACGCGTGGGAAACTGTGATGAACTGGACCAGGGAGGGTGTTTGATCCCGCGTCGCTCTGCAGCAGCTGAGCGGGGGGGGGGGGGGAGATCTGGTGCAGGGTTCTCAGGAAGGAATTCTCCCGGTAACCGGAGAGGTTGGGCGAAGACTAGCTCGGCCGGAGAGGCTTGCAAATCTTCCTTAGGTGCTGAATGCAACCCTAATAAAACCCATGGAAGTTTATCAACCCAATTTGTGTCCGTGAGAGCCGCTCTGAGGGCTGCTTTCAATGACCGGTGAAAGCGTTCGCACAAACCGTTGGCCTGGGGGTTATACGCAGTTGTGCGATAAATTTTCACCCCAGGCTGAGTGCCATGGATGACCAGAGCTCGGAAACAAATTGGGGTCCTCTGTCAGACGTTATGTCTGACGGGACTCCAAAGCGCGCGACCCAAGCCGTTAAAAAAGCGCGCGCAACGTCTGCTGCTGTGGTTGACACCAGGGGGACCGCCTCTGGCCAGCGCGTAGTGCGATCCACCATAGTTAGAAGGTGTGTGAACCCCTGTGACAGCGGGAGGGGTCCCACCAAGTCGATATGCACGTGGTCGAAGCGTTTGGCTGGGATATGAAAAGGTTCTAGAGGGGCCCGCGTGTGCTTGTGTACCTTTGCTCTTTGACATGCTGCGCAGGCTGCGGCCCATTCTTTGACCTGTTTACGCAGCCCCGGCCAAACAAATTTCTCTCCCACCATTTTGATCGACGCGCGAACGCCCGGATGTGCCAGTGAATGTATTAAGTCAAAAACGCGGCAACGCCACACAGCTGGGACCACGGGGCGGGGGCGCCCCGTGGAGATATCGCAGATTAGAGGAGGCATACCTCTTTGATGCACCCTGTGCTCCAGCCTTAGCCCTGTTGGCCCAGACTGGAGCGCGCGCACATCTGCATCATTAACCTGCTCGGCGGCCATGGCTGCATAATCTAACCCCACGCAGACCGGGGCTGCGAGCGCTTCTGCGCCGCAAGCCTGGCCCGTGTCTACTGCCGCCGAGTCTGCCCCCTGGGGGCCTGGCATTGCAACTGCGCGCAAGAGACAATCTGCCACTACATTGTGTTTGCCCGCCACGTGTTGAATGTCGGTGGTAAATTCCGAAATCGCGGCCAGCTGTCTCTGTTGTCGGCCCGACCAAGGCTCTGAAATTTTAGCCATTGCAAATGTTAATGGATTGTGGTCTACAAACGCGGTGAAATGGTGCCCTTCCAACCAGAACTGGAAATGGTGGATGGCCAAATGCAGGGCTAAAAGCTCCCTATCAAACGCGCTGTATTTACGCTCGTTATTGCGCAATGTTTTGCTGAAAAAGGCAAGTGGTTGCCAGCTCCCTGCTACCAATTGCTCGACAACCGCCCCCACTGCCACGTCAGAAGCGTCCGTGGTTAGCGCCATGCGAGCTGCTGGCACCGGGTGTGCCAATAACGCAGCGTTCGAGAGGGCCGATTTGACCTGGGAGAAAGTGCGCTCCCGGTCCTGGGACCACTCGACCTTAGTTGCAGGTTTTTGCTTCTTTAGTGCTGCGTACAATGGGTGCATGAGCTGTGCCGCATTGGGGAGGAAGCGGTTATAAAAACTGACCATCCCCAAAAATTCTTGCAGTGCTTTAACTGTCTGCGGTTGGGGGAAATCCGTTATCGCGCGCACTTTATCAGGCAGCGGGACCGCACCTTCTGGAGACACACGGTGCCCCAAAAAATCGATTTGCGCTACCCTGAATTGGCATTTCGCTGGGTTAATTATCAGCCCGTGTTCTGTCAGCCTCTGAAAAACGGCTGTGAGGTGGCGTTCGTGTTCGACTTCGGATGCACTGGCTACGAAAATATCATCCAAATAGGCAAACACGAAAGGGAGGCCGTGCAATACTGCATCCATCATGCATTGGAACATCTGTGCGGCGCCTTTGAGGCCGAAAGGCATGCGCAAAAACTCGAAAAGCCCGAAAGGGGTTATAACTGCCGTTTTGGGTATGTCTTGTGCGCGGACTGGGACTTGGTGATAACCGCGCACCAAATCTATCTTGGAAAAGATGCGCGCCCCCGCCAAATGTGCCGAAAAATCCTGGATGTGCGGAATCGGGTAGCGGTCGTGTGTTGAAGCATTATTTAATCTGCGGAAATCACCGCAAGGGCGCCATGAGCCGTCAGCCTTGGGAACCATGTGCAGGGGTGATGACCAAGGGCTGTTCGAGCGTCTAACAATGCCCAGTTTTTCCAAGTTGGCGAATTCCTCGTGCGCGATGGCCAGTTTAGCTGGGTCCAAGCGCCGAGCTTTTGCAAAAACAGGGGGGCCAGAGGTAGTTATGAAATGCTCGACCCCGTGTTTGGCAACTGACGCTGAAAATGTTGGGACCGTGAGTGCTGGAAACTGATTGAGTAGTGCATGAAACTTACCACCCGCAGCTGTGACATTGAGATGTGCAGAAGGCAGGGCCACCCGAGCTGTGCAGGAAATAGAGTAGAAAGACAGTGCATTTACAATACGTCTATTAGTAAGATCAACTAATAAACTGTTTGAGCATAAAAAGTCAGCACCTAGCATGTTGTTGCTAACTGCGGCTAAAACGAAGATCCACTCGAAGGTGCGGCCGTGGAGGGATAGGAGGAGCGTCTTCTCCCCATAGGTTTTGATTGTGGAGCCGTTTGCCGCCAACACCAGGGGTCTGCTGGCAGGCGTCAGCATGTCCACATAGGAAGGCTTGACAAAGCTTAGCTGGGAGCCTGTGTCCACCAGGAATTCTTTCCCTGAATTTGCGTCTGTCACGAAAAGCAGCTTGTTCTCCGCGCCGAGAGTCGCAGCTGCTACCGGCTCTCGGTCTTGGCGTTTCCCTGGCGTTTGTATCGGCACGGTGGGATGCATCTGCGCGCCCTCTCAGCGAAGCGTCAATGGTAGAAACAGAGGGTGTTGTCAGCTCCGCTTCTCCTGGCCTCTGCCGCTGCTGACGTCAGTGGGTCCAGTGCTGCAGCCCCTGGTCTCCCCTCGTCTCGCGGGGGTGCGTTCAGCTCTGCTGCTGCCGTCGTGGCTGCGTGCCGTCTATGGGCGTCGACGAGCCGCTGCGCCTCCTGGCCCAGCTCGTGGTAGTCACGGTTGTTGAGTAGCTGTGAGCTGGCCAGGGTGACTCTCACTGCTGGCGGTAGCGTTCTGAGAAAGAGGTGGGTGAAGATAAAGCTGTCGTCATCTTCGCCTCTCAGGCTCATCATCTTCGCCATCAGATCTGCCGGCCTGTCTGCTTCCCCTTCTGTCAGCGCCAGGAGCTTCTCTGCTCGCTCTCCCAGCGAGGGAGTGAAGGCTCGGATGAGGGCGGCTTTCAGTGCGCCATACTTGTCGTCTTGGGGCGGGTGGTTGGTCAGGCTCTCCACCCGCTGCACTGTGAGGCTGTCCAGCTTCGCGACGACATGGTAGAACCTCGTTGCGTCCGCTGAGATTCCCCGAAGGTGGAACTGCGCCTCCACAGTGGTAAACCAGGAGCGCGGGTTATGTTGCCAGAAATCGGGCAGCTGTAGTGTGGTAGCTGCGTTAACCCAGTTGGCCCCTGAAGAGTCCGGTGCGGAAAAACTGTCGCCACCGGCCATGGTTTGTCGTAGGTCACCAGTGCAGAGGATGACTTTCACAAACGAGACTGAGTTTATTTCTCAGGGTTGGTTTATTGCAAGGTCACATCCTCTAACAAGAACAGGATCTCAGGAAAAGAGGCAGAGCAATCATCCAACAAGCTCTTATAGTCTCACCAGACACAAAACCCCCCACATCAAATCACACACCCCCAACCCACAGTCTTAGATAAACATCCAGCGCCCGAGGCTCCTTGGTGTCTCCATTGTCCTCTGACCCTCTGGCGTCTGGGGCTCCTGCTAGGGCATTCTCACCAGCTTCACATCTCCTGCAAGGCCAACTTCATACCTCTCGTAGGTCCTCACAGGGTCAGGTCCTCTTTGGTCCTTAAGACGTGAAGCTTCTGGAATATGCACCGTCATTCCTACTAGGTGAATGCGGGGAATATGAATACAATATATGCGCCTTAAATATGTGCCATAATGGATGATTTTTTTCCACAGAGCCTACACTGATCTGAATATCTTGGGCTTGCTGGCTAATAGTTATGCAGCGATGCTCTAAAATGGTGGCCGCTACTTTCCGGATGGTGTCTTTCTCAATGGCACACTGTGGCCATCCAGGAGTAGGTACTGCCTCCACTGATGTCCGACCATGCTTGAACTGTTAATGCCAATGCTTGACTATGTCATACGATGGGGCATTCTCCCCACAGGTCTTTTTCATCTCATCAAACGTCTCTCTTGGTGTGCAGCCTCTCAATTATGGGAACCTGATGATCACTTTGCATTCAACTGACTCCATTATCACACCTTACTTCACCACAGCACCTGTAAAAGAAACACTCTTAAGAGTTCAGAGCTGCAAACTGTCATGTGATGTGTATATTGTTATACAGGTACAATTTCAGCCTCCTACAGTAACCGGAAGTGGGACAGGGGAAGTCTTTAATGAGCCGCCCTTGTATAACTGAAATTAAACACAATGGTGTGGAAAAGTATTTGCCCCCTTCCTGATTTCTCATTTTTTTGTATGTTTCTCACACTTAAATGTTTCAGATCATCAAACAAATTTAAATATTAGACAAAGATAACACAATTAAACACAAAATGCAGTTTTTAAACGAAGGTGTTTATTATTAAGGGGAAAAAAAATCCAAACCTACATGGCCCTGTGTGAAAAAGTGATTGCCGCCCCATTAAAACATAAATTACAGACGTGGACAAAATTGTTGGTACCCCTCTGTTCAATTCAATTCAACTTTATTTATATAGCGCCATTTCACAACAACAGTCATCTCATAGCACTATCAACTGTAGGGGAAACCCCCACAGTTGCAGAAAGACCCCAGCAATCAGGCGATCCCCTGTGAGCAAGCACTTGGTGACGGTGGAGAGGAAAAACTCCCTTTTAACAGGAAGAAACCTCCAGCAGAACCAGGCTCAGGGAGGGGCAGTCATCTGCTGTGACTGGCTGGGGGGTGAGGGGATAGAGAAGAAGAAAAGAACAGACATGTAGAGAGCAAACAGCACGATGGGGACTCAATCTATGGGAGAGAACAAACAAATGTTAATGACCAGCAAAAAAAAAAAAAAAAAAAAAAAATTCATTGAGAGTGAGGAAAGGAGTGAGGCCCAGTGCATTACTGGAGGTCCCCCGGCTGACTAAACCTATTAGCAGCATAACTAAGGGAGGATTCAGAAACACATGATCCCTCCCTAATTGTAGGCTATATCAAAAAGGTAGGTTTTAGCCCTATTCTTAAAAACAGAGATCGAGTCTGACTCCGGAATCCAGATTGGCAGCTGGTTCCACAGGTTCCATTAACAGCTGCCAATTAACTTTTGGCATCTTATGGTGGCCCGCGAGGGTCACTGCATGACAAGGACAATATCAGTTGCTACCGAGGGTGACAATATGTATGGGTACATATTCATACTATGTAGGATAACTAAGTAGACGGTTATGCTGTTTATTGCATCTAGCTACAATGCTCCGCACTGTGTATATTTATTTATATACAGCCATGGACAAAATTGTTGGTGCCCCTCTGTAAATGAAAGAAAAACCCACAATGGTCACAGAAATAACTTGAATCTGACAAAAGTGGTAATAAATAAGAATTCTATGAAAATTAACCAATGAAAATCAAACAATGCTTTTGAATTGTGGTTCAACAGAATTATTTTTTTTTTGTAACTTAGATTTTTATTCATTTTTCATCATATATACAGTATTTCATTCAGATCACAGTCTACATTTAAAAACAAAGGGGCTAGAGTAAGAAAGAAAAAACAAAACAAAAAAAAAACAAATGTTGGAGCATCAAGTTTTTAGTTTCCATCTCTTAATTCTTCTGGTTTTTCCAGTGTCTTTGGTTATTTTTTCAATTTCTGTCTCGTTGTTGCACTTTAGTGTGTCCATTTCCGCCATTTATTTTCATATAGTCCTTCTTGCATTCTTTGTCGATATGTTAGTTTTTCCATCATACGTATGTCCTCAACAATGTCAGTCCATTGCTCTTGGTCAGGAAGAACTTCTGATCGCCATTTTTTTGTGATTTTTTTTTTACATGCAATCAACAAGATTTTAACTAGATATCTGTCCTCAGCCTGTATTACATTGTCTCTTTTAAGATCACATAAGTACATCAGGTTACAATTCATTGGTATATTATATCCTAATATCCTCTGT
The DNA here is from genome assembly GCA_020510985.1 of Pholidichthys leucotaenia. Taxonomy (NCBI): domain Eukaryota; kingdom Metazoa; phylum Chordata; class Actinopteri; order Cichliformes; family Pholidichthyidae; genus Pholidichthys; species Pholidichthys leucotaenia. The sequence goes on along the minus strand of CM035847.1, from coordinate 206,732,821 downwards.
ATTGTCACATGTATAGATTTCCAGAATGATGAGATTTTGCTGCATTTCCAAAACATATGTGAGTGGTCTGCATTTTGAGCCCCACATCCCCTCCAGCATAAAGATTGGGTATTTGTATATTTTCCTTGAATCTGTGGTGTAATGAAAAAGCGAATCAGGTTTTTCCATCCAAATTCCCTCCATGTCCTTGAATTTGTTGATGTGTGTTGTGTTTTCCATATTTCCTGCCAGCTTTCTTCTGTTATGTTTAAATTTAGCTCTTTCTCCCATTTCTCCTTTATATAGTTACTTGAATGTTTGTTTGCCATAAGTTTCTGATATAGCTTTGAAATAATTCTTATTTTATTTCCTGCATATGAGCTTAAAATGAATTGTATAATCTCGCTCACATCTGTTTGGAGGTTATGCCTAATCTTCTTCATATAATAGTCTCTCATCTGCAGATATCTGAAGAATTCCGATCTTTCTAGTTTAAATTTTCTTCTGATGTTTACAAAGCTCCCGAGATCTTTTTTTCCGATATTGCCCCATGCTGTGATTCCCTTGTTCACCAGATTTTTGTATTCCCTATCTTGCTTTGCCGGTTCAAACTGACTGTCAAATGCTACCCATTTCAATAGTTTTATGTCTTCCTTTATATTATACTTTTGTACTATTTTATACCACAGTTCCAAAGTAAATTTAGTGATTGGGTCTATTTGTTTGATTTGCTTATATGCATCTTTATCTCCTATTATGCTTTGTACTGGGAGTCCCTCAATTTCCTTTTCCATTTCTTTCCATTTTGCCTCATATCCTTCGTCGCACCAACATATGATATATCTTATTTGTGCTGAGTAGTAATATTCCTTTAGACTCGGTAGGCCCATGCCTCCTTTCTCTTTTGGTAACTGGAGAGTTTTATATTTCACTCTTGGCTTTTTACCTCCCCAAACAAATCTCGATATCATCCTGTCCCACTTTGAGAACTGGGCACCTGGAATCTCTGTTGGTAGAGCCTGGAAGAGGTAAAGTAATCTAGGTTGTATGCTGATTTTGACTGTCTCAATTTTTGAATTCAGATCCATATTTAAGATTGACCATCTATCAATGTCTTTTTTTATTTCTTGTTCCAACCTATCATAGTTTGCTTTATAGATTTTGCTTAGATCTTTAGGTATGTTCACTCCAAGGTATTTTATTTCTTTTTGTTTCCAGTTTAGTTTGATCTTATCAGTTATCTGGTTTAGAGGGTTATAGTGGAATGTCAGTATTTGTGTTTTTGTTATGTTTATCTTGTATCCTGATAATTTTCCAAAATTTTCTATCAAGGTCATCATTTCCATTATTGATTCATCTGGTTGTTCAAGGTAAACTATAATATCGTCTGCAAATAGCCCAATCTTGTGTTCCGCTCCCTTTATTGTTACACCTTTTAATTTCTTATTTTGTCGTATTGCTTGAGCCAGTGGCTCTATGAACAGAGCAAACAAGGTGGGCGATAAGCAGCATCCCTGCCTGGTTGATCTTTGTATATTTACTTTGTCTGTTAAGCTACCGTTTATCTTGATTCTTGCCACAGGTTCTTGATACAGCGTCCTTATGCATTGTACTGATTTTTCGTTAAATCCAAAGCATTCCAGCACACTATATAGGAATTTCCAGTTAACCCTGTCAAATGCTTTTTCTGCGTCTAAACTCATTATTACTGCGCTTTTCTTTTCTTTATGTATTTGATTAATTATATGTATTGTTCTCCTGATATTGTCATGTGTTCGGCGTCCCTCTATGAAACCAGTTTGATCATCTTCTATCAATTCCGTCAAGAATGTCTTTATTCGTTTACATATAATTGTTGTATATATTTTATAATCCACATTTAATAAAGAGATTGGTCTATAGTTTCCGCATTGTTTTCTATCTTTCCCTGGCTTTAAAATAACTGAAATAATGGCTTCGTTCCATGATGGAGGTATTTTGTTGTTGTTCAACGTCCAATTAAATGACTTTAGGAGCTGTGGCGTGAGTTCTTCTATAAACAGTTTATAAAACTCAGATGGGTACCCATCACTACCTGGTGATTTACCGTTTTTAAGTGACTTAATCACATCTCTAATCTCTTGTGTTGTTATTTCTGCTGTTAGCTTTTCATTTTGTTGATTTCCTATTGATGGCAAGTCCAATGTGCATAGAAATTTTTTAATATCCTTAGTATTTGTTTCTTCAGGTTGCGAGTATAGTTCTTGATAGAAATTATGGAATATTTCTTCGATGTTTTCTGGGTTAACTGTGGTTTTATTTGTGATGGGGTCTTTAATCTTATATACATTATTCACTGTTTGTTGTTTTCTTAACCGTTTTGCCAGCAGTTTTGTGACTTTTGGCCCCGTTTCATAATATTTTTGCTTTAGATATCTATTTTCCTTTCAATTTCATCTATTTGTGTTTCTTTTATCTTTATTTTTTCTTCTTTAATTTCTTGGTATATTTTGGGGTCATTTGTGCTTTGATGTTTACGTTCTAATTCCCTCAGTCTCTCACATCTTTGTTCATATGTTTCCAGTTTAGACTTATTTGCTTTTCCTGTTTCAACAATTAATTTACCTCTTAACACGGCTTTTAGTGCATCCCATAGTATTGTTGGGTCCACTTCTTCATTGTCATTCTCTTGGATATACTCGTTTATGTTTACTTTTATTCTTTCTTTCATTTTCTCATCATTTAATAGTCCTACATTAAGTTTCCATGTTGTTTGTCGTTTTCTATTGTTTAAATATATTTCCATGTATATAGGATTATGATCTGATATTTCTGCCCCTCCAATCCGACAATTTCTCACCCTGTGTCTGTCACCTTCATTCATAAGGAAGTAATCTATTCTAGAGTGTACTTTATGGACTGCTGAATAATGTGTATAGTCTTTTTCGAGTGGGTGCAGGTCCCTCCATATGTCTACCATACCCATTTCTGCCAGTGAGGTTCTTATGAACTTTGTTACATGTTTTTTTGTCTTCTTAACACTTGTTGTGTCAACTTCATGATCCATGACAGCATTTAAGTCTCCTCCACAAATTAGGACTCCTTCACTGTGTGTTGCTATGAGATCAAACAGATGTTGAAAAAAACCCTTGTCACTTTCTGGTGGGGCATAGATGTTCACTAATGTGATCTGCATACCATCTATTCTTCCCTTTATTATTACATACCTGCCTTCTTTATCCTGGATTTCTTGTTCACATTCAAATTGTATTTTATTTGAAATTAGTATCATAACCCCCCTTTTAGTTCCTCCCTTAAATGAACTGTAGTAGGAGTTCTTATAGCCAAATCTGTTTAGTTTCACATGTTCTGTCTTGCTCAAATGTGTCTCTTGCATAATTATAATTTCGGCTTTTTCCTTCTTGAATTTTCTTATTATTCTTTCCCTTTTAACAGGTGATTTCAGACCATTCACGTTTAGTGTCATTATCTTAAGATTTTTACCCATATTTATGTTTTTCCATTTTTTTAACTTGTGCTCCTAGCCCCTTTAACAACAAAAATAACACATATTTATATAAAAACACACTAACGAATCTCGACCTCCGTACTTTGGGCCTTTCTTCTGCCCACTGGTCCCTGTTGGAGGGTGGAGGGAATGTCCTCACCGAGTGTAGGGCCCTCCCTAGACCTGTATTTACTATCCAAGTAATAGTCATTAGTCTAGAAATGTCCAACAAAAATCACTTAAACCTCTCCTAGCCGTTTGTTTCTCTTTTACCTTGTCTTCTTGGCCTTCATTTCTTCTGTGCCTTTCTTAATCTTTGTTATGATCTAGGCTTTCAGCTGAAAGCCTTGCAGTTTTTCCTGGGCCCGCTGCTCCACGTCTCTCCCCCGTCTTCTGCCGCTCACTTGTCTCCACTCCGGCTGTCGTGATGTGTTCAGTGCCGCCGCTGCTCCAGCCGCTTCCTCCGGTACGCTCACCACAAAGCCCCGCTCCATCATGTCCCGAGCTGCCTCTCTGGCTGTGTTGTATGTCTTCACGCCGTCCTCCCAATGAATCCTCATCTTCGTTAGCGGCGTTTGGAATCTAATTTTTTTCTCTTTCAGCGTTTTTTTAATGTTGGCATATTTCTTCCGCTGCTGCACAATTTCTGTCGGGTAGTCATGATCAAAGAATATCTGTTTGTCGCCGGTTCGTATCTTTTTTTTTTCCACGCTTGTGTCAGGATTCTTTCCTTTATGTCATATTTCAGAAAGTTTACCACAACTGACCTGGGTGGAGATGTTTGGCTTCGGGTTCTGTGCCGAGGCTCTGTGCGCTCGTTGAATCTGCAGATCCGCTTCACCGGGCAGCTCCAGCTCTTTTTTTAAGAACTGATCCATGAATTTCGTCATGGAGTTGCCTTCAATGCCCTCCGGGATCCTGAAGATGCGTATATTGCTCCGTCTGGACCTGCTCTCCAGGTCGGTTATTTTTTCCTGCATCCTCTGTGTTTGCGCCGTCAGGGTCTGCAGCCGCTCGCTTGCCTCGGTCTTCCAGTCTTCCAACTCCGATATTCGGGCCTGTGCTTCTGTCATACACGCCCGTTGAGAGCGCAGCTCCTCCATGTTTTCTGCTAGCTTGCGCTCCATTTCTCTTCGGAGGCCCATAATTTCCTCCTTCATCTCTTTTTTCAGCTCCTCCTTAAGAGCCGCTAAATCCTGTTGGAGTTGCCGCTTGAAGTCTTTTAACTCTTTACCTAAATTGGCGAAGCCAGTGTTCATGGTATCGAGTTTGGCGTCCTCCATTTTCCCTGCTGCAGTCACCTCGTTTTTTTGGGCCTCGTGTTCAGCGATTTCTCCTGCGTTGTTGAAGAGGAATTCCTTAATTTTACCCTGCTTTTGTCCGTGTGCCCGACTCCTTCATGTTTTCATCCCTTGGTTTATTGATCCGTTTATGTCGAGTTGGCCATTTACCAATGATTTTTAATCCGACTAGGGAGAGCTCTCTGTTTAAGCGTTATGTCTCTCCGCCATCATCCCGGAAGTCCCCCAACAGAATTATTTTAAAAAACAAACTCATGAAACAGGCCTGGACAAAAATGATGGTACCCTTAGAAAAGATTGAAAATAATGTGACCATAGGGACATGTTCAACCAAGATGTGTCCTCTAATTAACATCACAGGTGTCTACAAACTTGTAATCAGTCAGTCGGCCTAGTTAAAGGGTGACAAGTAGTCACTGTGCTGTTTGTTGACATGGTGTGTACCACCTTAAACATGGACCAGAGGAAGCAAAGGAGAGAGTTGTCTCAATAGATTAGAAAGACAATTATAGACAAGCATGTTAAAGGTAAAGGCTATAAGACCATCTCCAAGCAGCTTGATGTTCCTGTGACTACAGTTGCACATATTATTCAGAAATTTAAGATCCACGGGACTGTAGCCAACCTCCCTGGACATGGCCGCAAGAGGAGACGGATAATACGAATGGTAACAAAAGAGCCCAGAACAACCTCTAAACACATTCATGGTGAACTCCAAGGTCAAGGTACATCAGTGTCACATCACACCATCCATCGTTGTTTGAGCCAAAGTAGACTTCATGGGAGACGACCCAGGAGGACACCACTGTTGAAAACAAATCATAAAAAAAACAGACTGGAATTTGTCAAACTGCATGTTGACAAGCCACAAAGCTTCTGGGAGAATGTCCTATGGACAGACGAGACAAAACTGGAACTTTTTGGCAAGGCACATCAGCGCTATGTTCACAGATGCAAAAATGAAGCATACCAAGAAAAGAACACTGTCCATACTGTGAAACATGGGGGAGGTTCTGTTATGTTCTGGGGCTGCTTTGCTGCATCTGGCACAGGGTGTCTTGAATCTGTGCGGGGCACAATGAAATCTCAAGACTATCAAGGTATTCTAGAGAGAAATGTGCTGCCCAGTGTCAGACAGCTTGGTCTCAGTCGCAGGTCATGGGTCTTGCAACAGGATAATGACCCAAAACACACAGCTAAAAACACCCAAGAATGGCTAAGAGTGAAACATTGGACTATTCTAAAGTGGCCTTCTATGAGCCCTGATCCAAATCCTATTGAACATCTGTGGAAGGAGCTGAAACATGCCGTCTGGAGAAGTCACCCTTCAACCCTGAGAAAACTGGAGCAGTTTGCTCATGAGGAGTGGGCCAAAATACCTGCTGAGAGGTGTAGAAGTCTTATTGACAGTTACAGAAATCGTTTGATTGCAGTGATTGCCTCAAAAGGTTGTGCAACAAAATATTAAGTCAAGGGTACCATCATTTTTGTCCAGGCCTGTTTCATGAGTTTGTTTTTTAAAATAATTCTGTTGAACCACAATTCAAAAGCATTGTCTGATTTTCATTGGTTAATTTTCATAGAATTTTTATTTATTACCACTTTTGTCAGATTCAAGTTATTTCTGTGACCATTGTGGGTTTTTCTTTCATTAACAGAGGGGTACCAACAATTTTGTCCACGGCTGTAACTGTGGTTGATCACATCTTTGGAACGCTGAGTTAAATTTCTCTAGCCACACCCAGGCCTGATTATTGCCACACCTGTTCTCAATCAAGAAATCACTTTAATAGGACCTGCCTGACAAAGTGAAGTAGACCAAAAGATCCTCAAATGCTACACATCATGCTGTGATCCAAAGAAATTCAGGAACAAATGAGAAACAAAACAATTATCTATCAGTCTGGAAAAAGTTATAAAGCCATTTCTAAAGCTTTGGGACTCCAGCAAATCACAGTTAGAACCATTATCCACAAATGGCAAAAACATGGAGCAGTGGTGAACCTTCCCAGGAGTGGCCAGCTTACCAAAATTACCCCAAGAGCGCAGCAACGACTCATCCAAGAGGTCACAAAAGACCCCACAATAACATCCAAAGAACTGCAGGCCTCACTTGCCTCAGTTAAAGTCAGTGTTCATGACTCCATCATAAGAAAGAGACTGTGCAAAAATGGCCTGCATGGCAGAGTTCCAAGACAAAAACCACTGCTGAGCAAAAAGAACATAAAGGCTCGTCTCAGTTTTGCCAGAAAACATCTTGATGATCCTTAAGACTTTTGGGAAAATACTCTGTGGACTGATGAGACAAAACTTGAACTTTTTGGAAGATATGTGTTCCATTACATCCGGCGTAAAAGTAACACAGCATTTCAGAAAAGGAACATCATACCAACAGTAAAATATGGTAGTGGTAGTGTGATCGTCTGAGGCTGTTTTGCTGCTTCAGAACCTGGAAGACTTGCTGTGGTAAATGGAACCATGAATTCTGCTGTCCACCAAAAAATCCTGAAGGAGAATGTCCGGCCATCTGTTCGTGACCTCAAGCTGAAGTGCACTTGGATTCTGCAGCAGGACATTGATCCAAAACACACCAGCAAGAACACCTCTGAATGGCTTAAGAAAAACAGAATGAAGACTTTGGAGTGACCTAGTCAAAGTCCTGACCTGAATCCGATTGAGATGCTGTGGTATGACCTTGAAAAGGCAGTTCATGCTCGAAAACCCTCCAGTGTGGCTGAATTACAACAATTCTGCAAAGGATGAGTGGGCCAAAATTCCTCCACAGCGTTGTAAAAGACCCATTGCCAGTTATCGCAAATGCTTGATTGCAGTTGTTGGTGCTAAGAGTGGCCCAACCAGTTATTGGGTTTAGGGGACAATCACTTTTTCTCACAGGGCCATGTAGGGCCATGTAGGTTTTTTTTTTTTTTTTTAACTTAATAATAAACACCTTCATTTAAAAACTGCATTTTGTGTTTACTTGTGTTATTTTTGTCTAATATTTAAATTTGTTTGATGGTGTGAAACATTTAAGTGTGACAAACATACAAAAAAAAAGAGAAATCAGGAAGGGGCAAACACTTTTTCACACCACTGTAATTATTGTTATCTAAAAGACCTTCAATTATTACAGTACTTACGATGATTTTCTTCTTTTCCTAAGTGTAGGTCCTGATGGGTCCATCCGTGCATCTCAAGCAATTTACTGTGATCCAGTCACAGGCCTCATGAGGCCAAATTCTCACAGCCATATGCTGCTCAGCAGCGGGCACACGATGGCAGTGCCTCCTGACTTCTTTGTTCACCCACACACTGGCAGAGTTTTGCCCATTGCTGGAAATGTGGCCTATGATCCTGACAGCTCCACATTAGTTTTTACCACCGACCTCTGTACAGGTAACAAAAAAAGGGGTTTGTGTGCTATGGATAATAATGACTTATGTGTATAAAGTAAATTTCAAGACTCAAAGATTTTATTGTCAATACTAGTATACGTGCAGGACATACTGTCATGAATCGCCCCTTTAGGGCAGAGAGGAAAGACCCAGATGTTGAACTACTAGTTTGCAAAATTTATTAAGAACACCAAGTGCACCAACACAAAAATCCAAACTGTCAAACAAACAAATAAACAAACTTACGAACACGCTCACCAGAACAAGAGCAGGGCTCAGGTGAGAATGAGGGGGAAGAAACTTCAACACTGTGGCAACAATAAATGAAAATAACAGCCCTTAAATAAGGCTAGAAACAAATGAAACAAGCGATAGCAGGTGTGGGTCACCTCAGCGGGCAGGAGAAAACAAAGATACAATTTAGACCAGCTGGGAGTAATGAGAGCGGGCTGACAGTTGACAGGGATCCTGCCTATGCGGCGCAACAACCCGGAAACGTCACTAACAGCTGTCAACCCACAGGAAGAACACAACAGAATAAAAATATAGATGGCAAAATAAAGACAAGTAACCTCAAAAATGTGAATAACAAACTATAATGAACGAAAACCGGAAAATAAATCATACTAAGAAACAATACAGAATATGTGACAAATCAACCAAGGATAAAATAACAGGAATTGCAACTCAAAATGACAACACTGTACAAATATGAAAAAAGGTAAAAAGACTGAGCCTGGTGGCATCTCCCCGTGCTCAGATCGTGACACATACAGGCGAATTGAAATGGCGTTTGTTTGAACAGAGTTTAAACATAACACAGAAAAGCAGGTCAAGAAGGCAGGAAATAGAAGAAGAAGAAGAAGAAGCCAAGTTTATTGTCATTCAATCCTTACAGCCAATCATGTACAGTAGAACAAAATTACATTTCTCCTATCTACAATGTTAATCACATCTCAAATCAGAGGGGCTGCTGCCATAAACAGCCTTTTCCTTCCCCCATTTTATTATGCTGAACATCAAACTAGAAGGTGAGAAGTACCATTTTTTTATATGGTCTTAGGTATGACCCGGCCGGAGCTTGACCCCACCACTTCCCAGTTGTGGGGCGGATGCCCTACCACTAGGCCACCACTATGGTAATAATAGCTTTACATATAACATACTACAATTTTTTCAAACAAACTAAAAAAAGTAGTACAAAAGATAACCAAAGTTGCAAGTTAATTAGGGAAAATACAAACAAAAAAGCATTGAAAGGTAAGATATTGATCTGGAGTTTATTCAGCAGGGATTGGTGGAATGAAGTGTTTGCTGATTAGAGTGAAATGGTTGGTGGATGAGAGTTCAATTCAATTCAATTCAACTTTATTTATATAGTGCCATTTCACAACAACAGTCATCCCATGAGATGGCAGAGCATTCTGTAATAGCAGGAAGAGACAACAAAAATGATGTGGCTTTCTGGCACAATGTACATCATGGTTTTAATGGTGATTAATTTCTCTGATTAAAAGCCTATAATTTCCTAGGACAGATTTGCATCATGAAAAATAGTTATCTCCCATTTTTAATTCCAGGTGACAAGAAATGGGACAGCCCCCTCCTCCCTTTTGTTCCATATCCAACCTCCTGCCATTCAGACCGACCTCTACCCAACACCAGGCTAAGAGGCCTCAGGCCGGGCCAGAGACTACAGCTGGGCATTCCAATGGCAGACCCAGACACGGGGGTCCCAGTGCCCATTTTGGCAGTAACCATTCACCCCCAGACGGGATTAGTCTACCCACTGGGACGGGTGCATATCTGCCCTCTCATGCGCATGCCACAGCCGGTACAGATTGGTTATCCCATGCTGGACCCAAGGACAGGGAACATTGTGCTCACTGTAGGTGTCAGTTTGGATGCAGTAACAGGTTAGTGCTATGGGTGATGGCCCAGTATGTCATGTACATGGTACACTGTCCTTTCAGTTTATTCAAATTGTTTTGCATAATTTCCCAGGAGATGTGCTGCCAGTAGGAGGAGTTTTGCTGGCAGAGCCCTTCGTTGAGCCTCTGAGTGGACGGATTGTGAGGGTAGGAGGGGCCAGCTTGAGAGTTGGACAACTAGTGCCTCATGGTGGGGGATACCAAACACTACTAGACAGCAAGGTGCTTAATTAGATTTTGACTATATGTAGAAAATCAGAGCATGATTCACTCTCAGGAAGTTTTTCCATTTATGACTATATTATAATCTATTCTACTGTATATCTACTTAATTGTAACATACAAAGATTGAAATTACAATTTTTGACCATTCTTTAAAAAAAATAAAAGATCCTTTTAAAGGTTAAATGTAAATAAAACATACTGTTCCCTTACTGTAGCAGGGTCTGGGGTGAAGCCCTTCTAATTTGTACATTCTCTTTGTACTTGTGTAAGTTTCCAGCAGGTACATAGTTACTTCACTTCCCCTCAATATCCAAAGGCAAGTTTCATGGCATTGCCCTAAGTGGGAATGGCCACTCCAGTTTAGGATGTTAAAAGTATTGAAGTGGAAGAAACATAATTCTGCTCTACTGTGCATAGCTTGCTGTGTATAGACTGAATGACTATGAAACAATGCTTTGAAAGATCTGTTAGATCCACAAATCTATCCTCTTGGAGGTTTTTTTCATGATACCCTTGCTGTGTTTCAAATATGAATATATGAAACACAGCAAGAAATAGATTAGAATATAAGGTATGAATACAGCCAGTGTCTGACTGAGTATTTGTGTTTCATCAGGTCCTGGAAGTGATGTTCAAAGTGACAGATCTTCTAAAGCCACTAACCGATGAGTGGGTTTCAGATCCAACTTTACGTCTGCAGCCACATCCAGGCAGTGAAAGAGGAAGTGGTCAGCTAGATAGCATTCTTGCTGTGGCTAAGGAACTTCAGCAGGCCTGGGAAAAGAGCCTGTACTGCCAGATGCAGCTGCAGACCAGGCTGGAGATCTTGCTGGACTGGGCTGTTGGTCTTCAGCAGGATGGAGGGAGTTTGGGTGAGGAAATGCTAAAAGGATGTATGGATTTTAAGAAGCTTTATGCCATAGGCAAGGGGCAAAGTCTTAAAGTTCTAGAATGCTGACTTCCTCGCTTACTGCTTATACAGCAGGGAAAATAAGTATTGAATACATCAACATTTTTCTCATTAAACATTTCTGATGGAGCCACTGACCTGAGATTTTCACCAGATATCAATAACAACCCAAGTAATCCATACATACAGAGAAATCAAGGCAACTGTGTTCACAAAACAAGTTATATTTAATAAAGTGGAATGGCACATGGAATAAGTATTGAACACATGAAGATAAAGAGGTGCAAAAAGGCATAGAAAGTCAAGAAACCAGCTGAAATCCATGAGAATTTAGGAAGCCATCCCATCCCACATCAGTGCAAATTAATTTCAGCTGGTTAAGTCCTGACTGATAGTCTTTAAAAAGGTCTGTGAATATCAGATTGTCACACCACAAAGAACTCATGATGGGTAGAACAAAGAGATCTTTCTAGACCTTCACAACTTTGTAGTTGCAAAACATAATGATAGCATTGGTTACAGGCACATTTCTAAATTGTTGAATGTTCCAGTGAGCACTGTTGGAGCCATCATTTGGATGTGGAAAGAACATCATTTTACCATAAACTGGCCACGACCAGGAGATCCTTGCAAAATTAAGATATAAAGGTTGAGATTTGCATTTTGGACATAAAGTATGTACTTGCCGAGTCTAATATAATCTGCTTTCAACTGACAGGTGACTGTGGCCACCCACTAAATAGGTTCATATTGTCTTCTTTTCATGACTGTTTTCCTTTAATTCAAGCAGGTGGCTTTTCACAAATTTATTGACTGATTCATTCATCGTTTAAAATAACATTGTATAAAAGATACAACATACATTTAAAAACAATGGGATGCCACAAGAAAGTGTGCCTACTTATTTCCATTGTGGTCCCTAAAGAGGTCAGAGCTGGTCTCATACCTGCAATCTCATGCTTTGAAATCTGGCACTGTAACCACTGAGCTATACATGCTCCAGATTGTAGCAATCAGCTGATGCTTCTGAGGACAACTGCAGACGTCAGTCTAAATATGTCAACAGTTAAATAAACATCTCACTGCTGCCAGCCACTGCTGCTGGGCGTGAAGCTGCGGGGGATGGGGGTTGACAGCTCTGTGATCTCCTGGATTACCGACTACCTGACAGGCAGACCACAGTTTGTCCGGCTGGGCAGTGTCTTGTCTGGAGTGGTGGCTAGTGATATGGGAGCGCCACAGGGGACTGTGCTGTGTCCTTTTCTTTTTACCTTATACACCACAGACTTTCAGTATAACACTGAGTCATGTCACCTGCAAAAATTCTCTGATGACTCTGCTGTTGTGGGGTGTATAAGAGGAGGAGAGGAGGGGGAGTACAGGGCACTGGTAGACAGATTTGTGGAGTGGACGGAGCAGAATCACCTGAGGTTGAATGTCAGCAAGACCAGGGAGATGGTGATTGACTTCAGGAAGAGGAAGGCTCCTTCTCAGCCACTGCAGATTAGGGGGGAGGATGTGGGAGTGGTTGAAGACTACAAATATCTGGGTGTCAGGATCAGTAGCGGGTTGGACTGGAGATCCAACACCGATGCTGCGCACAAGAAGGGGATGAGCAGACTCTATTTCCTGAGAAAACTGAGATCCTTCAACGTGTGCAGCAGGATGCTGGACCTTTTCTACCAGACTGTTTTTGCCAGCGCCATCTCTTTTGCTGCGGTCTGTTGGGGTAGCAGTATCAGGGCCAGAGATACCAACAGACTTGACAAGATTATCAAGAGGGCTGGCTCTGTAATTGGTCTCAGACCGGAGACCTTTGAGACAGTGGTGGAGAGGAGAACACTAAATAAACTGCGATCCATCATGAACAATCCTGATCACCCCCTCCACCACACACTAGGTAGGCAGCGAAGCACTTTCTCCAGTAGACTACTACAGCTTCGTTGTCGAACGGCCAGGTACAGGAAATCTTTCCTGCCACATGCAATTTCACTGTACAATAACTCATTATTGACATTGACATTGATTTTTATTTGAACATTGTTAAAGAAAGAAAGAAGAGAGTTCAAAACACAACAAAAAAAACAAACCAAAAATAAAATGTTCAAAAGGAGTGGGAAGAAGCCAACGCTTATACAGTCCCACCCCTTCTCCACACCAAACAAATTACAGTATTACTCATAATCATCATTATCCCACAACCACATTCACCATAATACACCCATAGTCAAATTATACAACAAAAATGACACAACAATGACAGTCCATATCCAACAATATTGTAACAACAATAAACATACACTTCTGGCATGTTCAGTGCAAACACAAACAACACCATCACCTTCACAATCACCATAACACACAACAACCTTCCCTCACTGAAGACACAATGTAACATCACTGCCCTTCATTCTCATACTGCTCAAAAATCATTTCTTTATATGTTGATTTAAATATATGGATGTTTGGACATTGCCTGTGTTTCTCCCCCAACCCATTCCACAATTTTACCCCACACACAGACACACAAAAACTCTTCCTTGTAGATCTTACTAAGTGCATTTTAAATTTTGTATTCCCCCGTAAATTATATTTCCCTTCTCTCTCCCTGAATAGATTCTGTATATTTTGTGGCAAGAGGTTTTTACTAACTTTAAACATTAATTGTGCTGTGTAATAATGAACCAGATCCCATAATTTCAATAACTTCGAATGTAAAAACAATAAATTAGTATGTTCGAGGTACCCGACTTTGTGTATAACACGGACTGCCCTTTTTTGTAATATTAACAATGAATTAAGTTTACTTTTATAACTGTTACCCCAAACCTCTATACAATAAGTCAAGTATGGAAGTACTAATGAACAATACAAAATATGAAGGGATTTATAATCTAGGACCTGCTTAATTTTATTTATAATTGCAATATTTTTTGCAACTTTATTTTGTATGTATCTGACATGTAGTTTCCAACTAATTTTATCATCCAGTACTACACCCAAAAACTTGATCTTTTAACTTTTTCAATAACTACATTATCTATATGAATGTGTATAGCTTCTTTATTTTTACAATTACCAAATATCATTACCTTAGTTTTCTCTATATTTAGTGATAGTTTATTACAATCCCTCCATTTTTTTTTAGCTTATTTAATTCATTATTTAGAGTATGGATTAGTTGATTATATTTTTTTCCAGAATAAAATATATTAGTATCATCGGCAAATAATATTATTTTTAATAATTTAGAAACTTGGAATATATCATTTATATATATGTTAAATAATTTGGGGCCCAATACTGACCCTTGGGGGACCCCACAGGCAATTCCCATACACCCAGACAGATATTCTCCCATTTTCACAAATTGTTGTCTCTCAGATAGATAACTTGTAACCCCTTTCAGAGCAATTCCCCTAATACCATACATTTGCAATTTATTAAGACGTATTGAATGATTTATTGTATCAGATGCTTTTCTAAAATCTATAAACGCACCAATTGCATATTTTCCTTGATCTAATGCATTTATTATTTCTTCTGTTGCATCCATTATCACCAACGATGTTGTACTCTTGGCTCTAAACCCATATTGGTTCTGATTCAGCACATCCTGTTTATTTAAAAAGTTTTCTAATCTGTTGTTGAAAAGTTTTTCCAGAATTTTTGAAAATTGTAGGAGAAGTGATACTGGTCTGTAGTTTGTGTATTGGTGTTTATTTCCTTGCTTAAATAATGGAATTACTTTTGCTATTTTCATTTTCTGCGGGAATGAACCAGTTTGAAATGATACATTACAAATATATGTGAATGGTTTTAATATACCATCAACAGTTCTTTTTATTAGTGCCATATCAATACCATCACAATGAGTAGATAATTTATTTTTACACTTTTCAACAACAGATTTTACCTCTAGTTCATCCACCGCTGTAAGAAAAATTGACCGAGGGTTACTTCCAATTAAAATCTCACTCACAGTGTCTTTTCCTTGATTTGGAATCTTTGCTGCCAACTCTGGCCCAACACTTACAAAAAATTTATTCATTTTATTTACTACCATATTCTTATCATAAATATCACCACAATTATCAGTAAAATACTCTGGATATATCATTTTCTTAGTTCCATTTTTCCTTAATTTGTTTAATATATCCCAGACTCCTTTTATATTATTTTTATTTTCATTAACATTTTCCTATAATATAATTTTTTACTAGTTCGTATTATTTCAGTTAATTTATTTTTATATGTTTTATATCTTTTTTCAGATTCTTTAGTTCTTAATTTAATAAAATTTTTATAGAGATAATTTTTCTTTTTACCAGCATTTTGTAACCCTTTGGTTAACCATGGGCAATTTTTGTATATGTGTTTTTTATTAATTTCTTTAATTGGACAGTTTTTATCGTATAATAATTTAAATATATCAACAAATTTATCATATGCCAAGTCCACATTTTTCTCTCTATAGACAACATCCCAATTCTGTAACATTAAGTCTTCTTTTAAATCACTGATTCTATCTTCTGTTCGTATTCTTTTATAGATAATCTTTTTACATAGTTCATTATTATTCTTACTCTCATTAGCCCCATAATTAACATCTAAAGAAACAAATACAGGCAAGTGGTCACTAATGTCATTTATTATTATACCACTCACCATATTATATTCAATAACATTGGTAAAAATGTTGTCTATCAGGGTAGCACAGTGTGTCGTTATTCTTGTAGGTTTATGATGTTGTATTCTGGTCATAGCTATGCTGCCACACTGCACCTTACAGACTAACTGGTACCTCACATTTCACTCTGCTCCTGATAGTCCTTCTTTGTGCAATGGGATGATTCATGTGTTTATATGGGTCATCATCATATATTAAGCTATGATGTATATAGGTTCTATAGTCGTGTTAGTTTCTTTTTTACTTTCCATGGGTAATCCCTTTGTCGTGTGTGTTTCTGTTGTTTGGCTGTCAACTGTCATGCTGCTGTTACACTGTAATTTCCCAGTTTGGGATCAATAAAGTACATCTATCTATCTATCTATCTATCTATCTATCTATCTATCTATCTATCTATCTATCTATCTATCTATCTATCTATCCCTGTTTGAATAAAGGAAACAATAAACTAATCTTATAGAGCTGTGAGCAGGCTATTGAATGACCTGCATCCAGTGCTAATGCTGGAGGACAGCGTGCCAAACAAAATGTTTTTATGTGCCACTGCCTCATTCAGGAGTACCTCCAACTCACATTCCATGAAATTCCATTAAATCCATTATTTTTGATCGTGGATACAGGAGAATTAAATGTGCTGGGCTTGTATGCATCTATTTGCATCTAATAGCATATTCAAATAGAGGCGTGTCAAGGGAGGAGTCCGGTATTTCTTCACGTTCATTCAATTTCAAGCAGATCGGTATGTTAAAAGGAAATGTGCTTGGATTCCTGCATATGGACGGTTTCATACATCTAGATTTTTTTTAAAGGCATTTTCTTGATTTAAACTTATGTTATCTTTCAGTAGGAAATCCACGCAAGTCTTTGTACATGAGGCCCCAAGTACTGCGGTTTCAAAGAAAACAATAAGTAATGCACTCAACCGAGATGGACTCTATGCCCGCTCACTTCCCAAGACTCCATTGCTGAAGAAAAAGCATGCTGAAGCTCATTTTAAGTTTGTTGGCAAGCCAGTAAAATACTGGGAGAATATAGTCTGGTCAGACGAGACCAAAATTGAACTTTTTGGATGCCGCAACACACAGCATGTTTGGAGGAGAAATGGCACTGCACATCCCATCATGGTGTGGGGGTGTTTTTCAACACATGGTACAGGCAGGCTTCATATAATTGAAGGAAAGATGAATGGTCAAATGTAGAGAGACATCCTTGATAAGAACCTGTTGCCATCTGCCAAGATGCTGAAGATGAAACGAGGGTGGACATTTCAGCAAGACAATGATCCCAAACACACAGTCAAGGAAACTCTCATTTGGCACCAGAGAAGGGAAATAAAGCTGCTAGAATGGCCCAGTCAGTCACCTGACCTAAATACAATTGAAAATCTATGGAATGAACTGAAGATCAGAGTTCATAGAAGACACCCATGGAACCGTCAAGATTTGAAGGCAATTTGTGTGGAAGAATGGGCTAAAATAACTCCTGAGCAATGCCTGCGCCTAGTTTCTCCATATAGGAGGCGTCTGGAAGCTGTTATTACCAACAATGGCCTGTTATGGCCTGCTCGTCTGGAAGGAGTGGTCTTCTGTGCTGATGTGCTGTTTTGTGTTTGAAAGTGGTCAAAGAAATCGTTTAAGTTGTTAAGCAGTTTGATGTCACTCGCACAGGTCTGAGGTAGAGGTTTGTAGTTGGTGAGGGTCTGTATGCCATGCCAGAGAGAACGTGCATCTCTGGTGTTGCTGAAGTGTCCGGATATGTTCTTGCTGTACTGTCATTTTTCTTCCTTGATGCCACGGGACAGGTTGGTCTTAGCTGTTGTTAGTCATGCAGTGTCGCCGGCCCTGAAGGCTGCGTCCCGAGCCCTCAGGAGCCTGTGGACCTCTGCTGTCATCCATGGCTTTTGGTTAGCACGAACAGTGATGGTTTTGCAGTGAGTGACATCATCAGTGCATTTGGCAATGTATGCTACAACAACCTCAGTGTACTCCTCTATGTTTGTGTGTCCATTGTGAGTGGCTGCATGCTTGAAAGTGTCCCAGTCTGTAGTGCTGAAGCAGTCTTTCAGAGCATCTGAGGCCCCCTTTGGCCACACACGCACTTGCTTTTTGTTGGCCTGATTGTTTTCACTCTGGGTCTGTATGCAGGCCCTAGCAAGATGGTGATGTGATCAGAGAGACCCAGGTGGGGAAGGGGGAGGCTCTGTACGCTCTCTTGTGAGTTGTGTACACCAAGTCCAGCAAATTGTCTCCTGTGAGATGACATGAGATACTTTATTTCGAACAAAAAAGCAAAAACAAAACAAATGACAAGTGCAATAAAAGTGACAGTGTACAGTGCTCAAAAAGAAGAAGGAAGAAGTTAATACTTATTTACTCCAACTCCTCTTTTCCCTAAATGCAACCCATGTGAAATATATACATATTACCTCTGTTAAGAACCCCTAATAGACAATTAACTATATTTTATACATATCAACATTGACACCCATCCATCCCTACATACATACAGTCCATACATCTATACCCAGCCCCAAACACAGATATACACAATACCGTTCCACCTACCATACCATAGTGTCCCAGAGTGAGTTTAATGCATCTTACATATTAATACTACACCTCTAACAAATATCCTTTTAGCAAATAATGTTTATACCTCTTTTTGAATTGATTTCTCTTTGTACATAGTTTCAGTTCCAGCTCCAGACTGTTCCACAAATCCACCTCACAGACAGATATGCACATACTTTTCTTTGTTGTTCGAACCTTAGGTTTTGTAAAGTTTAAGTCTCCTCTCAAATTGTAATCATTGTCTCTTTTTTTTGAATATTTTTTGTAAATTAGTTGGGAGTTGCTTATTAATTGCCCTGTACATTGCTTGTGCTGTCTTAAATTTAACTAAATCCATGAAATTTATGGCATGCGACTTTAAAAACAGCAAGCTGGTATGGTCTCTATATCCTGCATTATTTATTATCCTTATAGCTTTTTTGTTATGCACATATTGGCTGTAGGCTGGTCTTGTAGGTGTTTCCCCAGACCTCTACACAGTAGTTAAGATATAGTAAAAACAGTGAATTGTACAGTAAGAATAATGATTCATTGTTCAAAATGTGTCTTATCATCCCCAGTATCCCTATACATTTTGCCATCTTGGCCGGGATGTGACTGATGTGAGGTTTCCAGCAGATTTCATTGTCTAGCGTCACCCCCAGAAACTTATTTTCCTGTACTATTTCAATTCTGGTATCATCTATTGCTACCATTATTTCATGATTTAGTTTATAATTTCCATCCATCCATCCATTCATGGGCTGGAGCCTATCACAGCATCTTTGGGCGAGAGGCAGGGTACACCCTGGACAGATCACCAGTCCATCGCAGGGCCAACACAAAGAGACAGACAACCATTCACTCTCACATCCATACCTAAGGACAATTTAGAATCCCCAGTTAATACCAATTAATCTCACCTGCATGTCTTTGGCCTATGGGAGGAAACTGGAGTACCCGGAGTAAACCCACGCAGACACGGGGAGAACATGCAACTTCCACACAGAAGGGTCACCGATGGTCTGGGGGTGGGATTGAACCCACGATGGTCAAGGGTGGAATCGATCCCACCCTGAATTTTACAATTTCGAAACAGCATAATCTTAGTTTTTGTTTTTTCAAATTTAGAGACAATTTATTTTTGTTGAACCACTGTGTTAACCTTTTCATTTCTGTTGTGACCACCTCTAAAACCTGCTGTAAATTTTTCCTAGTGCAAACGATATTTGTGTCATCTGCAAACAAAATAAATTTCAGAATTTTTGATACTTGGCATTAAATAAAGAGTTTGGGTCCCAAAACTGACCCCTGGGGCACACCACAAGTGATGTTCATGAATGGTGATTTGTGCTTACCTATTTGTACAAATTGTTGTCTGTTACTTAAATAACTTTCCATCCAACTCAGTCAGAGCCCTCTTATCCCATACCTTTCCAATTTCCTCAGTAGAATTCTATGATCAATGGTGTCAAAAGCTTTCTTTAAATCTATAAATACTCCTACAGCAAACTTTTTTTAAATCTATACAACTGGTGATTTCTTCTAAGAGTTCAATCAGTGCCAAAGATGTAGATTTGTCTGTTCTAAAACCATACTGACTATCTGTACCGTACTGTCTCCTGCTGTTGGAAAGTCCACATGTTGGTGTAGTTTTGGTAGGAGGGTCTTTAAATCTGCATGGTTGAAGTCTCTTGTTGTGATGAAGACTCTGTCTGGATGCATTGTTTGTGTCTCACTGATGGCCTGGTAGAGTTCATTTAGTGCTTTACTCCTCTTGCCGATGCCGGTTGGCGGGACATACGCGGTGAATAGCAGGACAGGTAAATTATCTCAGTATGTAAAAGGGACGGCACTTGATAATCATAAATTCCACCAAAGGAGAACAGTGTTTATGCACAACAGTTGCATCTCTGCACCAAGCATCACTGATGTAAACACACACGCCTCCCTCGCATGTCTTCCCTCCTTCCATGAACACCCTATCAGCACGATAGCATGTTAGCCCTGCTAACTGAATGGCAGAGTCCGGGATATTGTCATTTAACCATGTTTCCGTAAAGATAAAAACACAGCAGTTCCGCGCATCACGTTATGTAGTTCTCAGGAGCTGTATGTGGTCTATTTTAGTGTGTAGTGAACGTACGTTGGCCAGAATGAGGGAAGGAATTGGGAGTCTGTGTGGGCTAGCGGCTAGCTTTGTTCGGATACCTCCGTGTTTACCTGTCCTTTGTCACCGCTCACAATGTCTATGGTGTCTCCATTTGGGATGGGACACAGCAGTCGAGTCTGGGGGTGTGGAGGTCTGGTGGAGAAGACCTAGGCCACGGAGTTCCTCTGTAACACTCTGGTCCAAGACATAGTATTTGGACATATTCCTTATCTCCAGAAAGCTGTGGTGACTGTAACTTGTGTGCAGCATCATATACGGATATTAAACACATGAATATACACTTAGGCTAATTTAAACAACACTAAATGGCACAAAACACAAAGAGAGAAGGGAGGCCGCTGCATGTTCATGTACCACCTAGCGTCAAGAAAAGGAAGCCATTACATTTTGGTGATGATCCGAGAATGCATACCTCCGCCAAGGCTCTTATCTTCTCACAGAGTATTAGCAACAATACTCCAAAACTACTGGATGAATTTGGATGGAATTTTCACCAGAGGTGGTTCTTGGGCTAACTAACTAACTACTAACTAACCTGCACTTATATAGCACTTTTCTAGTCACAAAGACCACTCAAAGCGCTTTTCATTAATACTAACCCTCTATTCTAAGGGCCTATAGGAAACAGATATCTAGGGACAATTTAGAACAGCCAGTTAACCTAACATGCATGTTTTTGGCATGTGGGAGGAAACCGGAGAAATCCCGGAGTAAACCCACGCAACACGGGGAGAACATGCAAACTCCACACAGATCACTGTTGGTCGGGGGCTGGGATCGAACCCACGATCCCACGATCCCCACAATCCCCCGGCCAAGGGTAAACTATGCTGCCGCAGTGCTAACCACTGCGCCACCGTGCCACCGTGCAGCCCGCTAGAAGCGAACCCATTACATTTTGGTGATGATCTGAGAATGCATACATCAGCCAAGGCTTTTATCTTCTCCCACTGTCTTAGCAACAATACTCCAAAACTAATGGATAGACTTTTATGCAACTTTCACCAGAATTGGCTCTGGACCTACACACAAACCCAGTACATTTTGGAGGTGATCCAAGAGGGACGGAAGGAGCCTCGGCAGAGGTATGCACTTTCTGAGTGCTTTTCTAGTTTATAAGTTTTATTTTTTTTCAATTTACAATTTTGAGCACTCATTATTGTGGGGATCACTGGGGTTTACAGATGAATATAGGTGATGGGCCAAGTGGCTCTTTTGGCTTTAGTTTTTGAGATGATCGATCCCCATCCACAGAGTAGCTGATTTTCACAGATATGCTAACACATATTTTTCAAAACATGAATCTATTTGTTGGCAGGCTAAGTATGTACATATTTTTATGAAAATCAAACTTTATTTACGAAACCTGATAAGGCGGCTCTGAGGCATCACTAAGGACCATTATATGCTTAATCAATCAAAACAGCACTCCATGATCACCTGACTTGAATTCGACCAATGAGCTGCGTCACTGTGGGAAGTTAACGTGAAATAAAGATGGGCTGACAAGGCTGCATTTTCATCAGCTAGGTAAGCATAATAACATTATATTTATGTCCCTGTATTTTCTTTTTTTGTTACAGACCTCCATAGTAAATATTAGAACCGAATGCATGCTCCCCATTATCCCTTGTCTTGTGTAACATATTGCTGAATGAAGTAATTACACGTCCTTCATGTTGTCCTGCTGATATGAAAGAGTCCCTGCTGAAAAAAAAAAACAAAAAAAACCCCCCAGCATACACCTGCATCAGACCAGCACCAAAACTGTTCGGTTTTATGTGTTGGAGCAGCACCTTTTTTCCATATTGCTCATCTTTTTCTGCTTTAGTTCTTGTTTTTATAAATATTTTTTCGTAATAATTTGTAAAAAGCTTAGCAAAAAAGGTGCATCTACTATAACAATCCAACATTTATTCCAGATGTTGTGCTCAGACTGGAACCTGTTTTTGTTGAGCAGAGACCCCGGTTTGATTGGGGATTTGTATCTGAAGTGTGTGGTTGCTCATTTAAAATATTGTAAAAGAGGCAAAATTGGGTAGGAAGCATAATTATTGATACGCTGTACGAAAGCTCTGTTAAGTCAACTGGAATCAATTTTTTTTTTTTTGTTCAAACATTTCACCATTCATCTAATTCACCATTCAGAATAAAAAAAAAAAAAACCACACACACACACACTTGATTCCAGTTGACTAGACTGAGCTTTCATACAATATACTTACCCACCTGAATGACTGAGAATCTTCATCAAAGTGTGGACTGTGTCATTACTGCATAAATGTTCATTCTAAAGATAACTAGCTACATTGTGTTAACATTTTCTCTTCTGTTCTCCAGGTGACTCCAGTTGCTCAGACATTCCTGACATCTCCTGGACCTGTCTAGATCACTGTCTTTTTGTCTTGTTTGTCTTAAAGTGACTATTAATGTTTAGTCATTAATGTACTTTACATGCCAGTTCAGCTGGAGTTAATCATATTAAAGTTGCTTACTCACCATCATCAGAATCAGAATCAGAATCAGCTTTATTGGCCAAGTATGCACAACACATACAAGGAATTTGACTTTGGCTAAAAACTTGCTCTCGTTGTTCAGGTGGAGGATTTAAATAAGATTTAAATAAGGATTCAATGACAACAGAGTATGTACAGTAAATTACAGTCTGTCCACGTTTCTATAAAAGGATGCAAATATATACAGGAATATATGCAGTTATTTACTCAGACTATCCACACTTTGCAGAAATATATGAAAAAAATATACAGTCATACAGTATTTCAATGTGAACTCAGATTCAGTGATATAATGTGAATGAAGTAAAAAGCAGTGTGAGAGTTATGTGCATTGTAAGAATGGATGAAAAGTCATGAGTACAGCAACAGGTAGGACTAGGTGAATGTTAGGAGTTCATCAGAGTGATGGCTTGAGGAAAGAAACTGTTCCTGTGACGGGTGGTTTTGACCTTCAGTGATCTGTAACGACGACCAGAAGATAGAAGTTCATACAGTTTGTGGCCGGGGTGTGACGGGTCAGCACAGATGTTTCCCGCCCGTTTCCTGGTTATGGACCGATATAAGTTCTCAATGGAGGGTAGGTCGGTACCAATGATCCTCTCCACAGACTTAATGATCCGCTGCAGTCTGGTCTTGTCCTGTTTAGCGGCAGATCCAAACCAGACAGTGATGGAAAAGCAGAGGACAGATTGGATGATGGCGGTGTAGAAGACAACCAGCAGCTCCTGAGGCAAATCAAACTTCTTGAGCTGACGCAGAAAAAAACAACCTCTGCTGGGCCTTTTTCCGGACAGTGTCTATATGGGAGGACCACTTCAGGTTCCGGGAGATTGTGGTACCCAGAAACTTGAATGAGTCCACAGTGGACACTGTGCTGTTGAGGATGGTGAGTGGGGGGAATGAAGGAGGGTGTCGCCTGAAATCCACAGTCATCGCCACCGTTTTGGCTGGGTTAAGTTCAAGATGGTTCTGGCCACACCAGAGGATCAGCTGCTCCACCTCCCGCCTGTATGCAGACTCATCACCATCCCGGATCAAACCGATGACTGTGGTGTTGTCCGCAAACTTCAGGAGCTTCACCGAAGGGTCCTCTGAGTTGCAGTCGTTGGAGTAGAGGGAGAAGAGCAGTGGGGAAAGGACACATCCTTGGGGGGCGCCAGTACTAATTTTTCGGGAGCTGGTTGTAAATCTCCCTAGCTTCACCTGTTGCCACCTGTCAGTCAGAAAGCTGGAGATCCACTGGCAGGTGGAGGGGGGCACCTTGAGCTGGAGGAGTTTCTGATGAAGAATGCCTGGGATGATGGTGTTGAACGCTGAGCTGAAGTCGACAAACAGGATCCTGGCGTACGTCCCTGGGGAGTCGAGGTGTTGCAGGATGTAGTGTAGTCCCATATTCTCCTCATCATCCACTGACCTGTTTGACCGGTAGGCAAACTGCAGTGGGTCCATCAGGGGGCCTGTGACGACCTTCAGGTGGTTCAGCACCAATCTCTCCAAGGATTTCATGACCACAGAGGTCAGGGCAACAGGTCTGTAGTCGTTTAATCCTGTAACAGAAGGTTTCTTGGGAACTGGAATAATGATGGAGCGTTTGAAGCAGGAAGGCACTTCACACAGCTCCAGTGATCTATTAAAGATCCGGGTGAAGATGGGAGCCAACTCGTTGGAGCAGACTCTCAGGTAGGACGGAGACACACCATCAGGTCCTGCAGCCTTCTTGATCTTTTGTCTCTGAAAGACCCGGCGCACCTCCTCTTCACAGATCGTTAGTGCTGGTGGGAGGTCAGAGTGGAGGAGGGATGGAGTTCCTGGGGCTGCAGATAATCCTTTTGTGTGGGTGGGAGGTGAGAACTGTAGGTTCTTTTCAAACCTAAAGTAAAAGCTGTTTAGGTCGTTAGCCAGCTGGAGGTTTTCCACAGGGTGGGGGGATGGTCTCCTGTAGTTGGTGATATTCTGCAGGCCTCTCCAAACAGAAGCAGAGTTGTTGGCTGAGAAGTTTTTTTGTAACTTCTCACTGTAGCTCCTCTTAGCAAGCCTGATCTCCTTCGTCAGCATGTTTCTGGCCCGCTTGTACAGAGTCCAGTCACCAGTCCTGTAGGCCTCCTCCTTGGTCTGACGTAGCTGCTTGAGTTTAGGAGTGAACCAGGGTTTATTGTTGTTGTATGTGCAGAAGGTCTTGGTCTGCACACACATGTCCTCACAAAAACTGATGTATGATGTCACAGTGTCAGTGAGTTCATTTAGGTTAATGGCTGCATCTTCAAAAACACTCCAGTCTGTGCAGTCAAAGCAGGCTTGTAACTCCAGTTTTGATTCCTCAGTCCATTTCTTCACAGTCCTTACAACAGACTTGGAAGTTTTTAGTTTCTGTCTGTATGTTGGAATAAGATGGAGCAGACAGTGGTCAGAAAAACCCAGAGCTGCACGGGGGACGGCATGATAGGCGTTTCTTAAAACTGTGTAACAGTGGTCGAGTGTATTTGTGTCCCTGGTGGGACATTTAATATGCTGTCTGTATTTAGGAAGCTCATTTGTGAGATTAGCTCTATTGAAATCACCCAGAATGATAAGCAGAGAGTCTGGATGTTTTTCCTCCACGTCTGCTATCTGGTCAGCGAGGTGCTGCAGTGCCTCCGTTGTACAAGCAGCAGGCGGGATATAAATTCCGACCAGAATAAACGAGGAGAACTCTCGCGGTGAATAAAAGGGTTTACAGTTTATGAACAGTGACTCTAAGTTAGGGCTACAAAACTTCTTCAACACTGTGACATCAGTACACCAACCTTCGTTTATGTAGAAGCAGATTCCACCACCTTTAGTCTTTCCAGAGAATTCTCGGCTGCGATCAGCGCAAAACAGTTGGAATCCGTCCAGGCGCACCGCGCTGTCCGGGATGTGTTCACTCAGCCAGGACTCCGTGATACACAGGGCGCCAGATCTGCTAAAATCCAGGTTTTTGTGAGTCAGGAGCAGCAGTTCATCCATTTTGCTTGCCAAAGAGCGGACATTGCTCAGATGGATCGATGGGAGCGGCGTGCGATATCCTCGTTTCTTCAGCCTGACTAGCACACCGACACGTTTACCACGCCGCCTTCGTTTCCGGCCAGTGCCAATAGCCGCTGCTCCCACAGCTAAGATCGACTGAAAAAACTTCAGATCAGCAGCAGAAACTGGCGGAGAAGTTGCATTGGGAGATAGTCTGAGTGAAAGTAGTTCCTCCCTTGAATAGGTGACTCGGACGGAAGAGCAGAAGTCCAAAAAAACACACAAAATTATCAAAAACATCAGAGAGCAGAAGCCAGTGGCTGCCATCCGCGGCGCCATCTTGGATCATATATCATTTGCTTAAGCTGATTTTTTCTCATTTTTCAGGCTCTCTCAGTACAGTGGTACCTCTACTTACGAACGTCTCTACATACGGAATTTTCAGGTTACGAGACGCCTCAACGGGAAAATATTGCCTCTAGTTACGAACGAAATTTCAGGATACGAAAGGCAAAAAAGTACGCGCTCCTCGCAGCTTCCGTAGTTTACCGAACGTAAACATACCTGTAGCTGCTCTGCCATTGGCTATCGCCTAGCATCTTCCTGGTATCCCATTGGCCACGAAGTTTTTTTTTTTTTCCAAAACTTTATTAAGAACAAGGTGAAAGTTTTACGTGTGTGTACAGTACAGAATTAACATTTATTCGCTATGGGCCCCAAGAAAGTGACGGAGATAAGTGGAAAAGGAGAAAAGAAGAGAGTTTTTTTGTCCATACAAACAAAGAAAGGAGATAATCGAAAGGTATGAAAAGGGGATGCGTTTGGTTGATCTCGCCAAAGAATATGGCCGTAATACATCAACGATCAGCACGGTATTAAAACAAAACGAAGCACTTACAAGCCGACAAAAGCAAACGTCCTTGGATCAGAACATGAACCAAAGAAGGCAAAAGGTGACGACGTCGACGACGATAGCAGTTAAAGGGTAAATGAGCATAATTTTTATTATTCTTTCTCTTTTATTATTCTCTTTTATTATTCTTTCTCTCATTTTAAACTCTCATTTTATGTTTATTGTGCAGTAATCTAATTGTAACATGTATTTGTTACATGTTTTGATGCGTTTTTACGATTTATAAAAAATTTATGCCCGAATTTTGGGGGCTTGGAACGGATTACGGCATTTACATGTAAAACGCGCCTCTACTTACGAATTTTTCACGTTACGAGAATTCTTCCGGAACGAATTAAATTCGTAAGTAGAGGTACCACTGTATTTCTTTTGTCAGTATACAGCATGTAGCGTTGTCTATGAAAGCCTATGTGGACTGGCACATCTGAAGTGTGGCTATTGAGCAGCTTATACTGTCTTTTCAGTTATTTTGCTTTTCTTTGTACCAAGATTCACAAAGTCCAGAGAATGCTCCTATCTGAATATTGAATTGTATTTACCTATGCAACACTCCACAGATCCCCCTGCTGACATTCACTGTAACTGAAGCGGCATGATAAAATAAAGGCAGCGATGGAGTTTTAAGTTGGTTTATTGAATCACCCCGCCATCACAGGATCCCCGCTCCGTGCCAAGTGTGAGCAGCTCGGAGCGGGATCCTCAGGCTCTCAGAGAAGAGACACAACGTGTGTGTGTCCAGCAGCAGCAGTTGCAGAAGTGAGAGTGAGAGAGAGAACATGGATTTCAGTGCAGTGCTTATACCCAACTCAGACAATACATCAAAGACCTTCACAGCAGTCAATCTGGCATTTGCATATCAGAGGTACAGACAGGATGCATGAACACAATGCATGGATGACACTTTAACCTCACAGCTGTAAACGCAGCATGCAGCGGAAAAAACCCAGGAGTAACGAGCTGACTATCTCTGTGTGTTGTGGGGGTTGAATTCAACCCGCTACACCGCCCCCCCCAGAGGGCACGGCAGGGGGCCGAGACCTCGATGTTGCAGTTTGGGCAGCGAGCAGGGAAAAGCTCTGTGCAGGTGGAGGGGGAGGGGGAAGGGGGGTAGTAAGTGCTGACCGGGCGCGGTGAAATCGTAAGGGCCGCGCCAAAAATTGTTTGCTGCTCCGCGATGTCGAGGGGCTGTCCCGTTGAACTTGTGGAGATCACCAGAAGAAAAATTAGTCTCTGACTCTTCGTGGCCATGAAGAAAAACAGGAGCGGTGAGGTTGCGTAAACAAAAGCGGAGGAACTTGGCGTGTTGGCTTTAGGTGCGTGCGCAGCCCTAAAGCCCTCGGGAAAAGCAGACGGCTGAATCCTTTGTGCGCCGTGGCTGAAACCATCAGTGAATCCTGTGGGCGCGCTGCGCGCGTGCTTGCTTCAGGTGAGCGTGCAGCCTTGAAGGTTCTACGTGCAGCTGCGCAGGACGATGGCGGTCTCTGGAGCCATTCTTGTTCCGTGCATGTTGCGCCGTCCTCGTCACCCCCGGTGCGTGTGCTGGGGCTCCTTGCGTGGGTGGGCCCGCTGGAGAGGAACCAGGGTCGGAAACTTGGTGGAGACTGCGCCGAAAAACATCTATGATGAGCCGTGGCTGCAGATTAGTCATGGTGCGTTGGAGCGATGAGGGGAGATAGACGATCTTTGTCCCTCAGGCTGTCCCGCATGGACGCCCCGATCTCGGCGAGGGTCGCGCCATGACGTTTACTGCCGTTTACCCGGTCTTGGGTGATGTCCAGAGAGTAGCTCGCCTGCCGTGGGCTCTGCGTTGAGGCCTCCCTGAAGCCGCAGGGAGGGCAGATCAGTCAGGCTGCTGCGTTCACTCGTCGGCGGAGCCTCACTGCCGGGTGCTGCGTTCGCCGGCAGCTCGTTTTCTTCAGCGTCGGGTCACCAGCGTGGCCGTTCAGACCAGAAGGTTGCGTTGCACAAAGCGTGTGCATTCTTGGGGTCACCAGTGAAGCGGCATGATAAAATAAAGGCAGCGATGGAGTTTTAAGTTGGTTTATTGAATCACCCCGCCATCACAGGATCCCCGCTCCGTGCCAAGTGTGAGCAGCTCGGAGCGGGATCCTCAGGCTCTCAGAGAAGAGACACAATGTGTGTGTGTCCAGCAGCAGCAGTTGCAGAAGTGAGAGTGAGAGAGAGAACAGATTTCAGTGCAGTACTTATACCCAACTCAGACAATACATCAAAGACCTTCACAGCAGTCAATCTGGCATTTGCATATCAGAGGTACAGACAGGATGCATGAACACAATGCATGGATGACACTTTAACCTCACAGCTGTAAACGCAGCATGCAGCGGAAAAAACCCAGGAGTAACGAGCTGACTGTCTCTGTGTGTTGTGGGGGTTGAATTCAACCCGCTACAGTAACCAATGAAAATGTGTGTCTGATTTGACATAAGCAACATTACCAATAATGATAGAGCCATACCAAGGCAATAAATTGGGTAGCAGACAAAGAGTGAGACCAAGTAGGGTTTTTTTTGACATTCTGATCAGATTTAAATACACAAATGATGATGGTGTAATAGTCAATTATGAATCAATATTAAATTTGATAAAGACGTTGTGTTAAAATAGTCTTGTGGTATTGTGTTTTTTTTCAAAGAATAAACCGTATAATCTATGTAATGATCGAAGGTAATGAATCAGGGGTTATTAATAAATTATATTATGTTCTATTATTTTGCACTTGTCTGGTTGTTTACTTCAACCAATGTAATACTTTTTTGGCTGGTTATAGACATTCTTATAAACTTTAATGAAGAACAAAGAAAATACAAAAAATCAATACATACACATAATCTGTTACGTCTACCTCCGGTAGGCATGGTTGAATAATTGGACTCGATAGTGCAGGCAGGACTCCATCATGACATGGTTTTATTACCAGAGAAAACTTAAGAAGCAAAATAACAGCTTATGGGCTGGAAAACAACTAAGGACATGGTTGCAGAAGACACACTCAGGATACTGGGTTACCGGCAGGGAATAAAGACGTCAGACATCAGACAGACATTGAACACTAACATAAATATGATAACAGATAATCACAAATGTGAGACAGCTGGGGAACAATCAAGGGCAAACAGACAATCACAGATGGGGATGTACATGAAAATATGACAATGAACATACAGGACAACAATATGGGGCAATACAGAGAGGAACAGCAGGTTATAAAGCCATTTCTAAAGCTTTAGGACTCCAGCGAACCACAGTGAGAACCATTGTCCTCAAATGGCGAAACCATGGAACAGTGGTGAACCTTCCCAGGAGTGGCTGGCCGACCAAAATTACCCCAAGAGTGCAGCGATGACTCATCCAAGAGGTCACAAAAGACCCCACAACAACATCCAAAGAAGTGCAGGCCTCACACCTCAGTTAAGGACAGCGTTCATGGTTCCACCATAAGAAAAAGACTGGGCAAAAATTGTCTGCATGGCAGAGCTCCAAGACAAAAACCACTGCTGAGCAAAAAGAACATAAAGGCTCATTTCAGTTTTGCCAGAAAACATCTTGATGATCCCCTTAACTTTTGGGAAAGTACTCTGTGAACTGACGAGAGAAAAGTTGAACTTTTTGGATGGTGTGTGTCCCATTACATCTGACGTAAAAGTAACAGCATTTCAGAAAAGGAACATCATACCAACAGTAAAATATGGTAGTGGTAGTGTGATGGTCTGGGGCTGTTTTGCTGCTTCAGGACCTGGAAGACTTGCTGTGGTAAATGGAACCATGAAATCTGCTGTCTACTAAAAAACCCTGAAGGAGAATGTTCGGCCATCTGTTCTTGACCTCAAGCTGAAGCGCACTTGGGTTCTGCAGCAGGACAATGATCCAAAACACACCAGCAAGTTCACCTCTGAATGGCTTAAGAAAAACAAAATGAAGACTTTGAAGCAGCCTAGTCAAAGTCCTGACCTGAATCCAATTGAGATGCTGTGGCATGACCTTAAAAAGGCAGTTCATGCCCGAAAACCCTCCAATGTGGCTGAATTACAACAATTCTGCAAAGATGAGTGGGCCAAAATTCCTCCACAGTGCTGTAAAAGACTCATTACCAGTTATCACAAACACTTGATTGCAGTTGCTGTTACTAAGGGTGGCCCAACCAGTTATTAGGTTTAGGGGGCTATCACTTTTTCACACAGGGCCATGTAAATTTGGATTTTTTTTTTCTCTTAATAATAAACACCTTCATTTAAAAACAGCATTTTGTGTTTACTTGTGTTATCTTTGTCTAATATTTAAATTTGTTTGATGATCTGAAAAATTAAAATGTGACAAACATACAAAAAAAAAAGAGAAATCAGGAAGGGGGCAAACACTTTTTCACACCACTGTAAATGAGTAAAATGGCCCAAGGATTATGGAAAAAAATGTACTGTAGTGATTTCACGGATGGGTCAATATACATGAAAGTGAGGAGTGCAATGACAAGTGAGTTATAGTGATACTTAAAAGATCCTCAGTTCTGTGCATGTGAGCATTCAGAGGGAGCTTCTGACTGTTTGCAGTTCAGATGGCCCAGGGGAAGAAACTGTTTGTCAGTCTGGAGGTGTGGGACCTGATCGATCTGAACTGTCGTTCAGAGGGAACAGGTCAAACAGGTGGTGGGCGGGATGTGAGGGGTCTCCTGTGATGGCCTTGATCCTTCTGAGACAGGAGGCTCTGGTGATGTCCTCCAGGAAGGGCAGAGGGCTGCCGATAATTTTTTGGGCAGTGTTGATGACCCTCTGCACAGCCTTCCTGTTCTTGGCCATGGAGCCGGCGTACCACACACTCAAAGAGTAGGTGAGCACGCTCTCCGCTGAGCAGCGATAAATGTGGCTGTGAGCATAATTATAATACTAAAGAGCAAGACCAAAACTACAGAACATAATTGGGGCAGGATAATGAAAATAACACAGTGATCAAACTAAGGCTGAGGTAGGAAAACACAGAGAAACATTATGGCAGAGGGTGAGGACATGGGATAATGACAGACACAATAAACCACATCAGGAAAGCACACAGAAAACACAAATGAACATAAGTTGTGGACCATGTCGTCGGCCTCCGTCGGTCTATGATGACCATGGAAGAGAATCCTAAACGTCTACTCTGCTGGAACAGCACCGCCTGTGGCTGAACAGGCCGATGCGCACCGGTGTTCTACCTTCCAGCGTTGGGCGTTGGTAGGATTCAAGCCTGGGCAGGAAAACATGGAGGACAAGATGTTACCCATGCAGCATGTCCCCCCTCTCCATGTCACTGATGAATCCAAAGGAACAGCAGGGCTGCTATAGTTTGGCACCAGCGCCGTCGCAGGAGCTGCCAGAACGATGTTGAGCACAACAGAGAACTGCCTTGGGGGCTCCGACTCCGGATTTTTCCTCAGGGTTGACTCCCGAGGCCTTTCCCGTGACCGGGTGTTCCGCAAGGCAGCGGAGGTTTGAAATCAGGGTTTACCTTCCCCTAGATGGGCTACCTTCCCAGGTTGACGAGCCACCATCTACCCGAAGCATCTGGTTTTAAGGCGCCAGAGATCCGCCCTCGCCCCTTCTCCTATTAGTAGAAGCAGTTCTGCCGGGCTTAGAGACTAAACCACACGGGCAGGCTAGGAGTTGGACTTAGTTGTCAGAGGCTTTTCGAGACGCACGCCGTAAGGAGCATTTTATGAGCACTAGGAGCTTAACCCCAGTGCCGCTCCTGGCTATGACAACCTTGGAACCAAGGTTGTCATGTGTCATTATGTCATGTGGACCATGACATAATCAATTAAGATTATGTACAATGGCATACAGGGAACATGTATTGAAAACAGTCCATGGGGTTGGGCTGCACGGTGGCGCAGTGGTTAGCACTGCGGCAGCACAGTTTACCCTTGGCCGGGGGATTGTGGGGATCGTGGGATCGTGGGTTCGATCCCAGCCCCCGACCAACAGTGATCTGTGTGGAGTTTGCATGTTCTCCCCGTGTTGCGTGGGTTTACTCCGGGATTTCTCCGGTTTCCTCCCACATGCCAAAAACATGCATGTTAGGTTAATTGGCTGTTCTAAATTGTCCCTAGATATTTGTTTCCTATAGGCCCTTAGAATAGAGGGTTAGTATTAATGAAAGCGCTTTGAGTGGTCTTTGTGACTAGAAAAGCGCTATATAAGTGCAGGTTAGTTAGTTAGTTAGTATCAGAAAAAAACAAGAACAATCAAATAAATACATAGAAAAAAGCAATGAAGTAAAATCAGTTCAACAGTTTTAAAGGAGGTACAGATTGTTACAGTCTTTACTGTTTTGGGTTTTTTGAGAAATTAATTCTTATTAATAAATAAGCTGTCAGAAAGACTTGCAATACTTTACCCTCAGGGTCCTGATTAAGTTGAACATGATTGGTGTATGTGGTCACCTGGGAGACAAAACCACAACCTGACTGGTTCATTAGCTAGCATTACTCTGAAAGATGCCGGAGAGGACTGACGATAAAGATAAGTTTATTAAAAAAATGTGCTCAAACCGAAGCTGCCAATAAACTTTCTCAGATTTACCAAAAATAGAGGAGACTATATTTAAAAAAATGGCATACTCCCCCGATGCAAATCAATCAATGAAACAAAAAACACACTTGGCCTAACCACTCCCACACATCTTAATGAAATGTTTGTGACGTACAGTATTTTGGTCAAATTTTCTTTAATTATTTAATTATTGCAGAATCTTTATGAATCCTATTTTGAAGCATTTTTCAGAGTAACTGGTTTCAGTGCATGTATCTTTAAATTTCGAAGACCGCATTAACTCCACTTTTCTCTTACATCACCATTGCTAATCTTACCCGCTGAGGTGAGCTGTATCTGCTTACAGTGATTGACTCTGCTCATCTAGCATGCTAATGCTAATGGTTCTATGGGGCATCACGGTGAAAATATAACAAAAGAAGCCAGAATGATGCAAGCTACATTATCAGTTGTGGGCTAGTGAACCAGGTTGAAACAGGGCCAATATAGAAGCTTCATCTTGGGCTCTAATGAAAGGTGAAGGGCTGTGTGTGTGTGTGTGTGTGGGGGGGGGTTGTTTATTCATTCATGACTGAACAAACAAGCCCCCACACACAAAGAAGCATGCCACGTAAAAAATGTGTGGCCTTTTTTTACAAGAAAAAATAACCTACAGTCCACTAAAAATTATACTAGAATATCTGTAATGTAGAAGACAACAACTCCCCCACCCCCACCCCCACCCCCCCGCTACAGAGGACGGACATCGCCCATCGCTACATGACGGAAAGCGGTGACGGTGCGCCGCGGTCTAATATGCACAGTTGCACTAAATATATCTGCAATATATCTGCAATCCACTACAGAAGAGTAGCGGGGGGGGGGGGGGGTCGCGTGACTCGTGGTTCTGGTCACGCGACCCGGTCAAACCATAATTCTATTATTGCGGTTTTGCGCTTCCATGATTGTGGTTTTGGCGAACGATTTTTCAAAACAAATAAGAACAGTAGATAGAAAAAAAGACTGGCGAACGCCTGTGTGTCCCCCAGCCTTACACAAAACAGCTTTCGAACTTCTGTGCTTCAATTGGCTGGCTGTATTCGCAGCCATTGGTAGGCGGGTCCTTTTTGCTAGGTTTTCAGTCATTGGTTCTTCAGGGTTTCAGAAACCCAATTCAAGGCTCTTATTAGTCGAATGAGAGGTCAGTCACATCTAAACCAATCAAAGCACTCCTTTGGCTTTCTGTTCGCGGCTGTGTCTGTAGTGGAAGAACGGAAATGCAGGTGTTTTTTTTTTTTCAGTGCCACTGTGCATCCTAGGATGCCCTCGTGCACCCTAGGACGCAGAGACATGCCCACCCGCGGTACACCGAAGTGCAACAGGTTAAACACAAAAATGAAACCAAGATGAAAAAAATGCAGAAAACAATCTGGACAACAGAAAGCATGGGCACGGTGCCCCCCTCCCCCGGTGCTCAGTATCATGACAGAGCCCCTCCCTCAAGGAGTGGAATCCAGACACCCCAACATAACATCAAAAAAAGAAACACCAACCCCCCGCCCTCCAACAGGAATAGAATAGTCAGACCCTGGAGGGTGGTGGGGGAAACCATGCTAGGAGGGACAAAACAAAATGTCGCTCAAGACCCACAAGACAGAACAGATAAAGTGTAACCAGAACTCTAGGATTACTGGGTGAAAAAATAAGCCAGTTCAAGTGGTCTACAAAAGTCCCAGAACAACCTGATCACATGGTGGACTAAATCGGGTTGCCTCCCAGAGTTCCTAAACCACCTAAGCAAAGGGCTAAGTCTATTGGGTGGTCTCCCAACATCCCTGAGCTAAAGGGCCGCAGGGCACGACGCGTCCCCCCTGGAGGCGGCAGCTGGAAGCAGGGGGACTGTGATGTAGAAACCAGAAGGCGAGGATGACTGATGAGTGGGGAAACCAAATGAAGTGATGGCTTACCAGCGAGGAAACCAGATGAAGAAGATGGCTGACTAGCAAAGAAACCAGGCGATGGAGACGGCTGATCAGCGGGGAAACCAGGCGGCAAAAATAGCTGACCCTCGGTGACCTCAGGTGAAGATGGCTGACCCTCGGCGACCTCAGGCGAAAACGAATGACCCTCGGCAACCTCAGGTGAAGACGGATGACCCTTGGCAATCTCAGGCAAAGACGGCTGACCTTTGGCGATCTCAGGTGAAGACAGATGACCCTTGGTGACCTCAGGCAAAAACAGATGACCCTCGGCGGCCTCAGGTAAAGGTGGAGGACCCTTGGTGACCTCAGGCGGAGATGCAGGACCCTCGATGATCTCCAGCAAAGGCGGAGGACCCACGGTGACCTCAGGTGAAGATTGGCGACCTTTGTGACCTCAGGCAAAGGTCGATGACCATCGGCGACCTCAGACGGAGGCATTGAACCCTCGGTGACCTCAGACGAAGATTGGTGATCCTTGGTGACCTCAGGCGAAGGCTGATGATCATCAGCGGACCCAGACAAGGACTCAGACAGGAGAGAGGAAACATACACTGGGTTACTATCACTGGCAGCAGTGGAACCCGACGAGGAAAACTCAGAAGCAGTTGGCAGCTGCAACTGGTTCTCCTCATCAAGAGCAAAGCAAGATTTCTCTGATATAGCCATTGTGAAGACGAAAAAGAGAACATGCCTAAACTCGAGCTCCACCTCCATCCAGGACTCTGGCAAATCAGGTTGGGTATCTTGCATCCATTCATCTGGGACTCCATCCCCGACACGGCCACCTCAGATGGGGAGGAAGAGATAGACACCGGAACACAATTATTGGCAGCAGTGGAGCCTGACAAGGAGAACTCTGGAGCAGAGGGCATCTGCAACTGATTCTCCCTGCCACAAGCAAGACAAGATTTCTCTAGAACTGATAATGTAGAAACAGAACAGAGTACTTGCTTTGATTCAAGCTCCACCACCTTCCAGGACTCCCGGTGACTCTGCTGCGGCGACCCAAGCAGCAGGCATGATGGCGGGTGACGCTGGTGGATCGCCAGACTTGGCGGCTGACACTGGTGGAACTCCAGGTGTGGTGGCTGATGCTGGCGGACCCCCAGACGTGGTGGCTGAAGTAGGCGGGACCACAGGTGTGGTGGCTGACACTGGCGATCATCTCACTGATGATGCCAGGCCCTGCGATGCTGAAACCAGGGGACACTCTATTGTCAACTCAGGCTCTGGGACACGGGGCGCTCTTCTCCCATCCAGGACGTGGCTGTGGGGCTGGAATGGGACCCTCCGAAACCACAGGCCTCTCCGTCGTCTGGCAGCTCCCTCCCAAGACCGGCAGTCTCTCAGAGAAAGCAGAGACTGACACGGGAGAAGCAGGTGAGAATGAAGAAATGGCTGCAACAGCAGGTGGTGAGGGCTCAGCCAAACTGGATAGCTGCTGCTGAGCCCCTCCACCAGGAATAAGACAAAGCATTTCATCATCAGATGTTTAAGAATGAAAATGAACTTGCCTTATTTCCCGTGGTGTGGTGGTAGCTACTGCAGAAGGCCCTGATACATCCCTCTCTGTGGCTGCAGTGGGCGAGGGCACCAATGTGGAAAGTGGAGGAGCCAGCCCTGCAGACCTGAAGATGGCTGGATTCTCAGCAGTGAACAGTGACGTTGTGGAGAAGACAGGGGCAGCAGCAGCAGACAAGGAGGATGAAGCTGACGGGACAGCCGATGAAAAAAGTTTGAAGTGAGAAGGAGGCTGCTGCTGTGGTTCTCCAAAATGGCAAGGGAGGAGCTGCTGATGAGGCGCAGAAATTCCTCAGGCAGGATGCAACTGAGTGGCAGTGAGAGGCTGGAGATGTCTGCACCCGGGGACGCTCTTTTCACAAAGGTACAGATTGGGGGAGAGGTTTTCCCCAGCCCGCGGAACATGTACTGTGAGTCGGTGATGGAGACGAGGAGACCCATGAGCTCCGGATGGCCCCACAGGCTAGGGCATGACTCAAGTACCTGAGTTGCTCCATCCAGACATTCCTGGACTGCCTCGGGAGGCAGTGTGGAAGGCATGCGCCTCCGATAGAATGTTCTCCAATACTCCAATGCAGTCCAACACTCCACCTTGTTCAGTCCAACCATACTGTAGTCCATGTGAGCTGACATTCCAGCAAAAAAACCCGCAAACTTAACAAAAATAAACGGGAGGGAAAAAACAAAAAACAAACTCACAGTCAGCTGGGTCCACTCTGGCAATGTCCTTCTGTCATAAATCACCCTTTCAGGACAGGAAGAAGACCCAAACACTGGAGCTGTGAGTTGCTGACATTTAATAACAAAAATACAAAACTACACAAAAACACAACACTTACACGGCAGGGATAACCCAGAAAGAGAGGCGCATGGGGACACCATGGAAAACGGGGGTCACGTCTGAGGAATACAGGAGAATAGCCTGGACAGGACCAGGCTGAGGTGTAGAGAAATGCCAGAGAAAAACAAGAGAAGAAAGCTAGACAGAGCTCACCCGTTGGAGAGGAAATATGATGGGGACTCCCGTCTGAACACACAGCAGGACGTTGCAGCAGTTAGTGTTGCAACAGACCTTAAATAGGCACAGAGGGAAATGAACAAATGATGAGCAGGTGATTACAGGTGTGAGTGACATGAGTGAGGATGATTAGACTAAACACTGACAGCTGTGATAGCCCGCGAACTTGGGCTAATGGGGAGATAAACACAACACACTGTCACAATAAAAGCACTGACCGGGAATGAATAATGAAACAAGATACAGAGGATGAATAATGGACGTACAAGGAAATAAATAAACAATACTGGAATACTAATATCAAAATACAGAAAAAGGGCAGGGAGTAACGGTGAGGGTAGGCTCATGTCTAAACAGGAAAATAATAATTATGGCAGTGGATGCATAGCATAAGGGACCAAGGCTATAAAGGCAAGAACCGAGATAATAACAGGAACTCAAAACACAGTCAGAGACAAAAGACGACTTATTAACATCATACATTGAAAACCAACTTAAACACAAAAATGAAACCAAGATGAAGAAAATACAGAAAATAATCTGGACAACGGAAAGCATGAACACGGTGCTTCCTCCCGTGACACAGGGGAGACATAAATCAGGGAATGCTTATAACAAGGACCCGAACAACAATGACAATGAACATACAGAGTGCAAGATGAGACAGGGACATTTATCAGATATAAATAATGAATCTAATGACCATATAAATTAGAGCAAAGGCAGGGAAAACACAGAACTAAGATAATAAAAAGGAGGACCAAAACACAGAAAATAATACAAAAATAATACAAAAATTAACTCAAGGTGAGGACGTGGGTCCAACCCACGTTCTGACATTACCCATCTCTCACGGGGCGGCTCCCGAACGACCCTCAAAAAGAAACAGAAAATGACCCTTCCAGGGTGGGTGGTGGGGGGACAGGCCAGGCAGGCCGAAACACACTCTACCCTCCCACCATAGTGTCTGACCAAAAAGGCAGCTTGGGGAACCAAACAAAGTCCCAGGCCCCAAACCAATAAACAAAGTGGGTTGGGTCAAAGGACCTACCCAAGTCTATGGACGCTCGGACTGGAGTACATGGTTGGTCTGGCAGTCTACCAAAGTCCATAGACCAACAGACGGATGAACATGGCGCGTCGAGTGGCCTACCAAAGTCCAAGAGCCACTAGACGGACAAGTACAGCACCATGGGGGCATTGACCTCAGTAGCTTTTAACACAGGAGTTAATATAGGAACTTTATGCTCAGAAGGTGACAGCATAGGAACTTTCTGGCCAGAAGACCACATAGGAGCCATAACCTCAGGAAATAATGACATGGAGATCTAAACTCAGGAGATGATGACACAGGAGTTTGTTGCCCTGGAGATAACACAAAAAATTTAAACCCAGGAAATAATGACAACATGGAAATTTTAAGCTCAGGAGCTAATGACAACACAGGTACTTTAAATTTAGGAGATGACTGTTATGTATGAAATTACCTTTTGAAGGACGATGCCAGGTGCACGGTAGAACTCAGCTTTATTAATATTAGTATGCACAATACAACTGTTAGGCAGGGACATTGACAAAGAGCCTGCTGGTATTTATAGGGCGGTGCAGTGGTGAAAGAGGATGTGGCCACCACTACACCACACTTCATAATAAAAGACAATACTGTGGCGGGTTGATTCAACCCCCCACAACACACAGGACAGTCAGCTCTCTTCTCTTGGTTTTTCCCGCTGCACTACTGAGATGTAATGTGCCATGCATGTATTGTGATGTAATGTGCCATTCATGTATTGTGATGTAATGTGCCATTCATGTATAGTGTTCATGCGTCCTGTCCTTACTGTGACCTAGAGGCTGAGATCAATATGTAGATGTGCCTTGTAACCTCTTTGTCCTGCACCTGGAGCAGAGGCTAGCAAATCTGCCTATTGTTATGTAGGTCTCTCAAATGCAAATGTCTCATGCCTGTTCTGCAGTCCCTTTGATCGTACCAACTGCTGTGAATCCGCTTTGATGTACTGTCTGAGTTGGGTATAAATACTGCACAGGTTCTGTAACTCACTCTCTCAATCTCACTTCTGCAACTGCTGCTGCTGGACACAGACTTTATGTCCTCCTTCTCTGAGAGCCGCTTGGGCTCGCTCCCGGCGCCGTGCTCGTGACGGCGGTGTGATTAATAAAACCTGCTTAAAACCACAGCATCACTGCTTATTTTATCATCCGCCGCAATACTACATTTCCCCCATCCTGTAGAAAGTTCAGAACCACTCATACAATAGAGACCCTCCCCAATTTAGGACCTGAATAATGCACTAAGAAAACTAGAATTGAAATCCCTAAATGGCCTATTGCGTTCACACAACAAACCTAAAACTAGGGAGGATGGGTGGACGGTAGTCCACCTGTCCAAAGCTGCACCCTTGATGGACCCAGACTGGGCTAATGCTACACTCTCGGAGGCCCCGGGCTGGGACGGAGTACCCGCAACGACCTCAACTGAAAGGGGACCAGTACCCTCGGTGGTCCCGGACTGGGGCCTAGCTGCACCCACTGTGGGCCCGGATTGGACCAAGGCTGCACCCTCGATGGACCCGGACTGGGCCAATGCTGCACCCTTGGAGGCCCCGGGCAGGGACGGAGTACACGCGATGACCTCGACTGGAAGGGAAACAACATCCTCGGTGGGCTCAGACTGGGGTATAGCTGCACCCGTGGTGGGCCCTGATTGGGCCATAGCTGCACCAATGGGGAACCCTGGCTGGACCACGACTGCACCCACGGTGGACCTGGACTGGGCCAATGTTGCACCCTCGGGGGCCCCAGACTGGGACAGAGCACCCGTGATGACCTCCACTAAAAGGGAAGCAGCACCCTCGGAGACCTCAGCTGGATGGGAAGCAGCACCCACAGAGGTCCCGGGCTGGGACGGAGTACCTGTGACGACCTCAGTGGGAGGAGCTGGACCCACGATGACCTCTGGCGGAAAACCTGGACCCACGGAGGCATCTGGCAGGTCTGGGATAACCTCTGTGACCCTGGGGAAGAGCTCAGACAAAACAGACAGAGAGACAAGGTCAGGGTCACCTGCAGTAGTGGAGCCCGGCGAGGTGAGCTCAGGCGCAGCTGACAGCTGCACTTGGTTCTCCCCGCCAAGAGTCCGCCAAGAACTCTCCAAGACTGTGACAATGAAAACAAAGGAGAGCACTTGCCTGAGCTCGAGCTCCACTGCCATCCAGGTCTCTGTCAATCCAGGTGACAATTTCTCGGGTCCGATCCTTTGGAGATCCAGCTCCAACTCTGCTGCAGCAGCCCCTGCAGCAGACGTGGTGGTAGATACAGTCTCCAGACTCCCAGGTGATGTGACCAATGCCGGTGGCTCATCCGGCATGGCGGCTGGGGGTCCACTTCCTGCAGGCGCTGGATCCAGTGTGGCTGAGGTCCGGGGATGCTCCATTGTAGGCACAGATGTCAGCACAGTACCAGCACTTCCTCTCTGAGCAGACTGTGGCTGCAGGGCTAGGGCCAGGTCCTCCAGGACCGCAGGCTTCTCCATCGTCCGGTGGCTCAGCGGGAACTTGGAAAACATGGGAGGAGACACAGAGAGTGCAGGTGAAAGGCTTGCAGCTGCAGCAGGTGGTAAGAGCTCAGAGTACTGTATGAGCTGAGCCTCACCACCGGGAATCAGACAAGGTAATCCATGTTTTAGTGATTGAGAATGAAAAAAACACTTGCCTGTTTTCTCAGGGCGTGATGTTTTCTGCTGTAGCTGGCGTGGCATCATCCCTCTCTGTGACCACAGTGGATACTGGCCCCTCAGAGGATCATGGTGGAGCAGCCCCAGTGGGCCTGGAGGAGGGCGGAGCCAGGGGAAAAACAGTTGACCACTCTGCAGTGGAAGAGAGCATCGGAGAGAAGCAGGGAACAGCAGCTGCTGAGAAGGGAGGTGCTGATGATTCAGCCGGAGACGGACACTGAATGCTGGCTGAGAGGTGAAAGTATTCTTCCGGCGGGATTTTTTAGATCGGCGGTGATGAACAGGAGGCAGAGGCATAAGCTCACCGTGGAGAGGGAGAGGCTCTGGAGTCAGGGGGCGCTCAATCATCGGCTCCAACTCTGGTTCCCTCGGTGAAAACTCCTCCAATTCCTGAGCCAAATCCGGGAGGAGCCATGGCTTAACCTCTAGCAGGAGGCCAGTCTCTGCCAGTAAAACCTGCCTGCGCTCCTCCAGCTCCTCGGCCAATGGAGCGGGCCAAAGCTCGGGAGGAGGAGGTGAAGCTGCTGTTGGAGAGCGGCGAGAGGCTGGGGGCTTTCTGGTGCACGAGCGTTTGCTCTTCATTGGTGCAGATGCCGGCATCGGAGCTGGTTCCCCCAGCTCATTATTCGTTGAAAGAGGGAGGA
Source organism: Pholidichthys leucotaenia (assembly GCA_020510985.1). Taxonomy (NCBI): domain Eukaryota; kingdom Metazoa; phylum Chordata; class Actinopteri; order Cichliformes; family Pholidichthyidae; genus Pholidichthys; species Pholidichthys leucotaenia. The sequence continues at coordinate 206,690,327 of CM035847.1, read as the reverse complement.
CTATGGAGAGAAGTAGGTCTGTGAACTCCGGGTGATCCCACAGGCTGGGGCATGCCTCAAGCACCTGCACCGCGCCCTCCAGACACTCTTGGGCTGCTTCGGAGGTACAGGAGGCTCAAGCCTGTAGCAGGATATCCTCCAGCACGCACACTGACCCCCGCTCCATTTCATCTAGTCCCAAGGTGGACTTCTCTGGGGTAACAGACATGGTAGTCTCGGTGTGAAAGAGAAAAACCCAAACGGGAAAAAAAAAAAGGAAAACCAACAAGCTTCATCGCAGAGGAGTGAAAGAAACAAAATCAACAAACTCACAGCAGCTGGGTCTCTACTGGCCGCTGCCTTCTGTCATGAATGCCCATCAGGGCAGAGAGGCAACACCCACGCGCTAGACTGTAAGTTTGTGCAATTTATTGAAACAAACAACAAACGTAAAGTACAACACGGTGTTCTTAACACAAAATACAAACGAGAGAAAAAACATTTACAGATTTGACGCACCAGAGTGAGGCAGGGCTCTGGTGGAGACGAGGAGAAGATAACCAAGGCAGCGGCAAATAAAGAATGAAAATAAAGCCCTTAAATAGGGTTCAAAACCCATTACATGATTAATGACAGGTGTGGGTACACGAACGGGCAGGCGAAAGCATAATTTGGATCAGCTGGGGCAGTGAGAGAGAGGTGAACCAAAACTGACAGCTGACAGGGCAATGCCCACATGAAGCCTCATGCCACTGACAGCTGTCCACCAGTAAAAGAACAATAATAAAGATATAAGGAATAAAATAACAACCAAGCATACCAAAATATAAATACAATGGTGTGAAAAAGTGTTTGCCCCCTCCTGATTTCTCATTTTTTTGTATGTTTGTCACACTTAAATGTTTCAGATCATCAAACAAATTTAAATATTAGACAAAGATAGCACAAGTAAACACAAAATGCAGTTTTGAAATGAAGGTGTTTATTATTAAGGGGAAAAAATCCAAACCTACATGGCCATATGTGAAAAAATGACTGCCCCCTAAACCTAATAACTGGTTGGGCCACCCTTAGCAGCAACAACTGCAATCAAGTGTTTGCAATAACTGACAATGAGTCTTTTACAGTGCTGTGGAGGAATTTTGGCCCACCCATCTTTGCAGAATTGTTGTAATTCAGCCACATTGGGTTTTTTTTGAGCATGAACCATGTTTTCAAGGTTATGCCACAGCATCTCAATCGGATTCAGGGCAGGACTTTGGCTAGGCCACTCCAAAGTCTTCATTTTGTTTTTCTTAAGCCATTCAGAGGTGGACTTGCTGGTGTGTTTTGGATCATTGTCCTGCTGCAGAACCCAAGTGCGCTTCAGCTTGAGGTCACAAACATATGGCCAGACATTCTCCTTCAGGATTTTTTGGTAGACAGCAGATTTCATGGTTCCATTTACCACAGCAAGTCTTCCAGGTCCTGTAGCAGCAAAACAGCCCCAGACCATCACACTACCACCACCATATTTTACTGTTGGTATGATGTTCCTTTTCTGAAATGCTGTGTTACTTTTATGCCGGATGTAATGGGACACACACCTTCCAGAAAGTTCAACTTTTGTCTCGTCAGGCCACAGAGTATTTTCCTAAAAGTCTTGGAGATCATCAAGAAGTTTTCTGGCAAAACTGAGAAAAACCTTTATGTTCCTTTTGCTCAGCAATGGTTTTCATCTTGGAACTTTGCCATGCTGACAATTTTTGTCCAGTCTCTTTCTTATGGTGGAGTCATGAACACTGACCTTAACTGAGGCAAGTTAGGCCTGCAGTTCTTTGAATGTTGTTGTGGGGTCTTTTGTGACCTCTTGGATGAGTTGTCACTGCGCTCTTGGGATAATTTTGGTTGGCCGGCCACTCCTGGGAAGGTTCACCATTGTTCCATGTTTTCGCCATTTGTGGATAATGGCTGTCACTGTGGTTTGCTGGAGTCCCAAAGCTTTAGAAATGGCTTTTTAACCTTTTCCAGACTGATAGATCTCAATTACTTTGTTTTGTCACTTGTTCCTGAATTTGTTTGGATCGCAGCATAAAGATGATTATCGATTTCCGGCGGTTACGGCCTGAAGACGTCCCTCTCAGCATCAGTGGCCGTTCGGTGGAGAGAGTGGAGAACATCAAGTTCCTCGGAGTGCAGATCTCGCAGGACCCGACCTGGAGCAAGAATTCCTTGGGGATCAGGAAGTGGGCCCAGCAGAGACTGCACTTCTTGAGAAAACTCAAACAGGCCTCTCTCCCCATTTGCATCCTCAGGACCTTCTACAGAGGTGTGGTGGAGAGTGTTCTGATGTACTGCATTGCAACATGGTACTCCAGTTGCAGTATGTCAGACAAAAAAGCCTTGCAGAGGATTGTTAAGGGAGCTGAGAGGGTAATTGGAGTTTCCCTCCCCTCTGTCCAAAAACTTTTTCAGAGCCGTTGTAGGAGCAGGGCACTGAACATTGTTAAGGACCACTCTCACCCTCTGCATAAACATTTTGAACTGCTGCCATCTGGCAAACGATTCCGGAGTATCAGAGGCAGAACCACCAGACTGATTAACAGCTTCCTTCCACAAGCTGTTAGGATGCTGAACAGCTGATTTGGAATCTTTCATACATACTACTGCACCTTATGGACATTATGTATATTACTTGTATATTATAATTCTAGTTAGTTTCAAGCATTTTTTTCACTCAGCCACTTTGACTCACTCAGCCACTTTAATTGATATTTTATACATAGGCAGTTATTATCACTTTAAACTACAACTGTAATAAGTTAATATTACTGTAATAACCAAATGTGTCCAAGGGATGTGTGAATAGCTGTGTTGGGGTGGGGATGTGTGAGTGTGTTTTAAATTATGTTCTTTTTACATATATGGATGCCTAGAGACACATAATTTCATCTTGCCTGCACTACAGTTACAGTTAGGCCCAAAAATATTTGGACAGTGACACAAGTTTTGTTATTTTAGCTGTTTACGAAAACATATTCAGGATACAATTATATAATCAATATGGGCTTAAAGTGCAAACTCTCAGCTGTAATTTGAGAGTATTCACATCCAAATTGGAGCAAGGGTTTAGGAATTACAGCTCTTTAATACGTAGCCGCCTCTTTTTCAAGGGACCAAAAGTAATTCGACAATTAACTCAGAAGGCTGAAAAAAAAAAAATAACAAGGCTGCATGGGCTCTTCCCTCGTTAACCTGTCATCAGTTAAGCAGTTAAAAGATCTGGAGTTGATTCCAGGTGTGGCGTTTGCATTTGGAAGCTGTTGCTGCGAACACACAACATGCGGTCAAAGGAGCTCTCAGTGGAGGTGAAACAGACCATCCTGAGGCTGAAAAAAAAAAAGAAGAAATCCATCAGAGAGATAGCAGAAATGTTAGGAGTGGCCAAATCAACAGTTTGGTACATTCTGAGAAAAACAGAGTGCACTGGTGAGCTTGGGAACTCAAAAAGGCCTGGACGTCCACGGAAGACAACAGTGGTGGATCACCATGGAAAGGATCGACAACATCCACTCAAGTGAAGAACACTCTCCAGGAAGTAGGTGTATCAGTATCTAAGTCTACCATAAAGAGAAGACTTCATGAGAGTAAATACAAAGGATTCACCACAAGGTTCAAACCATTAATCAGCCTCAAAAATAGAATGGCCAGAATTGACTTTGCCAAAGAACACCTGAAGAAGCCAGCCCAGTTCTGGAACAGCATTCTTTGGACAGATGAGACTAAGATCAACCTGTACCAGAATGATGGGAAGAAGAAAGTTTGGAGAAGAATTGGAACAGCTCATGATCCAAAGCACACCACATCTTCTGTAAAACATGGTGGAGGCAGTGTGATGGCATGGACATGCATGGCTTCCAGCGGCACTGGGTCACTTGTGTTTATTGATGATGTGACAAAAGACAGATGCAGCCGGATGAATTCTGAAGTGTATAGGCATATACTTTCTGCTCAGATTCAGCCAAATGTAGCAAAGTTGATTGGACGGCGCTTCACCAATGATCCAAAACATACTGCAAAAGCAACCCAGGAGTTTTTTAAAGCAAAGAAGTGGAATATTCTGCAATGGCCGAGTCAATCACCAGATCTCAACCCAATCGAGCATGCATTTCACTTGCTCAAGACAAAACTTAAGGCAGAAAGACACACAAACAAGCAACAACTGAAGACAGCTGCAGTAAAGGCCTGACAAAGCATCACAAAGGAGGAAACCCAGCGTTTTGTGATGTCCATGGATTCCAGACTTCAGGCAGTCATTGCCTGCAAAGGATTCTCAACAAAATATTGAAAAGTAACATTTTACTTAGGGTTATGTTTATTTGTCCAATTACTTTTGAGCCCCTGAAATGAGGAGCGTTTGTATAAAAATAGCTACAATTCCTACATGTTTAAGCATATATTTTTGTTCAGCCCCTTGAATTAAACCTTAAAGTCTGCACATCAATTCTGTTGTAGTTGTTTCATTTCAAATCCAATGTGGTGGCATGCAGAGCCCAAATCATGAAGATTGTGTCACTGTCCAAATATTTCTGGGCCTAACTGTATATGTACAGCAACATGACAATAAAGGTTGATTTGATTTGATAATGTCTAGCTTTTGATGATCTTTTGGTCTACTTCACTTTGTCAAGTAAGTCCTATTTAAGTGATTTCTTGATTGGGAACAGGTGTGGCAGTAATCAGGCCTGGGTGTGGCTAGAGAAATTGAACTCAGCTTTCCAAAGATGTGATAAACCACAGTTAATTTAACAGGCAGGGGGCAATCACTTTTTCACACAGGGCCATGTAGGTTTGGATTATTTTTTTTTTACCCTTAATAATAAACACCTTCATTTAACAACTGCATTTTGTGTTTATTTGTGTTATCATTGTCTAATATTTAAATTTGTTTGATGATCTGAAACATTTAAGTGTGACAAACATGCAAAAAATGAGAAATCAGGAAGGGGGCAAACACTTTTTCCACACCACTGTATAAATAAATACAAAATAAAAATGTAACAAAACTAGAACACAAACAGGAAAATGGCAATCAGAACATGAGTACAGAAACCCAAAAGGCATAAAATGCAACAAATAAGTAAATATAAATACAAAGAAAAAGCCACGAGACTGAGCCTAGCAGAACTTCCAGACCTCAGCTCGTGACACCATCACGTGGAATGTGACGTCAGCCATCACCGCCGACTTCTACTGAGCCGATGACTCCAGTGTTCCAACCATGCACAGCCTTCCACCTCCATAACCGTAAAGCGGTGCTGGGTTACCTCTTATTTTGTAGTGGGGAAAAAGTTTCCTCACTGTGGCCCAATTCAATAATGATCCCTCTGCCCCCATGTCGACCAGCAGCAGCACCTCCTCACCATCCAGTGTCACCTTGCACAACGTGAACCCATTGGTACTCGGGGACACCGCATGGAAAGTTGTCGGGGTGGGTGAAGTTGTTTTTCTCCGTGGGCTCTCCGGCTCGGACATACGACACACCCTGGCATAATGGTCCAAGTGTCCACGCTTGCCGCAGCACTTCCCTCTCGCCGGGCAGTCCCTGGTCTTGAAACAGTGTTTCATGGACCCACAACCCATATATAAGGGTTTTCTCGGGGCAGGCCTCTGGCTGATAGTGTTGGTTTCTGCGTTGTAGTTGGTCACGCTATCCTTGCTATCTTGGTCCACTACTTGTGCTGTGGTGGGAAGCCCCAGCTGCTGCTGTGACTGGCGCCCACCTAGCTCAGAGGCTAGCTTGTCTGTGGTCTCCAATTGGAGAGCTAACTTGATAGCTTTTGCTAGCGTTAAGTCACCCGGCGCCATGAGCAGCTTCGTCCGTATCGCAGTGCTGCTGGTGTGCTCCACCAGCTGGTCGCGCTCCACCTCTTCCTCCAGAGGTCCAAAATGACACTCACTCACTAGCAGCCTCAGGTCGGGGATGAACAAGTGGATAGTTTCACCCACTTGTTCGTGTTGCTGCTGAAACCTAATCCCCTGGACGGCCACGCTGTCCGGGGTGCAAAAATGGTGTACAAGCAACTCGACCATGTCCTCGTATGAGTCTGGGGCCCCGAGTGTGCTCAGAATCCGCTGGCCCTGAAACCACAAATAATGCACCAGAAGCACATGTGTCCTCAGTCTATCTAGCTTACCCAGGTTGAGCGCCATGATGTAGTTTTGAAAGATGGCAAACCATCTTGGCCAGGTCACGGGTGGCTCGCCTGGGAGCTCCAGGAAGGGCCGAAGCGGTGAAACACATGCCTCCATTTTTTTATTCTTGTCACCAAAATGTTATGTATGAAATTACCTTTTGAAGGACGAGGCCAGGTGCACGGTAGAACTCAGCTTTATTAATAACAGTATGCAGAATACAAAAGTTAGGCAGGGGCATCGGCAAAGAGCCCAGATAGAGATGTCTGCTGGTATTTATAGGCAGTGCAGTGGCGGAAGAGGAGGTGGCCGCCAGTACACCGCACTTCATAATAAAACCCAATACTACAATGACCACAGAAAATCTTTAAACTCAAGCGGTGACAACAGAAAATCTTTAGGCTCTGGAGATGATAACATGGAAACTTTAAACTCAGGAGAAGACACCAAGGAGCCTCTGATCTCAGGAGGTGTCAACATGGACACTTTTAACTCAGAAAGTGACAACATAGAACCTTTAAACTCAGGAGATGCCAACACAAAACCTTTACACTCAGAAGAAGGTGTCAACATAGAACCTTTAACCTCAGGAGGTAACATGAAATGTTTAATTTAAGGAGGTGACAATATGGGACCTTTAACCTCAGAAGGTGACAACACAGATCCTTTGAACTCAGAAGAAGATAACATGGGAACTCCTTGCTTTGGAGAAAATAATGTAAGAGCCTTTTGCTTTGGGGAAAACAAAATAGAAGCTCTTTGCTCTGGGGAAAACAACACAGGAGTTTCTTGCTCAGTGGAAAACAACTTAAAGGTTTAAAACCCATGAGGTAACATAGGAACCTTTTGCTTAAAAGAAAACAATGGGGGGGGGGGTTAAACTCAGGAGATGAAATTGGAGCTTTTTGATCAGGAGACCACAAAGGAGCCTTTTGCTACAGGGGACAAAAACATAGCAGTTTTAAATATCATACGAGCTTCTGGCTCTGGAGGCAACATCAGAACTTTTAGCACAGGAAATAACACAGAAACTCTAAGCTCAGGAGATAATACAGGAGCCCTTAATTCAAACACAGATAACTGGGGGGGGGGGAGAGGAATTTAGCTTAGAAGACACTAATACAAGAACTTTTGGCTCAGGAGACAATAACACAGGAGTTTCTAGTTCAGGAGATATCAACAGAGGAGTTCCTGGCTCTGGAGGTAACACAGGAGCTTTAGGCTATGGGGTCAATAATACTGGGGCTTTCAGTTCAGAAGCAGGCAATGGTGGCACACTGACCTCAAAAGTAGTCGGTAGAACCCCCCCCCCCCCCCCCCCCCGGCATCTGAAATGGCCGGCGGAGTGGACTGCTCAGATGGCCCAGCCGGCGTAGACTGCTTGGCCACTGGAACACCGGTGGAGTGGACTGCTTGACCTCTAGGATGACAGGTGGAGCGTGGTCCTCCTGCGGCTCCATCCTTGACACGGCCACCTCGGATGAGGAGGGGGAACAGGAGGTCAGTGAGGTGACACCACAGTCATTATCAGCAGATGCTGGTGGGGAGAACCCAAAAACTGGTGGGATCTGTGCTTGGGTCCCCCCCCCCCCACTAGAAGTAAGGCAAGTCTTTTCTGTAATGGTGGTACAAAACAAATGAAAAGGTGCTTGCCTTAACTCCTGATGTCCTGCTATAGGGGTGACCACCTCAGGATGCGTAGCTGGAACCGGAGTGTGCCCCTCTGGCTGGGCAGGAACAGGAGCATGCACCTCCGGCTGAGCAGGAACTGGAATGTGCACCTCGGGCTGAGCAGGAACTGGGTGAGGAGATGTACGTAACAGGACCAGGAAACATCTCACAGATGGCACTGGGTCCTGCAATGCCAAAGCCAGGGGATGTGCTGTCCTCGGCACAGGTCTCATTCTACTGGGGAGGCTCCTCTCCTGTCCGGAATGTGGCTATGGAGCTGGAACTGGAGATGGGGAATGATGTGAAGCTGATATTGAAACTGGGGAGTGATGTGAAGCTGGTATTGGAGCTGAGGCAGCTGGGTCATCCAATGTCAGGTGGTTCCAGCCTGGCAGGGACACATGCTAGGGGAGAAGCCAGGGTTTATAGTCCAGCATGCGCTCCCTCTGAGTGAACACAGCCTGCTGGTGTTCCTTCTATTCCTCCTCATCACCCCCACACAGGGGTACCAATGCCGCTGTCCTGATCCGGCAAACCACTGGGTCTTCAGGGACAGCAGGTTCTTCCCAGACCTGCTAGTTACCACCCAATATGGCCAAACTCTCCCCCCCCCAAAAAAACAAGAGGGGACACAGGAGAGACATGTGAGGATGGATGGATGGATGGAACAGGTAGCAGAGAGCGGTGGAGAGAGCTCAGCAATGATGGTTGGTGGCTATAGCTGAGCCCCCTACACAGGAACAAGGCAAGCCCTTTTATTTATGGATGGTAAAAAACAGTGACGGGACCCACATGGACAAAATTGTTGGTACCCCTCTGTTAATGAAAAAAACCCCCACAATGGTCACAGAAATAACTTGAATCTGACAAAAGTGGTAATAAATAAAAATTCTATGAAAATTAGTCAATGAAAATCAGACAATGCTTTTGAATTGTGGTTCAACAGAATTATTTAAATAAAAAAAAAACAAATTCATGAAACAGGCCTGGACCAAAATGATGGTACCCTTAACTTAATATTTTGTTGCACAACCTTTTGAGGCAATCACTGCAATCAAACGAATTATGTAACTGTCAATGAGACTTCTGCACCTCTCAGCAGGTATTTTGGCCCACTCCTCATGAGCAAACTGCTCCAGTTGTCTCAGGTTTGAAGGGTGCCTTCTCCAGACGGCATGTTTCAGCTCCTTCCACAGATGTTCAATAGGATTTAGATCAGGGCTCATTGAAGTCCACTTTAGAATAGTCCAATGTTTGGCTCTTAGCCATTCTTGGGGGTGACCTGTGACTGAGACCAAGCTGTCTGACACTGGGCAGCACATTTCTCTCTAGAATACCTTGATAGTCTTGAGATCTCATTGTACCCTGCACAGATTCAAGACACCCTGTGCCAGATGCAGCAAAGCAGCCCCAGAACATAACAGAACCTCCTCCATGTTTCACAGTAGGGACAGTGTTCTTTTCTTGGTATGCTTCATTTTTGCGTCTGTGAACATAGCGCTGATGTGCCTTGCCAAAAAGTTCCAGTTTTGTCTCATCTGTCCATAGGACATTCTCCCAGAAGCTTTGTGGCTTGTCAACATGCAGTTTGGCAAATTCCAGTCTGGCTTTTTTATGATTTGTTTTCAACAGTGGTGTCCTCCTTGGTCATCTCCCATGAAGTCCACTTTGGCTCAAACAATGACGGATGGTGCGATCTGACACTGGTGTACCTTGACCTTGGAGTTCACCATGAATGTGTTTAGAGGTTGTTCTGGGCTCTTTTGTTACCATTCGTATTATCCGTCTCCTCCTGTGGCCACGTCCAGGGAGGTTGGCTACAGTCCCGTGGATCTTAAATTTCTGAATATGTGCAACTGTAGTCACAGGAACATCAAGCTGCTTGGAGATGGTCTTACAGCCTTTACCTTTAACATGCTTGTCTATAATTTTCTTTCTAATCTATTGAGACAACTCTCTCCTTTGCTTCCTCTGGTCCATGTTTAGTGTGGTACACACCATGTCACCAAACAGCACAGTGACTACTTGTCACCCTTTAAATAGGCCGACTGACTGATTACAAGTTTGTAGACACCTGTGATGTTAATTAGAGGACACATCTTGGTTGAACATGTCCCTATGGTCACATTATTTTCAATCTTTTCTAGGGGTGCCATCATTTTTTGTCCAGGCCTGTTTCATGAGTTTGTTTTTTAAAGTAATTCTATTGAACCACAATTCAAAAGCATTGTCTGATTTTCATTGGTTAATTTTCATAGAATTTTTATTTATTACCACTTTTGTCAGATTCAAGTTATTTCTGTGACCATTATGGGTTTTTCTTTCATTAACAGAGGGGTACCAACAATTTTGTCCACGGCTGTATTTTACAACTAAGCCTTCAGTGGTGATCTACCCGATTTAAGTGCCATTCATACCAAGCACCATAAAAATAGCCTATAGGGTCATCCACACATAGCATCTTAAAGATAACTTTAACTATAAAATTATAGTTTTAAAAATCTTTACCTTTTCGTTGTGGAGCTTCATTTCCCTGTGCACTTGTTTATTGCGCTGCAGATCCACTCTTGTTTTCCCAAAGGTTTAACAGTGCTGTTGCTTGTAAGTATCCGGCTGGCATCTCCCTGCTGCTATGGTTAAGGCCCTGTCACACCTAGATGATTTAGGCAACCAAAACATATGAAAAATTTGGAGAATATGGTGGCATACGTCAAATCAGTTATGGCTAAGTTTTGTCTAAGTTAAGAGCACCCTGAAGAATGCTGAAGCACACTATGGCGTATTTTGCTGAGCTCCTCTGAAAATTAATTTTCAGCATGCTGAAAATTTTCTGACATATCCAGTGTATGGCTGATACGTCCCGCATTCGTGGAGCAAATGGCATATTTGCAGCGTTGGTCCACAGGACAAAACCTGTACAGAGCTCTGCCTGCAATGCATACACACACATATTTGTTCATAAAACGGGACCTGTCGGGGTTTTTCCATTTGACTGGTCTGCACCATCAGCAGTCCAGTGTTGTTCTGATAAATAAGCCAAAATGTCAGAACACCGGAGGAGGCGGATCCAACCAGCTGATCGCCTGAAGCGCAGAGCACAGCTATTTTCCATGATAAATCACACTTTCCTGTTGGCTGCACCTCCCAGCAAAAGCACACTCCATGCAATATCTTGTTTTTTTTTTTCACTGTATTGAAAATAAACTTTTTTATCACCATCAATTCACATTCCTTTGAGCCAGGTTGTGACAACTGTTATCTGATGTTCCTGATGTGTTACATCAGCTGTTTTAGACGTGACTGATCTGACAGATTTGACAGCGCTGCCAGGTCGGTTACACTCCCTACCGGGGTCTTTGGAGGGGAGAATCATCTCAGGTGAACAGAGCTGATCTCTCCCACACCTAGGATTCATGGATAGGGAGGCAACAGCAGTTTGGCATGACTGCGCTATGCAGAAGTTAGACTATTGTTGCGCATAAGTTGTGAATGTTGTCAATATGCTAAGCATTAGTTCGTTTAGTTACTTATAAGTTGTGGAAATATTCAATATAAGTTTGTATACATTATGTATATGTCCAAGTTGTTATGGATGCACGATACATATGGCCAAAAGTGAAAATTTCGGCATATCCCAGCATTTTAGACCAATTTTTATATGTTTGGCAAATTCTGCTTAAATCATCATGGTGTGACAGTAGACAGCTCAAGTTTGCATACCCTGTCTGGCTCTAAGTATCTACTCAATCAGTTGCAAACAACAGGCATTCCCAGCAAGATAATTTGCAGCACTCCTCAGAACCTGTAATCCAAGGATACCGCTTGTTGCTAATATGGAAAGGATGGACAAATCCTTTCCCCGGTTGAGACCGGCCTGCTAGCTTCATGGTTGGCCGACCTCTTTTCACAATGACCAGCTTTTCTTGAAAAGTCCTGAAAGTCTTGAAAGTTTCTTGAAAAATCCGTCTGGAAAATTGATTTTTTTTTTTAAATATCAGCGACAAAATCATTTTCCTCTCCCCTGTCAGCCATTGTGGGTGGAAAAACTTGACCCCGGGGCAGACCCAGGATGTTTAGTGTTCCCTTTATTTTTTTGAGCAGTATATAATTTAAGTCATTGTATTTTATATTGTATTATTTCATATCTTCATTTTAATTTCAAATATCGTTGATATTTTTAGATACAGTCAATAAATAATGTGAACATGTATCATAACGTGAAAATCTAAGGGAACATGTTGTGAATGAGGATACTTGTGGACTGGGATTTTTTTTTACAAATTTTTATTAAAAACAAAAAAGCTTTTCCAACGTTTTGAAATTGAGTCTGTTACGCTTTTTTGATACAACTTCTCCAGCTGTAGAAAACACCCACTCACACAGCACAGATGAGGCTGGAGTGCAGAGAAATTGTAAGGCAAGATGAAAGAGGTTTGGATAGATGGTTTTTTGCTTGTCCCAGTATCTCATAGGATCCTGGGACCTGGCAATATTGCCCTCTGCCAGGTATCTCTGCACCTCCTGGATGGCATCAGCTGTGGCACTTTTGGTCTGCCTGCCCACTTCGATGTTGAGATGTTGCCAAAGGTTAGCTAAAAAACAACAAAATGGCATTTTAGTACATGATTTCCAAACAACAACAAACAAATAATGCTGAATAACATGGCTGAAGTGGGTGCAGACAGCTGTTGTGAAGACGGTCCCGTCTAAATTGAGACTATGTGCAATGCAAATTGAGTGCCGAATTTGGAGCTGTCTAGTGGATGCAATCATGTTTGGTGCTGCGTCGGTCACAAAACACTTTACTTTATTAGTTATGGCCCAGTCCTCCATCATGCCCCTTTTGACTTGGGCCAAATTGTCAGCAGTGTGACTTTGTGGAAAGTATTGCACTCCCAACACAGACGTACACAACTGCAAATTCTCATTAATGTAGTGACAGGTAAGAGCCAAGTAAGCCTCCATGTCCACAGATGTCCACATGTCGGCTGTTATACTTACTGCCACAGCTTGCTGTACTTGCATTTTCACTTGTTCCTGTTTCTCCTCGTACTTTTTGGTCACCATTTGTTTGATGGTCTGAAAATTACACCAAGTCAAACCAAAAGCAAATCCATATATTTAAATTAAAGATTAAATAAATTGGATATATCAACTACTACTTTAGATAATTTCCACAAACCTTTCTGGTTGGCAAAACATGAGGGCTGAAGGGCCTGAATCAGTTCCCTGAACCCTTCATTCTCCACAATGCTGAGGGGCTGGCAGTCCTTCACGAATGAAATTCAGCAGAGCCTCATCCAGCATCTGCTTCCTGGAAGCTTGATGGTTAAAAATGAAGTAAAAAATAAATTAATAGGAATTAATTATCAATAAAGAAACTGTGAGCAAGTTGTAGAATGGCTGTATACCTGAGTCTATCCTGGGTTGGACCTGTGCTATGGATCCATAGAGAGGGCCTATAAATCACTCCCCCTTCCTCCTTTAGGATCCTCAGATCACAACTGTGTACATTTGCTGCCCACATATAAAACTGCTCTCAGAAGAGACAAGGTGGAGACGAGAGACACTGATGTGTGGACAGAAGATTCAGAGCACAGCCTCCAGGAATGCTTTGACTGTACAGACTGGGAGATGTTCAAACTGGCCTGCGGGGACGATTTGGACTCTCTGGTTGACCTCACATGCTCATACATGTCTTTCTGTCAAAATAAGATTGTTCCACGTAAATGTGTCAAAATATATCCCAACAACAAACCATGGCTTACAAAATCAGTTAAATCCTGCTTAAAGAGGAAAGCACTTGCCTTTAAACAGGGGTCTGTTTATGAGCTACAGGTTGCCACAAAGGAGCTGAAGGCCGAAATTTTAAGAGCGAAACAGGATTATAAATCAGAGTTGGAAAGCAAGATGGCAACAAAGAAACTTGGTTCAGCCTGGGCCAGTATGAAAACTATTGCAGGCCTTCAGAGCACAGAGCGCAGTAATCGTGTGTTTTTAGATGGTTTTAATTCAGACACAGAGCTGGCTAATGCTCTTAATTGTTTTTATGGTCATTTTGACTCCTTTGATTTCAGCACAGAAATCCAAGATTTGAAACAGAAACTCAAAGACAATCAGCACTTTAATATTGAGGTGCAGGATGTTAATAGGGAGTTCTGCGCTGTAAAAGTGAACAAAAGTCAAGGCCCTGATAATATATGTGGGCGCTTGGTAAAGTCCTGTGCACATGAACTGAGTCCTATATTTCATTACATTTTCAATAAGTCCTTACAGACACAACATGTGCCTAAGAGCTGGAAAGAAGCCGTGGTTGTTCCCGTTCCAAAATCCAGCTGTTCTAAAACGGTAAACGACTGTAGACCAGTTGCTTTGACTTCAATTTTAATGAAAATTTTTGAAAAATTGGTCAGATGTGAGGTCCTAAGGCAGACTGAACATGCATTGGATCCTCTGCAGTTTGCCTATAGGCCTCACAGAGGAGTGGAGGACGCGACTGTCACTATGTTTAACATGCTTTTTAAAAATCTGGATTTTAATGGGACACATGCCAGGCTTTTATTCGTGGACTTTTCTTCCGCCTTTAATACAATCCAACCTCATATTTTAGTTGAAAGGCTCCTGCAACAATTTGATTTGAGCAATAATCTGGTGGGTTGGATTCTGGATTTCTTAACCAACAGGACGCAGAGAGTAAGGGTCAATGGTACATTGTCTGACCTAAAGTGCTCTTCTACTGGCTCTCCTCAGGGGTGTGTGTTGTCACCACTACTCTTCATCCTGTACACAAACATGTGTCGGAGCAGACATGACAACAGACACATTATAAAGTATGCTGATGACTCAGTTATTGTCAGTCTCCTCCAGGATGGTGAGAGTGGCCATGGCCCAGTAGTTGATGATTTTGTTCACTGGTGTGAGGATTCCTACCTGCAGCTGAATACAACAAAAATGAAAGATATGATTATTGACTTTAGGAGGAAAAATCCCAGGCACAAAGTCACCATACTAAAAGGCCAGACCACCGAATATGTACAATCGTACAAATATCTTGGGACGATTACTGATAGTAATTTAAACTTAAATTACGCACGGTGGCGCAGTGGTTTAGCACTGTGGCAGCACAGTTTTACCCTCGGCCGGGGGATCGCGGGGATCATGAGATCGTGGGTTCGATCCCAGCCCCCGACCAACAGTGAGCTGTGTGGAGTTTGCATGTTCTCCCCGTGTTGCGCGGGTTTACTCCGGGATTTCTCCGGTTTCCTCCCGCATACCAAAAACATGTAGGTTTAGGGCGCTCGCGCACGCAGCGACCAGCAGCCGGTGGCTTGTCACCAGACTGCAAACCAAATCTACCTACGGGTATAAATAAGTAACAAAAAAAAACAAAAAAAAAACTTTGAAGTGAACTGTGAAAGGGTGTGCAAAAAGGGTCAGCAACATTTGCATTGTTTGAGGAAATTTGCACGCTTCCAAATTGACCGAACCATAATGACAATGTTTTATCGGGCTTTTATTGAATCTGTTTTATCCTTTTCTTTAGTGTCATGGTTTGGTCAGATAAAACTGAAACTTTTTGTAGGATGTCACTTGGGTTCTAAATATTTTATTGGGTTTTAGACCTTTGAGTTTTTTAACCTCTGACTAGTTTTTAACTTTTAACTTTTAATATGACCCTTCTCTCTTACCTCTGGTTTCTCCCTCATCTCTTTGTCTTTTTATACCCTGATTGATGGAGCCTTGAGTATTTTTATCATGTTTATAGTCAGCTTCATGTGTGCCTGTGTTTGTGTCTATGTTGAATGTAATTAGTGGCTTGTAAATATGGATGTTACCAGGATGTGGATATTCCACATCCAGGATATTCCAGGAATATGGATGTCACCAGACTGCAAAACAAATCTACCTACGGGTACAAATAAAATAACCTGAACCTGAACCTGGGTGTATCCGGGACTTCATTTTCATGCCTGGCCCTATAATGTCTCAGCATTGAGGAGGTGCTTTTGTTTAAATACGACAGCTCTGTTGAACAAATGCGACATTTAGCCTGCAAAAAATATGAAGAGTCACTTTCAAATGAATTTGAATTCAGATAAATCAAGTGGAAACTCTGAGAGGAACAGGATGAAACAACAAGGAAATTAAAACAAAGAAAATAGTATTTTAAAAATACTATTTTTAAATACCTTATTTTCCGATATCAGATCAAAATGGTCCCACACGGTGGAAACCTTTCTTTTTCCTTGAGGCTGCTCGTGCTCCATAATTTGTGATAAATTTGCACAAGGACCGTCCGCAACACATAAGACAGTCTTTGGGCAAATGCATCCCATTGACAGATGCGCTTCCTTATAAACGCTGGCCCGTCAGTGTTTTGATGCGCTAGCGTCACGTGACCGATACAGTACCTGTATCGGTCACGTGACTTTCTTAAAGCGATACGCACCGACACGCACCGACACAGAGTTTCGCTCTATGAGCTCGACGCATGCGCCGACGCATCGGTGTTGCCGGACCCATCACTACTGTCATCATAGCAGTCTGTCGGGGGCGACAATGACTGTTTCATTTAGGTCTGATCAGATTCCGCCACGCAGCTCTGTCCTTCGCCCTCCGCTGCCAGGAACTACTGACCTTGTTAACCCGGGCGACATCTGAGCCGGTATGAGTTGCTTTCTGACTGACCATTTCATGAAACTGCTTGCAAAGTATTTGAGTACTGCTAGCTTTTGCTGGACTAGCGGCACATTCTTGGCAGATAGCGGTATTATCAGTGACAAGGACAGGCCAAGACAAACTGACTCCAGTATCTGTTGCAGTGACTGACCAGATGATAGGTTTGTTTATCTCTGCTCTTTGTTTAGTGCATGCCACGATGCACCGACTGGCAGTGACCCCATTGTCCACACTGATGCATTCATTTCCCCTGTGGGGGTGCATTCCCTCCTTGGTCATGGCCCCTCCTCCTTTACTGCTATCCTCCTCCCCCTCCTTCTCCTTCTCGGCTTCCTTGATAAAAGACAAATTAATGGGGAGCCCCAGCCCCCCGTGTCTTAGCTGGTCTGGATCACTTGTAAATTTTATTTGACACTGTACTAAGTTTCAAGATATTAACAGACTGGAGTACTGTGTCTGAAGACTGGGAATCTAGGTATGAAAGGAAAATAAAAATGTTAAATTAAAACCTACACCTATTTATGTGAAAATATAACATGGGACATGTACAGTGGGGCAAAAAAGTATTCAGTCAGCCACCAATTGTGCAAGTTCTCCCACTTAAAAGATGAGAGAGGTCTCCAATTTTCATCATAGGTATACCTTAACTATGAGAGACAAAATGAGAAAAAAAAAATCCAGAAAATCACATTGAAGGATTTTTAATGAATTAATTGGTAAATTCCTCGGTAAAATAAGTATTTGGTCACCTACAAACAAGCAAGATTTCTGGCTCTCACAGACCTGTAACTTCTTCTTTAAGAGGCTCCTCTGTCCTCCACTCGTTACCTGTATTAATGGCACCTGTTTGAACTCGTTATCAGTATAAAAGACACCTATCCACAACCTCAAACAGTCAGACTCCAAACTCCACTATGGCCAAGACCAAAGAGCTGTCAAAGGACACCAGAAACAAAATTGTAGACCTGCACCAGGCTGGGAAGACTGTATCTGCAATAGGTAAGCAGCTTGGTGTGAAGAAATCAACTGTGGGAGCAATTATTAGAAAATGGAAGACATACAAGACCACTGATAATCTCCCTCGATCTGGGGCTCCATGCAAGATCTCACCCCGTGGGGTCAAAATTATCACGAGAACGGTGAGCAAAAATCCCAGAACCACACGGGGGGACCTAGTGATTGACCTGCAGAGAGCTGGGACCAAAGTAACAAAGGCTACAATCAGTAACACACTACGCCGCCAGGGACTCAAATCCTGCAGTGCCAGACGTGTCCCCCTGCTTAAGCCAGTATATGTCCAGGCCCGTCTGAAGTTTGCTAGAGAGCATTTGGATGATCCAGAAGAGGATTGGGAGAATGTCATATGGTCAGATGAAACCAAAATAGAACTTTTTGGTAAAAACTCAACTTGTGTTTGGAGGAGAAAGAATGCTGAGTTGCATCCAAAGAACACCATACCTACTGTGAAGCATGGGGGCGGAAACATCATGCTTTGGGGCCGTTTTTCTGCAAAGGGACCAGGACGACTGATCCGTGTAAAGGAAAGAATGAATGGGGCCATGTATCGTGAGATTTTGAGTGAAAACCTCCTTCCATCAGCAAGGGCATTGAAGATGAAATGTGGCTGGGTCTTTCAGCATGACAATGATTCCAAACACACCGCCCGGGCAACGAAGGAGTGGCTTCGTAAGAAGCATTTCAAGGTCCTGGAGTGGCCTAGCCAGTCTCCAGATCTCAACCCCATAGAAAATCTTTGGAGGGAGTTGAAAGTCTGTGTTGCCCAGCGACAGCCCCAATACATCACTGCTCTAGAAGAGATCTGCATGGAGGAATGGGCCAAAATACCAGCAACAGTGTGTGAAAACCTTGTGAAGACTTACAGAAAACGTTTGACCTCTGTCATTGCCAACAAAGGGTATATAACAAAGTACTGAGATGAACTTTTGTTATTGACCAAATACTTATTTTCCACCATAATTTGCAAATAAATTCATTAAAAATCCGACAATGTGATTTTCTGGATTTTTTTTTCTCATTTTGTCTCTCATAGTTGAGGTATACCTATGATGAAAATTGGAGACCTCTCTCATCTTTTAAGTGGGAGAACTTGCACAATTGGTGGCTGACTAAATACTTTTTTTCCCCACCGTATACAGGACCAAGGGAGACAAAACTTAGGCAATGCTTATGACAGAGACTCAGACAACAATGACAATGAAAATGCAGAGTGCAAGACGAGACAGGGACATGTGCTTTGATATTATTTTGATAATTATGTGACCAATAGACACAATTCAGAAGGTTAAAGGGGTCATTGACTGAAAAATGGTGTGTTTGTAGGTTTTAACCTGTTGCACTTCGGTGTACCGCGGGCGGACACGTCTCTGCATCCTAGGGTGCACGAGGGCGTCTGAAAAAAAAAAAAAGCTGCATTTCCGTTCTTCCACTACAGACACAGCTGCAAACAGAAAGCCAAAGGAGTGCTTTGATTGGTTTAGATGTGATTGACCTCTCATTCGACTAATAAGAGCCTTGAATTGGGTTTCTGAAACCTTGAAGAACCAATGACTGAAAACCTAGCAAGAAGGACCCGCCTACCAACGGCTGCGAATACAGCGAGCCAATTGAAGCACAGTAGTTCGAAAACGTGCCTCCCTTGCAAAATCTGTTTTGTTTTTAGCCGCTGGGTGACACACACGCATTCGCCAGTCTTTTTTTCTTACTACTGTTCCTATTTGTTTTGAAAAATCGTTCGCAAAAACCGCAATCATGGAAGCGCAAAACCGCAATTATGGAATTATGGTTTGACCGGGTCGCGTGACCAGAACCACGAGCTCGTAACAAGCGGACCAGCGTCATGTTCGTCTGACAATGAGGAAGAGAAGTTCGCCAGCGACACTACTGTTGTGGACAGGTAAGTGTTATAAGCTAAATTATTCTTTATCCCTGAAAATTGTAATCAAAAATGACTTTTGACCGATCGGTAAATTACAACTGTGTGTAGTAGACCGCGGTGCACGGAGTCCGGTTCGTACACGGTTCGTGCACCGCGTCCGGACTGTGAACGCCCCCCCCCCCCCACTACTCTTCTGTAGCGGATTGCAGATATTATTGCAGATATCTTAGTACAACTGTGCGTAGTAGACCACGGCGCACCGTGACCGCGGCGCACCGGGCGATGTCCATCCTCTGTAGCGGGGGGGGGGTGGTGGTGGTGGAGTTGTTATCTTCTACATTACAGATATTCTAGTATAATTTTTAGTGCACTGTAGGTTATTTTTTCTTGTAAAAAAAAGCCACACATTTTTTACGTGGCATGCTTCTTTGTGTGTGGGGGCTTGTTTGTTCATTCATTCATTCATGAATGAATAACCCCCCCCACACACACACACACACACACAGCCCTGAGTGTCACCTTTCATTAGAGCCCAACATCAAGCTTCTATATTGAATCATTCAAAAGTTAGACGTTTTTCCAAACTGTGCCATTTGGCACAATTTGGCACAGTTAAAAAACGCCTGGAAACAAACTGTGAAGAAAGTTGTGTAATATATTCATTTTTTGTGGTATTGTTACAAAATTTTGACCTCAGCTGGATAACACTTGGTTCTACATTTCTGTTGCATTTTCCAGCCCGGATCTGACAGCTGTGTGTTATTAGCAAGCATTTGTATCCAAAAAAACACCCAGGCGAAATTTATTTTCTTCAAGTTCAGTATGTTTAGATGACTGTTACTCAGTGGCCGGAGCACTTAGAGAGATTATGACTATTTTGCCAAAAAATTCAAAGTGTTTTATTTTAAATGAGACCAACCCCATGAAGATGCTGCAAAGGGTTGAAGAACAGCTTTTGATTTACTTTGGGTACGTTATTTTTTGGCGTTTTTAGGGAAATTGACCAGAGTGCAAGGGGTTAACTATCTCAAATGTATCAAGTGGTCATGTAATTAGCCAAAAACTTTCCAAACAGTCAATGAGCTGAAAAAAGCACACTGTCTATATCTCGTTTTTCTCTAAGAGAAACTCCCAAAAATGTTTTTTGACTCTTCCAGGTAATTTTCCTATGTCAAGTCTTGAAAAAGCCCACCCACTGCTCTATTATTGGTCCACCTAGCTGTCCGTCATATAGATTGACATGGTGGCTAAAGGTAGCCTATTAGCCTCTAAGCTATTAGCTCACAAGCTAACACTGGTACCAGGATGCTGGCTGTAAGCGTGCCTGATATTGTTATTTTCTTCAGATCTTAGTTACCGTAACAGCCATCCCTGTTACCATCTGGTTCACTCCGGCCCCTCTCCGAGTGCTTTCATCGT
This sequence comes from Pholidichthys leucotaenia, assembly GCA_020510985.1. Lineage (NCBI taxonomy): Eukaryota > Metazoa > Chordata > Actinopteri > Cichliformes > Pholidichthyidae > Pholidichthys > Pholidichthys leucotaenia. The sequence goes on along the minus strand of CM035847.1, from coordinate 206,669,509 downwards.
GATTCCATGGTGGATCACCTGCCTGAGCACATCCGGCATCTACATCGGCACACCAGTTGCTTTTATGGCCCGGGACCAGGGCTACTGGCCAGTGTTATGCCGAGAACTCCCCCAGATGGGTGGAGGAGTTCTCGGCATAACACTGGCATGGGTGATCTGCCGCGGAATCACAATGAAACTACTGAGAGACGGGCCTCAGTAACGCGAGGCACACTGTCAAACAAGGTGATAACAGGAATGGCTGTTAGGGTGACTACGCTCTGAAGAAAATAACGATATAAACCGCACTTACAGCCAGTGTCCTGGTACCAGTGTTCAGTGTTTCCCCTAGGTTTCCAGCCTTTGGGGGGAAGGGGGGGTAGCGTGAAGGTCGACAACGACAAAAGGGCTCATGGTGTTCATTGTCATAACTGGGGCACAGCCAGGGATCGTGCCCATGCTTTATGTTCATTTTAGTCTTTGCTTTTTCACAGTATCATTATTATTCTGATTATTCTGATTATTATTATTATTATTATTATTATTATTATTATTATTATTAAGGGCACCTGTGTTCCTAGATCATTGTTTGTCATTTCTTGCCATCCCCTGTCTGTCCTCTTTGTCATCATTGTAGTCTTGTTTGCATATTTGTTTACCTTATCTCCTCAGCTCCTCATGTTTCTGTACCCCTAGCCACTCTTCCTCATGTGTGCTCCTGTTTAGCTCTTGATTGCCTCCCAGCTGTCTCTTGTTGATTATCAGTTACCCTATTTATGTCAGTTTGTACCTGTGCTTTGTCTGGTGTCCTTGTCAATCCCTGGTCAGTCATTCATGGTTGTTGGTTCCTGTGATTCCCTCGTGTTCATTCCAAGTCCTTGTAAGTTTTGCCTGCCTGGAGGTGCTTTGTTTTCAGCCGCTGTCCTGCCTTTGCTTTGTTCCTGCATTTGTTTAATAAATTACCATCATTACACTGCATCCCTGCCTGCACCATGAGTCCTTCTTTAAAACCCTCATCTGACAGTTCATAAGTTTCTTTTAATAACAACCATTTCTTTTATTAACAACAGTTTGTTTTATTAACAACAGTTTCTTTTAATAACATCAGTCAGTATAAATAAAAAACTGTATAAAACAAAAAATTATTGAACAAAACATCAGAATATTTGAAATGCATTGAACGAAATAGCTGAACATTTGTTTATATGGCAATTATCCACAAAGTGTGCAGCTTTTGTTACTACAGAGTATTTTTCTGAGCATCTGGAAGAACATTCCAAGAACCTCTTGATATGGGAAGATATGGGAAGTCTGACACATCTGGCCCATTTATTGAGATTTGCATGCAGGCTGTAAGATGTTCTGTGTCAAAACCGGTGATGACCGGAATTTTGCTGCTTGTTGGGGGTAGGGCGTGCAACTCTTGGGCTTTTTTCTGCATTTGGACCCATAGCAGGAGAGCTACTTCGACTGCTACTAACAGGAGAGCTAGTGTTGCAACTTTCATCATTCTGGGTGCATTTAAAAAAACGCAACTATTTTTTTCTGCTTCTTAGTTAGCTGATACAACATGCTTTCCTACGCGCTCTCTCTTCGTTGGTGCGAGTGTGTTCACCTATGTATATGTGCGCACGTGTTTTTGTGTGTGCGCACTTGTTGTGTCTGTGTTTATGTGCAGCAGAGTTCTGCCCAGCATTAGTTTGTTTAATAAAAGGACAAGGTAAAGACTTGTTCTATAGTGAATGCATCTTAAAATGACTTCTGTTGTGACCTGGGACTATAAAGAAACATTTAATTAAATTAAACTAGAAAAGCCCTCAGAGTGCATACCTCCGCCAAAGCTCCTTCCTTTCCTCCTTTTGTCCATCCATCTGTCTATACCTCCTTGTCTCCATCCCACCATACATTGCAAGATAGGGCCTTGGTAGAGGTCATAGTGCAGCTCCAAAATCTAATGGGTTCGTCTGTAACCCAAGGACCTCCTCCAGTGAAAATTTCATCAAAATTATTGATGATGAAGAAATTAAGAAAGCTAGCTCTGTCCTGGGGCAGCGCCTTGATCCGATGGAGGAGATAGGAGAGAGAAGGACGGTGGCTAAACTGTCATCTCTGCTGGAGTCCGAGTTCCACCCTATGCAGGACATACTGGATGCACTGAGGAGCTCATTTAGCAGCAGACTACATCATCCCAGGTGCACAACCGAGAGGTTTCGTAGGTCCTTCCTACCAACGGCTGTCAGACTGTACAACCTAAGCAGGGCTGCTCGCAGAGATAGCAAAAAGACGTAACAAACTAATAGTTTTTTGAATGCAAAAGATGCAATAGACTTACACAATGGTCCTCTCCGGCATACAACTAGGAACATACCGGTCGCTATGGAGGGTGAGAATATGTATGGGCACATAATCATACCATGTAGGATAACTAAGTAGACGGTTATGCTGTTTCATCCCATCTAGCAACAATGCTCTGCACTGTGTGTGTTTATATATTTACATATTTATTCCATCTAGCTACAATGCTCAGCACTGGGTGTGTTTATATTTATATATCTATATATTTATTCCATCTAGCTACATTGCTCCGCACTGTGTGTGTTTATATACTTGCATATTTATTCCACCTAGCTGCAATGCTCCATACTGTGGGTGTTTATATATTTACATATTTATTCCATCTAGCTACAATGCTCTGCACTGTGTGTTCATATATTCATATATTTATTCCATCCAGCTACAATGCTCTGCACTGTGTGTCTGTGTGTGTGTGTGTATATATATATTTTATAGTAATATGTACATATGTATATTAGCTGCTCTTGCTTGCTTGTTTTTTTTTTCTTGCCTTCTGATTGTTGCTCTGAGTGTTGCTATCCCTGTGCTGTTGCAATCCTGGAATTTTCTTGCTGCAGCAAGAGTTTTAACAGGTACTAGAAAGAGAGATCATATCTCTCCGGTTCTGGCCTCCCTTCATTGGCTTCCCATAGAGTTTAGAATTAAGTTTAAAATCCTTCTTCTCACTTACAAAGCTCTAAACAATCAGGCTCCTTTTTATTTAAAAGATCTGATACTACCGTATTATCCTAACAGAGCACTACGCTCTCAAAATGCAGGATTACTTGTAATACCTAGAATCTCCAAAAGTACAATGGGAGGCAGAGCCTTCAGTTATCAAGCTCCTCTCCTGTGGAATCAGCTGCCAATCTGGATTCGGGAGTCAGACTCGATCTCTGTTTTTAAGAATAGGGCTAAAACCTACCTTTTTGATCTAGCCTACAATTAGGGAGGGATCATGTGTTTCTGAACCCTCCCTTAGTTATGCTGCTAATAGGTTTAGTCAGCCGGGGGACCTCCAGTAATGCACTGGGCCTCACTCCTTTCCTCACTCTCTATGAAATATTTTTTTTTTGCTGGTCATTAACATTTGTTTGTTCTCTCCCATAGATTGAGTCCCCATCGTGCTGTTTGCTCTCCACATGTCTGTTCTTTTCTTCTTCTCTATCCCCTCACCCCCCAGCCAGTCGCAGCAGATGACTGCCCCTCCCTGAGCCTGGTTCTGCTGGAGGTTTCTTCCTGTTAAAAGGGAGTTTTTCCTCTCCACCGTCGCCAAGTGCTTGCTCACAGGGGATCGCCTGATTGCTGGGGTCTTTCTGCAACTGTGGGGGTCCCCCCTACAGTTGATAGTGCTATGAGATGACTGTTGTTGTGAAATGGCGCTATATAAATAAAGTTGAATTGAATTGAATTGAATTGAATTGAATTTCGCCATTGTGGGACTAATAAAGGCTTATCTTATCTTATCTTATCTTAAAATCAATCCGGTAGTTTTTGAGCAATCCTGCTAAACAACTGCAAGAAGATTGAACCTTGGTGGAGGTATGCACTCTCAGATCAACACCAAAATCTAATGGGTTAATCCTTATGCCAAGGGCCACCTTTGGTGAAAATTTAATCCAAATCCACCCAGTAGTTTTTGTGTAATCCTGCTAACAGACAAACAAACAAACAAACATTGGTGAAAAAAAATTACCTCCTTTGTGGAGGTAATTAATATGACTCTCTAGGAGGGTGGGGTTCTGTTGGGGGGGTGCCTTGCCCCCCCCCCCAATATAATGGTAGGGGAAACACTGGCGTTAGCTCATGAGCTAATAGCTCAGGGGTTAATAGGCTACCTTTAGCCTTTAGCTGGCCGTGCGAGCCGCAAGCTGGTACAGGCGATCGGCCATGGAATCATGACGAAGCCTCCGGCTCCCTGCAATCAAAATGTCCCAGGACCAGATGTTGCTGGCTCTCATGCCCAGCAACCCCACCATCAACCGTGGCTCCACACTGCTTGTGAGAGGAGCGTAGTCACTCCAGCTTTCAGCTAGCTGTGAGAGCAGAGTGGAGTCCCACAGAGCCACACTGCCCCTTGAGATTCCTTGGCTCGGTAGCTCGCCTCGTATTGCGGTGTTTGGGGGAGCAGTCCAGTGCACGATGCTAACGAATTGTTGTGGAATCACGGCAAAATTATTGGGAGGTAGTGTTATGTATTGTAACGTTGGGGCCATTTTAAGGGAGCCAGGGATTTCCCAGCATGCTTTGCCAGTTTGAAACGTTACTGTGTGTGTTAAATGTGTTACTTCTGAGTTACTGTATACTGCTGTGTCATTATAACTGCATTATAATGGCCCAGCAGTGTTTAGCAGGATTAGGGCAAGATGTATCATGTGTGTGTAACCGTGATGTAAACAGAGGTCTGTGGGAATGACCTCCACTGCTCTGGGTACTAAGTTGCAGGTTGGGGGTCGGGGTGTGTGTAAAATAAATCTGGTTGATCACAGCCATCTGCTCCATTGTCTTTTTGTGTGAACCCCTGCAAACGTCACACTGGTGTCAGAAGTGGGATATGGAGCGAGATGAGGATCCAGGCGGAGGTACAGCGGCCGGAGCGATTCATCGCTCAGCCGGGAACGGAGTGTAGAGCTGAGACGCCGGCCCCTGGAGAGCTTCGCCGCGATGGACGGAGCAGAGCAAACCAGCCCCGCTTCCCGCCCTTTTCAGGGCAGGACGGGCTGGCGATTCCAGAGCGACTAGGAGCAGCAATCGACCGGGAGATGACAGTGTCATCCATCCAGCAGCGGGCCAAGATTCCCCGCTACAACGGCGAGAACCTGTTGGATGACCGCCTGGCCCAGGTCGAGCTGGCTGCCGCGCTGATCATCAGAGGAAACCACCGTGCTGAGAGCGAGTGGAGGAGGAGCTACGGCACATCACAGCAGCGCGTGCACGAAGGAGACAGCCGTGGCGACGCGAGGAAGGACGGCTTCCGCTGCACAGAGCCAGGGTACATGGCATGGTACTGCCCCGCACACAGCGCACGACAAACTGGCCCCTCGCCGACGCTAAATTAGAGCGAGGTGGCATGGACAGGAAAAAAAGCCGCCTCCTGCAGATGCTTCCCCCGGCAGATGACGTCACAGAGGCGCAGGAGCGACGCAGCGGAGCGAGCAGGACGAAGATGCGGCCACTTTCCAGGCGCGGCAAAGGCTGGACGCATGGTAGAACTGGCAGCGGTGGGAGTCGGCCGGAGCGGGCCTGGGACTCCCGCTGCCAGGGAAGGGACTGTGCGTGGTCCTACAGAGGCTGTCAGATGTGTCCATCCGCCCGCTGATGGCCAAACCGGAACCCTACCCCAACCAGATGCTCTGACCGAGACTCAGATGGCCCGTGCATGCCGCCCTGGCACCGGGCTGACTCGCGTTGGATTTCTGAAAGTGGACTTTGAATTTTCTGGGGACAGAAACCAGTCCAGGGGGGGGCAGTGTAACGTCGGGGCCATTTTAAGGGAGCCAGGGATTTCCCAGCATGCTTTGCCAGTTTGAAACGTTACTGTGTGTGTTAAATGTGTTACTTCTGAGTTACTGTATACTGCTGTGTCATTATAACTGCATTATAATGGCCCAGCAGTGTTTAGCAGGATTAGGGCAAGATGTATCATGTGTGTGTAACCGTGATGTAAACAGAGGTCTGTGGGAATGACCTCCACTGCTCTGGGTACTAAGTTGCAGGTTGGGGGTCGGGGTGTGTGTAAAATAAATCTGGTTGATCACAGCCATCTGCTCCATTGTCTTTTTGTGTGAACCCCTGCAAACGTCACAGTATGAATAATGTGAGACAGGAACCGTGCTGAACTGAACAGCAAACTACTCTTTATTAGACACACGCAAAACTATATACACAGTGGGCCGTGCCCGCTTGATGTCATGCCAGTGGGTGGGTACGGCATCACACACACACTACACTACATTCCCCTCCCCCTTACAAAAGTGTAAGACCACACACACAATTGAGATCCTCCCTAATTTAGGACCCGAATCACGCACTAAGGGAATGAGGAATAATTAACTATAATAAAATATCCTAACACACTCATCCAAAAGAATAACAAAATTTGGACCACGTCTCTAAAATATATAAAATAATCCCATATCACACACACTCGCATGCACACTAGCAGCATATATACATATGTACATTAATAGTGTTCAAGTCACACCTCTGTCCACTGGCAGCCAGCTGTAAAATCGGCCTGGGGGCCCAGGGCAGCCCCAAATCATACACGCCCCTGACCGCTGAAGATAACACGGCCGAGGGCAGCGCCACGGACGCACATGTTGTACTCCGTACCCGGTCGTAGCTGCTCTCTCCCGGGGCTCTCAGCTTTGCTCTGGTTGGGGTCACTCTTTGACACATGCGCCTCATCGCTGCTCTCAGAACCCTCGTCCCAGGCACTCTGCTGCATTGTCTCTGCACCGGACTGTCGCTGCTCTTCCCCAGGGCTCGCAGCCTCCATGGTCCCACTCACTTGCTGCCTAGCCTCCAGCTGCGGGGATGACTCCGGCTGCTCTCCCTCTTTGCTGTCATCGCACACCGCACTGTCCAACTCATGAGCGCTCTGGTTCTTCACCTTCCTGAGCTTCGTGGCTGGCCTGCCATCTTCAGTGACCAGGGACTTCCCCGGTCCCACCTCGATGCCCAGCTGGTAGCCTGGAGCCCTCTTTTGGCACCCAGTTAGCTTCGTAGCTAGCCCGTCCATAGACACTGACTGTGCCGTTAGCTTCTCCCAGCTACCTAGCTTAGCCTCGTTTGGCGCCAACACTCCTGCCACCCACAGCATCGTGGTCCTCGTCTGCCCAGCGAAAAATTCGGCCAGCCGCTCAACAGCATCCTCATAGCGCTCCGTCTCTCCCAACGTACCGAGTATTCTTTGGCCCTCCGTGCCGAGATAATGGGCCAGGAGCACTCGTCATCTTCTCCTGTCAAGTCCACCTAGGCCCAGAGCCCCGATGTAACCATCAAACATGGCCCTCCACTTCAGCCACAGGATCACCGGCACTTCCGTGTTCTCCAGAAACGGCACTAGAGGTTGAAGTATCCCATACGCTTCCATCCCATCCTCGTCACTAAAATGCTATGTTGTGGAGAAAGGAATAGGCAAGGCAACGAGCTGAACGACACAAGGTTTTATTCTTTTTCCAACAACACAACAGCAAAACAGCAAAGCAGTGCTACAGTGCTACAGCGCTGAGGCTACTGCCTCCCATGTCTCTGTGCACTCCCCTTTTATATCTTTATTCCCATGCATGGAGACCTGGAGTTTCTGACCATCATACATTGTTGTTTAACAAAAGAATGTGTGGCACATTAACATAACATACACCTGCGCCGCTTTAACACCTTTCTTCTCTGGGCGGCCACAGCGGCTCTTACTCTCCCCAGGGGGTGCATAGCACTAACTGTCCCATCTGATATCCCCCGGTGACACCTCCTCATTAGGTTCATTGTCCTCCTGTTTCCCCCTGCTTTTCTGGGTGGAGAAAACCCCCATACTGTGTCCTCACAATGTATGAATAATGTGAGACAGGAGCAGTGCTGAACTGAACAGCAAACTACTCTTTATTAGACACACACAAAACTATATACACAGTGGGCCATGCCCACCTGACGTCATGCCAATGGGCGGGTATGGCATCACACACACACTACACCACAGATAGACTGGACTGATGCGAGATACACCGTCGACAGTGGACGGTCAACTGTGGATCAGTGAATCCGAGCACTGCTCAACCGAGTTGAGAGGCTAGAAGCTAATCAGTTATAATGCCTAAGAGGGAGGGTGGAGTTGAAATGGTGAAAGATGGTTCTTAAAGTGACAGGCTTTAAATCACAGAGTTCCAAGAAAGCCAGGAAAAAAAAAAAAAAAAAAGCCAAATTTGCTTCAATAATTAAAAAAATTAAAGAAAATGTGAACAAATGTCACAAACATTTCATTAAGACATGTGCGAGCTATTAAAATATGGAAAAAGTGCAATGACCCCTTTAAAATCTACAAAAACACAATTTTTCAGACAATGACCCCTTTAAATTGACATAACGCACGGCTCAGGAGACGCACACACACAGGCTTAGAGTAGTTCAAAGAGTTTATTAACAGCAGGAGTGAATGAGTGCGTGTCTGCGGGATGTAAATGTGTTGGTGATGGTGTCTGCTCCAGGCACAGAGGCAGGTGACCGTACAGCCGAGCAACCCTATGGAGAGAGCACAGGGAGAGGGTGACGGGCATACACCAACACAGGAGGAATTTATGGCGAGAGAAGGACTTACTTGGTGGGTCAGGACAGCTGGCACAACAAGGGGGCGAAGCCCGGAAGACAGCCACCTGGAGAGCTCCGTACAGCAGCGAGGATTGGGCGATGGAGTGGAGATGTCCGCCGCTGGGGAATCCACCTGTGCACAGGGGAGAAGACTGAAGAAAAGAGGTAAGCGATCTTCTTACCAAAATGGTGACGCTGAAGGGAAGTATGCTCACAACGGTGAGGGACGAAGTCTGACGGCTTCAGGCCGAGCCTCCGGGCGAGACGGCCTTTATCCCTCGCCGCTGATGATTGTCAGGTGCGTGAGCAGGTGGCGCCGTTGATGAATGGCGCGGCGTGACAGTACTCCCCCCTCTAGCAGCGCCTCCTGGCGATGGCTTATCCGGGTGCGCTCGGTGGAAGTCCGCGATGAGCGATGGGTCCAACACAAACGACGGGGGCACCCATTGTCGATGCTCGGGCCCATAGCCCTCCCAGTCCACCAAGTATTGCAACCCACGACCTCGGCGCCGGGAGTCCAGGATGGAGGAGACGGACCAGGCCGGATGGCCACCAATCATCCGGGGCGCGGGTTGCGCTGCAGGAGGAGGGCAAAGGGGGTCAGTGACTGCCAGTTTCACCTTCGACACATGAAAAGTGGAATGGATGCGGAGGGAGGGGGGAATAGCCACGCGCACAGCCACCGGGTTGATGATCCGGGTGATGGGAAAGGGACCCATGAAACGCTGTGCCAGCTTCCTCCTCTCGCCTTTTAATGTGACGTCCTGGGTAGACACATACACGAGTTGCCCAACTCTGTACGCCGGGGCAGGTCTTCTGTGCCGGTCCGCCACGGTCCTGTTGCGCTCCGCTGTGCGTAAAAGCGCATGACGCGCGGCAGCCCAGGTGGAGCGGAACTGCCTAAGGTGCGCCCTAACGGAGGGGACAGTCACCTCGTTCTCCTGCGCTGGAAACAGCGGGGGGTCGTAACCCAGGGACGCCTTGAAGGGGGACATCCCCGTTGCAGAAGAGCGGGCGGTGTTGTGGGCATACTCCACCCAGGCGAGATGGTTGCTCCAGGACGTCGGCTTGGATCTAGTAACACAGCGGAGCGCAGCCTCCAGCTCCTGATTGGTCCTCTCACACTGCCCGTTAGACTGGGGGTAATGGCCGGAGGAGAGGCTCACCTTGGCTCCGATGGCGTTACAAAAGGATCTCCAAACCTCGGATGAAAATTGGGGGCCCCGGTCCGAGACCACGTCCACCGGAATCCCGTGCAGCCTGACCACGTGTTGGACGAGGAGGCCCGCCGTCTCCAGGGCAGTAGGGAGACCTCGCAGGGGAACGAAGTGCGCCGCCTTGGAGAAACGGTCCACAATGGTCAGGACGGTGTCAAAGGAGTTGGAAACGGGGAGTCCGGTGACGAAGTCCAGTGCGATGTGCGACCAGGGCCTGCCGGGGACGGGCAGAGGCTGGAGCAGACCCGCTGGGGGGGCATTTCCCGACTTGCTGGTGGCACAGATTGGGCAAGCCCGGGCGTAGCGGGCTGCATCCCTCCGCAGGCCTGGCCACCAAAAGGACCGCTGGAGGAGGCTGATCATCCGAGAGGTGCCGGGATGACAGGTGAGCCGGGAGGTGTGGAGCCAGTGGATGACCTCTCCTCGGACCGCAGATGGGACGAACAGTCTTCCCTCCGGTCCGCCGCCAGGATCAGGTTCCACCTCCTGCGCCTTCCGGATCTTGTCTTCAATGTCCCAAGAGATGGCACCGAGGACGCACGACCTGGGCAGGATAGTGTGGGGCGTCTCCTCAGCCTCCACGGGGGTGAACTGCCTAGAGAGGGCGTCAGGCAGGCCGTTTTTGGAGCCCGGCCTGAAGGTGATCGAGAAGCGGAACCTGGCGAAGAACAAAGACCAGCGCGCCTGGCGGGCATTCAGGCGCTTGGCAGATCGTAAATACTCTAAGTTCTTGTGGTCCGTCAGGACCACAAACGGCAGGTCCGCCCCCTCTAGCCAGTGGCGCCACTCCTGTAAGGCGAGTTTAATGGCCAGGAGCTCTCTGTCCCCCACATCGTAGTTCCTCTCCACCGGGGACAGGCGCCGGGAGAAGAAGGCGCACGGCCGTTTGGCGCCATCGTCAGGTGACCGCTGGGATAACACTGCTCCCACTCCCGTGTCCGATGCGTCCACCTCCACAATGCACTGCAGCGCGGGGTCGACCTGGCGAAGGACCCGGGAGGAGGAGAACTCCGCCTTCAGCGCCCTAAAGGCAGCAGCGACCTCTTCAGTCCACCGGAACGGGACCTTCGGGGACGTGAGGCGGGTCAGCGGTCCGACGATCGAGCTGAAATTTGGGACAAAGCGGCGGTAAAAATTGGCGAAGCCAACAAACTGTTGCACCTGCTTCCGGGATGCGGGAGTAGGCCACTCCACCACCGCCTTCACCTTCTCTGGGTCTGGGAGCACCTGATCTTGAGCGATGATGAATCCCAGGAAGGATGTGGTCCTAGCGTAGAATTCGCATTTCTCAGCCTTCACGTACAGACGATTCTCCAGCAGTCTTTGGAGGACCCGCCTCACATGGACCTGGTGCTCGTCCCTGGACCTGGAGAAGATAAGGATGTCATCCAGGTAGACGAACACAAAAAGGCCGATGAAATCCCGGAGGACGTCATTAAAGAGGCGCTGAAAGACGGCAGGAGCGTTGGTCAGCCCGAACGGCATGACGAGATACTCAAAGTGGCCGTTCGGGGTACGGAAGGCTGTCTTCCATTCATCTCCCTCCCGGATCCGGACGAGGTGGTAAGCGCTGCGTAAATCCAGCTTGGTAAACCAGGTCGCCCCCTGGAGGGAGTGAAAGGCAGTGTCCATGAGGGGCAGGGTGTAACGGTCCCTCTCAGTGATGTCATTCAGCGCTCGGTAGTCTATGCAGGGGCGGAGGGATCCGTCCTTCTTCCCGACAAAGAAAAACCCTGCCCCCACGGGTGACGACGATGGGCGAATAATCCCAGCGCTCAGAGATTCCTTCAGGTATGTATTCATGGTCTCCTTCTCCGGTGCCGACAGGCTGTAGAGCCGACCAGATGGCAGGGGAGCCCCCTGGCGGAGGTTGATGGCACAGTCATATGGTCGATGCGGGGGAAGAGACATAGCTTTAGATTTGCTAAATACCATACCCAGGTCGTGAAATTCTGGAGGCACCAGTGACAGGTCCGGAGGTGCTGTATCCGCCACAGGGGGAGCCGCGGACGGGGAGCAGGCGGCGGACTGAAGGCAGGTGCCCATACAGAAGGTACTCCATGCCGATACCCCAGCGGACCTCCAGTCCAGGACAGGGTTGTGGAGGCGTAGCCAGGGATACCCCAGGATGACGGGCGACACAGAGTTGGGCAGGACGTAAAATACCATCTCCTCCCGGTGGTTCCCTGAGATGATGACTGGGACAGGCATGGTTTGGTGAGAAACTCTCCCAAGGGAGGCACGGGAGAGATGGACCAGGGAGATGGGGTGTTTTAATGCCTGACAGCGGATGCCCAATCGGGTTGCCAGGCCTTGTGAAATGAAGCTGCCCTCTGCGCCCGAATCCACCAGTGCGTGGGTGAGGTGCCCAGTGGGATTGTGGCAAAAACGGATGGGCAGCTTTAATTGAGTGAGAGAGTCTAACCGGTTGGGACCCGCGAGGCTCCCTACAGCGATTCGCGGACCCCGCCGACTGGCTTTCCGCGGGCAACGCTCCACAGTGTGTTGGTCACCTCCGCAATACATGCAGAGGCCCAACTCACGGCGGCGTTGTTTCTCCGCAGGGGAAAGCTTGGTCCAGCCCGTCACCATCGGCTCCGACTCCTCGGGGCACAATGCTGGCGGCGCCGCCAGGGGGCGAGCTTGGAACAGGTGCGGCGAGACTCCACGAGGGCGAGAAGAAGAAGACTTCCGCCCCGAGGAGCGCTCGCGCAGCCTGTTATCCAAACTTATCGCTAAGGATGTCAGCTCCGCTAGCGTCCCAGGGATATCCCGTCCAGCCAGTTCATCCCTCAGATCACTATTGAGGCTGCGGAGGAACAGGCCACAGAGGGAGCGTTCCTCCCAGCCCAATTCCTCCGCCGCTACCCGGAAGTCGACCGAGTAGTCCGCTGCCGACCGGCCTCCCTGCTGGAGAGCGAGGAGCCGATCGACCTGGACCGTCTCGGTTTGAGAATGGTCAAAGACCTCCAGAAAGCGCCTCACGAACTGGTCATAGGTGAGGGTGGCATAACTGGGCCTCGCCATTACGGCGTAGGTCCAAGTTAACGCACGCCCCTCCAGAAGATTCCCTATGTAACCAATCCGACTGTGATCCGAGGGAAAATCTCCGGGCACACGGTGGAACACGGACTCACACTGCATAATGAACCCCCGCGCTCCGCCGAGCTTACCGCTAAAGCGGGCGGGGGTCGGAATCGGTGTGAGCCGAACCGGTGCCACTGGAGCCGGCTGGACGGCCGCTGGAACAGCAGGAGCCGCGCCACCCTGACGAGCCGGGGGGAACGGCTGTTGAGGATCCAAGCGGCCCAACCGGTTAGTTAAATTCAATAATTGATTAAAGATCACCTGTTGTTGATAAGCTATTTGATCCACTCTAGCCTCGAGAGTGGAAAACCGGTGTGCGAGCCCGCCGTCCGCCGAGCCGCTCTGCTGAAGCCGTACTGACATAACGCACGGCTCAGGAGACGCACACACACAGGCTTAGAGTAGTTCAAAGAGTTTATTAACAGCAGGAGTGAATGAGTGCGTGTCTGCGGGATGTAAATGTGTTGGTGATGGTGTCTGCTCCAGGCACAGAGGCAGGTGACCGTACAGCCGAGCAACCCTATGGAGAGAGCACAGGGAGAGGGTGACGGGCATACACCAACACAGGAGGAATTTATGGCGAGAGAAGGACTTACTTGGTGGGTCAGGACAGCTGGCACAACAAGGGGGCGAAGCCCGGAAGACAGCCACCTGGAGAGCTCCGTACAGCAGCGAGGATTGGGCGATGGAGTGGAGATGTCCGCCGCTGGGGAATCCACCTGTGCACAGGGGAGAAGACTGAAGAAAAGAGGTAAGCGATCTTCTTACCAAAATGGTGACGCTGAAGGGAAGTATGCTCACAACGGTGAGGGACGAAGTCTGACGGCTTCAGGCCGAGCCTCCGGGCGAGACGGCCTTTATCCCTCGCCGCTGATGATTGTCAGGTGCGTGAGCAGGTGGCGCCGTTGATGAATGGCGCGGCGTGACATAAATCTCTAAATAGCGTAACTGAATCTCTAAATTGCAAAAGTCTCCAACAGTGATGATAAAAAAACAGGAGTGATTGTGAAAGATAGTTTGAAAAGAGGACCATTTATTATTAAATAACACATTATCTCATCCTCCTTCTTGTGTATCATGAGGCAGTGATTGATTGTTTTAGGCACCATTTGAATTTAGAGGAAGCTAGAATAGACAAAACCCCGACCTGCAAAGTACACAATCACTATTCACAGATATAACATATTATTGCAGTAAGTTTCTATCATCAGTAAAATATAAAAACACAACTGAAGGTGTTTTATGAGCACAAGTGTTAGGTCAAAAGAGTGGTCCACCACCCACGTTTGTGACGTTCATGAAACTGCTGTGGTAGAAAAGTGGGTCAAAGCATCTTTGAGCTGTGGGAAACTTTATAACATATCTCAAAAGAAACTTTGAAGCTGTTGTACTTGTCAGAATCTGGAAACTTTAGAGTGATCGTATGTTGGTTCGTTACCTCAAATAAGATTCATGACACAAGTATATTCCTCATATGAGCTCTTTACTTGCAAGGAATGCCATACTTTTAACAGAAAATGCAGCACTGGCAATAAAAAACAATCAGGAAGTATTTATACATAGTCAGTCACACAAACATCTACTGGATACAATTCACAGTCATAATATGAGTATACAAAACACTGGCCTGGACTGAAAACACGGCCTTCCAGGTGTGCCCCAGACTCCAAGTTAATCATAGTCATAGCATTTCATAGGAAAACAAGATCAATTCTCCCTCACTCCCAGACCCCTTATCATATACCGTACATAGTCTGGTCTGGTGAGACACTTTGACTTCTAAGCACATCTTAATGAAGGACACTCAATGGGTCCACTTATTACAGAGAAACAATACAGTATGCTATAAACTCATAGAAGATGCATGCAGTATACATTTTAATCATATAAGATGGTTATGCAATGATAATGATAATGATGTTAGTAATTATAAAATGATAAATGATTGAACATGCATGATAAACAATTTTCTGACATTTCTCTCCTGTTTTATCATTTTTATCACAGTTTTCATTTAGGGATGCTTTTATTCATCAGAAACATGTAACTTCTCTCGATTTTCTACATGCCCATCATTTGCATCATATTCCGATTACACAGGAGATTACTCACAGTCCTCACAGTCCTCTTTGTGAATACAGTCAGTTTGCAACAGAAAAGTATGATGAGCAATGGCCTGTGTAATCATAGATCCCATACAGGGAATAACACACATGAAGGGCACACTGAATAAGACCAATATCACAATCAATGGGGTCAACCACTTCAAAAGAATTTGCCACCAAGTTCCACTTTGAAACCAATCCCAGGGGCTCCATCCCTTATCTTCATCTAAAGTGTGTTGTAAGTGTAAAATGTCATTTAAATGGCTAATAATGTGAGAGAGATTCTGATCAAAATCTGGGATGTATGCAGCACTCCTGGCCAATAACATGACATACTCCTCCTTGTGCAGCTAATGTTAAATCTAAAGCCATCCTGTTTTGCAATGTCATCATCCTTGAGAATTTCTGCTCCTCAGTTAAAGCTGTGAAACCTTGTTCCGTTAATACAGTTAGATTTTTCACTGTCCATGCTAACGCATTTATGTGATATGTAGCCAGGTAACTGCCATACATTGGAAAAAGAGTACTCATTACAATTTAAAAAAAAAGGTCATACAACAGTATGACCTTTTCAGTACTCATTACAACAACAACAAAAAAAATAAATAAATTTTGAAATCACTAATCCTCTGTTTCCCAGACAGCCTACCTATTAGTTGTTGCATATTTGGGGTTGTACTTCTCCGTGCCCTGGTGTGAATTTCAGTTTGATCAGGATGATAATAATGGGAGTATGATGTCTTCATTTTATGTGTGAGATTTGAACTTATGCTAATGTGTGGGATCAAAATAGCCATGTAGCATCTGCCACACCACCCTGGAGGAAGTAATGAGTAAACATTAGACCCTAAACATCCATACCAGAATCAGAATCAGAATCAGAATCAGGTTTATTGCCATTGTTCATGTAGTACACAAACTAGGAATTTGTCTCGGTGCAATGCTGCAACATTAAACATGATAAGATAAAAGAAATAAACTATACATGCAATAAGTGTAGAATAAGAGTAAGTGATACTGGTCAGCAGTTAAAATATATTAGCGAGCAGCAGATACTGTGGAGAACTATATAGTGCAGTCGGTAATGCAGGAAGAAAACAGTGATGATTGACATGAGTCTGGTTGAGCTGCTGTACATAGTGCACGAGAGTCAATAAGTCACTTAGTGTTCAGCAGTCTGATGGCAGAGGGGAAGAAGCTGTTCATGTGACGGGAGGTTTTAGTCTGGATGGACCGAAGTCTTCTACCAGAAGGGAGGGGGGCAAACAGTACGTGACCAGGGTGTGAGGGATCGGCTATGATCCGGCCAGCACGCCTCCGGGTCCTGGAGATGTACAGATCCTGGAGAGATGGGAGCTTGCAGCCGATCACCTTCTCAGCAGTGCGCACAACGCGCTGCAGCCTTAGTCTGTCCCTGGCAGTGGCTCCTGCGTACCACACGGTTATGGAGGTGGTGAGGATGGACTCGATGATGGCTGTGTAGAACTGCACTAACATCTTGGTGGGTAGCTTGAGCTTCCTCAGCTGCCGCAGGAAGAACATCCTCTGCTGGGCTTTTTTGATGAGTGAGCTGATGGTCGGCTCCCATTTGAGGTCCCTGGTGATGGTAGTGCCTAGGAAGCGGAAGGAATCAGCAGTGGTGATGGGAGAGCCTGAGAGGGTGAGGGGGGGCAGAGGGGTAGTGACTTTCCTGAAGTCTACAATCATCTCCACTGTCTTCAGAGCGTTCAGCTGCAGGTTGTTATTGTTGCACCAGGACGCCAGCTGGGCCACCTCTCTCCTGTAGGCGGACTCGTCGCCGTTGGAGATGAGCCCGATGAGGGTGGTGTCGTCCGCAAACTTGATCAACTTGACAGACTGGTGGCTGGAGGTGCAGGAGTTGGTGTAAAGGGAGAAGAGTAGGGGGGAAGTACACAGCCCTGGGGTGATCCGGTGCTGATGCTAGTAGAGTCTGAGACAGTCTTTCCCAGCCGCACATGCTGCCTCCGGTCCGTCAGGAAGTCGGTGATCCACCTGCAGAGGGAGTCAGGCACGTTGAGCAGGGA
The DNA here is from genome assembly GCA_020510985.1 of Pholidichthys leucotaenia. Classification (NCBI taxonomy): domain Eukaryota; kingdom Metazoa; phylum Chordata; class Actinopteri; order Cichliformes; family Pholidichthyidae; genus Pholidichthys; species Pholidichthys leucotaenia. The sequence goes on along the minus strand of CM035847.1, from coordinate 206,652,436 downwards.
CAGCTTGTCCCGGAGCAGAGCGGGGCGGATGGTGTTGAATGCGGAGCTGAAGTCCACAAACAGGATCCTGGCGTAGGTTCCCGGGGAGTCCAGGTGCTGCAGGATGGAGTGGAGGGCCAGGTTGACTGCGTCGTCTACAGACCTGTTGGCTCGGTAGGCAAACTGCAGCGGGTCCAGGAGAGGGGTGGTGATGGACTTGAGGTGGGGCAGGACCAGGCGCTCAAAGGACTTCATGACTACAGAGGTGAGCGCTACAGGTCTGTAGTCATTAAGTCCAGTGATCCGTGGCTTCTTGGGGACAGGGATGATGGTGGAGGATTTGAGGCAGGACGGCACGTGGCATAACTTAAGGGAGGTGTTAAAAATGTCTGTGAAGACAGAAGCCAGCTGTTTCGCACAGTGTCTCAGGGTGGAGGGAGACACGTCGTCCGGGCCGGGGGCCTTGCGCGGGTTCAGTCTGGAGAACTGTTTGAGCACATCCTGCTCACTGATGATAAGGGCAGGGGGGGAGGAGGGGGGGGGTGCCTTTAATGAAGTAGGGATTGTGGAGGCTATGGAGCTGGAGGGAGGGGGGGAGTTGGACACAGATGACGAGGTGTCAAAACGGGCATAGTGTTGGGACAGTCTTTGACAAAGGGCTTTGTCATCCTGACCTTTAGGAGCCTGAGGCCGATAGTTGGTGATTTGCCTCAGTCCTCTCCACACGGAAGCCGAATCATTAGCAGTGAACTGCTGCTGGAGTCTCTCTGAATACACAGATTTAGCCCTCTTCAGCTCTCTGTTAAACTGGTATTTAACCTCCCTGTAGCAGTCCCTGTCTCCACTTTTCAGCGCTGCTTCCTTCTCCTTCCTGATCTGTCTGAGCTTAGCTGTGAACCAGGGTTTGTCATTAGAGTACCTCACCCTGGTGCGCGATGGAAGAATGATCTCTTCACAAAAGTGGATATATGAGTTCACAGTGTCCGTGTACTCATCCAGATCATGCGTGGCTCCTTTAAACATGCCCCAGTCAGATATTTCCATGCTGGAATCAGAAATGGCCCCCCACCCCACAGTCATGAAAAGTATGGAACACAGAGTCATCAGTACCTTTGGTGCCATGCCTCCACCTGAGAGAGTACCCATCTGGGCCCCTATCTTCACCAGGTTTGAGACGGCTCTGTCCTTAGAAGGACAAAGCCCCCTTTGTAACTGGACTTACTCAGGGAAACAAGTTAGTTCACTTACAGGCACCCGCAGTCTCTTAACGTGTGAAAGGTGAATCCAAGATGGTCGTTCAGCAATACGTATGACAGTGGGGGTGGGAGTGTCCAGTGTTGTCGGTGGTGGTTCTTTATGAAGACATAGTCTCCAGGTTGCAATGGGTTATCCGCTTTCTTTCTGTGGAGTAGAGAGAGCTCTTGACAGAATCAATGTGCTCTGAGATGTATTTGTTAGACGTGATTAGTGGTGAGAGGTCAGGCAATACATAAGGATGGTATAGGGTTAATCATTAGTTTGATTGTACCATTTTTCTTTTTACAAAACCTGTACTTTGTGGGTGGTAGGCACTATGAAATTTGATCTTACTTCTTACAGCTTGGATTAAGTCTTGAACTGTTTGTGCCGTAAAATGAGTTCCATTATCTGCATAAATCAGTTCTGGAACCCCAACGGCGGGAAAAACGTGATTCCTGTGCTGTGTTTGCTGAGGATGTGGGGTGAATTTCTGTCCTCCTTGTGAGGGTGTCAATCAACACCAAGCAATATCGTAGCTTCTCATTCCTCCTTGAGCATTATTTTATAAACAAATTTATTTATTTAGCGAATGCAAAGTCCTTAAGCCAAGCAGTTGCCTCCTGGTTTGCTGTATGGAGGGTGTGTAATCCTCCTTCCAGTCTTTGGAGCGGGCAAACCTCTATGATGTGTTCCATTGTTTGCTCCTCTCCACATGCGCACAGTGGGCTAGGGCTACTGCCCCATCTGTGAAGGCTGGCCAAGCAGGGGCCATGTCCAGTCCTGAAGCGATTGAGTGTAGACCACTGTCTCCTTGGGAGGTTGGTGCCCGGGACCTGTTGGTTGGGGTTTATCACCAGCTGTTTGTTTGGGACCTCCTTGGTCTCCCATTCCTCTTGCCAAGCTGTCTGGATGGTAAAGTCAGCTGGGGGAGGGTTTTTCCAAATCGGCCGTCTGGATGAAAGTCGGGCAGTGGGTGGGGTGTAGATATCTGCATGGATTGGCAAGTGAGGAAAATCTTTAACTTTTTGGAGCATCCTTTGAGTTAATGCTGCTCGCCGGATGTGTGGAGGGGCTATGTTTGACAGTACAGAGAGCCAGGGGAGTGGTGTTGAGCGGATTGTTCCAGTTATAGTTCTCATGGTTGAGTTGAACTGGGTGTCTACATGGTGTGTGTAAGATGACCTGGACCAGACAGGGGCACAATATTCTGCTACAGAGTATGAAAGGGCCAGTGCTGAGGTGCGCAGGGTGGAGACTGCCGCCCCCCATTTTGCACCAGCGAGCTTGCAGAGCAGGTTGTTTCGTACCTTCACCTTAGCAGCCGTCCCCTTTAGATGTTCCTTGAAGGATAAGGTCCTATCAAGGGTCACTCCAAGATAAGTTGGATTTGGGGCATGCTTAAGATTGAGTCCGCTCAGGTGGATGTTTAGTTCTCTGGCAGCTTTTGCATTGTGGAGATGGAATAATAAACAAATGATGCACTTTTGGCATGTTTTTGTTACTTCTTTCAAAATATTAGGACAGTTTTCCCAACATCCTCATCATTCCCTCCTGTTGGCACATGAATAGTTCATGTGCCACCAGGGCAACCCATTTGTATAACATGGGTGGCAAAACAATTTTTCCATCAGGCAAGCCACATGTAACAGGAGGGAGGTCCAAATTATTTTAACAGTCTTTTAAAATATCAACATCAACATTATTAAAAAACAGATGGTTCTTAAAAAATCAATAGCAGTATAATGAGCAGTGATATCAGCCAAGCGTTTACTGGTTTTCCTGTGGAGGTGACAAACCCCGCAGGTTCAAGGTAGCGGTATGCAGGCAGCATGCGTTATAAGCATATTTACTGTCTGTACATATAGTTGCTTTTAGGTTAGTAGCTCATGTCCAATAGTTCAGCCATTGGAGGTGATGCAGGTTGTGGTATTTTCCACAATCAGGACCCCAGACAATGTTGTCACAGCATAAGCAGTGGATGTTGACCTGTCGGGCTTTTTTAAAGATGAGCCATCAGTAAATAGCTACAAGGAATGTATGGCTGTGATGACAACAGTCTAGCTGGTGACAATTGTATTTGAGTTATAATTGCAGCAATGTGTTTATCCTGGGCACTACAGAAAAACAGAAAACATGCAGCAAAGTTACAGGGTATTTGCTTGATAAAAAGTGTGGGTAGCCCAATTCCTTCAAAAATAAGAGTTCAATTATCATAGCCTTTTTTTTGTGACTTTTCTTGAACTAATTTACAGATTCCATTTAAGAGAAACAAATAACTATCTGTGCATTTTTGATATGCTTCAGCATTGATGAATAAGATCAGTTTGTCCAGTTGAACACAGATGGGTTGAATTTGAATAAATGAATAAAGATTGCATCACACTCTTTCAGTCAACTGAAAGGTGGACCTTTTGCCTAATTAGAATTTGATTTAAATTTTTACCAGGAATATACAAAATGATTTTTATATATTCCTTAATAAATTATGGGGTGAATGTAGTTTACCCTGACCCAGCTTGGCCACTGCCGAATCAGGAAAAACACATTCCTCCTTACTGTCACATTTCTGAAATATGATGTTGCTGCACCATTTGTGGTGAGTAATATCAATATAAAATCATATAAACATTACATTTGTAAAGTTGAAGTCATTTGAATCAATATACCTTATGTTATCTACAATGTCATACAAAGTCATACTTGGCTTCAAAAAATGTTTATCAACAAGGATCCTTTCTCCAAGATCTTTGTCTGATAACCCATAGCCCCTGGCAAATCATATGTGTCACACGTCAGTCCTGCACTGTCATGTTTCAGTCAAAGGAAAAAAAGGTCAGTAATGCGTCAAAATTGCTTTTAAAAATATGTAAACAGTTTATCACGTACGCAACATTAATCAAGACCCCACAAAGTTAGATTGAAAAGATAAAAATCCCAAACCTTGTAAAAATACCCATATTTAGACCACTTTTTCCACACAGATCAACCACACACATACAGAGGATTGTTTTTATTTCCACAAGGTCGACGCAGCTCCTTCCATTCTCTCACCTCAGCCGTAACACAAAACTAGTCAACTCCTTCTGCTCAAGGCCACTATTTTCAGATACCTATAATTACCTATAATTTCAAACATTTCTCAGAAGGATAACAATTAGACAATCAATCCTTTTATACCAAAAATTACAAACAGTTTAAAAACCTGCTCTCTCCGCCTTCGCAGAGAACTCAGAACTCTCATCCCTTTTCCTCACACTGGAGCCGTTTACAGAAACAAAAAACAATCTAAGCTGCAGCTGCCTCTAAGGCTCACACACACACAAAAATAAAATAATTGTTTCTCATTGTCCGTTTTAGCGTTATCCGGTTCCGTTGCCACTTAACCCGACCGTCTTTAGATCTTATAGTCTAGTATCAATATCTTATAACATAGAGTAAAGTTATTATTATGATTTTATTTACTTCTTCCTTCTCCCAACCTCTTGGGCTTCTTTTAATAATTTGCTGTATGGACCCTCCTTAGGATCTGTTACAGGATGGGGGGGGGGGGGGAGTGCTCAGTTTTCTTCTGTCCAGCTGTGACAGAGAATTTTCACTGTTTTGATTCTCACATGGTTTTTTCTGATCCACTCCTTTCTTGCTATTTTTGCACCCTTGGCTGGCTTTTATTCAGGCATCTGCAGCTGCTGCCAAAGATTTGCACATTTAAGTTCCAAATTTGGCTTTCTCTTATTTCCTTTTGTCACTAATTTTGCCGTCGACACTAAGACTGCGCACTCATCCACATCTAATGTGGGTTTGAAGGAATAGTCCTTTTCCCATTTGCTCAGATATTTTTCAGGATCCTTTATCTGTTCTCTATCTTTTAACCGGTCATTGTAATTTTTTAATTGTTTGACACGGTGTCTGCTCCGTTTTCTGCTGTTTAGTTTTTTGCTTATTCTCTTTTTTCCCCACACAGTTACCCATTTTTCCCTTTTTGGCTGTTTTTATTATTTTTTTTAAACCCCTTGGTAATTCCATAGGAATTAAGATGCTTTACCAGGAAAAGTGTGAAACACCGTCACACTACCATTACAGCATAACCGCGACCTGATATTCTATTTTTAGTTCCAAAACTCGGGGATCTCAACCCAAAAACTTATTTTTGTCCCTGACCAGGGATTTCAACCCAAACCTTTTACCTTGTTGCAACTACTTCTGCGCACTTTATTTACCTTTATTTACTTTTCGCGTTAGTCACTCGTAGTTGGATTTGGAGATTCTTGTAACATGTTTAACATTACTCACTCAAGGCTCGATTTTAGAGAATCTTCTAAACGCACATATAGTAAATAATAAAAAAGATGTCACTTACTTTTCTTTCTTTTAATTGAGGAGGATGGGCTTCACTAGACAACGTCTAGAGTCCCACACAATCCAGATTTCCTCAATGGGGAGTCCAATACTGACTGTATGCAGTCAGACCATGCGCATGGATTTCCAACCTGGAGAGCGCGTCGCCTCCATCCGTCGTCCAGATATTGCCCATCCGGGTCACCGGCACCAAGTAGTTTCCAAGTAGTTTCTTATTTCTTAGTTTCTACCATCAGTAAAATATAAAAACACAACTGAAGGTGTTTTATGAGCACAAGTGTTAGGTCAAAAGGTCCACCACCCATGTTTGTGATGTTCATGAAACTGCTGTGGTAGAAAAGTGGGTCAAAGCATCTTTGAGCTGTGGGAAACTTTATAGCATATCTCAAAAGAAACTTTGAAGCTGTTGTACTTGTCAGAATCTAGAAACTTTAGAGTGATCGTATGCTGGTTCGTTACCTCAAATAAGATTCATGACACAAGTATATTCCTCATATGAGCTCTTTACTTGCAAGGAGTGCCATACTTTTAACAGAAAATGCAGCACTGGCAATAAAAAACAATCAGGAAGTATTTATACATAGTCAGTCACACAAACATATACTGGATACAATTCACAGTCATAATATGAGTATACAAAACACTGGCCTGGACTGAAAACATGGCCTTGCAGGTGTGCCCCAGACTCCAAGTTAATCATAGTCACAGCATTTCATAGGAAAACAAGATCAATTCTCCCTCACTCCCAGACCCCTTATCATATACATAGTCTGGTCTGGTGAGACACTTTGACTTCTAAGCACATCTTAATGAAGGACACTCAATGGGTCCACTTATTACAGAGAAACAATACAGTATGCTATAAACTCATAGAAGATGCATGCAGTATACATTTTAATCATATATGATGGTTATGCAATGATAATGATAATGATGTTAGTAATTATAAAATGATAAATGATTGAACATGCATGATAAACAATTTTCTGACAGTACTAAACCATTCCTGAGGTCAAGACTTAGTAAAACCAAGTGGAGGTTCTGACTAAAAGCAAAAAGTGAAACTTCAAGTTCATTCCCTTCCATGGAATGTGGGACATCAGGTGGTGTATAGGGGCGGCACGTTTCGCTTACCCTGGGTCACACAGCTAAGTAGTGAAAGCTACAGTGGGGGGGGGGAGGGGGGTAGTCCTCTGGTAGCTCTGTGCAATAATTAACTTCACTCCAGTGAAGGTGAAAGCACTAATGTAAAACCACTTTCTTGCCTGCAAAACAAAGATTAGATTAAAATACAAGAGTGTTCTCTGCCAGAAAATGATTAAATATAACATGCAAGATAATAATTTAAAGGAAAAAAATATGCATATTTGACTTATTTTTCATTGGATTTTTATTATGATTCATTAACTTTTTTGACTTTGAAAATGCAGAAAGTTGAAAATGTGTTATATTAACTGAAAATGTAGGTCCATTCAATAATAAATGATGAAAGCTGCATAATTCAGTGAAAGACCACAATGTAGACTTGAAATAATTTGTCCAAATAGCATTCCAGAAAGAGTGGTGCAGTGGTTCGCACTGTGGCAGCACAGCAAGAAGGTTGTGGGTTTGATCCCATCCCCTGACCATCAGTGATCCTTCTGTGTGGAGTTTATATGTTCTCTGCATGGGTTTTCTCCAGGCACTCTGATTTCTTCCCACGGGCCAAAAACATGCAGGTTAGGTTAATTGGCATCAACTGGAGATTCTAAATTGTCATTAGGTATGAATGAGAGACTGTCTGAAGGAATTATTTATTTTTCAGAATCATGGGTGTTATTTCCAGTCATATCCTTAATAGAATGGACAGTTGTTTTTTTTTCTTTCTTCAGTTTAAGCTGATTAGAAAGGTATCTTCCAGATTTATTGCTATGTTCAAACTTCTCCAGACGTAGTCTTTGCATTAAGAACTGTGTCCTTTTGTCCGTAATTTCTTTTACTTCTAGCTTTAATTTTCTCAGATTGTTGAGTGCTTGTTCCTGTGGAGAAACGGCACACATTGTCTCCAGTGATTTAATTTTCTGTTATAACTCCAATACCAGTGCTTTTTCATTTTTATTCTTATATGAACAGAAAGAGATTATTTTACCTCACATGACCACTTTTGTTGCTTCCCAGAGAACACACGGTGATAATCCTGGCACATCATTGTTTTCCAGATACTGTATAATTCCCACTCCTTATTAAAATGGTTAATAAAGACTTTGTTTAGTGATGTATTAAATTTCCAGTTCCTAGTTTTCCTTATAGCTTTTTCATTCACCAGTGTAAGAGATACTGGATGATGATCACTGATAACTTGGTTAGAGGAAAATTTCAGTGTCTATGATATCCCTCATAATGGAGTTACTGGCAAAAAAAAAAATCTTGACGAGAATATGAGTGGTTCACTGATGAGAAGAAGGTGTAATCCCTAAGAGTTGGGTGAAGAGAACACCATGCATTGCAAAGACCAAAATCACTCATGTATTGTCTAAGAGTGTCAGTAGCCTGCCATTTCCAATAATTCCCCATTGTACTGAGCCTGTCAGTTGCAGGATCCAATACCAGGTTGAATTCCTCTCCTATTATGGGTATGGTATCCAAGTGGTCAGAAAGAGAAGTGAAGAAAGTGTGAAAAAATGATGGGTCGTCAACATTTGGGCCATAAATATGCATAGATCTAGATTTTGAACTGAGATTTTTAATATTATGAATCTACCTTCTGGATCTGCTATAGTGTTGCTAACAACAAAACATATTCTTCTGTTTACTACTATAACTACCCCCCTTTGTTTGGAATTAAAGCAGGCTGAGTACGTGTGTGGAAAGTCAGGGAAAGTGAATGCATCTACAGATGACTTAAGCGCAAGTTATGCATCCACGTCGACACGACACAGCTGCGATGGCATCAATGCAGCAGCGATGTACATTCCTATTGTGTCACCCAATGTGCACCTCTCCAGAAAAGGAGACATCAGCGACGCAGGCCATAAGAGCTGTGATTGGTCCGCTTTGTCTCCTCCTTCACACTTCCTGTTTCTTGTCGCTGCTCCACTCTGCCTGTTCATGGTGGCACAACTTCCAAGGCAAGTTGGTTGAACAGCAATCCAAATTCAAAAGAATATTGAGCTACTAAGCACATACAGAACATTTTGGGGCTCATCATACCCCCAGTAATTACAGATTGTCAAAACGGCAGTGGTGGTGGTCGGGTGCATTGTTTTCTCTGACTTCGCTTTTTCTCTTTGCAACAATTGTATTAAAAGTTGCTTTTTTGACACTTCCGGTCTGGATGCCATGGTGATAGCAACTTAACGCTGAAGCTCCAAGACCCAATCCAGGAAAACATCTTCAAAATCAGACTTAATGGATTTTTGGAAGAATAAAAATCAAAAGACAAAAACACCATGCCTAACCAAAAACAGAAGAAACTGACATTCCCCAGGCCAGGACGCGCAGCGGCCGCAGAATCTGAACCGGAGGACCTCCGTTCAGAAGACGAGGAGCTGGACGTTGCTAACAAGAAGGTTAGCTTGAAATCGCTATTTGATGAATTACGACGATTTCGGGCCGAATTTCATGAATTCAGAGAGGAATTAAAAAGGACGAACAGCAGAGTGGAACAGGCCGAGAACCGAATCTTGGAAGCTGAAGAAAGAATTAAAGTGCTTGAAGATTCTATGCTGGATTTACACAAAAAACAGTCAAGGCTGGAGGCTAAGCTAACCGACCAAGAAGGAAGACAGAGACGAGACAACATTAGAATTCACGGTCTGAAAGAAGGAGCTGAAGATAGTTTCAACACAATGGCGGAATGCGTGGAATCCTTACTGAGAGAGAAGTTGGATAATCCACAAACCACTGATTTGAAGATACAAAAGGCCCATCGTACATTAGCCGCAAAGCCAGCGGCAGAAGCGCCCCCACGTTTGGTGGTGGTAAGATTCTCAGATTTCAAAATAAAACAAGAGGTTGTAAGACGGGCTTGGCAGAAAAAAGGATTTATGCATCAAGAGAGAAAAGTCTTCGTGGAGCACGATTATGCCCCGGAGGTACTTAAAAAGCGACGGGAATATAACAACGCCACAATGGTTCTACGGGAACAGAATCTACGCTTTCAGACGCCATTTCCTGCGAAGTTAAGGGTCTTTTACGGTGTAGAGTCATGTCTCTATAATTCGGCGGAAGAAGCAACAATTGACATGGCGAGAAGAGGGCTCCCGGTATTGGTGTTTAAACCCGCAGCAGTCCTGAGCGATAAGATCAGAGCTCAAACGTGGTCCACTCAGAGACCTTCAAAATCCACGGGCCAGCAGCGGGAAACCCAGCCCCAGAGCTACAAAGATAAGCTTTCCAGTTCCAGGAAGGAATAGTGACCTTTTTGTTTTTTTCTTTTCAGTCATTCTGCACCTCCATCCCCCCTCCTACAAGGTAACAAACATTAAAGGAGACGCAGAATCAGCATGTGGTAAAACCTTTCATGGAGCAGTTATAGCATTAGAAACAAATGTCTTCTTAATTTAAAGGAAAAAAAAAATCTTGTTAAAATAGAAATGTAACAATGACCCACATGTTCTCCCCACACTAACAAATACTGTATTAGAGTGAATGTTTGCTGTGATGGGGGTGGGAGGGTGCACACAATCTCATAGGGTATAGGCTTAAAAAAAAAAAAAAAAAAAAAATCATTACAAATTCGGATTGGGATCTGAAATTCACGTTAAAAACATGGGACAACTTACAGGGGTACGAGAGGGCCCTCAACACGTAACAGAGTTTGAGGAATTTCCCTCAGAGCCTACACTCCATCAGGGCTCTTACAGGGTCTTTAAAGAGACCCCAGCTCAGGAAGTTTTTTTGACAGTTTTTTGTTTTAAAGTTTCGTACACTATGCTCTTAATGTTTTTTATGTTCTTAATGTCCTTTCAGTTTCTGAGTAGCAAAAAAGAGGGCCACCACACTGTTATACTAAATAAGAAAATACAATGGAGAAACAGGGTGTAACCAAAATAGCCTCATATAATGTAAAAGGGATCCTGAATCCAGTTAAAAGATCCAAGATTCTACGCAAAATGAAAAAAGACAAAGCAGAAATAATATTTTTACAAGAAACCCACCTAACAGACGTGGAACACACTAAACTCAATAGACAAGGGTTTAAAATGATCTCTTCATCTTCACATAAGTCAGGGAGGAGGAGGGCAGTAGCGACATTGATATCAACCAAAATTACATTTGAAAAAAAATCAGAACACAAAGATAAAGAAGGGAGGTACAGTTTGGTAATTGGGCAGCTAGAGGGAGAAGATATCACCCTGCTGAATGTATATGCACCACCAGGGGCTAAATGGAAATTTTATAAAAATGTATTTGACCTAATGATAACTAAAGCCCAAGGTTTAGTGATATGTGGTGGAGACTTCAATCTAAGACTGAATCCATACTGGGATGCAACAGGTAATTCTTCACATCAAAATAACACTCAAAGTAGGAAAACTCGGATGCTATTAAAAGAAATGGGAATCTGTGACGTGTGGAGGGAACTCAACCCCAGTGTAAAAGATTATACTTTTTATTCAACGCCACATTCATCTTACTCAAGGATTGATTACTTTTTTATGTTTAACAGAGACATTGGAAGAGTAAAAACATGTAAAATAGGACTGATGGATCTCTCTGACCACAGTCCGATCAATATGGACTTAAACATCCAAAAATACACAAATAATACATTTTCCTGGAGGTTGAATTCAAATGTCCCTTTCAGGACATTTGAAAGATGAATTGGAATCAGATATTCTCAGATATTTGGAAGAAAATGATAATGGAGAAGTATCCCCTTTAATACTGTGGGATGCGTGCAAAGCTGTAATAAGGGGAAAAATTATTGCAAAACTGGCATCCCAAAAGAAACTGAGACAAGAAAAACTAATCACATTAGAGTCAGAACTCAAGAACCTAGAAAAAGAACACAAAGGAAACACTCATTCTACTGACTTGCTCAAGATTAAGGAAATTAAAAAACAAATAAATGAGATCTACACAATAGAAATCCAGAAGAAACTTACATTTTTGAAACAAAAATACTATGAAGCAGGCAGTAAATCGGCAAAATTGCTAGCCTATAAATTGAGGAAACAACAAACAGAAAGAGCAATCTACAAAATCAGAGACCCAGTATCAAAGGAAATAAAATTCAGAATTCAGGATATTCTTAAAAGCTTCGAGAATTACTACAAGAACTTATACTCCCACAAAAAACAAAAACGCATCCGAGGCATTCCTAAACACATTAAACCTTCCCCAACTTACGGAGTCACAAAATAAAACACTACTGTCAGAAATACAACCTAAAGAATTGGAAAAAGCAATTATGAAACTTAAAGCTAACAAATCCCCAGGAGCAGATGGTATACAGCAGAGTGGTACAAAACCTTTAAACAGCAACTATCTCCTCTCCTCCTGAAAACATTTAAGTATGTCCTCCACACAGGGGAAATCCCCCCCTCCTGGAGAGAAGGGGTCATTGCAGTTATACCTAAACCTGAAAAGGATAAACTAGAATGCTCCAACTACAGACCAATCAGTTTATTAAATCAGGACTATAAGCTTCTTACCATTATCCTTGCCAAAAGGTTAGAAAACATACTGACAGACTTAATTCACTTAGACCAAACAGGTTTTATAAGACAAAGACAGACATATATATAAAAAACCAACAGCTAAAATAAGGATTAACGGTAATTTATCATCATCTTTTGAGCTGGAAAGAGGATGTCGTCAGGGCTGCCCCCTGTCTCCACTGCTCTTTGCAATCTTCATAGAACCTCTGAGCCAATGGATAAGACAAAATCAAGAAATTCAAGGTATTACACTTGGTCAGAAGGAACATAAAATAGCACTCTTTGCTGATGACATGTTAATATACCTAGGGCAGCTGGACACTTCTTTACCAGAACTAATCTCAGTTTTTTCAGACTATGGAGATTTATCGGGGTACAAATTAAACATGCATAAAACCCAAGTTTTAACATTCAACTATGACCCAAATTATTATTCACTAAGTGAACTCAAAACTAACTGGGAGACGGAATCTATGAAATATCTGGGGGTCAATATCCCGAAACAACTCAGCAAAATTATAACACTAAACTATGATCCACTGGTGACAAAAATAAAATCTGACCTAGCAAGATGGAATATGATACCATTCTTAGGTACTGCACAAAGAATTGAAGCAGTCAAAATGAATATACTTCCACGTCTTCTATACCTTTTCCAAACAATACCGGTAGAACCTCCCAAAAAAACACGGCAGGAGCTGGACAGAAGGATCTCAAGATTCATATGGCAGGGTAAGAGACCTAGAATCAGATATAGAACCCTACAGCTAAACAAAGACAAAGGTGGGCTCGCGCTGCCAAATATCAGGGACTATTTTATAGCTGCACAAATTAAAACTTTAGTAGAGATATGTAACCCAGTCTATGTCACAACGGCCCTCACGGACCGTCACAAGACGCCTCAGTCACCAGTGAGTTTGCAGTGGTAATTTATTGTAGAGTAAGGATGAACACACACAGAACACATACAGCGGCTGAGTGAAGTCTGAGCCGGGGAACACCCGATGCGCCAGACGACAACGTTGATGATGAGCTAGGCAAACAGGAACATACCTGAGCATAAAGGAGCACCATCAAAACGTAGCAGGATAAAACAGATGATCGTAACAGGAGAACATAACAGGATATAACAGAATATAACAGAATATAACAGAATATAACAGAGACTGCCGCGCTGGAGGACATTTAGCACCCGCTTATATCTCTGGCGGCTAATGACCCCAACGCGGCACAGCTGCTGCTAATGACAGCAGAGCAGCAGCTGACTTTGACAGCAGGGAGCTCCCCCGGGCGCCTTCACAATAAGAGCCCGAGGAGCTGGAAGGAACCCTCAGCTGCCAAAGCCAGGGAACAAAAAGATATGAGACCCGAGTGTGGCCAGAACCGACACTCGGGTTATGACAGTACCTCCCCCTCAAGGCCGAGCTCTGAGCGGCCAGAGTACCACCCAAGCCCCCCCACCCCACCCCCCTAGGGTGGGTGGATGGGGCGCTGGCAGGAGGGAGAGAAACAACCAACAAGGCTATAGGGAAAAGAAAAAACCATAATCCCTAAAACGTGGGTAACAAAACCACAGGCAATATATATATATGGGCAAACAACGAATTGACATAAGGTGGAGGGAAAGGACCACCAAACATTGGAACAAGAAAGGAGTGAAACACAAAAAATCACAGATCAAACCCCCCCCCCCCCCAACAGTCTCACAGAAACCCCGGGAGGAGTGTAGTTCTGACCCAGAAAGTTCGGGAGGGCCGACTGGCAACAGGAGGCCACAAAACAGGCAGGGGGAGAAAGAACAGTTCGGGCGGCCTACCCCGGTCCCATGCTCGGAAGCAGAGAATCTCAGGCGGCCGGACCAGGTCGCCACACAGGGAGTCCAAAATGTCGGGAGGCCGATCCAGAGAGCCAAATTGGCGAGACAGTCTTTCGGGCGGCCGACCCGCATCACTAGCCCACCAGAACCGTTGAGTCAAAGTAGCCGGCGGTTCCGCTGAAAAGGGGAGAGATGAGGGAGAACCGGGCGAAGCAATCAGAACCCCAACGGCCCCAGGTGAACATGGGCAGCGCGCCTCAGGGAGACGAGGAGGATGACAATGGAGATGAGAGTGAAGAAGAAAACGAGCCTGTCCAGCATCCGGTGGCTGGGGATCTGCAGCTCCCTCACCGAACCTAGGACCTGCTTGGTGCAGCACCCACGGTGGACCCCGATTGGGCCTCCGGAACCAAACCCACGGTGGACCCCGATTGGGCCTCCGGAACCAAACCCACGGTGGACCCCGATTGGGCCTCCGGAACAGCACCCCCGGTGGACCCGGTCGGCGTGGCACCAGACTCGACCTCCAACCTCGAAACCGGAACCTCTGGCGCAGCAGGCGAGAGCAGCCCCTCGCCGGCGACCCTGGGAGAGGACTCACACAAGAGAGAAAACCCGGGATCAGGATCACCGGCAGCGCCAGAACCCGGCGAGATAAGCTCGGACGCAGCGGGCGGCTGCACCCGGCTCATCTCCCCTTGAGACAGGCAAAAATGCTCTAAGAGGTGAAAAAGAAAGACAAAGTAGAGCACTTGCCTGAGCTCGGGTTCTGACGCCGTCCAGGACTGCGAAGATCCGGGCTCAGAAGTCAGGAGGTCGTCCTCAGGCTCCCACTCAGCTGGGTCGGGCTCCGCAGCTGGCATGATGGTGCGTGCAGCTAGAGAGTCCTCCGGCACCGATGTCCACGCCGGTGGCCCGCACGGCGTGGTGGCAGGAGAATCTCGCCCTGCTGGACTGGACCGCTCCTCCGTGGAACCCCGGGGACGCTTCTTCATCGGCGATGGCTCCACACTGCAGTCCGCCCTCCTCCTCCGCCCATGGCGTGGCTGCGGAACCGGAACCAGGCTCTCCAGAACCGCAGGCCCCCTCCTCATCCAGCGACGTTGGCCTGACGTCGAGGATCGCTCAGCGGAGGGAGACACAGAGGAAGCAGGGTTAATATTTTCATCCACAGCGGGTGGAGGGAGCTCGGGGGGCTGCATACCCCGAACTCCACCCCTAGGAGTCAGACAAGGCAAAACAATGTCAAAAGAAGAGAAATCATCATGCACTTGCCTTTCCCCTAAGGGTAAGATAGTCTCCGCTGTGGGGGACGTCATTCCTTCCTTTCCCCGCTGGATGGCGACAGAGGGCCCTCTGGGAAGACGAGATGTGGCCACTCGAGGCGGATCCGGGATGAAGCTCGCCGAAACGGAGCTCTCGTGACACACAGCAGCCAGGATAGGCGACGAGGAGGAGGGGGCGACAGCCGGGGTCAGTCGGGCATGGAGCGCTGACGGGACAGCAGGCGAGGGCCCGGGGGAAGACGAGGCTGCGGGGATTCCCCTCTGACGAGGCGCAGGAGTGACAGCTGTGTGGGGGGTTGAGCCCTTGCGGCGACCCGGAACAGCATCCAGACGGGGGTCTAGCCGAGGTTGGAAGCCGGATTGACGACGGTTCCTTGTAGGGGGTGAGGCGAAGGTGAGGTCCGGAAATCGCCGTTCCTGAGCAGAAACGGCGGCAAGCAAGTCAGCAAACTCAGGAAACTCACGCAGCGCTGGATTCCTCTCCACCAGTCTGACCGCCGCCACCACATGCTTCATACACGCTGGAGGATTCTCAGCGGAGCAAGCAGCTGCCACCCGGTCCCAGATCTTGTCTGCTGTCATCTGCAGCTTCTCTGGGGGAATCCCGAGTGACGACATGCCCGATGGGAAAAGACCTCCGGATGGTGTGAACTCCCGGGCCGGAACGGAGGCAGGAGCGGGATCCCGAAGCGAGGGGCGACGTCTCCGCCGCTTCAGCTTCCTGCCAGGATTTCCCTCCAGCCCTCGGAGTCTCTCACGCTGGGTGGCGATGTCATCTCTCCTCACGCTTACCTCTGGATGATCGGTGAAGCGGGGAAGAGAATCCAGAATCTCCTCGGCTAGGTCCAGGTATCTACAAATGTCGCTGGGAGCGTCCAACAGCGTAGCGGTGAAGATGGTGTAGTCCACCTCCTTCAGAACCTCCGCTTGCTGCCTGCCAAGGCGCCGACAATGGCCCCTGGATGACGACATACTCCCCGCTGCAGACACTCAGACAGGTAGGAATTAACAGTCCCCTACTGCAAACTGCACGGTGAATGGCGTCTCGAAACAACGCCTCCTCTCCGGGCGTTAGGCGGCAGTCTACTGTCACAACGGCCCTCACGGACCGTCACAAGACGCCTCAGTCACCAGTGAGTTTGCAGTGGTAATTTATTGTAGAGTAAGGATGAACACACACAGAACACATACAGCGGCTGAGTGAAGTCTGAGCCGGGGAACACCCGATGCGCCAGACGACAACGTTGATGATGAGCTAGGCAAACAGGAACATACCTGAGCATAAAGGAGCACCATCAAAACGTAGCAGGATAAAACAGATGATCGTAACAGGAGAACATAACAGGATATAACAGGATATAACAGAATATAACAGAATATAACAGAGACTGCCGCGCTGGAGGACATTTAGCACCCGCTTATATCTCTGGCGGCTAATGACCCCAACGCGGCACAGCTGCTGCTAATGACAGCAGAGCAGCAGCTGACTTTGACAGCAGGGAGCTCCCCCGGGCGCCTTCACAATAAGAGCCCGAGGAGCTGGAAGGAACCCTCAGCTGCCAAAGCCAGGGAACAAAAAGATATGAGACCCGAGTGTGGCCAGAACCGACACTCGGGTTATGACAGTCTACACTGCACAATGGAAGGAGATGGAATGCCAAATAACAAGTGATATCCCCCTACAGGCAATAATAGGGAACAATGCCTTAACTAAACTCTTGAATAACACCAACCCGTGGATAGAGACCCCGCTAAAAATTTGGTTTAAGATAGTCAGAGAGAATCAAGCTAAAGAGCCCTATCGACTTCTGCAATGGATTGCCTATGATCAAGACTTTACCCCCAATAAAACAGACACTAGATTTAAAGAGTGGAAAGAGAAAGGACTGATAAAATATTATGATTTTTTTAAGGGGCAAACTTTAAGAAGTTTTGAAGATTTGAAAAAACAAGGTCTAATAAATCAAGATCTTTACAGGTTCTTTCAGCTTAGACACCACATAAACAATATACTTAAAAAGGAGGATTTGGAAAGGGCCCAGTCAGGTGTTCTGAAGGTCTTCTTAATGGCATATAAAGAGATCCCAGGGATCAGATACATTTCTAAAATATATCAAGGTCTTCAAGACTTAAAAGGAGACAACACATCATATATAAAAGAGAGATGGGAAAAAGAGGGGAATTTCACTTTACAATTGGAAATATGGGAAAAGCTAAATAAACAGCAATGGAAAAGTACCTCTTCCCTGCAGTGGAGAGAATTTGGATGGAAAAATTTGGTAAGATTTTTCAGAACACCTGCACAAAACAAATTTACCCATAAGGGGTTGAACTGTTGGCGCTTGTGTGGTGAAAAGACTGCAAATCATTTTCATGTGTTTTGGTCATGCCCAGTTATCCACTAATATTGGACCAACGTACAGACAATATTGGGGAAAATATTCAAAATAACAGTTCCCTTTTCTTTTGTAACTTTGTATTTGGGTTTACTACCGGACTCACTGGAAAGACGAGGAGATAAATACTTATTCAATGTTTTAATATTGGCAAGTAAAAAAGCCCTAACTAAAAAATGGATGCTGAAGGACTGTCCTACACCTGAAGATTGGATTAACGTAATTCAAGACATTTACTCGATGGAAAAGTTGACATTCGCACTGAGACAGGACATGGATGGGTTCATGAACTTTTGGCAACCCTGGATCGCATATGTGTCTTCCATTAGATCTAATCTTTGACAAATACCATTTCAATAATGGTCCCGCTCTTTGTTCCAATGCTACTCAGATGCTCTTTTACTTTTATTTACTTAATTTTCTGTTTGTTTGTTTTTTGCTGTTCTGTTTGTTTGTTTATTCGTTTTTGTTTGTTTGTTTTGTTTTGTTTTTATTTAATTCTCCTTAATTTCACTTTTTCTTTCACTTTAAAAAAAAGGGGGGTGTTGTAATAACTATCCTACCAATGTTGTCAAATAGCAAAAAATAAGGGAACATGTGATGAAAATGTAAACAATGCAATGCTGTAATGACCTGTATACCCTTTACAAAAACTTAAATAAAAAAAAAGACAAAGGTGGGCTCGCGCTGCCAAATATCAGGGACTATTTTAAAGCCGCACAAATTAAAACTTTAATAGAGATATGTAACCCAGTCTACACTGCACAATGGAAGGAGATGGAATGCCAAATAACAAGTGACATCCCCCTACAGGCGATAATAGGGAACAATGCCTTACCTAAACTCTTGAATAACACTAACCCGTGGATAGAGACCCCACTAAAAATTTGGTTTAAGATAGTCAGAGAGAATCAAGCTAAAGAGCCCTATCGACTTCTGCAATGGATTGCCTATGATCAAGACTTTACCCCCAATAAAACAGACACTAGATTTAAAGAGTGGAAAGAGAAGGGGCTGATAAAATATTACGATTTTTTTAAGGGGCAAACTTTAAGAAGTTTTGAAGATTTGAAAAAACAAGGTCTAATAAATCAAGATCTTTACAGGTTCTTTCAGCTTAGACACCACATAAACAATATACTTAAAAAGGAGGATTTGGAAAGGGCCCAGTCAGGTGTTCTGAAGGTCTTCTTAATGGCATATAAAGGGATCCCAGGGATCAGATACATTTCTAAAATATACCAAGGTCTTCAAGACTTAAAAGGAGACAACACATCATATATAAAAGGGAGATGGGAAAAAGAGGGGAATTTCACTTTACAACTGGAAATATGGGAAAAGCTAAATAAACAGCAATGGAAAAGTACCTCATCTCTGCAGTGGAGAGAATTTGGATGGAAAAATTTGGTAAGATTTTTCAGAACACCTGCACAAAACAAATTTACCCATAAGGGGTTGAACTTTTGGCACTTGTGTGGTGAAAAGACTGCAAATCATTTTCATGTGTTTTGGTCATGCCCAGTTATCCACCAATATTGGACCAATGTACAGACAATATAAGATAAGATAAGATAAGATAAGATAAGATAAGATAAGATAAGCCTTTATTAGTCCCACAACGGGGACATTCCAGGATTGCAACAGCACAGGGATAGCAACACTCAGAGCAACAATCAGAAGGCAAGAAAAAAAACAAGCAAGCAAGAGCAGCTAATATATATATCTACATATTACTATAAAATATATATATACACACACACAGACACACAGTGCAGAGCATTGTAGCTGGATGGAATAAATATATGAATATGTAAACACACAGTGCGGAGCATTGTAGCTAGATGGAATAAATATGTAAATATATAAACACCCACAGTACGGAGCAATGTAGCTAGATGGAATAATATGTAGATATATAAACACACAGTGCGGAGCATTGTAGCTAGATGGAATAAATATATAGATATATAAATATAAACACACCCAGTGCGGAGCATTGTAGCTAGATGGAATAAATATGTAAATATATAAACACACACAGTGCAGAGCATTGTTGCTAGATGGGATGAAACAGCACAACCGTCTACTTAGTTATCCTACATGGTATGATTATGTGCCCATACATATTCTCCCTCTCCATAGCGACCGGTATTTTCCTAGTTGTATGCCGGAGGGGACCATTGTGTAAGTCTATTGCATCTTTTGCATTCAAAAAACTATTAGTTTGTTACGTCTTTTTGCTATCTCTGCGAGCAGCCCTGCTTAGGTTGTACAGTCTGACAGCCGTTGGTAGGAAGGACCTGCGAAACCTCTCGGTTGTGCACCTGGGATGATGTAGTCTGCTGCTAAATGAGCTCCTCAGTGCATTCAGTATGTCCTGCATAGGGTGGAACTCGGACTCCAGCAGAGATGACAGTTTAGCCACCGTCCTTCTCTCTCCTATCTCCTCCACCGGATCAAGGCGCTGCCCCAGGACAGAGCTAGCTTTCTTGATCAGTTTGTTCAGTCTCTTCCTATTGGCTGCAGTAATGCCACTGCCCCAGCAGACCACTCCAAAAGTGATGGCTGATGCCACCACCGTGTCATAGAATGTCTTCAGCAGCGCGCCTTGTACACCAAAAGACCTGAGTCTCCTCAGCAGGAACAGCCTGCGCTGTCCCTTCTTGTAGAGTGCGTCAGTATTGTGTGACCAGTCTAGTTTATTGTTCAGATGAACACCCAGGTACTTACAGGCTGTCACCATCTCGATGTCTGTTCCCTGTATATTTACTGGTGCTGTGAGGGGTTGTCCTTGCCTGCAACAGTCCACCACCAGCTCCTTAGTTTTCCTCGCGTTGATCTGGAGGCAGTTCCGATGGCACCAGTCCACGAAGTCCTGGATAAGCCCTCTGTACTCAGCTTCATCTCCATTGGAGATGAGGCCAACGATCGCAGAATCATCAGAGAACTTCTGTAGATGGCAGTGTGTTGTGTTGTGTGAGAAGTCCGCAGTATAAAGAGTGAACAGGAAGGGAGCCAGCACCGTTCCCTGGGGGGCCCCCGTGCTACCGATGATCATGTCGGACACACAGTCCCGGGTTCTCACAAACTGAGGCCGGTTCGTGAGGTAGTCCAGGATCCATGATGACAGGTGCTGGTCCACCCCTGCGCGCAGCAGCTTGTCCTTCAGGATCATCGGTTGGATGGTGTTGAAAGCACTGGAGAAGTCAAAGAACATGATCCTCACCATATTCCCGGGCTTCTCCAGGTGGGACAGAGAACGGTGAAGGAGGAAGATCACCGCATCCTCAACCCCAATGCCATGCTGGTAGGCGAACTGGAGTGGATCCATCGCTGGTTCCACCAGGGGGCGGAGGTGAGCAAGGAGCAGTCTCTCCAGGGTCTTCATCAAGTGGGACGTCAAGGCCACCGGTCTGTAGCTGTTCAGGTCTTTGGGGTGGGAAGTTTTTGGTACAGGTACCACACAAGATGTTTTCCACAGCTGTGGTACCCTCCCCAGTTTCAGGCTCATGTTGAAGATATACGTCACAATCCCACACAGCTGGTCTGCACAGGATTTGAGGAGCTTTGCGCTGATGCCGTCCGGTCCCGACGCCTTCCTCGCCTTGATCTTCCTCAGCTCCGTCCTCACCTGGGTCCTGGTCAGGGTCAGGATGGGGGGCTGTGTGTTGGGAGTGGGGGGGTGTTGGTGGAGTGGGCAGTGGGCAGCAGGACTTGATTTCTTTAGAGGCAGCAGTGGTTGTTGTGCAGACAGGGGGGAGGGCGGTTCGTCAAACCTATTGAAAAACAGATTCAGGTTGTTCGCCCACTCCCTGCCCCCCGTGGCCTGGGGGGAGGTATTCTGGAGCCCAGAGATGGTTTTGAGGTTTCTCCAGACCCCGCTGATGTCGCTCTGTTGCAGCTTGTCCTCCATCTTCTTCCTGAAGCTGTCCTTGCCTACGCTGATCTTTCTCCTCAGCTCCCTCTGTATGGACTTCAGCATCTCCCTATTCCCCGACCTGAAGATCCTCTTCTTCTCTCTCAGAAGTGTTTTTATCTCAGGGTTGATCCAGGGTTTGTTGTTTGAGTGATGCCGTATGGTCTTGGTGGGAACGGATTTGTCCACACAGAAGCTGAGGTAGTCCGTGAAGGTGTGAGTGAGGCCATCGATGTCCTCACCATGTGGATCGCAGAGCTGCTTCCAGGCGGTGGCTTCAAAACAGCCCTTTAGAGTGTCCATTGTCTCCTCAGACCATAACTCCACAGTGTGCATGGCCGGAGGTTGTCTGTGCACTAGGGGTTTGTACACCGGCCGGAGATGAACCAAGTTGTGATCCGATCTCCCGAGTGGGGGGAGTTGTGATGAGGTGTACGCCTCCTTAGTGTTTGCGTAGAATAAGTCCAGTGTTTTATTGTCTCTAGTGTGGCATGTGACATACTGGGTGAACGTGGGTAGAATGGGAGATAATGAAACATGGTTGAAATCGCCTGAGATGAGGAGAAGAGCATCTGGGTGTTCAGTCTGCAGCCTGCTGGTTACTGAATGGATGACGTCACGCGCTGTCCCAGCGTTCGCCGTCGGATTTGCATAAACAACAATGCAGATCACGTGTGAGTGTTCTCTCGGGAGATATGTAGGCCTCATGCTAACAGCTAGCAACTCAATGTCTTTGCTGCAGTGTCGTTGTTTAACAGTGATATGTCCCGGTCTGCACCAGTTGTTGTTAACATACATTATCACTCCACCGCCCCTTGCTTTGCCACTGTCTGGTGTTCGGTCAGCCCGTATCATGTGAAAATCCTCCAGCTCAATGTTAGCATCTGCTGCTAGTTCAGATAGCCACGTCTCAGTAAACAAAAGGAGAGAGCACTCCCGGTATGTGCTATCGTAACGGGAGATAGCCTCTAGCTCATCTACCTTTCCCAGTATCGACCGTACATTTCCCATAACAATAGATGGAAGCGAGGGTCTGTACCTTATATTTTTTGTCCTCCGCCTTACTCCAGCCCAGCAGCCGCGGCGTTTTCGCCTCAGTTCTCTCGGTATGTCGAGTTTTTCCAATGGGACCGGGTGGCGGTTGAATGCTAGCAGCTCTTCCCTGCTGTATCGTATCCTGCTATAAACAGTGGCTCCGTCCACCGGCTCAGGAGACATTTGGGACGATCTGTGTGTCCGTGATATAAGTGGAGTGAAAAAAGACGGATCAAAAAGAGAGAGGGAGGGAAAAAGACTCGGAATCGAGCCGCTGTTGCAAAGGGCAGCCTACTCGTGTGGCGCCGGGAGAAAAAAAATTGTGGAAAATATTCAAAATAACAGTTCCCTTTTCTTTTGTAACTTTGTATTTGGGTTTACTACCGGACTCACTGGAAAGACGAGGAGATAAATACTTATTCAATGTTTTAATATTGGCAAGTAAAAAAGCCCTAACTAAAAAATGGATGCTGAAGGACTGTCCTACACCTGAAGATTGGATTAACATGATTCAAAACATTTACTCGATGGAAAAGTTGACATTCGCACTGAGACAGGACATGGATGGGTTCTTGAACTCTTGGCAACCCTGGATCGCATATGTGTCTTCCATTAGATCTAATCCTTGACAAATACCATTTCAATAATGGCACCGCTCTTTGTTCCAACGCTACTCAGATGCTCTTTTACTTTTAATTACTTAATTTTCTGTTTGTTTGTTTTTTGCTGTTCTGTTTGTTTGTTTGTTTGTCTTTTTTATTTTATTCTCTTTAATTTCACTTTTTCTTTCCCTTAAAAAAAAGGGGGTGTTGTAATAATTATCCTACCAATGTTGTCAAATAGCAAAAAATAAGGGAACATGTGATGAAAATGTAAACAATGCAATGCTGTAATGACCTGTATACCCTTTACAAAAACTTAAATTACAAAAAAAAAAAAAGTTGCTTTTTTTGTAACATGTTTTTTTTTTTTTTTTTTTTTTTTTTTTTAGCTCCAACTCCATCACAGTCTGCTTTTGTGAACAAAAACACACGACAAACACAACTACACACATTGGCTGAAACCCATTTTGGTAACAGAACAAAGCATTTCACCCAACACACAAGAAAAAAATTGCCGATCACTGCGTCTGCAATGGACATTGGTAATAGCACCGACATGATGCGGGTGCATAAATCCAGCTTTAGAAACATATGTTTCCTGTAATAAAACAAAGTCTGTCTGTAGATCCTTCAGTCAGTTAAAAACTTTTAACCTCTTCTCCCTGGTATCGATTCAACGTATGTTCCACATGACAGACCTTAATGTGGACATGTTTTCACTAACTAGTTTTGTGCTGGAAGCTAGCTAAATGTGACTATGTATTTTGTATGTCCACAGTGTGTGTGTGTGTGTGTGTGTGTGTGTGTGTGTGTGCATATGTATGTTCTGTGTATGTTGTACAGCTGTTTATGCATGTGTGTGTAAGCATATGTGTGTTGTGCGTATAGTATATATGTACAGTATCTAACAAAAGTGAGTACATCCCTCACATTTTTGTAAATATTTTATTATATCTTTTCATGGGACAACAATGAAGATATGATACTTTGATACAATGTAAAGTAGTCAGTGTACAGCTTGTATAACAGTGTAAATTTGCTGTTCCCTCAAAATAACTGAACACACAGCCATTAATGTCTAAACTGCTGGTAACAAAAGGGAGTACACCCCTAGTGAAAATGTCCAAATTGTGCCTAAATGTGATGGCTCACTCCAGCTGATTATGATCCGCAGCTGCGCGCACACCTGTTCTCCATCACTGTCAGGCTATTTAACCCACTCTGCCCTCAGATCGGCGCACAGCCGTCTGATCTCTTTGGCTCACTGAGACTACTCTCGTCTTCGCCTATTCTCCAGAGATTCTCTCAGCCCTCGTTGTTTTCCTGGAGTCATCCCTCGCTTCCTATTCTCCTGGAAGGAGCAGCTCTCTTCTACCAAGTAAGCCATCCTGCTACTCACCTTTTCCTCGCTCATCCCCTGTGCACAGGCGGAGTTCCGTGGCAGTGGAATCCTTCCTCCTTGGCGGCAAACTGAGCACTATCTCTGTTCCCAGCTGAACTGTGACGACAAGCGCTGTCCTCCTGGCTGGAGCCTATGGGCCAACCTGAGCACAACACCATCCCAGCAAACAGCAAGCCTCTGTCATTCTTACATGTTTCCACCTGGGCATTACTAACGTCTGCTGTCTCTGCTCTGTCCATAGGGTTGCCAGGTTGCACAGCGCTCTGCTCACCCCCAGCTGCCACGTCATCACTGATTCACACACAAACACACACACTCACACACACACCAGTTAACACAATAAAAGATAATTGTATCTATCCTTGAGTCTGTGTCTGTTTACTGGGTCTATTAATCATGTCAGTATGGCTCCGCCAAAATGACCCAGTAGACAGAGTGCTAGCGCGCCGAGTTAACAACTTAGAAGCTCGGGTAGATCAATTAGCTTACCAGCATCAGGTTATTCTTTCCTAGCTGGTTCAAATTAATGGTAGACTGGATGGATTGACAGGTTCACGGTCTCCTCCACTGGCCCCAAGTAGCACTTCTGCTCCCGCTAGCTCATCACCTAGCCAGGTTTTCCCTTTCCGGTAAACACCTGTTCCCACTCGCTTTAGCGGTAAGCTAGGGGAGGCTAGGGGTTTCCTGCTTCAATGTGAGATAGTGTTCCAGCGTGTGCCCAGGGATTTCCCCACAGATCACAGTTGTATCGGCTACATAGCTAGCCTTTTGGAAGGGCAAGCATTAGCCTGGGCTTATGCTGTGATGGCTAGGGCAAGCTGTGCTAATCTAACTTACATTCAGTTCATCAGCGAAGTTAACAAGGTGTTTGATCAGTTGGACTGTGACAGTGTGCTTACCACCTGGCTATTGAATTTAAAACAAGGTAGCAGGTCCGTAGCGGACTATGCAGTAGATAGTTGGTGGCTGGTGGCTGGTGGTGGTGGTTGGTGGCTGCGGAGGTACTGTAGGTTGGGAGGACGCCTCGTTGTACTGCATTTTTGTCAAGAGCCTTAGCCCTTGCTTGCGGGATGACCTAGCTCCCTCTGTTTGAGTGCCTGTCTGCAGTCCGCTGCCTGCTCGCTGTCCATGCCCCTGTCTTCTCCTTCCACTCCTCCTCCTGATCAGTCCAGGGTCCCCCCGGAGTATCACGACCTGGGGGCCGCATTCAGTAAGCCCCAAGCACTGTCTCTTCCCCCCCACCGCCCATATGACTGTGCCATCGATCTTCGGGCTGGAGCCCCACTGCCATCAAGCAGTCTCTACAGCCTGTCAGCTCTGGAGCAGGAGGCGATGGAGTCTTACATTAAGGAATCGCTTAACTTCGGCATCTTCCACCTTTCGTCTTCAGTGGTGGGGGCAGGATTTTTTTTTGTTGGAAAGAAGGACGGCTCCCTCAGACCGTGTATCGACTTCCGTGCCCTGAATAACATCACCATCAAGGACAAGTGTACTCTCCCCCTGATGGACATGGCGTTCGATTCTCTCCAGGGGGCCTCCTGGTTTACCAAATTGGACCTTCGCAACGCTTATCATCTGGTGCGGATCAGGGAGGGTGATGAGTGGAAGACTGGCTTTCGGACCCCTAACGGGCATTTCAAGTACTTGGTGATGCCTTTCGGGCTGACCAACGCCCCTGCCGTCTTCCAGCACCTGATTAATGACGTTTTGAGGGATTTCCTGGGCTCGTTCATCTTCGTGTACCTGGATGACATCCTGATCTTCTTGCAGTCCTTAGATGAGCATTGGGTACACGTGAGGCGGGTTCTGCAGCGGCTTCTGGAAAACAAACTTTATGTGAAGGCCAAGAAGTGCGAGTTTCACGTTCCCCATACGTTGTTTCTTGGCTTCATCATCTCTCATAATCAGATCATCCCTGACCCTGGCAAGGTAAGAGCAGTGGTAGAATGGCCCACCCCCACCTCCAGGAAGCAGCTTCAACAGTTCCTGGGGTTTGCCAATTTTTACCACTGCTTTATCCAAAACTGCAGTATCACTGCTCTTCCGTTGACCTGCCTCACTTCCCCCAAAGTGGCCTTTCATTGGTCAGAAGAAGCTGAAGCAGCGTTCTCCACATTAAAGTCTCAGTTCTCAACCTCTCCTATTTTGACACAGGTGGATCCCACCCTTCAATGCCTGGTAGAGGTAGACGCCTTGAACTCAGGGGCTGGAGCCGTGCTGTCTCAGCGTGAGATCTGCCCCTGTGCATTCTTCTCCCGCTGTCTGTCCTCGGCGGAACGTAACTATGACATTGGTGACAGGGAGCTCCTGGCGGTCAAGCTCGCCCTGGAGGAGTGGCGTCACTGGGTGGAGGGGGCTGCCCAACCAGTCATCGTCTGGACGGACCATAAGAATTTGGAATACCTGAGGATGGCCAAACGCCTGAATGCCCGTCAGGCCCGCTGGTCCCTGTTTTTGGACAATTCAATTTCACTATCACCTACCACCCCGGGGCCAAGAATACTAAGCCGAATGCACTGTCCAGGCAGTTCTCCTTGGATGCTGCGGAGGTGTCACAGCATCCCATCATTCCCTTATCCTACGTCATGGGCACCCTCTCGTGGGGTATCAAGGAAAAGGTCTTGAAAGCGCAGGAGGCCAAACCGGACCCAGGTGGGGGTCCAGCGGGGAGATTGTTCATTCCTTCTTCCGTCCGGGGTGAGGTTATCCATTGGGGTCACTCCTCCAGACTCTCGTGCCATCCAGGGAGGGCTTGCATGGTGGAACTCCTCCAGAGGACGTTCTGGTGGCCATCGCTCCGGAAAGATGTCCCTGAGTACATCCGCGCCTGTCCCCAGTGCGCCACCGGTAAGACATCTTCATCTGCTCCCACTGGTTTGCTCCACCCTCTTCCTATTCCTGGCAGACCCTGGTCCCACATCACCTTGGATTTCATCACCGGTCTCCCGCCGTCTAACCATTACACCGTCATCCTCACGATCGTGGACAGGTTCTCTAAGGCCGCCCATTTTCTCCCCCTACAGGGGCTGCCTACAGCTAGGGAAACAGCCGATCTGATTGTCCAGCATGTCGTGAAGTTGCATGGCATCCACATGGACATCGTCTCTGATCGGGGTCCTCAGTTTGCGTCCCGGGTGTGGAAATCATTCTGCAATGCCCTAGAGGCCACGGTGAGTCTGTCTTCTGGTTACCACCCCCAGAGCAACGGGCAGTGCGAGCGTGCTAATCAGGAGCTGGAGGCTGCGCTGCGGTGCATCGCCACTGCTAATCCAGCGTCTTGGAGTGCCCATCTCCCCTGGATTGAGTATGCCCACAACACCACCTTGTCTTCGGCTATCGGCATATCCCCATTTGAGGCCTCCCTGGGATACAACCCCCCGCTGTTTCACGAAGAGGAGGGGGACATCGCTGTGCCGTCCATTCGAGCTCACCTGAGGCACTGTCGTCGGCTGTGGAGGGCGACCCGGACTGCACTTCACCACACGGCAGAGCACAACACCATGACAGCCAATCGCCATAGGATTCCAGCTCCTTCCTATCAGGTGGGTCAGCAGGTTTGGCTTTCTACCACGCACATTAACCTCAAAGATGAGTTGAAGAAGTTGTCTCAATGATTTATTGGTCCCTTCTCCATAGACCGTATAACCAATCCGGTGGCTGTGCGCCTTGCTCTCCCCCCACCCCCCTCCGCATTTGTCCTACCTATCATGTCTCCCAAATCAAGCTTTTTGTTTCCAGCCCTCTGTATCCCCCTCCCAGGTCTCCATCTCCACCTGTGGTGATCGATGGTGACCTGGCATGGAGAGTCAACGCCATCCTGGATGTTCACCGTCGGAGTCGCGGCCTTCAGTACCTGGTGGACTGGGAGGGGTATGGCCCGGAATGGAGGTCCTGGGTGCATCCATCCTTTGAGCTGGATGATCAGCTGATCAGGGACTTCCATCGGAAGCATCCAGGTAGGCTGGATCAGGCACCAGGAGAAGCCCCTCGGGGTGGGGGGAGAGTACTGTGATGGCTCGCTCCAGCTGATTATGATCCGCAGCTGTGCGCACACCTGTTCTCCATCACTGTCAGGCTATTTAACCCACTCTGCCCTCAGATTGGCGCGGAGCTGTCTGATCTCTTTGGCTCACTGAGACTACTCTCGTCTTCGCCTATTCTCCAGAGATTCTCTCAGCCCTCATCATTTTCCTGGAGTCATCCCTCGCTTCCTATTCTCCTGGAAGGAGCAACTCTCTTCTACCAAGTAAGCCATCCTACTACTCACCTTTTCCTCGGTCATCCCCTGTGCACAGGTGGAGTTCCGTGGCGGCGGAATCCTTCCTCCTTGGCGGCAAGACAAGCGCTGTCCTCCTGGCTGGAGCCTATGGGCCAGCCTGAGTACGACACCATCCCAGCAAACAGCAAGCCTCTGTCATTCTCGCACGTTTCCACCTGGGCATTACTAATGTTTGCTGTCTCTGCTCTGTCCATAGGGTTGCCAGGTTGCACAGCGCTCTGCTCACCCCCAGCTGCCACGTTATCACTGATTCACACACAAACACACACACCCACCAGTTAACACAATAAAAGATAATTGTATCTATCCTTGAGTCTGTGTCTGTTTACTGGGTCTATTAATCATGTCACTAAAGTGTCAATATTTTGTGTGGCCACCATTATTTTCCAGCACTGCCTTAACTCTCTTGGGCATGGAGTTCATTAGAGCTTCACAGGTTGCTACTGGAATCCTCTTCCACTCCTCCATGATGACATCATGGTGTTGGAGACCTTGCACTCCTCCACCTTCCATTTGAGGATGCCCCACAGATGCTCAACAGGAATTAGGTCTGGAGACATGCTTGGCCCGTCCATCACCTTTACCCTCAGTTTCTTTAGAAAGGCAGTGGTCGTCTTGGAGGTGTGTTTGGGGTTGTTATCATGTTGGAATACTGCCCTGTGGCACACTTTCTGAAGGGAGGGGATCATGCTCTGCTTCATTATGTCACAGTACATGTTGGCATTCATGGTTCCCTCATTGAACTGTAGCTCCACAGTACTGGCAGCACTCATGCAGCCCCAAACCATGACACGCCCACCACCACGCTTGACTGTAGGGAAGACACACTTGTCTTTGTACTCCTCACCTGGTTGCCGCCACACATGCTTGATACCATCTGAATCAAATAAGTTTATCTCGGTCTCATCAGACCACAGGACATGGTTCCAGTAATCCATGTCCTTAGTCTGCTTGTCTTCAGCAAACTGTTTGCGGGCTTTCTTGTGCATCATCTTTAAAAGGGGCTTCCTTCTGGGATGACAGCCATGCAGTCCAATTTAATGCAGTGTGCGGTGTATGATCTGAGCACTGACAGGCTGACCCCCCGTTCCTTCAACTTCTGCAGCAGTGCTGACAGCACTCGTACATCTATTTTCAAAAGACAACCTCTGGATATGACACTGAGCATGTGCACTCAACTTCTTTGGTTGACCATGGCGAAGTCTGTTCTGAGTGGAACCTGTCCTGTTAACCCCTTGCACTCTGGTCAATTTCCCTAAAAACGCCCCCCCCCCCCAAAAAAAACATACCCAAAGTAAGTCAAAAGCTGTTCTTCAACCCTTTGCAGCATCTTCATGGGGTTGGTCTCATTTAAAATAAAACACTTTGAATTTTTTGGCAAAACAGTCATAATCTCTCTAAGTGCTCCTGCCACTGAGTAACAGTCATCTAAACATAGTGAACTTGAAGAAAATAAATTTCGCCTGGGTGTTTTTTTGGATGCAAATGCTTGCAAATAACACACAGCTGTCAGATCCGGGCTGGAAAATGCAACAGAAATGTAGAACCAAGTGTTATCCAGCTGAGGTCCAAATTTTGTAACAATACCACAAAAAATGAATATATTACACAGCTTTTTTCTTAGGTTGTTCCCAGGTGTTTTTGAACTGTGCCAAATTGTGCCAAATGGCACAGTGTAATGGGATTATATAATAAAATATTTGTCATAAGGTACAGGAATTATTTATTTTATTTAATAGTGGGTGTGAAAGGGGGCGGAGTTAAACCATCACTTCTACACCCGCTAAATTAAATAAAAGCACTCGTAAAAGGGGGCACCAGTCACAATGGACAATAATATTAACTTTAATTTTAATTAATTTTGTACCTTCAATTACTTAATGACTCAGTCTCAAAGTTTCAGTGAGTTCTTCTCCTGCCATGATTAGGAAACATGTATATGCGAAAGAAAATGCTTCAACTTCTCTCATTCACCCTTTTATTAAACTCATTCAGGTTACATGATATGGTGTTCAAATGATGGATAAAGAGATTCAAATGATAACAGCGTACGATATCACATCCACTGTTATTGGATTCCTGAACATAAGATCCAGCGTTACACCTCTGTAGAACCAAAGAGGAACCAGACTTATGTTTCAATGGTAAATGAAGGCTGAAATGTCTAACAAAACCACACAATTTTATGGGGAAAATTCATAAGCTGATTATCTAAAAATGACTTCTGAATTAATCTACAAAAATTAAGGGCAGTTACTTAAAAATGACTAAGAGTCTTCCTTCATTTTACAGCTTTATCCTGTGGCTGAGAGACTAATTGAGCCCTGAAATACGGGCTATATTCAGTTGTAATTTAATTGTTCGGACATCACATTTTAACCCAGCAGATGGTAAAATGAGCCTCAGTCACAAGACAGCTGAAGGTCCACGTGTTCAGCAGGTCGGTACCGGCTGAGTTTAGGGTCGGGACGTCGGGAGGAAGCGGCTGCTGCATTGCTTCCTCACAGCCGTCAGAAGTGTTGACCCAGCCGGGGGCTCGTTCAGGACGAGGGCAGCAGAGTAATCGTCCCCGAGCGGCGTGAAAAAGTCCTTGGAAACGAGTCCAGCCGAATAGGTGAAGTCTCTTGTAGCGGAATAGACCCAAAACTGAAGGAACCACTTCTCAGTCAGGCAGGTATGAGACCGGAAAGAGAGTCCAAAAAACACAGTCTCTGTTCACTTTAAATTAGGAAAATTAAAGGTCCACTTTAACGGCGTGAAAAGTCATAAAAAAAAAGAGAAAAACATTTACTAGGATAAGAATTTTGAGAATTTGATTCTCGGAGAAAGCGAGCTCTAAAGTAAAAAAGGTGATTTCTCCTCGGTAACCAGAAAAACTAATGCAGGATTTGACAAACTTCACACAGAACAATTTAGATACAATAAAACTACACGGAACCTTGAAACAGTGGAATAAAATCTTCCTCTGAGATCTAGATTACTATTCTGCTTCTTTAATCTTAACTTAGTTTCTAATCTTTCTCAAAATCTCTTTCTTTCTTCTTTTCTGTGTTTCTAATTCTAACTTAACCTTTTAACTGCATAGCTTGTCTCTGTGTAGGTCTTTCTCTTGCTCTCCTGACTTAACTTAACTTTTCTTTCATCTTTGATCTTCTCTTGTTCTCTCTTACCTAACTTACATCTGTGTGTTTTTTTCTGAATCTTGTTCTAACTGCAGAGCAGCTTCAACTACTTTTTAAATCAGAATCAGAATCAGAATCAGATTTATTGCCATTGTTCATGTGGTACACAAACTAGGAATTTGTCTCGGTGCAATGCTGCAACATTAAACATGATAAAATAAAAGAAATAAACTATACATGCAATAAAGTGTAGAATAAGAGAGTAATACTGGTCAGCAGTTAAAATATATTAGCGAGCAGCAGATAATGTGGAGAACCATATAGTGCAGTCGGTAATGCAGGAAGAAAACAGTGATGATTGACATGAGTCTGGTTGAGCTGCTGTACATAGTGCACGAGAGTCAATAAGTCACTTAGTGTTCAGCAGTCTGATGGCAGAGGGGAAGAAGCTGTTCATGTGACGGGAGGTTTTAGTCTGGATGGACCGAAGTCTTCTACCTGAGGGGAGGGGGGCAAACAGTACGTGACCAGGGTGTGAGGGATCGGCTATGATCCGGCCAGCACGCCTCCGGGTCCTGGAGATGTACAGATCCTGGAGAGATGGGAGCTTGCAGCCGCTCACCTTCTCAGCAGTGCGCACGACGCGCTGCAGCCTTAGTCTGTCCCTGGCAGTGGCTCCTGCGTACCACACGGTTATGGAGGTGGTGAGGATGGACTCGATGATGGCTGTGTAGAACTGCACTAACATCTTGGTGGGTAGCTTGAGCTTCCTCAGCTGCCGCAGGAAGAACATCCTCTGCTGGGCCTTTTTGATGAGGGAGCTGATGGTCGGCTCCCACTTGAGGTCCCTGGTGATGGTGGTGCCTAGGAAGCGGAAGGAATCAGCAGTGGTGATGGGAGAGCCTGTGAGGGTGAGGGGGGGCAGAGGGGTTGTGACTTTCCTGAAGTCCACAATCATCTCCACTGTCTTCAGAGCATTCAGCTGCAGGTTGTTGTTGTTGCACCAGGACGCCAGCTGGGCCACCTCTCTCCTGTAGGCGGACTCGTCGCCGTTGGAGATGAGCCTGATGAGGGTGGTGTCGTCCGCAAACTTGATCAACTTGACAGACTGGTGGCTGGAGGTGCAGGAGTTGGTATAAAGGGAGAAGAGTAGGGGGGAAAGTACACAGCCCTGGGGTGATCCGGTGCTGATGCTAGCAGAGTCTGAGACAGTCTTTCCCAGCCGCACATGCTGCCTCCGGTCCCTCAGGAAGTTGGTGATCCACCTGCAGAGGGAGTCAGGCACGTTGAGCAGGGACAGCTTGTCCCGGAGCAGAGCGGGGCGGATGGTGTTGAATGCGGAGCTGAAGTCCACAAACAGGATCCTGGCGTAGGTTCCCGGGGAGTCCAGGTGCTGCAGGATGGAGTGGAGGGCCAGGTTGACTGCGTCGTCTACAGACCTGTTGGCTCGGTAGGCAAACTGCAGCGGGTCCAGGAGGGGGGTGGTGATGGACTTGAGGTGGGGCAGGACCAGGCGCTCAAAGGACTTCATGACTACAGAGGTGAACGCTACAGGTCTGTAGTCGTTAAGTCCAGTGATCCGTGGCTTCTTGGGGACAGGGATGATGGTGGAGGATTTGAGGCAGGACGGCACGTGGCATAGCTTGAGGGAGGTGTTAAAAATGTCTGTGAAGACAGGAGCCAGCTCTTTCGCACAGTGTCTCAGGGTGGAGGGAGACACGCCGTCCGGACCGGGGGCCTTGCGCGGGTTCAGTCTGGAGAACTGTTTGAGCACGTCCTGCTCACTGATGACAAGGGCAGGGGGGGAGGAGGGGGGAGGGGGCGCCTTTGATGAAGTAGGGATCGTGGAGGCTGTGGAGCTGGAGGGAGGGGGGGGGTTGGACACCGGTTGGGAGTTGGACACCGATGACGGGGTGTCAAAACAGGCATAGTGTTGGGACAGTCTTTGACAAAGGGTTTTGTCACCCTGACCTTTAGGAGCCTGAGGCCGATAATTGGTGATTTGCCTCAGTCCTCTCCACACAGAAGCCGAGTCATTAGCAGTGAACTGCTGCTGGAGTCTCTCAGAATACACAGATTTAGCTCTCCTCAGCTCTCTGTTAAACCGATATTTAACCTCCCTGTAGCAGCCCCTGTCTCCACTTTTCAACGCTGCTTCCTTCTCCTTCCTGATCTGTCTGAGCTTAGCTCTGAACCAGGGCTTATCATTAGAGTACCTCACCCTGGTGTGCGATGGAAGAATGCTCTCCTCACAAAAGTGGATATAAGAGTTCACAGTGTCCATGTACTCATCCAGATCATGCGTGGCTCCTTTAAACATGCCCCAATCAGTTATTTCCATGCACGTTTCCAGCTTCTCCTCAGTTTCACTGGTCCGTTTCTTCGTAGTGCTCACAACAGGTTTAGTGAGCTTCAATCTCTGTCTGTATGTGGGAATGAGGTGCCCTCCCAAGAGAGCAGACGCTTTTTCCTCTCTCTTGCTCTGACTTTTTTTCCTCCCCCCCCAACTACTGGATCCCAGCTTGCTGTTGTCTGTCTGCGTCTAACTGCGACCGTCGAAAAGAAATTATGGAGTTAATAAGCTGGGCTTTGAACACAATTGACACTATTTTTTCAACAAGGAAAAGTGCTCCGGGGGAAGCTGTCTGCCCCGCAGGAACGGCTCCAGCGGGCTATTTACGTGACACAAGTAATTGGAGGATCTTGTGTCTCACTAATCTCTCTATCGAAGATATTGAAGATTTGTATGTCTTCGTAATAATGGTGATCGGGATCTTTCTGATTGGAACTGGGATTGTCCTGGTGTACTGCAAATTGCTGAAGATGGATACAACCTATCAAAATGCTGGCCAGGCGAGGTGCATCTATCAAATTGAAAAATTGGAGAAGACCCTGATAGCGACAACTGGAGAACTGTCTCGGAAGGTGGATTACATCATGGTCTCGCTTAGGTCTTTCCACGACGGACTTAAAGCCCCGCAATGAAGGATTAAGTACTGAATCTACAGAAGAAATAAAAAGCCTTCTCTGTGATCAGTCCTATTTGGCTCAATTTCCCCATGAAAATTCCTCCTGGCTGTCTGCAGTCTGTGTTTTCAAAATCATCGAGCACAAGGCCTTGGACAGCACCTGCCCAGATAAACGCAAGGACGATTGGCGGCAGCCAGACAAAACATCTCCTGCCAAGTGCCCTTGTTGTTCTCTTATTATCATCAACACTTGCTTCAACAGTGCACACATATTGATCCATGAACTGAATAAAGATACACACACTGCTCTCTTGTGTCCTGTGAATCTTGTCTTGCGAATGTGCATCGAGAGCTTTTTTTTCCCTTGTAATCATAATATTGATTGATTATGCAACCAGTATTCTGAATCAATGATTTTTTTGCTCCTTCCTATTGTTCCTTGTATTATTCTTATTCTTATGCTACCTGTACCCTCTATCCTGTTGGCAGGCGCGTCCCCGATGCAGCCGTGTCACTGGAAATGCAGGTTCATTTTCTGTGTCAAGTCAAATTCTCTCGTATGTTATCAGTGATCTGTTAATGTACTTGGCAATAAATCTTTTTCTGATTCTGATTCTGATTCTGATTCTGACCATCATGTGATCAGATAATCCGAGCGCAGCGCGGGGAACAGCGCGATATGCGTCTTTCACTGTGGTGTAACAGTGATCCAGCGTGTTTATTCCTCTGGTGGGGCATTTAATAAACTGTTTGTAGCGGGGGAGATCGTGGCTCAGATTGCTCTGGTTAAAGTCGCCAACCACAATAACCAGAGAGTCTGGAAAAATCCGCTCTGTGTGTTGGATGTGATCCGCGAGCACGCGCTGAGCTTCGCGCGTGTCCGCGTCGGGAGGGATGTACACAGCGGCGAGGATGAATGAGGCGAACTCCCATGGGGAATAAAATGGCTTGCAGTTAATAAAAAGAAATTCCAGGGCGGGAGAACAGTGTTTCGAAATCACCGTTACATCAGAGCACCAGCTGCTGTTGATGTAAAAGCAGACTCCGCCTCCTGTGGTCTTGCCGGAGAGCTCTGTGTCATGATCAGCACGAAACAGCTGAAATCCCTCGAGGCGCAGCGCGCTGTCCAGTGTGTTTTCCCTGAGCCAGGTCTCGGTAAAACAGAGGGCAGCCGAGGAAGAGAGGTCCTTAAAACGCATCAGCAGTCTCAGTTCATCTACCTTGTTAGAGAGAGAGTTGGTATTGGACAGAAATATGCCAGGCAACGCCGTGCGCGTGCCTCTCCTGCGAAGCCGGACGAGAGCGCCCGCTCGTCTTCCTCTCTTTCGCTGTCTCACTTTTCGAGCCAAGCAATGAACCAGATCGGCGGCAGGAGCTAAAAAAAACTGGGAGTAGGTCCGTGGGAGTGAAAGTCCTGATATTTAGAAGTTCTTCACGGGTATAAGAGCTTGCAGACACACAATTGACAAACAAAAACAAACAAAGGGCGCAGCGAAGCACCATGGCGACCACTGTGGGCGCCATCTTGCCAAAAGATGGCAAGATGGCAAAATGGCAAGATGGCAAAATGACCCCGCCTGGTCATAAACTTGTGATGCCGATTGCAAGACTGACCAATCGACTTTATCAAAAGCAGTTTGAAATGGCTGCTATCCAATGTGAGAACATTTCTTTGTCTGAGAGCAGCCAATCAAACGAAGACACCATCCCATGAAATTGCAGAGAAAAATCAACACTCAGTCAGTTCTTATGAAATTAGGTGCTCAATATAAGATCTAACTAAATTAAATGGCTTGGCTAATATTTGGTGATCATGCATTTATACCATTACTCTAATATTACATTTGTTTGAATAACACTCATGAATATAACATTTCTTATACATAATTATGATACATGCATTCATATTTAGATCAAAGCTTAATGTAGTACAGCAAACCATGGTTGGTGATAAAAGGGATGATTTTCAGTGTCCTTAGGATCCAGGGGACAAGAGGATAAGCTGAAAGAAACTTAATGTTGGGAACAAATTAAAAAGTCATCCTATATACTGAAACACATTTCGTAGGTATCCGCTAGGAGGTACTGTTGAGCTGTAGATGATTTCTTTTAGGTCCATGGTATCTGGAGGAGATAATCTGGAAAACATCGGGGGTTATAAACCTGTCTGATTAAGCTGTTTATGACCCTTTTAAGAGCATTGGTTTCCTGTAAAGAAGGATGTTATCCAAATGCAGTGTTCACGTTGGAGGTCTGGTCTCCCGAGTTTTATGTTCCTTTGAGCCTTTAAAGGCAAATTCTGATCCTTACAATCTCTGCAAGAGGCAACTGTTTACATTGAGGTCCTGGGAAAACATCTTTGGGTCAGGACTGGAGGAGGCCTGGATGAGTCGATATAAAAGCCAGTGATATTCCTGTAGAATGCAGAAAAGTGGTATTCCTGTAGAAGGAATAAAGTGAAATTCCTGTAAAATGGAGAGAAGTGATCTTCTGTCTTAGTTTGAGGAGCCGATGATGCTACAACAGTTTGGAAAAACGTCTGTAACTTTTGAATGATTCAATATAGAAGCTTCATCTTGGGCTCTAATGAAAGGTGAAGGGCTGTGTGTATGTGTGTGTGTGGGGGTTGTTTATTCATTCATGAATGAATGAATGAACAAACAAGCCCCCACACACAAAGAAGCATGCCACGTAAAAATTGTGTTGCTTTTTTTTTTTTTTTACAAGAAATAATAACCTACAGTGCACTAAAAATTATACTAAAATATCTGTAATGTAGAAGATAACAACTCCCCCCCCCCCCCCGCTACAGAGGACGGACATCGCCCATCGCTACATGACGGAAAGCGGGGACGGTGCGCCGCGGTCTAATACGCACAGTTGCACTAAAATATCTGCAATATATCTGCAATCCGCTACAGAAGAGTGGGGGAGGGGGCGTTCACAACATGACGGGGGGCCGTTCGCAACATGACGGACCCGGACTGCTCCGGTCCGGGTCCGTCATGTTGTGATAACGCACAGTTGTAATTTACCGATTGGTCAAAAGTCATTCTGATTACAATTTTCAGGGATAAAGAATAATTTAGCTTATAACACTTACCTGTCCACAACAGCAGTGTCGCTGGCGAACTTCTCTTCCTCATTGTCAGACGAACATGATGCTGGTCCGCTTGTTACGGACTCGTGGTTCTGGTCACGCGACCCGGTCAAACCATAATTCCATTATTGCGGTTTTGCACTTCCATGATTGTAGTTTTGGTGAACGATTTTTCTAAACAAATAAGAACAGTAGTAAGAAAAAAAGACTGGCAAATGCCTGTGTGTCACCCAGCCTTACACAAAACAGATTTTAGGCAAGGGACGCACGGTTTCGAACTTCTGTGCTTCAATTGGCTGGCTGTATTCGCAGCCGTTGGTAGGCGGGTCCTTCTTGCTAGGTTTTCAGTCGTTGGTTCTTCAAGGTTTCAGAAACCCAATTCAAGGCTCTTATTAGTCGAATGAGAGGTCAATCACATCTAAACCAATCAAAGCACTCCTTTGGCTTTCTGTTCGCGGCTGTGTCTGTAGTGGAAGAACGGAAATGCAGCTTTTTTTTCCAGTGCGCACTAGGACGCACAGTGAGGGCGCCCTCGTGCGCTCTAGGACGCAGAGACGTGTCCGCCCACGGTACACCGGAGTGCAAGAGGTTAAACTGCTGTATGGTCTTGGCCACCATGCTGCAGCTCAGTTTCAGGGTGTCTGCAATCTTCTTCTAGCCTACGCCATCCTTATGTAGAGCAACAATTCTTTTTTTCAGATCCTCAGAGAGTTCTTTGCCATGAGGTACCATGTTGAACTTCCAGTGACCAGTATGAGCGAGTGTGAGCGCGATAACACCAAATTTAACATACCTGCTCCCCATTCACACCTGAGACCTTGTAACACTAACGAGTCACATGACACTGGGGAGGGAAAATGGCTAATTGGGCACAATTTGGACATTTTCACGAGGGGTGTACTCACGTTTGTTGCCAGCGGTTCAGACATTAATAGCTGTGTGTTGAGTTGTTTTGAGGGAACAGCAAATTTACACTGTTATACAAGCTGTACACTGACTACTTTACATTGTATCAAAGTGTCATATCTTCAGTGTTGTCCCATGAAAAGACATAATAAAATATTTACAAAAATATGAGGAGTGTACTCACTTTTGTGAGATACTGTATATAAGATAAGATAGATAAGATAAACTTTTTTGTCCCTCAAGGGGAAATTTGCCTTGGGCTTGTCACCCGTGCTGCAACCACACAGTTCACACATACACAATGGATGTAGTACATAATGAATGAAATAAAACCCAATAAATAATACAAGTACATACATGCATAAATATATAACAGCACTCATTAAGAACAGGAGTTATAAGTGTCCCTGACTTATTTATCTGAATTTAAAAGTTTTACTGATGTCGGGATAAATGAGTTCTTGTATCTATTGAACTTGCACTTGGGGACTCTGTATCTCCTCCCTGAGGGCAGCCGCACATATTCATTGTTTAGTACATGGCTCATGTCACTGATTATTTTTTGAGCTTGTCTACAGGCTGCCTGGTCGTGTAAGATCTGCATGGGTAAATACTCTTTAACTCCAATAATTTTCCATGCTGTATGAATTAAACGCAACACTCTGTTCTTTAGTTTCACAGAGAGGTTGCCAAACCAAGCTGTAATGCTGTATCTAATACAGCTCTCCAACACAGCCTGGTAAAATATTAACATAATCCCTTTATCAATACCATGTATTCTTAATCTACGCAAGAAATGCAGCCGCTGTTGTAGTCTACTACAGAGGTAATCAATATGTGTGCTCCAGGTTAATGAATTGTCAATAAATACTCCCAAATATTTATAGGAACTAACCTGTGTTATAGTGCGGTTGTGGATGACCACAGGCCTGTGGTCACCAACTCCCCGAGGGTCAAACACCATCTCCTTTGTTTTATCAGTATTCAAAATGAGATGACTGTCATCACACCAACTGACAAACCTCTGAATTTCTATAAAATAGCTTGACAGATCATGAATCTTTTGAAGTAGTGATAAAATAGCAGTGTCATCAGAAAATTTAATAATTGATTGCCTGGATAGACTCTTCTGCACTTATCAGTGCACAAGGTGAACAAAAATGGTGAACTAACACAGCCTTGGGGAGCTCTTGTGCTGAGGGTTCTAAATTTAGATAAAGTTCCATTTACACTAACTTGCTGTTTACGATAAGTTAAAAATGAGTGGTACCATTTAATAATGACAGGATGCACTTTAAAATCATTTAACCTCTTAATTAAAAGGTGTGGCTGCAGTGTGTTAAAAGCTGAACTAAAATCAACCAATAAAAGATAAGCATATGAGGTTGTCTCCTCCAAATGTTTAAACACAGAATGAGTTAAGGTTAAAATGGCATCCTCTGTTAGACTAAGAGCTAGGGGGTGTTTATCTGCAAAGAATGAGAGGTTGTCTCATGGGTATTTCTGAAAAGGGTATCCCATGGGACATCCAAAACTGAGGTGCTGATGAGTCACAGCCGGGGCATCTAAGAGATATTAACCCTTTTCCACTTTTTGGGCCGCGTCACAATTTCCACACTTTTGTGGGGTAGGGATACTTTAAAATAGAATAACTCGGGCACCCCTCCGGCTATGATGCTGTTATGTACCTCAAAATATTCACCAGGGAATGCTCTTTCACATGATATATCAACTTTGCAATTTTATCCCTTTTTCACCTCACCAGAGGTCAAAAGGTCACGTGACCATGAAAAATCATGAAATTTCGACCCTTCCTTCTTTGAAATTTATAATCATGGACAATACAGGACCAAATCCAAAAAACTTTATATTTTCTCATTGCCCAGACTTCTAGACAGATTTAGGTAGCATTTGGAGTGATTTCATGAATATAGGGGAGGGGGACAAGGCTTTGAATGACAGGGACAAAATCAATGAAATTTCGTTTATTTGCACATTTCGTCTACAGATAGCTCTATTCACATAACCAAATCAACAGTTTATAGGGACAAGTAAGCATCATCCCAGCTATTGTACACTGCTCAGGATGGAAATGACGCATTTTTTTAAAGAGTTTTACTCAGTAATGGTCAATGTAACATGGGTCATATATCCATGTTTGAAGGTCATGCGTGTACAATACCTGAGATTTTCAGAGGATCCTTTCTTTAGGGGTACATGTGCCATACTGTATTAATACCCTGTAGCTAAGGATCCTCTGTGCTGTTGAACTGAAGGCAATTTATCAAATCAAAAACCCAGTAGTAAAGATTGAGTAGCTACATTTCACTACTATTGAAGATTTGCACCACACCCATTCCGCAATACTAGACCTTTTGAAACAATACAACAAAACTGGTGACTGGCCACTTGCCCACATCTCTGTCAAGTTAATGCATGGATAACTGTCCGTCAAGTAGATGTATACAGACTAGCTAGGCCCACTCAAACTCATCTCCAGAGTCGTCCTCATCTGACGACAGGCTTTCTGTAACCTCGTCATCGGTTTCCTCAGACTCATCTTCCTCTTCGACCACTGATTCTTCCACGACCAATGTTGGTGGCATCTGAAGGCCTTGAAACCAAACCATGTCCAATCTGTTGTTGTCCTTCTCGCTCAACTTCCAGCCATGGCCTACAGGCCCAAAGTCTACTGGTTTAGATTTCCTTGCATTCTTCCATAAGTAAGCTACATGATTCACTCTCTTCAGTTTTTTTCATCTAGGACAGATCTACTTGGAGGCAGACAACATGGGTCTGATGTCTTTATCTTTCCATAAGGATCATCCTTTTTCTTGGGACCATACAACTTTCTGAACAGGTTGAGCCTGGCTTCATTCACCTGACTCACATTCTTCATGCCATACATGGAACAAACATAGTCCTCCAGAGTGGCAGAAACATCCATATCGATTCTGTCTGAGGTTCCAAGAGCACTCATGGCCTTGGTGAATGCTTCACTTTTCACCATGATCTCATATGGTTTCCATTTCCCCTTTCTAATGAACGATGCAGTGAAATCACTGCCTGTGAAGGCATGAGAACTAGGCAAAGTTTCTGGTCTCGCAGGGGTAATCTTCTCAGCCAATTCAGAAATGTCTACAAGACGTCTCGTATTCTTGGCATTTACTCCAGCATCAAGCCACAACTTTGCATTGATGTATTGTGAATGATAGAGAAGAAGTATGAGTATGTCTGTGTCATTGCTTCTGATAACGACCACTGGCTCTCCACTATCATGTAGCTCAGAGACAAACGCAGCATAGAAGATCAATCTGGTATCCGCCTCTTCATGTTCACTCTGCAGTTCAATGACCTGAATTCTCTGCACCCCTCCAGCAACTGCTGTGTAGTGGAAACATTCTCCCCCTACAGCGAAATAGAAACTGTGGTCTTCAAGAATAGGTGCATAGATGGGATCTGTCCATTCATCCTTCAGGAAGGACAACAGCTCATTCTTAAACTCTGGTGAGAGCAATGCATTCCGAAAATCATTTGGTCGTTTTTGCAGTGGTCCAGTGATCTTTTAGGAATGCATAGATTCACCGCGGAAGTCATGCTCCTGATCTTTGATGGATGCTTGGTCTTTATACGTATCACACACTAGATGTACCACATTCGCGTTCGTACAAGCTTGTTGAAGAATCACTTTGGCGACCCCGCCAAATGTAGGTGGC
Source organism: Pholidichthys leucotaenia (assembly GCA_020510985.1). Lineage (NCBI taxonomy): Eukaryota > Metazoa > Chordata > Actinopteri > Cichliformes > Pholidichthyidae > Pholidichthys > Pholidichthys leucotaenia. The sequence continues at coordinate 206,609,673 of CM035847.1, read as the reverse complement.
AATGTGTGAAGGGCACGAATGAAAAACATGGCATCAATCAGATAGGCATCTACTCTAGCTGGTTCTTTATTATGTGGACCCATTGCTTCAAGTTTCTCCATCAAGACACTCTTGGCACTTTTGTGCATGTTATCAGTGATGTGACAAAGAGAAAGAGGAATGGGAGTCAATGGGTATGACATAACAGTCGCCAAGTCGATACCCTGTTCAACTTACAAACATAAAATTTGCATCTTTGCAGGTGGCTTACCTACCCCAAGGGTCACATGTTGTCAGATGAGGAGGCTAAAATCTGGTTGTTGATCAGTAACATGCTATCTAGACAATGCTGCTGCATATATTAGGGCCAACTGCATCACTAAATGATCTCAGAGAAGGCTCAGTAAGGCAGAGCCATCTGTGGACAAATTATGCAACTAAATGAAATTTCATTGATTTTGTCCCTGTCATTCAAAGCCTTGTCCCCCTCCCCTACATTCATGAAATCACTCCAAATGCTACCTAAATCTGTCTAGAAGTCTGGGCAATGAGAAAATATAAAGTTTTTTGGATTTGGTCCTGTATTGTCCATGATTATAAATTTCAAAGAAGGAAGGGTCGAAATTTCATGATTTTTCATGGTCACGTGACCTTTTGACCTCTGGTGAGGTGAAAAAGGGATAAAATTGCAAAGTTGATATATCATGTGAAAGAGCATTCCCTGGTGAATATTTTGAGGTACAGAACAGCATCATAGCCGGTGGGGTGCCCGAGTTATTCTATTTTAAAGTATCCCTACCCCACAAAAGTGCGGAAATTGTGACGCGGCCCAAAAAGTGGAAAAGGGTTAATATCTCCTAGATGCCCGGCTGTGACTCATCAGCACCTCAGTTTTGGATGTCCCATGGGATACCCTTTTCAGAAATACCCATGAGACAACCTCTCATTCTTTGCAGATAAACACCCCCTAGCTCTTGGTCTATGTACTTCTGTAGAAACCATGAAATGAAGAGACTGAATGATTTCTCAGTATTGGTTTATTTCATCTCACGTCCTACAGCTCCTCTCTCAGTCAGGCAATGAAGAGATCGAGCTGCGGTAAACCACATACCTTTATACTCTCACATCCAACACAAATCACATTCACATCAAACACAGAATTACATTCACATTTAATCCTCCCATTGTCCTCTCGGCTTCTCTGTCTGACCCCAGGAGTCAGACAGTCCCTTCAGGTCCACTCCCAGATCTTCTCACTTCTTCCCCAGTCCGCAGGGGGTCCAGACTCAATGTCCGTTTGAGGCGTGATGTCAATACACACTGCGAGCTCAAAGTTCCCTCATGTCTGGGTCTCTGCCAAGGAATATGTGAGCTACATAATGTTACGCCACATCACTCCCCCCGAAACGCCCAAGAACGGACATACACCAACATTACTCTAACCGTTATACACCTTATGTCAATAATGGACAGTCATACACATTATGTCAAGAATGGACACACACCAACTTCATGTCAACAATGGGCAGTCATACACATTATACCCTTACATCACCCCCCCCCCCCTTTGCAGGATCTACAGCACAATTTACACGGGTTGATCAAAATACACATCACTCTGCCCGTTGCTTAGGCTTCAATCTCCTCCTGAATCTGCTGAACGCAGGCTTCGCAGCCTGTGTTGTGCCGTCCTGCAGTGCGCCTGTGGAATGAGGGGGAGAAGAGTTATTTGTCCCCTGCTGGGGAACTAGGGGCCATTCCCTGGGCGGCCTGCCGCGTCGAGGCGCCCCGGCTGGTCGTACAGGTTCGTCACGTAACACAAAAGCAGGCTTTAATCTGTCAACACTGATTGTCTCTTTCCTGCCCCCCAAGTCCAGCACAAAATATTTCTCCCCGGTTTCCAGCACTCGTAACGGACCGTCGTAAGGTGGGCGGAGACTGTGACGCTGGGCGTCGTGCCTGACAAAAACAAACTCTGCGTTTTGCAAAGCCTTGGGAACAAAAACCCGTGGAAAAGTGTGATGAGCGGGGCCCGGGAGCATTTCTGCCCCCGTGCCACTTAGAGGTCCCCGCACCGGGGGGCGCTCCGGTGCTACATGGGCTGGCAGGAATTCTCCTGGCAGCCTGAGAGGTTGAGTAAAAACTAATTCAGCAGGTGAGGCATCTAAATCCTCTTTGGGTGCCGAACGCAACCTCAATAAAACCCATGGTAGTTTGTTTACCCAATCTGTATCCGTGAGCGACGCTCTGAGGGCTGCCTTCAACGATCTGTGAAAACGCTCGCATAAACCGTTGACCTGTGGGTGATAAGCGGTGGTGCGATGGGCTGTTGCCCCTAAGCCGCTGGCCATTGCTAACCACAGCTCTGACACGAACTGCGGACCCCTATCGGACGTAATGTCCGACGGGACTCCGAACCGCGCTACCCAGGCTGTTAAAAAAACGCGAGTCACCTCTGCTGCTGTGGTAGACTGCAATGGGACTACTTCCGGTCAACGCGTGGTCCGGTCCACCATTGTCAGGAGATGTGTGAACCCTTGCGAGGGCGGCAGGGGTCCCACTAGATCTACGTGCACATGATCAAACCTCTTAGCCGGAATGTGGAAAGGTTCTAAAGGAGCTTTTGTGTGCCTGTGAACTTTGGCCCACTGGCAAGACATGCAGGCTCTCGCCCACTCCTTCACGTGCTTGCGCAGGCTCGGCCAAACAAACTTCTCTGCTACCATTTTCACCGAAGCGCGTACTCCCGGGTATGCTAGGGAGTGCACCGCGTCAAAAACGCGACGGCGCCACGTGGCCGGTACCACTGGGCGAGGTCGCCCGGTGGATACATCGCAAATAAGCGGGGGTGAACCGGTTTGTAAACTTATGTTCTCCAGCCTTAACCCTGTTGGTCCAGACAGGAGCGCGGGCACGTCTGTGTCTTCGCCCTGCTCCGCTGCCATGGCCGCGTAATCTATCCCTACGTGCACCGGAGCCGCGTGTGCGTCCGCGCTGTTACCGCGCTCCGCGTCTGCGGCGTTACAGCCCCCATCCGCGCTGACAGGCGCTGTTACCGCTTGCGAGAGGCAGTCTGCCACCACATTAAATTTACCGGCTACGTGCTGTATATCGGTGGTGAATTCTGAAATTGCGGCCAGCTGCCTCTGCTGTCGGCCTGACCATGGTTCTGAGATTTTGGACATTGCAAAGGTTAGCGGTTTGTGGTCGACAAACGCGGTGAAACGCCGCCCTTCCAACCAGAACTGAAAATGGCGGATGGCCAGGTGGAGTGCTAGCAGTTCCCTGTCAAACGTGCTATATTTTCGCTCCGCATCGCGTAGGGACCTGCTGAAAAAAGTGAGTGGCTGCCAAGCCCCGGCGACTTGCTGTTCCACCATGGCTCCTATGGCCACATCTGACGCGTCTGTGGTTAGCGCTATTCGGGCTGCCGGGTCTGGGTGAGCCAGCAGTGCTGCATCTGCTAGTGCTTCCTTAACCTCAGTGAATGCGCGCTCCCGCTCTGGGGACCACTCAATCGCATTGGAGGGCTTCTGTTTTTTTAGCGCGGCGTACAACGGTTGCATGAGCTGCGCCACGTGAGGTATGAAACGGTTGTAAAAATTTACCATACCTAAAAATTCTTGCAACGCTTTTACCGTTTGTGGCTGGGGAAACTCAGCCACTGCGCGTACTTTGGAGGGCAGCGGAACTGCACCCTCTGGGGAGACGCGGTGCCCTAAAAAATCGATCTGCGCTGCGCCAAAATGGCACTTGGCTGGGTTGATTATCAACCCATGCGCTCCCAACCTCTGAAAAACAGTTCTGAGGTGACTTTCGTGTTTCTCCTCAGAGGCGCTGGTGACCAAAATATCATCTAAGTAGACAAAAACAAAAGAGAGGTCGCGCAAAACGACATCCATCATGCGTTGGAAGGTTTGCGCAGCGCCTTTAAGGCCAAAAGGCATGCGTAAAAATTCAAAAAGCCCGAAGGGGGTTATTACCGCTGTCTTGGGAATGTCCTCTGGTCGGACCGGGACCTGATGATAATCGCGGACCAGGTCTATTTTAGAAAAAATGCGCGCCTTGGCCAAATGCATCGAAAAATCTTGGATATGCGGAATTGGGTAGCGGTCCTGCGCTGTGGCATTGTTTAACCTGCGATAATTGCCGCACGGTCTCCGTGAGCCGTCCGCCTTAGGGACCATGTGGAGGGGGAAAGCCCAAGCGGACTTCGAGCGGCGAATTATGCCCAACCTTTCCAGGTTGGCAAACTCCTCATGCGCGATGGAGAGCTTAGCTGCATCCAAGCGCTGAGCCTTAGCAAAAACTGGTGGGCCACTTGTGGTTATAAAGTGCTCCACCCCGTGCTTCGCCACCTTAGCTGAAAACGTGGGAACTGTGAGTGCTGGGAACTGGTTTAGGAGAGTGTGGAACTTACCTCCTTCTGCGGCGGCGTTGGCCTGTACTGACGGCGGGGACACTCGTGCTGCACAGGGGATAGAACAAAAAGAGAGTGCATTAACCAAGCGTCTATTAGCCATATCTACCAACAAGCCATGTGAGCACAAAAAGTCGGCGCCTAACATGTTGAAACTCACCGCCGCTACTATGAAGGTCCATTCATAGATGCGGCCGTGCAAGGACAAGGGCAGAGTTCTTTCGCCAAAAGTCTTGATCGACGAGCCGTTTGCTGCTGTTGCCCCATCTCCGCGGGGACCGGCCACCCGGTCCGCGTAGGTTGCGGTGATGAAACTCCTCTGTGCCCCGGTGTCAACGAGGAATTGCCGTCCGGAGCTCGCGTCTGTCAGGTATAGCAGCTTGTTCCGGTCGCCGAGGATCGAAGCTGCTAACGACCCCCGGCTCTTGTGTTTCCCTGCTTCTTGAAGTTGCATGGTGGGACGCATCTGTGTGCTTTGTGCGCGAAGCGTCGATGGTAGAAACACAGCTCGTCCCCTCCTCTACTTCGGGACCGCGCTGCCGCTGTTGTCACTGGGGCCGGTTCTGCTGCCACCGGTTCTCCATCGCCCCCGGCCGCCGCGCTGAGGTCTGCTGCTGCCGCTGACGTCTCCTGCTCGCCGCATGTGTCCAGGAACCGCTCCGCTTCCACGGCCAGCGTGCGGAAGTCCTGCTGGTCCACACACCTTATGCTGGACAGGGAGCTTCTCATGTGCGCTGGAAGAGTCCTTAAGAAGATGTGCTTAAATAAAAACGCATCGTTGTCTGCCCCGATCATCTGCAGCATGTCCTCCATGAGGACGGTTGGCCTGCGTCCTCCTCTGTCGCGCAGGTCCAGAAGTGTTCTGGCCCTCACCTCGGCTGATGGCACAAAACTCCGAATGAGGGCGGCTTTCAGGGCGTCGTATCTGCCAGCAGCGGGCGGCTGCTGCACCAGGCTCCGCACACACCGGGCTGTGCGGCTGTCGAGTCTTGCGATGACATTATGGAACTTAATGTCATCTGCTGATACCCTGTTGAGCACGAAACGCGACTCCACGTGTTGGAACCATGAGTGCGGGTCCTCTTGCCAGAACTCGGGGAGTTTAATTGAGTTTACGCCGGTGCGGGCGGTCTCCGGTGAATCAGGTTCGGAGAGACGATCTCCGAGCCTTTCCATATTTCTCACGTGTGGGTCACCAATGTAGGAACCATGAAATGAAGAGACTGAATGATTTCTCAGTATTGGTTTATTTCATCTCACGTCCTACAGCTCCTCTCTCAGTCAGGGAATGAAGAGATCGAGCTGTGGTAAACCACATACCTTTATACTCTCACATCCAACACAAATCACATTCACATCAAACACAGAATTACATTTAACATTTAATCCTCCCATTGTCCTCTCGGCTTCTCTGTCTGACCCCAGGAGTCAGACAGTCCCTTCAGGTCCACTCCCAGATCTTCTCACTTCTTCCCCAGTCTGCAGGGGGTCCAGACTCAATGTCCGTTTGAGGTGTGATGTCAATACACACTGCGAGCTCAAAGTTCCCTCATGTCTGGGTCTCTGCCAAGGAATATATGAGCTACATAATGTTACGCCACACTTCTATTATTTTTATAAGCAAACTGCAGAGGGTCAATATTTATTTAGCGAATGCAAAGTCCTTAAGCCAAGCAGTTGCCTCCTGGTTTGCTGTATGGAGGGTGTGTAATCCTCCTTCCAGTCTTTGGAGCGGGCAAGCCTCTATGATGTGTTCCATTGTTTGCTCCTCTCCACATGCGCACAGTGGGCTAGGGCTATACTGCCCCATCTGTGAAGGCTGGCCAAGCAGGGGCCATGTCCAGTCCTGAAGCGATTGAGTGTAGACCACTGTCTCCTTGGGAGGTTGGTGCCCGGGACCTGTTGGTTGGGGTTTATCACCAGCTGTTTGTTTGGGACCTCCTTGGTCCCCCATTCCTCTTGCCAAGCTGTCTGGATGGTAAAGTCAGCTGGGGGAGGGTTTTTCCAAATCGGCCGTCTGGATGAAAGTCGGGCAGTGGGTGGAGTGTAGATATCTGCATGGATTGGTAAGTGAGGAGAATCTTTAACTTTTTGGAGCATCCTTTGAGTTAATGCTGCTCGCCGGATGTGTGGAGGGGCTATGTTTGACAGTACAGAGAGCCAGGGGAGTGGTGTTGAGCGGATTGTTCCAGTTATAGTTCTCATGGTTGAGTTGAGCTGGGTGTCTACATGGTGTGTGTAAGATGACCTGGACCAGACAGGGGCACAATATTCTGCTACAGAGTATGAAAGGGCCAGTGCTGAGGTGCGCAGGGTGGAGACTGCCGCCCCCCATTTTGCACCAGCGAGCTTGCAGAGCAGGTTGTTTCGTACCTTCACCTTAGCAGCCGTCCCCTTTAGATGTTCCTTGAAGGATAAGGTCCTATCAAGGGTCACTCCAAGATAAGTTGGATTTGGGGCATGCTTAAGCTTGAGTCCGCTCAGGTGGATGTTTAGTTCTCTGGCAGCTTTTGCATTGTGGAGATGGAATACACTGGAGACGGTTTTTGCTGGGCTTGGTTTTAGGCGCCAGATTTTGCAGAACTGGTCCAGTTTGGCAAGATCTTCCGTGAGCACCCGTTCCAGTGGTTCAAAGTCTGGTGCTTGGAATGCCAAACAGATGTCGTCTGCATAGGTGAATTTGCGGGATTTTGTAGTAGGCAGGTCGTTTATGTAGAGGTTGAACAGAGTTGGAGCTAGAACTGAGCCTTGTGGGAGTCCGTTTTTCTGCATTCTCCATGCACTTGTCTTCTGACTGAGGTGGACTCTGAACCTTCGGTTGGTCAGCAGGGTTTTTATAATTGCTGTTGCCCAAGCAGGGATTGCCTTTATAAGTTTCAGGAGGAGGCCTTTGTGCCAGACCGTATCATAGGCGGCTGTAAGATCGAGAAACACAGCCCCTGTCTTCAGTCTGCTCTCGAAGCCATTTTCGATGAAGGTGGTTAGGGCCAGTACTTGTTCTCCTGTACTGCGGTCCTTGCGGAAACCTGCTTGATCCACACTTAGAATATCCTCTACTTCTGGGGAAATGCGTTGCAGTATTAGGCGCTCCATGATTTTGTAAGGAACGCTGAGTAGGGAGATTGGGCGGTAGCTTGCTGGTAATTTGTGGTCTTTGCCAGGTTTTGGGATGGCAATGACCTTTGCTGTCCGCTATTTCTTTGGGATCGAGTTTGTTTGTGTGATCCTTGTGTAGAATTGTGTCAACCAGGTTAGGGCTCGGGGGCCAAGATTTTTCATGAATTCTGGGAAGATGTTATCGTATCCTGCTGCCTTTCCACATTTCAGGCTCTGTAGGACTTTCTCCAGTTCAGCAGCCTCGAAGGGTTCAGGGTTCGTTTCCTCTACAGGCATTTTTTGGTGTTTTTTTAGCTCAGTTGTAACTGCTCTTCTGGTGTCTTTGTCTTGGGGTGCTTTGGCGATAGTCAGTAGGTGGGATGCAACTTGGTTGGGTGTGACGGATACTCGGCTTTGGCTAGACAATCTTCTAGAGGCACTTCATTACCAGTGAGGTCAGTGCGACAGGACGATAGTCATTATTCTCGTTACAGCTTCCTTTTTTTGGTACAGGAATTATAATAGAGCTTTTCCAAATTATTGGGACAGAACACGTATCTAAAGACTTCTGGTAGATGGGACTCCAGGCTTCTGCTAGCTCCTCACTACATGACTTCAGTAAGCGCCCAGAGATCCCATCTGGTCCAGATGCCTTCCTGGGGCACATACGTGAGAAAAATCTTTCCACAACATGCTGGTCAACTATAATTTTTGCAGAGCCTGAAACTGATACAGCGTCCAGAGCAGCTTTTTGTTCATGAGAAAAATCTCTAGTCTCAAATCTGCAAAAGAAATTATTCAACTCGTTTGCCTTTTCTTCCTCATTCATTACATTAATGCAGCTTTTGAATGGAGTCATCTTTGTCATAATTTTAACTGAGTCCCACAGTTACCTAGAACTTTTTCCTAGGCATTCAGATTCAAATTTCTTCCTCGTCTCATCTCTAGCTGTTCTTAGTTTGTAATTAAGATAAGGTAAGATAAACTTTATTGTCCCTCAAAGGGAAATTTGTCTTGGGCTTGTCACCCGTGCTGCAACCACACAATCCACACATACACAATGGATGTAGTACATAATGAATGAAATAAAACCCAATAAATAATACAAGTACATACATACATACAGTATATAACAGCAGTCATTAAGAACAGGAGTTATCAGTGTCCCTAACCTATTTATCTGAGATTAAAAGTTTTACTGACGTTGGGATAAATGAGTTCTTGTATCTATTGAACTTGCACCTGGGGACTCTGTATCTCCTCCCTGAGGGCAGCCGCACATATTCATTGTTTAGTACATGGCTCATGTCACTGATTATTTTTTGAGCTTGTCTACAGGCTGCCTGGTCGTGTAAGATCTGCATGGGTAAATACTCTTTAACTCCAATAATTTTCCATGCTGTATGAATTAAACGCAACACTCTGTTCTTAAGTTTCACAGAGAGGTTGCCAAACCAAGCTGTAATGCTGTATCTAATACAGCTCTCCAACACAGCCTGATAAAATATTAACATAATCCTTTTATCAACACCATGTATTCTTAATCTATGCAAGAAATGCAGCCGCTGTTGTAGTCTACTATAGAGGTAATCAATATGTGTGCTCCAGGTTAATGAATTGTCAATAAATACTCCCAAATATTTATAGGAACTAACCTATGTTATAGTGTGGTTGTGGATGACCGCAGGCCTATTAATTTCTTTCTGTATATTTTTACAGAAAGAAAAATATTTTTATATTTTTCATACTTAACATGTCCCCATTCTTAAAAGCAATCTTTTTCTGTACTATGCACCGTTTTAATTCCTTGGAAATATAAGACTTATTATTGGGGTACATAGTGATTACTGTCTGAGGTAAAACGTGTGTGTATGGGGGGTGCACACATGATGCCTCTGTTGTATTTGCTTGCATTTGCAAGAGTAAGCATGGTGCATGTTCTTAAAATTATTTCTGATATACCAAATGTGTGAAAGAGAACAGACATGAAGGTTAGTAAGTGATGAGAAGAAACAGATAACATACAGCAACAACCTAACTACATCAACAAGGTTAGCAACAACAAACATACACATAACAACCTCAACAATAAAGAAACATCAGACAAATGTTAACAGATTAAAATCTGTCTGACTCAGAGATACAAGAAAGTATTCACAGTGTTTCACTTTTTCAACATTTTGTTATGTTACAGCCTTATTCCAAAAGGGATTAAATTCATTTTTTTCCTCAAAATTCTTCAAAATGGTTGTGCACCGACACTTCCCATCCAACCTGATGGAGCTTGAGAGGTACTGAAAGGAGGATGGGCCAAACTGCTCAAAGATATGTGTGCCAAGCTTGTGGCATCATATTCAAAAAGACTTGAAGCAGGAATTGCTTCCAAAGGTGCATCAACAAAGTATTGAGCAAAGGCTGTGAATATTTATGTACGTGTGATTTCTTAGTTGTATTTTTTTAATAAATTTGCAAAAATTAAAGACAAAAACTTTATTCACGTTGTCATAATGGGGTATTGTGTGTAGAATTTTGAAGAAAAAAATGAATTTAATCCCTTTTGGAATAAAGCTGTAACATAACAAAATGTGGAAAAAAATGAAGTGCTGTGAATACTTTCCGGATGAACTGTAAATGAATTTTTGGACAATATTAATTTACCACCATTAAATAATAAACAGACTGCAGCTCTTGGCCCACCTCTTTTAATGTCCAAATTCCAGGAGGCACTCCAGCACATCCCAAATAACCAAGCTCCGGGACCAGCTGGTTTTCCAGTAGAATTCGATAAAGAATTCTGGCCTGTGCTGGCACCTACTTTCTTTAAAATAGTGAACCAGCTAGCATTATCCTGCTCCTTAAACCTGAAAAAGAAAAGCCTCCACTTCCATCCAGCTACTGTCCCATCTCACTTATGAATGTTGATCTAAAAAATAAAAATAAAAAATAATTTGCAAAGCTCTCGCCAGAAAACTGGAAAGGATAACTTTGTTTATTATACACCCGGATCAAACAGGTTTCATCAAGGGTAGGCACTCTGCTAATAATACACGCAGACTATTTAATTTAATGGACTACTGTAAGATTGCAACGGACCGCTCCAAATGGAGAGGCATCCTGACCAGACAGCTCAAGGTGGGTGAAGAGAGACTGACTGCTGCAGCAGATGAAAAAAGGACCCGCAGGAAGAACCGCCACAGACCCAGCAGCACGGAGACCACCCACAAGTGCGACCTGTGTGACAGAGACTGCCATTCGCGCATCGGCCTGTTCAGCCACAGGCGGTGCTGTTCGCAGCAGAGTAGACATTTAGGATTCTCTTCCATGGTCATCATAGACCGACGGAGGCCGATGACTGTAAGATTAATAACTTAGAGACCAGTTTTATCTCTGGATGCAGAGAAAGCCTTTGACCACATTAAATGGAAATCCCTTTTTAAAGTGTTACATAAAGTCTGGGTTTAGTTCATCTTTTATAAACTGGATTAAGACACTACATAGCTGTCCAATTGCATCTGTCAGAACAAATGATAAAACTTCTCGAAGCTTTAATCTTCAGAGAGATGACTTAAAACTCTAATTTACAACTCATACAGTACAAAGGTCTACATAGAACTCATTACACAGGACAAAGTACAAATGGGCCCGAGTCAAACAAATATCTGTTCCCATTCCCACTGCACCAGCAATGTCCCGGATAGTTATATGCATGCTATGTGGTCTTGTGCACCGGTTCAAAAGTTATGGCAGAAGATATGTGGAGACCTATCGGCATGGCTTGGGTATCGCATCTCAACCTCTCCCACACTTTGCATACTGGGTAATTTAAGTGAAATTAATATAGAGGTAAAGATGTCACACATGGTTCTCACTGTTTTATACATCGCCAAGGCTATTCTAATGAATTGGAAATCTGTCATGATTAATAAAGCTTGACAGCACACAAACACGATACCAAAGCACAGGAGGAACCACACAGAGGGACACATTTGAAAGTTTTATTAAATATCAAAAACCAAAGCGCACAGCTGCAGAAACAGTCACTAGCCAGAGGAATGGCCCTGTGGAGAGAAGACAAGAGCTGTGAGCAGAGGAGTGGAGTAAGGGGAAATGGGCGAGCCAAATTGCTACTTACTTGGGAAATCCAGGGATGACCGGCAGGACCCAGCGAGGAATAGACGAACCAGTAGGGTAAGGGGGGAAGATGATCTGATGATGCCTGACCGGGTGGAGTAGGAGCTGAGGACAGTGAGATGTGGCAGGAGAGCGCGCACAATCCAAGAGACACACCTACATGGTGGCAGCAACCTGAGGAAGGAGGAGAAATAAGGTGAGACAACGTGTTCACACTTATAGCTTATATTTGCTTTCCTGTTAGTGGGCAGTATACCCAGACGAGCCAGCACTGACTGCGCGGAGAGAGCCTCCTTGAGTATGCTGGCTGATGAGCGGGTACAGGTGTGTCTTCTGCCTCAGGTGCTGTGAGGAGTTGGTAAATGTGAGGCAGGATGGGAGGGGCAAGCTCTCGCTGCCCATGACAGGCATCCCCCCCCAGAAGCACCTCCTGGCAGTCCGGAGGGCTTTTCCGGGTGTGCACGATGATAGGCCTGGAGCATCCCCTTGTCCAGCACTCACGATGAGGGAGTCCAGGACCGTTCCTCTGGGCCGTAGCCCTTTCAGTCCACCAAATACTGCAGGCCACAGCCCCGATGGCGAACATCCAATATGTACCGTACAGTTTAGGCGGGGTGGCCGTTGATGATTCGAGGAGGGGGAAGTAGCTTCGGGGGGAGGGAAGCAGAGAGGACTGGCCGAGAGGGGCGTGATGTGGGCGACGTGGAAGGTGGGGTTCACCCGTAGGGTTGGGGGCAGCTTCAGCTGGACCAACGCGTCGTTGGTCACCCGGGAGATGGTGTAAGGTCCAAGGAAGCAGGGGGACAGCTTCTTTGATTTCTCTTTAAGAGGGATCTGACTTGCCGCCAGCCAGACCTGCTGTCCCACTACATACTTAGGGGCCGGAACCTGCCTCCTATCAGCAGCGGCCCGGGTGCGTTCCGTGGTGCGAGACAGGGTGGCTCGAGTCAACCTCCAGATGCATCGGCAGCGAAGAGCATGGGCCCCTATGGATGGAGCCGAGACCTCCTTCTCGGCCATGGGTAGGAGAGGCAGCGTGTACCCCAACGACGCCTCAAACGGGGTGATTCCAGTAGCTGAAGATACCGCAGAGTTCATGGAGTACTCCATCCAGGTCAGATGTGTGCTCCAGGATGACGGGTTATAGGCTGCTACGCACTGCAAGGCAGCCTCCAAGGACTGATTGGCGCGCTCCACCTGCCCATTGCTCTGAGGATGATTTCCAGAAGAGAGACTCACAGTAGTTCCCAGGGTCCAGCAAAAGGCCCTCCAGACCTGGGATGTGAATTGTGGACTCTGGTCAGACACAATGTTCACAGGGGTGCCGTGGATCCAGATCACATGCTCGGCGGGGAGGACTACTGTCACCAAGGCTGAAGGGAGTTTCGGGAGAGCCACCAGTGAACCGCCTTGGAGAAGTGGTCCACGATGGTCAGAATCACCATCTTGCCACGGGAGGGGGGAAGTCCAGTGACGAAATCCATGGCAATGTGAGACCACAGATGACCAGGGATGGGGAGGGGGTGGAGGAGACCCAGTGGGGGGGGGGGAGTCCGATTTCCCCTGGACGCAGGTCTGACAGGCCTTCACATATTCTTGTACGTCCCGCCGTAGCATGGGCCACCAGAATGCTTGCCAGACAAAGTCCACAGTTCGAGCGATGTCCGGATGGCATGCAAAGTGACTGGTGTGGCCCCACTGGATGACATCGCTGCGGAGGGTGATCTGGATGTACAGGCGGTTCCGGGGGCACCGTACTGGCACAGGCTCCTGGGACTGGGCCTGACGGACCCTTCACTGGATATCCCAAGTAAGGGCTCCAAGGACACACAAAGGGGGTATGATGTTTTGTTTTTTTTTTCGGGGGGGGGGGGCTACCTCCCCGGGATCAAACTGGAGCGATAGTGCATCCGGTTTGGTGTTCCGGGCGCCAGACTGGTAAGTGATGGTAAAACTACATTGCTGGAAAAATACCGCCCAGCGAGCTTGCCTGGTATTCAGTCGACGGGCTGACCGCAAGTACTCAAGGTTCTTGTGGTCGGTCCACACGATGATGGGGTGAATGGCCCCCTCTAACCAGTGCCTCCACTACTCTAATGCCAACTTAATGGCCAACAGCACTCTGTCCCCTACGTCATAGTTCCTCTTGGCCGACATAAGCCAACGAGACAAATATGCACACAGGCAAAGCTTCTGATCGGAGGGCGTGCACTGTAACAGCACAGCGCCAACCCCCGAATCAGATACATCCACCTCGAGGACGAACTGGAGCTGCGTGTCGACCTGGGCCAAGATAGGTGTTTCTGTGAACAGGTGCTTTAATTTGGCAAACGCCTGTTTAGCTGCCTCAGTCCACCGAAATGGAGGTCAGCGTCAAGGGCACTGCCACCCCACTATAGTTCCTGATGAACCTGCGGTAAAAGTTCGTGAACCCGAGGAAGTGTTGAAGCTCTTTATGGGAGTGGGGAGTTGGCCAATCTAACACTGCCCTCACCTTGGCCGGGTCTGCAATCAGCTCCCCCTCAGCCAAGATGAAGCCCAAGAAGGTGGTAGATGTTGTGGAGAACTCACACTTCTCAGCCTTAACGTAAAGCTGGTTCTCCAAGAGCCGTTGTAAAACGGCTCTGACGTGGACTTCATGTTCCTCTGGTGAGCGGGAGAAAATGAGAATATCATCAAGGTAGACAAAGATGAATTGGTAAAGCATATCATGGAGGACATCACTTATTAACCGCTGGCAGATGGCGGGGGCATTAGTGAGCCCGAATGGCATCACTAAGCACTTGAATTGCCCCGATGTGTTTTAAAAGCTGTCTTCCATTCATCGCCCTTGTGAATGCTGAGGTCTAACTTGGTGAAAACCCATGAGTGCTGAAGAAGCATGAATGCTGAGTTGATCAAAGGCAAAGGGTACTTATCCTTGATGGTAATAGTGTTGAGCTCCCGGTAGTTGATGCACGGGCGCAGCGAGCCATCCTTCTTCCCGACAAAGAAGAATCCGGCTCTGAGGGGAGCCGAAGATGGCCGAATAAGGCCGGCGTTCAGCGATTCCTTAATACTGTATACTGCTCCATCACCTCCCTCTCCGGGCCAGAAATACTATACAGCAGGCTGGATGGCAGCCTCGCCCCCGGGATGAGGTCGATAGCATAATCATAAAAGTGGTGAGGTGGCAGCGACAATGCTCTTGATTTGCTAAAGACCTCAGCTAAATCGTGATATGCCCGGAGAACAAGGCTGAGGTCCGGCAGCTCGGCCGGGGAGAGGGAAACAGACAGAGATGGGGAACACTCCGCTGAACGCATACAGTGGGCCAAACAAAATGGGCTCCAGAGATGGTGTTTTTGTCCCAATTGATCATGGGGTTATGTCTCCGGAGCCACGGGTAACCAAAAACCACCGGGGAAGATGATATAGGGAGAACCAGGAATTACAGTTCCTCCCGGTGGTTCCCGGAAAGGAGGATGGATATAGGCACCATGCTGTGAGCGACCAGTGCGACCTCATGGTCAGATATGGTTGTGATCCTCTGACCACAGGGCAGTTTACATGTGGGAATGCCCGCCTGCTTCACGAACTCAACAGACACGAAATTACCCTCTGACCCTGAGTCAACCAGTGCCATAGTCCTCCTATCGACCCCCGGCAATTGCACAAGGGTCAAAACTGAAAAAATTACTGGGGGGAGAAGATTTGGTCTACCCGCCAGACCCCCCATGGTTACTGACGGGCTGCGTCTTTTAGCCACTGGCGACATTCGTCCAGACTGTGGTTTGTTAAACCACAGTATGTGCACGTGCCAGCCCTTTGCCTTCGCTCATCATCGGTCAAGAGCCAAGAGAGCTGGTGCTGCCAGTGCCAATACCCATGGCGGACACATGCTTAGCACGTGAGCAAGAGGAGGACTCGTGCTCCTTTGCATGCTCACGGTATCAGTTATCCAATCCAACTGCCTGATCTATGAGATCGTTGAGAGTATCTGGGACAGGGTGAACTGCCAGATCGTCACAGAGTTGATTGTTCAACCCACGGAGGAACACACTGTGTAACGCAATATTGTTCCACTCCGAATCAGATGCAACAACCAGGAACTCCACCGAGTACTCAGCCACAGACCGGGTGCCCTGGCGGAGCATCATCAGGTGGCTCATTACATTGCCCTGACTCTCGGTCCAGCCAAACACGCTGGAGAATGCAGCCACAAATTGTTCAAACGTACACGACACCCCTCAGGGTTGTCTACTGTGGACCGTGCCCAATCGAGGGCTCAATCCCTGAGCAAAAGAGTAAAGAATTGGATCTTGGCCACGTCGTCCGGGTATTCCTCCCCGACCTGCTCCAGGTACATTTGACTTGGATTAGAAAACCCATATATTTCCCCACCTCTCCCGCGTACAGGGAAGGTGTGGGAACGGCGGTAGTATGGCACATCGTAGTGTGAGGAGCAGGCTGGGGGTGGGGTGGGGTGGGGGGTGGCGGCCGGAGGAGGTGCTTAGCCCAAAGTTTCATCATATTTGATACCTGTTGCGTCAACACAGTGAGGTGGTGCTCGGTCGCCGCTAGGCGATTCATAGCTGACAGCTCCTGTGGTGAGGCACCGGCTGCGCTCGTTCTGTCATGATTAATAAAGCTTGACAGCACACGTGCACAATGCCAAAGCACAGGAGGAACCACACAGAAGGGCACGTTTGAAAGTTTTATTAAATATCAAAAACCAAAGCACACAGCTGCAGAAACAGTCACTCATCAGAGGAATGGCCCTGTGGAGAGAAGACAAGAGCTGTGAGCAGAGGAATGGAGTAAGAGGAAATGGACAGTCCAAGAGACACACCTACACGGTGGCAGCAACCTGAGGAAGGAGGAGAAATAAGGTGAGACAACGTGTTCACACTTATAGCTTATACGGTATTTGCTATCCTGTTAGTGGGCAGTATACCCAGACGAGCCAGCGTTGACTGCGTGGAGAGAGCCTCCTTAAGTACACTGGCTGATGAGCGGGTGCAGGTGTGTCTTCTGCCTCAGGTGCCATGATTAGTTGGTGAATGTGAGGCAGGACGGGAGGGGCATGCTCTCGCTGCCCTTGACAAAAATCAAGAAATAATTTATGTACAACTCACTATAAGAACCTCCTATTAGATTATATCAGTCTGGAGAGAATACTATATCTGCCTCCTCTAAAAACCAATTGGCTGAATTCAATTCTCTCTGGTCTCCACTTTTTGATTCTATAACTTGAGGGGTGGCAGGTGGTGGCTCGTTCTCCTTGGTGCCTCTGGTGGCTGGCTGCACCCTGATCACGGGGGGTTTTCTGTGACCCACTGGAGCCTGTGTCCTGGGCACCTGTCCCGGGTTGGCTGTGCGTCTAGCCTGGGGGGGGCTGGTGGGTGGGCCGAAGGAGTGGGTCATGGCCCTGGGCTAGCCAACCTTGCCTCCCAGGTGGGGCTGGGTCTGGCCTTGGGCCCCTGGTGCTGGGGGGGTTGTCCCCCCAATGGACCGGGGTCCGATGTGCGCTGGCGGTGTGGGCAGACCTGGGCACGTCCCTGCATGGTGGGGTTGCACCCTCCCCAGGGCCCTGGCAGCGCTTCAGGGGCTGGTGCCTCTGTCCAGGGGAAGGGGGGGTTGCTGGGGGGTCACCCCCCATCCTCCGGGACCTACATGTATGGGTGTGTGCGTGGCTGTGTCTATGTGAGTGTGGATGTGTTTGTGCATGCATGTGTGCACATGGGTGTGTATATGTGTGCGTGCATATGTGCAGGTGTGCACAAGTGTCGGTGTGTATGGGTTCACGTGTATATGTGTGGGTGTGGATATGGGTGCATGCATGTGTGTGTGAATGTGTGGGTATGTGTGTTGTGTGTAAATATGCAAGCTTGTGTGTGGGTGTAGGTGGACATATGTAATGGTGTGTATGTATGTGTACACATGAGGGTGTGTGTGTGGGGGGGGGCAAGAACCTGTGGGTGGATGCATAGGGGTGGAGGGTGTGTATGTGGAGGGAAAGATCTTGTTGGATGGTGTGGGCTCAGGGGGTGGGTCAGGCCGTCTGGTGGCCTGGGGGGTGGTGGTTTTGTTTCCGCTCTCCCTGGCCATCCTGCTGTTGTGTCCCTGGGTTGAGTGCTTTGCTTGCCTTGCCTCCAGTGTCTGTGGTGCTGGGTGTGTGGGTTTTTCGGTGGTGGTGGTGGGGTGGCATGGGTTGGCTGCTGCGTGTCCATTGGTCTGCCCTTGGGCGACTGTGGTGGCTTGCTGCTGTCAGTGTCTGTCAGTGTGGTGGGTGGGTGGTGTATCCATTGTGGGGCATCTTTGGGTGTTCATGTGGGGTGCTGCATGGATTCGATGCACCATTATTATTACTCATGTGTGTGTGTGTGTGTGTACATGGGGTGGTGGTGGATTGGGGGATGGAGCGGGTTGTCTGGTGGCCGAGGGGTTGGCAGTTCAGGTCCCACTCTCTCCGACCATCCTGCTGTTGTGTCCCAGGGTGGGGCGCTTTCCCTGCCTTGCTTCCGGTGTCCGTGGCACCAGGTAAGGGTATGTATGGCTGTTCGGTGGTGGTTGGGAGGGCCGTTGGCACGGGTTGGCTGCCGTGTTTCTGTCGGTCTGCCCCGGGGCGGCTGTGGCTGCAGGGGTAGCCTACCGCTGTTGATGTCTGTCTGGGGTGGATGGTTGGTGGGCTCGCTGTAGGTGCTTTGGGATGTCACTTGACATATGGAGCGCCGTATGGATCTGATCCATTATTCATTATTCATTATTATTATTATTATTATTATTATTATTATTATGTTTGTGTACGTGCATACAGGGTGTGTACAAGAAGCGTGAGACCAAGTGAGGCTGCCCCATCACGCTCGTGGTGCTGGTGAGCACTGGAGGTACGACATTGGAGTGTCCTAGGTTGCACGGCCTGGTACCCCTCGCCCTGGGATGGGATCTAGGGGAAGTGGGTGGCTTCCAGAGCCAGCTTGTGGGATGGCTTCCGGGGGGAAGACAAGCTCTCTTTGGGACCACCTCAGTAGCGGTTGGAGGGTCCGTTGGCACGGATTAGCAGCCACATTTCCGTCAGTCTACCCCAGGGCAGCTGTGGCTACAGAAGTAGCTTAGAATAATGGACTCACAGTAAGCACTTTGAGATGAAAAGTGCCATATAAATCTAATCCATTATTATAATTATTAATATGATTATTATTACCCCCCCCCCAATTCTGGGTGGATCATACATATTATTGGATACCCTTAGGGTTTTGGGATGAGGGTGTGCTGTACGATGTTGGTGAAGGGGATTCCTCTGTATTCTGCACCAGGGGACCACCCTCACCTCAATTTTAATCGCACTGTAGACACTGAGAGCTTGGGGGGATGGGAGCTCTGCTGCCCATAGCAGTGGGTAATGGTGGGCGGTGGTGCCCTATCACACTATCCCCCCAATTTTAACTGCACTTTGGTAGTGGATACACCTCCACCCAATCACACCATACGCCTAGCACTCACTCATCATGATTTGTGCATGGGGGGTGGGGGTCTTCCTCCACCCCTGCTGCCCTCCTTCTGCCAGGGGCCTGGGGCCTGACTGGTGACCTGGGACCTGTCATGTTGTTGCTATCCCTTTGTGCTACCATGAGAGAATAGATGCGAGCAGGGGAGTGAGCAAGTGAGAGAGTGAATGCGCAAGTGAGAGCAAGTGAGTAAGTGAGAGTGAGTGAGTGACGACTAGTGATGGTGGTGGTGGCTCGAATTTGTGTGGTACTTTGCATGTCGGGTGGCATCTCGGGGCACTTACAGTGGGTCCATTGATCATTTGCTCTGGGTGGGCATTGGTGGTGGTGGGCTGCTTCTGTGGCCGCAGCTGCCCTGAAGTGGGCTGGCAGGGACGTGGCTGCTGGACTGCACCGTGGCCTTCCTGGCCACTGCCAGGCATTTCCATGTATTTGTGCCTGGTGTCGTGGGTGCTGAGGGCAGGGTGGGTGGGATGTTTTGCCCAGGGGCACGGTGGCAGGGTGGCTGGGGGGGTGGGGTTTGGGCCGACAGCCCTCTGGTTGTTGGGTGGCCCGCTCTGCCTCCTGGGCTGCTTTCACCACTCTCACCCCTTTCACCCCCCCCCCCCCCCCAAAGGAGCAGCGAGTGAGTGAGTAAGTGAGATTGGGTAGGTGATGGTGGTGGGTTGGATCTGTGTGGCGCTTTGCATGTCGGGTGACATCTTAGAGTGCTCGTGGTGGGTCCATCATTCATTTGCTTGGGGTGGCCATTGGTGGTGGTGGGCTGCTTCTGTGGCCACAGCTGCCCTGCGGTGGGCTGGCAGGGGAGTGGCTGCTGGTCCATGCCCGCGGCCTCTCCACCCGCTACTGGGCATTAGTGCACGTTCGTGCCCGCTGCATCTGTGCTGCGGCTGCCCCGAGCATTAAATGAGAATTAGTGTAGAGTGATGATATTCATTGGTCGCAGTAGGACGGACAGGAGAGGTGCAGCATGAATCCAGCTTAAAGGAACAACAGTGGAATTTGTAAGGACTACAGCTCCTGACCAGAGTGATGATATAGAGTGAGGTACGTGGCGGTAATGCACCTGTAAGCTGGTTGCCAACCGCCAATCAAATCTAAAAGAAGAAGAAGGGAATGAGTGTATGTGAATGTGTAAGAGAGAGCACAAGTAAATGTGAGTGAATCAGAGTGCAAATGAGTGTATACATGAGTGAGCATGAGTGTAAGGAAGCATGTGTGAGTACGAGTGACTGTGAGGATGAGTGGGAATGGGAGCAAGACTGAACAAGTATGGGAGTGGGTGAGAGTGAATAAGTCTGATTGTGGGAGTGTGAGTGTAAGATTGTGTGAAGGAGAGTGTGAGCGAGACTGTGAGTGAGTGTGAATGAGTGAGTGAGTGAGTGAGTACGTGTGTGTGAGTGCGAGTGAGTGAGTGTGAGAGCATGAGGGTGTAAGTGTATGAGAGTGAGTGTATGTGCTGGTCAGGGGGTGCTGGACTGATAGAGGTGGCACCTCCTGGCCACGTGGGCTCCCTTCGACTGGGAGCGGGAGCTGACACCCTGTGGAGCTCCCTGCACCTTGCTGCTGCCTTCCTTGGGTGTGGGGGCCTGGAGAGTCCCAGAGTGTGTGTCTGGGCTGCTGGGGTGGGTGCGGGTCCGCTGTGTGAGGAGGTGGCTGGTGTTGGGGAAGGCAGGGTGGGTGTTGACCTTCCAGCACCTGGGTCCTGGAGGCTGGTGTTGGCCTCGCTGGGGGGTGGGGGGGGGGGGGCGGGGGGGGGGTAGCTGTTCCAGGATCATGGGTGCACCGCGTAGGCTGCTTGGCAGCCCGGCAGCCCGGCCTCTACCGTCCATCCCTTCTGGGGTAGATGCCTCGCTGTCCTCGGGCTTGGTGGCTTTAGGACATTTGTACTCTGTGGGGGTTGGTGCCACTGTGTTTCTTGCTCTGGGTTTTCGAGGCGGGGGGGGGGGGGTGCTGTGGCCTGCCACCCTCTTTGTATATTTCCTAGCAAACCACTCACACGCACACACTCACTGCACGTGCTCTCATACACACACACATACACACACATGCACATGCATATGTCTCTCTGTTCTTTATAGGTACATATACCAGACTTGTGATAAGACCTTTTCAGGAGAGGAAACAAGTTTGTCTTCTGTTTGTTACAGCTGTGTCAGTCTGCTTGTTTTCTCTGTTCCTCTCTTTATTCCCCCCTTCCCCCCCCCCCCCCCGGGGTCAGGTCCATTATAAGTAAAACAATTTAAATAAAGTATTAAAAGTTATTACAAGAGGAGTCTAAATAATATTTATATACAGTACATATCAAATATGAGCAAAGCTCCTTTTGGCAAAGTAAATCTAGCACAATAAGGGAAGCAGATTCTATTCTGCTTACCTAGCTGCTTGACAGGACGGGGGAAAAATTATGAATGAGAGAGTGAATGGTTGTCTTGTCTCTCTGTTCTGGACCTGTGATGGACTGTCACAGTTATCTGCTTTGGAAATCAGATATGGTTTTAAAGTAGGACCCAAGGCACAGGCAGGATCGTGGTGCAATAATAATAATTTATTAATAAAACTCAGGAGTAAACAAAAACACAGCATGGGGCTGGAAAAATAACTCAGGAGCACGGACAAAAATGAACGCACGGAGAACCGTACGGGGAGCACGAGGGAGAAAGCGACAATGACCCAACACCAACTGAAAGAAAAAGGCAACATATACAGACATGGACAAAATTGTTGATACACCTCTGTTAATGAAAGAAAAACCCACAATGGTCACAGAAATAACTTGAATCTGGCAAAAGTGGTGATAAATAAAAATTCCATGAAAATTAACCAAAGAAAATCAGACAGTGCTTTTGAATTGTGGTTCAACAGAATTATTTTAAAAAACAAACTCATAAAACAGGCCTGGACAAAAATGATGGTATCCCTAGAAAAGATTGAAATTAATGTGACCATAGGGACATGTTCAACCAAGATGTGTCCTCTAATTAACATCATAGGTGTCTACAAACTTGTAATCAGTCAGTCGGCCTATTTAAAGGGTGACAAGTAGTCACTGTGCTGTTTGTTGACATGGTGTATACCACACTAAACATGGACCAGAGGAAGCAAAGGAGAGAGTTGTCTCAGGAGATTAGAAAGAAAATTATAGACAAGCATGTTAAAGGTAAAGGCTATAAGACCATCTCCAAGCAGCTTGATGTTCCTGTGACTACAGTTGCACATATTATTCAGAAATTTAAGATCCATGGGACTGTAGCCAACCTCCCTGGACATGGCCGCAGGAGGAAACTTGATGAAGGATGGTTATATAAGAGCCCAGAACAACCTCTAAACACATTCATGGTGAACTCCAAGGTCAAGGTACATCAGTGTCAGATCGCACCATCCGTCGTTGTTTGAGCCAAAGTGGACTTCATGGGAGACGACCAAGGAGGACACCACTGTTGAAAACAAATCATAAAAAAGCCAGACTGGAATTTGAAACTGCATGTTGACAAGCCACAACGCTTCTGGGAGAATGTCCTATGGACAGACGAGACAAAACTGGAACTTTTTGGCAAGGCACATCAGCTCTATGTTCACAGACGCAAAAATGAAGCATACCAAGAAAAGAATACTGTCCCTACTGTGAAACATGGAGGAGGTTCTGTTATGTTCTGGGGCTGCTTTGCCGCATCTGGCACAGGGTGTCTTGAATCTGTGCAGGGTACAATGAAATCTCGACTATCAAGGTATTCTAGAGAGAAATGTGCTGCCCAGTGTCAGACAGCTTGGTCACAGTCGCAGGTCATGGGTCTTGCAACAGGATAATTACCCATAACACACAGCTAAAAACACCCAAGAATGGCTAAGAGCGAAACATTGGACTATTCTAAAGTGGCCTTCTATGAGCCCTGATCTAAATCCTATTGAACATCTGGGGAAGGAGCTGAAACATGCCATCTGGAGAAGGCACCCTTCAAACCTGAGACAACTGGAGCAGTTTGCTCATGAGGAGTGGGCCAAAGTACCTGCTGAGAGGTGCAGAAGCCTCATTGACAGTTACAGAAATCGTTTGATTGCAGTGATTGCCTCAAAAGGTTGTGCAACAAAATATTAAGTTAAGGGTACCATCATTTTTGTCCAGGCCTATTTCATGAGTTTGTTTTTTAAAATAATTCTGTTGAACCATCCATCCATCCATCCATCTTCTACCGCTTTTCCGGAGGTCCGGGTCGTGGAGGCAGCAGTTCAAGCAGAGAAGCCCAGACTTCCCTCTCCCCAACCACCTGCTCCAGCTCTTCAAAGAGGATACCAAGGCGTTCCCAGACCAGCTGGGAGACGTAGTCTCTCCACCGAGTCCTGGGTCTGCCCCGGGGTCTCCTCCCAGTGGGACGTGCCTGAAACACCTCAAGTGGGAGGCGTCCAGGAAGCATCCTAATCAGATGCCCATACCACCTCAACTGACTCCTTTCAATGTGGAGGAGCAGCGGTTCTACTCTGAGCCTCTCCTGGATGACTGAGCTCCTCACCCTATCTCTGAGGGTGAGTCCAGCAATCCTACGGAGAAAGCTCATTTCAGCCGCTTGTATCCGCGATCTTGTTCTTTCGGTCATTACCCAAAGCTTGTGACCATAGGTGAGAGTAGGAACGTAGATTGACTGGTAAATCGACAGCTTTGCCTTAGAACTAAGTTCCCTCTTCACCACAACAGACCGGTACAACGTCCGCATCACTGCAGATGCTGCTCCAATCCGTCTGTCAATCTCTCGCTCCATTTTCCCCTCACTCGTGAACAAGACCCCAAGATACTTAAACTCCTCCACTTGGGGCAGGAGCCTGTCCCCAACCCAGAGAAGACAATCCACCTTTTTCCAGCTGAGGACTATGGACTCGGACTTGGAGGTGCTGATTCTCATCCCAGCTGCTTCACACTCAGCGGCAAACCATCCCAACAAAAGCTGTAGGTCATTGCTGGATGAAGCCAACAGGACAACATCATCTGCAAACAACAGAGATGAGATCCTGTGGTCACCAAGCATGACACCCTGTATGCTGCACCCAGCATTCTGTTGAACCACAATTCAAACGAATGTCTGATTTTCATAGGTTAATTTTCATAGAATTTTTATTTATTACCACTTTTGTCAGATTCAAGTTATTACTGTGACCATTGTGGGTTTTTCTTTCATTAACAGAGGGGTACCAACAATTTTGTCCACGTCTGTATAGGGAGGAAACTAATCAGGGGAACATGGGACAGCTGGGAGACAATCAGAGCTGAACAGTTACACATGAGGGCAATGATACAGATAACGGGGGATAACGTATGACAGGGGATGAGTACAACAGACCAGGGGACACACAGAAGACAATAACTATAATAATAACAATACACAGGACAAATAATAATAATCACAGTAGGAAAAACACAAAGACATCAAATAATGACATTAAGGACAAACGGGGTGAAGCAACATGACTAGAGACACAAAGGGCAATAAA
Source organism: Pholidichthys leucotaenia (assembly GCA_020510985.1). Classification (NCBI taxonomy): domain Eukaryota; kingdom Metazoa; phylum Chordata; class Actinopteri; order Cichliformes; family Pholidichthyidae; genus Pholidichthys; species Pholidichthys leucotaenia. The sequence goes on along the minus strand of CM035847.1, from coordinate 206,585,076 downwards.
ACACTAATAATAATACTAATAATAACCAAAGGGAAAACCAAGAAACTAAAAAAGAACATAAAGTTGTGGAACCTGACATGGACTGGTGATTCAGTTCAACTTTATTTTCAGTTCAATTCAATTGAATTCAACTTTATTTATATAGCACCATATCACAACAATAGTCATCTCATAGCACTTTCAAATGTAGCAATCAGGCGATCCCCTGTGAGCAAGCACTTGGCGACGGTGCTGTGATCTGTCCAGGGTGTACTTTGCCTCTTGCCCAAAGATGCTGGGATACCCCCCCCCCCCCCAAAAAAAAAAAAACTGTCAAAGGATTCATTCATTCTTCCGCTTAATCCTTTTCGGGTCGCGGGGGGGCTGAGTGGTTCAATATGAATGAATGAATTCCAGGACTTGAACTAAGGAATGATACAGCACTGGAAAGTTATAAAGGAGACCCTTGAATTAAAGGGAGCCTTGCTATTTTGTATCTCATCAAAACACTAGTTTGTGTTACCTATACTTTGTTTGTATAAAAGTTTCAATGCCTGTATTTTTTTTTAAAGATTGTACCTGATTTAAAACTAGCATTCTATCTGGTGATCTTTTTCGATTACTGATATACAGTATCTGGGCAGAAATGTTTGCAACTCTTGGTGCTTTGATTTGATTGTCATCACTCTATATCTTCTGAGTTCTGAACAACTCCTTATGTGTGAAAAAATTATCCATCCTTGGACTGTGAGATTGTTTTTGAAAGGAGTAATAAGCTTAGGGAGAATGAAATTTTCCACTTTTTTTTTTTTTTTTGCTTGACCTTTATTTGACTCAACCACCTTGCTACAAAACGTAACATCTGACCTTTTTAATCCCACATTTTATATAAGAAATGCCTTGTTGGGGGAATATTTCTTATTCTTGGGTCAATTTTTCAAGTGAATTTTGCAGTTTGCTCATGGGGAGTGGGCCAAAATACCTGCTGAGAGGTGCAGAAGTCTCATTGACAGTTACAGAAATTGTTTGCAGTGAATGCCTCAAAAGGTTGTGCAACAAAATATTAAGTTCAGGGTACCATCAATTTTGTCCAGGCCTGTTTCATGAGTTTGTTTTTTAAAATAATTCTGTTGAGGACTTCCGGTCTGGACACCATGGTGATAGCAGCTTAACGCTGAAGCTCCAAGACCCCATCCGTGAAAATTACCTTGAAAATCAGATTTAACAGATTTTTGGAAGAGTGAAAATCAAAAGACAAAGCCATTATGCCTAAAGGAAAACAGAAGAGATCGACATTTCCCAGGCCAAGACATGCATTGGCCAGAGAATCTGACCTGGAGGACATCCACTCGGAAGCAGAGGAGCTGAATGAGGCTAGCAACACGGTTAGCTTAAAAATGATAATTCTAGAATTAAGAGAATTTTGCCGAGAGTGTTGGGCCGAATTTCGTGAAATTAAAAATAAAATAAAAAGGACAAACAACAGAGTGGACCAGGCTGAGGACTGAATCATGGAAGCAGAGGAAAGAATAAAAGGGCTGGAAGCAAACCGTGCTGGAATTACTCAAACGACAGACAAGACTGGAGGCTAAGCTAACCGACCAGGAAGGAAGGGCCAACATAAGAATTCATGGTCTGAAAGAAGGAGTCGAGGACGGTTTCACCACAATGGCTGCATGTGTGGAATCCATACTGAGAGATAAGTTGGAAATTCTCCAATCCACCGACTTGAAAATAGAAAGGGCGCACCATTCATTAGCCCCAAAGCCGTCGGCGGAAGTGCCACCACGATCGGTGGTGGTAAAGTTTGCCAACTTCAGAACAAAAGAAGAGGTTTTGAGACTGGCTTGGCAGAAAAAAGGATTTATGCACCAAGAAAGAAAAGTTTTTGTGGAGCACGACTACACCCCGGAGGTCCTTAAAAAGCGTCAGGAATACAACGATGCTAAAAAGGTACTAAGAGAGAAGAAACTGCGCTTTCAAACTCCATTTCCGGCGAAGCTGCGGGTTTTTTATGATCGAAAGAATCAAGGCTCAAACGTGGTAAACACAGAGACCCTCAAAATCCATGGGCCAGCAGTGGGAAACCCAGCGCCAGGGCTATAAGGAAAAACTGAGCGTTTTCAGGAGGGAATAACAATATTTTTAGTCAATCTGCGCATCAAACCCTCCTCCTACAAGGTAACAAACATTAAAGGAGATGCAGAATCAGCAAGTGGTAAAACATTTCATGGAACAGTCATAATATTAGAAACACGTAGGTCTTTAAAAAAAAAAAGAAAAAAAAAACTTGTTGAAATAGAAATGTGACAATGTCCCACATGAACTCTCCACACTAACAAATACTGTATTAACGTGATTGTTTGCTGTGACGGTGGTAGGAGGTTGCGCACAATTTCATAGGGTATAGGCATTTAAAAAAAAAAAAATCATTACAAGTTCGGATTGGGATCCGAAATTCATGTTAAAAACATGGGACAACTTACAGGAGTAAGAGAGGGCCCTCAACACGTAACAGAGTTTGAGGAATTTCCCTCAGAGCCAACACAACATCAAGGCTTTTCTAAGGTCGCTAAAAAGACCTCAGCTCAGGAAAATCTTTTGAAGGCCAACCAACTGCTAAAATAAGGATTAACGGTAATTTATCATCATCTTTTGAGCTGGAAAGAGGATGTCGTCAAGGCTGCCCCCTGTCTCCACTGCTCTTTGCAATCTTCATAGAACCTCTGAGCCAATGGATAAGACAAAATCAAGAAATTCAAGGTATTACACTTGGTCAGAAGGAACATAAAATAGCACTCTTTGCTGATGACATTTTAATATACCTAGGGCAGCCAGACACTTCTTTACCAGAACTAATCTCAGTTTTTTCAGACTATGGAGATTTATCGGGGTACAAATTAAACATGCATAAAACCCAAGTTTTAACATTCAACTATGACCCAAATCATTATTCACTAAGTGAACTCAAAACTAACTGGGAGTTGGAATCTATGAAATATCTGGGGGTCAATATCCCGAAACAACTCAACAAAATTATAACACTAAACTATGATCCACTGGTGACAAAAATAAAATCTGACCTAGCAAGATGGAATATGATACCATTCTTAGGTACTGCACAAAGAATTGAAGCAGTCAAAATGAATATACTTCCACGTCTTCTATACCTTTTCCAAAAAATACCGGTAGAACCTCCCAAAAAAACATGGCAGGAGCTGGACAGAAGGATCTCAAGATTCATATGGCAGGGCAAGAGACCTAGAATCAGATATAGAACCTTACAGCTAAACAAAGACAAAGGTGGGCTCACGCTGCCAAATATCAGGGACTATTTTAAAGCCGCACAAATTAAAACTTTAATAGAGATATGTAACCCAGTCTACACTGCACAATGGAAGGAGATGGAATGCCAAATAACAAGTGACATCCCCCTACAGGCGATAATAGGGAACAATGCCTTAACTAAACTCTTGAATAACACTAACCTGTGGATAGAGACCCCGCTAAAAATTTGGTTTAAGATAGTCAGAGAGAATCAAGCTAAAGAGCCCTATCGACTTCTGCAATGGATTGCCTATGATCAAGACTTTACCCCCAATAAAACAGACACTAGATTTAAAGAGTGGAAAGAGAAAGGGCTGATAAAATATTACGATTTTTTTAAGGGGCAAACTTTAAGAAGTTTTGAAGATTTGAAAAAACAAGGTCTAATAAATCAAGATCTTTACAGGTTCTTTCAGCTTAGACACCACATAAACAAAATACTTAAAAAGGAGGATTTGGAAAGGGCCCAGTCAGGTGTTCTGAAGGTTTTCTTAACGGCATATAAAGGGATCCCATGGATCAGGTACATTTCTAAAATATACCATGGTCTTCAAGACTAAAAAGGAGACAACACATCATATATAAAAGAGAGATGGGAAAAAGAGGGGAATTTCACTTTACAACTGGAAATATGGGAAAAGCTAAATAAACAACAATTGAAAAGTACCTCATCCCTGCTGTGGAGAGAATTTGGATGGAAAAATTTGGTAAGATTTTTCAGAACACCTGCACAAAACAAATTTACTCATAAGGGGTTGAATTGTTGGCACTTGTGTGGTGAAAAGTCTGCAAATCATTTTCATGTGTTTTGGTCATGCCCAGTTATTCATCAATATTGGACCAATGTACAGACAATATTGGGGAAAATATTCAAAGTAACAGTTCCCTTTTCTTTTGTAACTTTGTATTTGGGTTTACTACCGGAATCACTGGAAAGACGAGGAGAAAAATACTTATTCACTGTTTTAATATTGGCAAGTAAAAAAGCTCTAACAAAAAAATGGATGTTGAAAGACTGTCCAACACCTGAAGATTGGATTAACGTGACTCAGGACATTTATTCGATGGAAAAGTTGACATTTGCACTGAGACAGGACATGGATGGGTTCTTGAACTTTTGGCAACCCTGGATCGCATATGTGTCCTCCATCAGATCTAATCTTTGACAAATACCATTTCAATAATGGCACCTCTCTTTGCTCCAACGCTACTCAGATTCTCTTTTATTTTTCTGCTCTTTTGTTTTTGTTTTTTGTTTTTGTTTGTTTTGTTTTGTTTTTTGTTCTTCTTTTAATTTCTCTTTTTCTTTCACTTAAAAAAAAGGGTGTTATAATAATTTTTTTCCAATGTCAAAAAACAAAAAAGGGGGAATATGTGATGAAAATGTAAACAATGCAATGCTGTAATGACATGTATACCCTTTACAAAAACTTAAAAAAAAAAAAAATCTGTTGAACCACAATTCAAAAACATTGTCTGATTTTCACTGGTTAATTTTCATAGAATTTTTATTTATTACCACTTTTGTCAGATTCAAGTTATTTCTGTGACCATTGTGGGTTTTTCTTTCATTAACAGAGGGGTACCAACAATTTTGTCCACGTCTTTATATTTCTTTGACTGAGGTTCCTAACATGTTTTCCAAAACAAAAATTAGCCCTTTCCATTACTGCAATCAGATGTTTCCTTTGTTCCTGGTATCCCTGATATTCCAACAAAACATGCTGAACTGTTTCTGGAGAGCCACAATGTGCACAGCTACCAGCTGGGTGTTTACCTATTCTACGTAGTGTCTGGTTCAAAGTAAGGCCCTTTTCCGCTAGCCCCGCTTAGCCCAACATGGCACAGCTCAGCACGCGTTGTAGCTCTTTCCACTAGCCCCAGCATGGTTTAACAGGTGCTATTTTCGTGCCTGATTGAGAGCAGGGTACAACCGTGCTGAGTCGTGCCGAGATGTGACGTCAACAGCCTGGTCGCCGCTGATTAGTCAGGTCGTAACGTCACGAAAGCGACCGTCTTCTGATGAATCTACACGACCGCCATTTGCAATATTTCACAGACTAACTCGGTCACGGAGTAAATACGATATTAATACAGACAACGTTGCAGGTTTTGCGGAACTCTACACCGTGGTCCAACGAAGAGGTGTGGAGTTTTCTCTGCTTGGTGGCAGATCCACAGTGAGAGGAGCGACCCGGACCGATACAGATGCAGCCCAGCATAGAACCGGACTATGGACAAGCTGAAGACGAACGTGAGAGAACCATCGATGGTGAGTGATTTGTAATAATGTGCATCTATTCGCTTATTTATCTTGTTGGTGGTAAGCTCACTTATTTTAAGCCATATAGCGCTGTTCTGTGCTGGCTAACGAGTTTTAGCTAGTAGCTAGCTAGCTAGTAGCCAACTCTGCTGATTCGCGCTTGTTTTCTCCTAAGTATTTGCTTGTGAGAGCAAAACGATGAAATATGTTAATCCTGGTTAAAGTCCTGGTTTGTGTACGTATTGAACTTTGGTGCTGCGCATTAAATTGTGTGCAATTTAATGCTAGAATGTGTTTCCACATGCCAGGGGTTAGCCTCCCTCAGTGTTTATATTGTGGATACTGGTGAAATGGACCACAGGAGCCGAAATCTCGACATATTAAAAGTGCTTTTTCAAACCAGTGATTTATAAAGTCATTCATATAATTTTCTAAAGCGTCAGAATAGACCCACACACCTATTCTGTGGATCCTGCGGTGCTTGTCAGGGAAACAAAGCATTTTTGTCACATCCCACCACTGACTTTCACAGGTGTATTTCCCTAATACATGTACATCTCCAAAAATTAGAATGTCATGAAAAACTTCAATATTTTTTGTCACTCATTTCAGAAAGAGAAAGCCGTATATTATATAGATTCATTACACAGACAGTGATATATTTCAAGTGTTTATTTATTTTAATTTTGATGATTATGGCTTACAGCCCCTGAAAACCCCAAATTCAATTTGGCAAAAAATTAGAATATTACATAAAATTAACTTTAAAAAATAGTTTTTAAATATAAATGTTGGCCGCTGAGGTGTTGGTTAATATGGGCTGTAGCCGTAATCATCAATATTAAAATAAACACTTTCAATATATCACTGTCCCTGTAATGAATCTATATATGGGTTTCACTTTCTGAAATGAGTGACAAAAATATTGAATTTTTTCATGGTATTCTAATTTTTGGGATGTACCTGTATAAGTGTTGAACTTGCTTGAACCTAACAACCATCCATTTCTGTCGTTCGTCTAGGCAAGAGGAAAGCAGCCGCCCCACAACGGACCTCGCCACTGTGGAACATACTGAAATCCTTTGCTTTTATAGGTAAAGTGTCAAAACCAAAGTAGCACAATTTCCACTTAATATAAAAGGGACTGAACTGAGATTTATTTGATTGTGTGAATATGGCACATCAACTGTAAAATAAACCGCTTGCTAATGTATTTATTTTTTTGTCAGATTACTTGTGTGATCCTTTGTGAGTTATGTTCATAACTGTATGTTTTGGCGAATGTGAGATGTTCAGTCGTCAATATAATTTACTTTATATGTGTAGTTTATAGTCTATCATCAATAAACTCATGCAGTAACAGGACACATTACAAATATTTGAGACCCATTGTAGTGCTTCCTTTTATATTTTAGCAATGCTAGTACAAAACACCGCCCACACATGAAGCCAGGGCAAGAAGAGACACTTTTACAGACAAGACAAACTTTTATTGATAAAAACTTCATATTTTGACTGACGACTCCATACTCGGTGATGCACACCTTCAGTTAAAGTACTACATTCCATTCAAGTGAATGTATTAATTCATTCTGATTGCTGAGGCCACAGTAAAAACAGATGATTTTAAATGTAACCCAGCCCTTGTAAAATCTACTGAAGCACAGCTACATGAAAATTGTGGTTAAATACAACAACAAAGTACTTTATTGTCACATTCAAATTGTAATCCCTCCTGTTTTGTTTTTGTTTTGAATTCTTGAATGGAATATGGGTGGGCAATATAAGCTGCAGCTTCAGCCATCACCCATTTCAGATAACCTATGTTGAACTGTATAATCAGAGGAGTTATTGTTTAATTTGACCTTGTTAGATTTTTTTCCCCTTTGTTATATTATTCTATTTTCTTTTAATCTTTACTTTTAATCAATCCAAAATAAAGATTCATTCATTAATTCACATTCCACCACTGGCTTTTAGCAACAAGTGTATTTCCCAAATATGTTTTACACTTGCTTTAATTAACCACCACCCATTTGTCTTTTGTCTAGGCAAGAGGGGGACTGTCCACCCCAACTGGACCTTGCCTCACTATTTACTGAGATGCAGGCTGAAGATCTGCTGAACCAGGACCAGTACGAGGGGCCGATCTAGTTGCTTCTCAGTGAGGCAGCGTGGCTGGCATGTGTGACCCATTCCAGTTTCTTTCTTTCTTTTTTTTTTTTACAGTTTGAATTTTGCACATTCTGAATAATCTGGAATTTGCTGCTGATTGTAATAAACAATTTAGTGACTTATGTGTTTGCATCATGATTTTCTATTTTGTCTGTTAAGACACCGGTGGGAAAAGAGTAAACTGTACAAAGGATTTATCGGTGACCTTGAAAATAATGGCTCATTTTCAAGAAAAAAGTAACCAAAACAATTATTTTATTAACTGAATACAGTATTGTTGGATGTGCCACCGCAGAAGACCCTGCATACTTTAGTGACAGTACCAGTATATGGAGGAATTCTGGGTCATATTAGCATCTGCTCTTCATCACAATGGGTTTGGGCGGGGGTGTCTAATCATATGCCATGGAGGGCCAAGACCCTGCAGGCTTTACCTCCAACCAGTGTCTTCAACAGCAGATTCCACTGAACTTCTTCCACTGACTGCTGATCAGTGAGAACACCTGTTGAAGATACTGGGTAGAAGAGAACCTGCAGGGTCTTGGCCCCCCATGACACATGATTGGAAGCCCCCGGATTAGGTTTAATGGGATTTAACATTTTAACACAAACTGCTTTATGGTTCATAATTCTGCTGACAGACTTACACCAAACCAAAAGTGATTTCTCAAACTGCTGGATTGTTCTTTAGACAGCTTTTCCAATCTTTTAGTATTTAATTTGTGCCACATGGCGGTAACCTTCACATATAAAAAAGAGACATCTGCAAAAACTTCACAGGTTTATTGTCAGTGCAATTCCCAGTGCAATACTACATGAATGCATGTATAGTACATTGTTGATGCAGAGAGTATATACTGTATTTCTACAGTACATGTATCTAGTAAATCAAGTATTTTCCATGTAACCTTGTGACTGCATTATTTTAATTGCTTTTAATCTTAGATCAAGTTTGTTTTGGCCTAAAATGCATCATAACTGTCATATATATCTTATTATACGTAACTCAGTACTGTTTACTTTTTGAATATATATTTTGTGGCTAATATAGTTATTAACATGGCGATCAAGTTGTGTCAGCTGATCATTTTTTGCTATGACACCACCTCAGACTCAGTGCTGCTGCAGCAGGTACATCCATGATGTCTCAACAGTCTCTCCATGATTTTCACGCAGATCAGAGCAATTTTTTGCACAGGAAATAAACGTTTCTACAGACATTCTTAAGCTCTACAACCACTGATCGTTTGTGAAGCTGGGGTGACGTCAGTGACAGGCTGTGTTGAACGCCCAGACCGACCGTTTGAAGCGGTAATTTCCCCACAACAGAGCCATCTGAAGCACACACACACAGGGTACATATTTTAGTACCTAACAGCAATAAGTTGGAGACATTACAGTGTAGTACGACGTACTTATAGCAAACTAGCATTAGCAACATTAGCTTACCATCATATATGACCTAGTTTGTATCCTCACGTCTTCGGCTCTCCCAGAAGCTGCAGTACTATTCCAGAGTGTTTCATCTCGCTGCCTGTACCCGTGTCTGGCGGTCCATTTTGGCATTTACGGTGAAAAAAGCCACAGACCGAGGAGTCGCCTTGTACAGCCGCCATGATGCATGTGTTATGTTTTGCTTGGGTCGCGCGTTTTACGTCACGGGAGTGTGGCGCCGCCTTGCTGTAAAAAAAATCCCGCCCACCCCAGCTTAACCCGGCTGTAATGGAGACACAACCGAGCCGAACCGTGTCGAAGTGAATCGAGACGTGGCGAGGTGTGCTGGGCTAGTGGAAAAGGGCCTGTAGTGTGTCCTGTTCTTAATTGGGTGATGAGTATCTCCTCTTTCCTGTTTCTGCCAAATCCCATTTCAGAGTCCACCCGCTTTTGAATGTCATAAATATATCTTTCTGTATTTATTCAGTCCCAATATTCTTGCCACTTTTCCACTATATACTTTTTTAATTATTGATTTGCCTTCTGCCTTACTGAGTGAGCTGTGCAGATCCACCGCCTCGAATTTCAATGATTGTTTTGCTAATAAGTCCACATCCTCATTACCCTCTATTCCAGTGTGGGCTGGAACCCAAAGAAAGTTAACTGACTGACCTTTACTGTAGAGGTTGTAAATTAAGGAGTGGATTTCTACAATTAGGTCCTGCCTACACGACTGCAGTGACTGAACACTCTTGAGAGCTGCCCAACTATCTGAAGCAATGACTGCATTATTCCTATAATTTCTCTCCAACCACTGTAGAGCTAATATAATGGCAACTAGCTCAAATGTGTATACTTATAAGTGATTACTGGTTCTTTTATTGATAGATATTTTATACTGAGGAATGTATACCGCAGCTCCACTACGACCAGTTGTAGGGTCCTTGGAATAAGATTATAGCACCCAAATTTTAGGGCAATAATCAGCTCTGATAGTATAAGCATGCAGCTTTCTGCAAAGGAAAGGAATTATTACAACTTTACAAGAGGAACTAGATTAGGTATTGTTAAAAAAAGGCAGCCATATATACATACAGTGGTGTGAAAAAGTGTTTGCCCCCTTCCTGATTTCTCATTTTTTTGTATGTTTGTCACACTTAAATGTTTCAGATCATCAAACAAATTTAAATATTAGACAAAGATAACACAAATAAACACAAAATTCAGTTTTTAAATGAAGGTGGTTATTATTAAGGGTAAAAAAAATTCAAACTTACACGGCCCTGTGTGAAAAAGTGATTGCCCCCAAAACCGAATAACTGGTTGGGCCACCCTTAGCAGCAACAACTGCAATCAAGCATTTGCAATAACTGGCAATGAGTCTTTTACAGCGCTGTGGAGGAATTTTGGCCCACTCATTTTTGCAGAATTGTTGTAATTCAGCCACATTGGAGGGTTTTTAAGCATGAACCCCTTTTTAAGGTCATGCCACAGCATCTCAGTTGGATTCAGGTCAGGACTTTGACTTGGCCACTCCAAAGTCTTCATTTTGTTTTTCTTAAGCCATTCAGAGGTGGACTTGCTGGTGTGTTTTGGATCATTGTTCTGCTGCAGAACCCAACTGCCCTTCAGCTTGAGGTCACAAACAGATAGCCGGACATTCTTCTTCAGGATTTTTTGGTAGACAGCAGAATTCATGATTCCATTTACCACAGCAAGTCCTCCAGGTCCTGAAGCAGCAAAACAGCCCCAGACCATCACACTACCACTACCATATTTTACTGTTGGTATGATGTTCCTTTTCTGAAATGCTGTGTTACTTTTACGCCGGATGTAATGGGACACACATTCCAAAAAGTTCAACTTTGGTCTCGTCAGTCTACAGAGTATTTTCCCGAAAGTCTTGGAGATCATCAAGATATTTTCTGGCAAAACTGAGACAAGCCTTTATGTTCTTTTTGCTCAGCAGTGGTTTTTGTCTTGGAACTGTGCCATGCAGGCCATTTTTGCCCAGTCTCTTTCTTATGGTGGAGTCATGAACACTGATCTCAGCTGAAGCAAGTGAGGCCTCAAGTTTTTTAGATGTATTGTGGGGTCATTTGTGGCATCTTGGATGAGTCGTCGCTGCACTCTTGGGATAATTTTGGTCAGCCAGCCACTCCTGGGAAGGGTCATCACTGTTCCATGTTTTCGGCATTTGTGGATAATGGCTCTCACTGTGATTCGAAGGAGTCCCAAAGCTTTAGAAATGGCTTTATAACCTTTTCCAGACTGATAGATCTGTATTACTTTGTTTCTCATTTGTTCCTGAATTTCTTTGGATTGCAGCATGATGTCTAGCTTTTGAGGATCTTTTGGTCTACTTCACTTTGTCAGGCAGGTCCTATTTAAGTGATTTCTTGATTGAGAACAGGTGTGAAAGTAATTGGGCCCGGGTGTGACAAAAGAAATTGAACTCAGCTTTCCAAAGATGTGACAAACTCCAGTTAATTTATGTTTTAATGGACGGGTGCGGGGGGGGGGGGGTGCGGGGTCACTTTTTCACAAAGGGACATGTCGGTTTGGATTTTTTTTTTTACCCTTAATAATAAACACCTTCATTTAAAAACTGCATTTTGTGTTTACTTGTGTTATCTTTCTCTAATATTTAAATTTGTTTGATGATCTGAAACATTATGTGTGACAAACATACAAAAAAAATGAGAAATCAGGAAGGGGGCAAACACTTTTTCACACCTCTGTAACACATATTCTACACTCTCAAATTGTGATGGTTCCCGAGTGTCCAATGGTCAGGAAAAGAATATCAGGCAAGTTTCAATTCAATCCCAAATCTGCCAAGTTTGACTGCAGTACTCAGAGGAACACAAGGATTTGCAATTATGGGATAGGAGTGTTGGGTGGGTAGAATATGCATCCAGTCAGCTGCAAGCCTGTTTAAATTGTGTGCTTCTTTAGGAGTGCAAAGTCCTGATAATTAAAATGACTGAGTTATACAGTAGGTTGTTACGTTTTTCCTAAACAGAGCCTGTTAATTTAAAAACACATATAACTATAAAGCAAAACCAAGTCAAGGGTGAAACCACAACACTAAGCTTCCTGTGTCATGTTCTGAACATGGGGGATTCCACCGGGCTCAGGTTGTCTGCCTTTTTTTTTCATATTTGTTCTGTGTTGTCATTTTGAGTTGTCACGTATCCTATATTGTTAGTATGGTTTATTTTCCCATTTACATTCGATATAGTTTGCTTATTGTATTTATGAGTTTGCCTGTCTCCATTTTTTGCCTTATCGTTATATTTGTATTATGTTTTGTTCTTTCTCTCGGGGTTGACAGCTGTCAATGGCTTTATGGGGTTTTGCTCTGCATGGGCGTGGCCCTGTCAGCTGCCAGCTCCGATGGCTCCCTCATTATTCCCAGTTGGTCTGAACTGTATCTTTATTTTCTCCTGCCTGCTCAGATTTCCCACATCTGTTGCTACTTGTTTTATTTTGTTTGTAGCCTTATTTAAGGGGCTGTGCACCATTGTCCGGTGCAGCACCCTACTATCGACTAACACACCTAAGTGTCTTTTGAATTGTCTCCTGTTTTTCTCCTGTTGTGCACTCCACTGCTAGTATTCCCAGGTTTAGCTGGCGACTCCCCTCTCCTTAGCCTCTGCTATTTTTGGCTTCTCCTGTGTCTCTTTCTCCTGCTAGTTTTTGGTTTGGTCCTGTTTGTTCTTTGGTGTATTTTCACGATTAAATTTGTAAACTCACAGCCGGCATTTGGACCCTTTATTCAGCTCTGATAAGTGTAGCATCATCTTGCTTTGGCTCATCAATAAAATAGACTTTACCTCTTAAAGACATTGTTTCACCCAGGAAACAAAACCACTCTATGGCCATCCTGTGGCAACCCAGGGACATGATGGAGTTAACCAGCTGAATTTTATTCCCTGACGTTGACTACCTTTTTTCAAAACTCTCACTGTTCAGATTATTCTTTTTTCCAGGACACCAAGGAAAAAGAAATGGACTCTGATATTTGGTGTGGACAATCATTTGGGTTTGAAATGCTTATTAAATATGTGCATGTTAAAATGTTTAAATGATTTTTTTTCTTGCATGTTAATTTAAAAGCACTAGTTATAAGGTTGCATGCCCACTAAAGTAGTCATGAATCACTGAAGTAGATTACATTTTATACAGAAGTATACTGATGAATTTTTAGTATTAAGATGCGTGTATGAGGTTGCCAAAACATTCCTTAAGTCATATGGCTGGTATCCGCCAGTCTCTGCTCAGCAACCGCTCTCTCAATATTATTGGTTGTTATAGACAAAGAACTGTTTGTTCATTGGACTAAAGTTCATAAAACCCGCCCACGGAGGAAGACTATTGGTTAAGGCTTATGTCAATCAGAGCTTCGGCATGAAAGTTGTCTGAGTTATAAACAGGGAGACACCGTCCTTCAGTTTGTTTTCAGTGCAGATTCGTGTGATCCTCCATTGTCGTATTTGTGTCTGTGTATTTTAATGTTTTTCTTTAAACGTCTGGGAATTAATTATTTCTTTCCTGAGCTCAAATCTTGATATGGAATGAAACTCCATGCTTCACAGACATTCCTGTTTTTCTAACTTTTTTATCCTGTTAAACTTTCTTTTAATCCACCATGTGCTTTTTCAAAGGACTGACCATTCCTCTCCATACTGGAAGCTATTCTCAACTCCACAACGTCAGAAGATCTCCCGCCATTTTGTGGCTTGAATTTAGTTATTTTTAACTTGCCTCTCTAATTCTGTGACTTTAATCAGACTTTTAACTCAATCCCATTTATATCTGGGCAGAAATATCTGCTGGCAGATATTTCCTATTAATCTGCAAACAGAGCTTCAGCTAAGGACCTGGCTTGAAGTCCACAAGGACCCAACACCACAGCGACGCACCAGAATTCAAGTGAACTAGATTTTTTTTTGTTCCATTTACTGGTTAATGCTGTTTAATGTCAGTCACTTGAAGTATGCCATGATTTGTTTCAGAGTTAAAGCTAATTTATAACTCTGATCAGAGCTGCAGAATTAAAGAGCAATTAATATTTTTCTTAATAAAATTCCATTTTTACTTTCTTAGAGTAATCCAGAATTTTCCATATAATTAGTTAATTTTCTCAATAAATTTGTGTCCAATTTTATTCTCAGTCTTCCATTTCAACTCTTTTCATGCTAAAGTTCCATGGTTACAGAGGTGTCCATATTCTGTTACTCTATCCCAGTTACAAGTAATGTGATGGTTAATGATGATCATTTCACTGTTTACAAGATATCTGAATGTGATGTCATTTAATTAGCTTCATTTAAATAATACTGTAAAATGAGAAAAGTTGTTGAGGAATTTATTTCATCCTGAGACTGTCTTCAAAACCCCAGTATCGAATTCACTAATATTTTGAGACTGATTGATTGATTTAATTATTTATTTATTAATTAAACAGGTATAAATAAAATTAATAAATTGTTCACCGAGAAAGAGGTGATCTGGTGCCCCAACGAGTAATAGATATTGTTTTCTGGTGTGTATGGGTGAACTGGGAGGCAAATTCTTATTCCTGCATACCCTTCCAAGTTTAAATGAAACAATCTTTATACCTGATCATAATTATAAATTAAATATCGCTACATAAGGGAGTTTATGACAGAAGGGTGCTGCCAATGTGGGCAACAGCAGCTGTGAGTTTGCGCTTTTGTTTTTTCCACATTTTTTTTTTCCTGTCCGTAGGTTTTGGGTGAAATTGCCACCATGGACTTTTAGGTCTTTGGACTGAGTGAGGAGGAGTGTGCGGTGGTGGAACTTGTTGTGAATTTTGCCTCAAAAGCTAAAGCCACCCACACTCTCGAGATCATTTTTGGGTTCGTGGACAGCGCAGCCCAGTTGATTGAGGCATGCCCCAATCTCTGGAGCTACCCGGGTCTGACTGCTTTACTCACCATGGTGGTCAAGTCTTGTCAATGACTCGGTGACCTGATGAAGGATTCTCCCTCAGTGCAACCTGGACCGATGAAAAAACTTTACTGGGAGCGGAAGGCTCGCCACTCTTGCCTGAAGCCCGTGTCATCATCCTCCCGCCAGATGGCCCTTGGAGTTCCCGGAGGGACAGTGTCAGACCCCGGAACAGCAGCTGATTCCATCACACCCCAGGAATTCATGCAAGTTCTCATTCATTCTCTCTCTCTCTCTCTCTCTCTCAACTGAAACTGCTTGCCTTATTCCTGGTGGTGAGACTCAGTTATCACAGTCCACTGGGTCCTCACCATCAGCTGCTGTTTACACCTCTTCACCTCCTTCTCCTGTCTCCCCAAAATGTCCGCTGGTCCTGGGAGGGAACCGCCAGATGACGGAAAGGTCTGTGAATTCTGGGACCCTTGGTTCAGCACCACCATCACACCCAGCAAGGGAGAGGAGTGCCCGGTGTGTTCCAAAGCTGGCGTCGATGAATGAGCGTTCCCTGGTTTTGGCATCGCCGGAACCAACACCTTCATTGAGGCGTTCCCTGGCTCCTGTCCTCAGCGCTAGGGGCCAAGCCTTGTCAAAGTCAATGCCAACGACCAAGCACCTCCTGACTCCGGAGCCTTGCCCACTTTGCCAGAAACCCATGTCTCCACCTGTCATTGTGCCTGCAGGCACGGTGCCTCCATGCTCTTCTGGGGGGCACTCAATCGCTGCAGCCACTGAGATGGATGACCCTGGGCCTGCTGCAGCTAAGACCATCGTGACCCAGGAATACAGGCAAGTGAATTCTTGTTCTCCATTACCTAAAAATGTAATGTCTTGCCTGGTTCTCGGCAATGAAACTCAGCTCCTGCAGTCCACTGAGTTTTCACCGCCTGCTGCAGACATTTGTCCCACACCTGCTACCCTCATGTCTCCTCCTAATTTCCTTGAGTGTCCACCGGCACCGGGATTGTGCCACCGGACGAGGGAGGAACCTGCGGTTCTGGACGACCTGGTCCCAGTCCCACAGCCACGGGTTGGACGAGGGGAGATCACTGCCAGTGACCGGAAGCCTGCGCCGACGACCCTTGGCTTCAGCTGCGCAATATCGGGCGCCAGCATTGAGATGACCTCCAGCTACCACACCCAATGAGTCATCTGTGCTGGGTGTTTCGCTTGGAGGCCCAGGGACTGCAACCACCATAACGCCAGCAGCTGAGGTCACCGTAGCAGGTTTGTCAGAGTCCTGGATGGCGGTGGAGCTTGAGTTCAGGCAAGTACCCTGTTCTATTCCTTCTCCTGCAGATTCAGGAAAATGTTGTCTGACTCGGGGTGGGAAGAGTCAGGTGCAGAAGCCCTCTGCTCCTGAGATCCCTTTGCCGAGCTCTGCTGCTGTCAGTGATTCTTCTCCGACATCTTCATGTTTTTCTCCCAAGGTGACCACGCCGAGACTGAACACCCAGAGGGATGGACTCAAGTCACCCCCTCCTGGATCGCCGGAGTCCAGGACAGCGGTGGAGTCCAAGACAAGGCAAGTGCTCTGTTCTGTTGTCACCCCATCAGACCTAGAGATTTCTTGTCCTGCTCAGGGTGGGGAGAGCCAGTTGCAGCGGGCATCTGCCTCTGGTCTCTCTCCATTGGACTCCACTGCTGCCGGTAGTAATAACCCAGCATGTGTTTTCTCTTTCTTGTTCGAGTCCTCATCTGGGTCCACGGTTGGTCATCCATCTCTTCCTCCCGAGACCATCATGGGTTCCCCTCCTCCACCCGAGGCTGTCATGGATCCCCTTTTTCTGCCCGAGGATGCAGCATCAGCCCAGTCCAGGTCCACCGTGGGTGCAGCACTGGCCCAGCCCGGGCCCATTGCCAGTGCTATGTTGCAATGTTTCAATAGAAGTTGTCGCGGGCGCTCCGTCCCAGCCCGGGGCCTCTGAGGGTGCAACTCCACTCCAGTCCAGAGCCATCAAGGGTGCAGCTCTGCTCCAACCTGGAGCCACCGAGGGTGCAGCTCCGCCCCAGCCCAGAGCCACCGAGTGTGCAGCTCTGCTCCAGCCTGGAGCCACCATGGGTGCAGTTCCGCTCCAGCCCGGAGCCACCGTGGGTACAGCTTCACTCCAGCCAGGAGCCACCGCGGGTGCAGCTTCGCTCCAGCCCGGAGCCACCGCGGGCGCAACCTTGCTCCAGTCCGGAGCCACCATGTGTGCAAACTTGCTCCAGTCCGGAGCCATCAAGGGTGCAACTATGTCCCAGTCCGGGACCTGGAGGGTGCTTCTGGCCAGTCCCCGGGCGTCATGGTCCCCTCTCCCTTGCCAGACACCGTCATGGTTCCCTCTCCTTTGCCAGATGCTGCTGTGGTCCCCCATCCTCTGCCTGGCGCCATCATGGTTCCCCTTCCTCTGCCAGTCGTTGTTGTGGTGCTTCATCCTCTGCCTGACATTGTTGGGGCTCCCTCTACTCTTCTTCCTTCCTCATCTCTGGTCATCCCGGTTGGGCGGCTGCCCCCTTGACCACCATCTCTGTGGTTGTGGCTAAAGAACTCTGGCCCACCGCCTGACAGGCGTTGCCGTTGGGTTGGGTGGTTCACATTCTTCGGCAGACCACCCGACTCTTACCACCTTGCCGTCTGTCAGGCCTGGGACTTCGGCCAACCACCAGAATTGCTTTGTTCTTTGGTCTAGGGGGGCCTAGGTGCCTAGTTCTGTGTGGATCCTCAGCCGGATTTTGTTTTGTTGTTCCCCTTCAGCCTGGGCCTTGCTGGGAAGCTATCCTGAGGGTTTTTCTTGTTCCTTTTGGTTTGGTTCGGTCCCTCCGTGCCTGGGTCCCCCTCCTCCCACCTGGGGTGGGTTTGTTTTCTTGTTGGGGTGGTATTTCTATGTGTGTGTGGGTTCTTTTCTTTTGATGTTACCCTGGGGTGTCTAGCATCCACCCCTTTGGGGGGGGGGCTTTGTCACGTTCTGAGCATGGGGGGATCCACTGGGCTCAGGTTGTCTGCCTTTTTTTCATATCTGTACTGTGTTGTCATTTTGAGTTGTCACGTATCCTATATTGCTTCTCAGTATGGTTTATTTTCCCATTTATGTTCGTTATAGTTTGTTTATTTTATTGTTGAGTTTGCCTGTCTCCATTTTTTGCCTATTGATATTTATATTCTGCTATGTTCTTTCTGTTGGGGTTTGACAGCTGTCAATGGCTTTATGGGGTTTTGCTCTGCGTGGGCGTGGCCCTGTCAGCTGTCAGCTGTCAGCTTTGATGGCTCCCTCATTATTCCCAGCTGGTCCGAATTGTATCTTTATTTTCTCCTGCCCGTTCAGATTGCCCACACCTGTTGCTACTTGTTTTATTTTGTTTGTAGCCTTATTTAAGGGGCTGTGCACCATTGTCTGGCACAGCACCCTACTATCGACTAACACACGTAAGTGTCTTTTGAATTGTCTAGTTTTACTCTAGCATGCGCTCCACTGCTAGTATTCCCAGGTTTAGCTGGCGACTCCCCTTGCCTTAGCCATTGCTGTTTTTGGCTTCTCCTGTGTCTCTTTCTCCTGCTAGTTTTTGGTTTGGTCCTGTTTGTTCTTTTGTGTATTTTCACGATTAAATTTGCAAACTCACAGCTTGTGTTTGGAGCCTTTATTATTTTTTTATGATATCTTGTGTTGTGGTGGTCAGGCCAGTGCAGCATCAGTACAGGTTTGTTAACTTGCATGCCATAGAATTATGCTAGTAAGCAAAGTTTTTTTCTTCCAAAAATAGCAATGGTGTTTATAATTTAAACAATAAAAATAAAGATGAAAAGGAAAAACAAATTCAAAAACAAATTTAAAAAAAAAAACAAGAGATGATTTTTCGGTTGCTTTTTGAAAGGCTCAGAAGAGGCTGTTCTGCATTTTTGTAGTAAGATTTTTAAGGTGCAGTTACACAGTTATAAGGACCCATAACATAACCCCTGTCTGAGAAACCAAGAATCTGACCTATAAGCTCAGTGTGGAGCAGTTCAACTCAATAAGTTGAAAGGTTTTTGAGAGTTAATATTTTAGCCATGTACATGGCACCCACAAGTGTATTTTATACCATTTAAAGCCCACAAATCCACTATTTCGCACAAAGTACTGTATACCTTTACCTATTCTTGACTTTCTTTTTCTCCTACTTCTTCTTTCAGCTGCTTCTTTTATTGTTTGCCGCAACGGATCATCTGCCTCCATTCCATCCTCACACCCTTACGTCCACTTCTGAAACATCAACCCTCTCCATGTCCTCCCTCACTACATTCATGAATCTTTCGTGGTCTTCTTCTTTTCCTCCTGCCTTGCAGCTCCATCTTCAACATCCTTTGTCCAGTATATCCACTATCCCTCCTCTGTACAGTCCAAACCAGCTCAGCCTTGCCTCTCTTACTCGTACTTTGTCTCCAAACCGTGTAACCTAAGCTGTCCCTCTGATATACTCATCTCTAATCCTCTCCCTCCTAGTCACTCCTAATGACAATCGTATCATCTTTAACTTTTCCACCTCCAGCAGTGCCTCCTGTCTTTTTGTCAGTGCCACTGTCTCCAAACCATACATCCTAGCAGGTCTCGGTCTTGT
The DNA here is from genome assembly GCA_020510985.1 of Pholidichthys leucotaenia. Classification (NCBI taxonomy): domain Eukaryota; kingdom Metazoa; phylum Chordata; class Actinopteri; order Cichliformes; family Pholidichthyidae; genus Pholidichthys; species Pholidichthys leucotaenia. The sequence goes on along the minus strand of CM035847.1, from coordinate 206,565,347 downwards.
AAATCTTCCCTTTCCCTCAAGCTGCTATTCTTGTGTCACAAACCACGACACTCATCTCCACCCACTCCACCCTGCCTGCATTCTCTTCTTCTCCACTCTTGTGCACTGTCCATTGCTTTGGATGGTTGACCCCAGGTATTTAAACTAATCTGCCTTCACTACCTCTACTCCTGGCATCTTTACAGTTTAAAATTTTTGTCTTTATTTTGCATATTTTGCATCATCTGCTCTGATGCTTTCTCTTCTGTTTCAAACTAGGAGAAATACCTCTGTCAGCATCACACATGTGTGTACCCGCTCTGCTGGGGATGGAGTACCCTGACCCCATGGGGTCTGGCATTAACGTACCTGTGCTAGGATGTGACTATGATCCCATTACTGGCAACGCATTACCATTGGCAGGAACTATGGAGGACCCAAATGGAAAAGGTAGTGTAGATGTAAAAATATATATTCAAAATTTTAATACACAGTACAAGTTCATGGGTATGCTATATGTGGTTAATCTTTACAGGCCTAGTGGCGATTCGCTATGGATGTCAGACTGTTGACCCAGTGACAGGGTTGCTGTCTCCTTTGGTTGGAGCAAGGCTGGACATGTCAAAAAAAACTGTTCTGCCTGTATCAGCTTCTTACTGGCTTATGATGGCAGATCAAACTGACAGTGTGCAGGTACGAAACTGAGTGAGTTGTTTATGTAAATAATTGCATGTATGACTGAAGATAATTGTTAGAATTATCTGATTTTGATAAATGTGATTCACAACTTTACATGTAATCCGTGAGATGCTTATTTGATGTCCAACAAATTCAGAAAGAAACTGAATGTGCACTAATTTTTTTGTTTGTTTATTTTTGCTACTTTTGCAGGTTGAGGCTTTGCAGAGAGAAGTGTGTGTGCGAAACACTTACTGGGAGCAGCAGAGGCAGCGAGAGGAAGATATTCTTTCTGATCTGGACTCGGCTCTTTTCCAGCATCTCGTTAGAGTCACAGAAGGAAACTCTTATCAGGTCAACAGTTTGTATCTCATACAGCCTGGACTCTGGGTATACAGAAGGATATTCAAAGGGTTTGAGCCTTTTGAACATTTGGAAATGGTATGTGTAGATGTGTGAGGAAGCAGCATTTGAAAGTAATTTTAAAGCAGCTTTTCATTTTCAACCCTGCACCAAGTAAACAAGTTGTTATTTTAGTTTTGTACTTAGTGCAAGCTTTATATGTCTCCAAATGTATATTTTCCTTTTCCCCTTCCAGACTATGATCACAAATAATGTTACTTTTAAATGCCAGTATGCAAATTTGTGCTTCTTTTTCATGGTCGGCGTGTGAATGTGTGTTACAGATCCCATGGTCAAGGAGACAGTTGAAGGAAGCAGCTATGGAGCTGCAGGAAGCAGCACAGACCGAGGCCCAGAGGAGAGCAGCTCAGCACATACACTTGGCTCTAATCCTGCCTCCACTCATCTTGCACCTCCTAACACTGGGTAAATTATCTGGCAAGTTATGCCCAGCCGTGGACTCATATTGCTAAGATTGAATTTGTGGTCTAATCCTTTGTTTTGATTATAGTGTTGATTATTGTGCTGTGGTTTGAGCTGGTTGAACTTATGTTCTAAGTTTCCCTTTTGTTTCATATTTATGTACCCTTGTTTTGTGTCTGAGGCATTGCCTTGCTTCCAGTCTTACTTTAATTCTCTCAATATAAGTCCACAGAGATATTAATCCAATCCATTGTGTAGATATACCACTAGCAAACCTCTACACATGTATTCATTTTGAGGTCAAAAGGTGAAAGTTTAAAGTGCTGATGACACGTTCTTGACTTCCTCTAATTTTTCATCACAATATACAATATTACGAAATAGGTTGGTCTGTGCAGTTCTATGTCAAACAGGCTTTTTTTCACACGAACATCCAATGTTTTCATGAGCGCAACGTCAGTGGCTCAAAAACACCCTGGCCATGTTGTAATGTCATCGATGGAACACAGCGCTTGGCTGCCCATTGTACACACAGGATGGAAGCGGTTGAAAACATTGACCATGGTTCCAGCACATGTAGTCTGGAATTGGTTTGTGTTGTCCAATCTTCAGACGATTATAGTTCCGAAGAATGGGATGACAATGAAGAATCTGGGGGCATCAAACCATATAGGTTTGAGCTGTGCCAAGCGGGCATTGTGCCTAGCGAGTCAGACTCAGTGACAGTCAGCTGTTCATGTTCTGTGTGCATCATCTGCCGTGTTGTCAGCCACCCAATATTGCCAACACTATCTCGACATGTTAGCCACTCCACACAGCCGTGGTTCTGTTGCGCCCCTTGTAGTGATGTCGGCTCTGGGGCGCAACCGTGGTTAACACGTCTCCTCTCCATGTTCGCTGGGTGATATCGGCCCCGAACGCCTACTGTTTGTGTTTCTGTGTATTTTTTGTAAGTCTTCACCTTTTGGGATCAGTTTTTATGTTCAATACATGTGCTGTGGTGAATCCTGTGCTTAAATCCTTGCATAAATCCTTGATATTTACACGTAAATCCTCCCTCTCTGTGCGCTCTTACACAGCGCAGGGAGAGGGCACATGAAATGACGATGATTTACGTGTAGTGTTCACCACAGCACATTTAATATAGAACAACAGACGATTCCCAAAAAGTGAAGACGTACAAAAAACACACTTACTAATGGAGTTCGGGGGCAGACATCGCCCAGAGAATGAATGAGAAGAGACGTGTTAGCCACAGGTGTGCCCCAGAGCCGACATTGCTTCAAGGATGCACAAGAACCACGGCGAACATGGAGCGACTAACACGTCGTGAGAGTGCTGAAAATACTGGCAGACTAACAGCACAGATGACAATACTATTGACCAGCAGTGCATTAATGGCAAACAGCCGCCAATATGTACATGCACTGCTTGTGATGGTGTGATGAGAAGCACCTGGGCAAGGACCGGGAAACATGATCAGCAAAAGTTTGAATGAGCTGGTGATAATGATAGAGGGGACGTGTCTGGACCAGTGAGATGTAAGCATGCGATCAGAGAAAGTAGGTCAAAGCTGCGTGTAAATCCATTAATCCTTCCCCTCCTCCTTGCGCTCCTCCTGCCTAAAAGTGCACCAGGAGGCTTATGACAGTTAGAGCTGAAGTGTGTGATGTGGTCCTGTGTTTATCTAAGCCTGAGACACAACGCGAAGGCATAGCCATAAAATTAAAACAAGAAACCAGACTTCCGGTCTGGACGCCATGGTGATAGCAATTTAACGCTGAACCTCCCAGATCCAATCCAAGGAAAACATCTTCAAAATCAGACTTAACGGATTTTTGGAAGAATAAAAATCAAAAGACAAAAACACCATGCCTAACCAAAAACAGAAGAAACTGACATTCCCCAGGTCAGGACGCGCAGCGGCCGCAGAATCTGATCCCGAGGACCTCCATTCAGGAGACGAAGAGCTGGGCCTAGCTAACAAAAAGGTTAGCCTGAAATTGCTATATGATGAATTACGACGATTTCGGGCCGAATTTCATGAATTCAGAGAGGAACTAAAAAGGACGAACAGCAGAATGGACCAGGCCGAAAACCGAATCTTGGAAGCTGAAGAAAGAGTAAAAGTGCTTGAAGATTCTATGCTGGATTTACACAGAAAACAGTCAAGGCTGGAGGCTAAGCTAACTGACCAAGAAGGAAGACAGAGACGAGATAACATCAGAATTCACAGCCTGAAAGAAGGAGCTGAAGATAGTTTCAACACAGTGGCGGAATGCGTGGAATCCTTATTGAGAGAGAAGTTGGATATTCCACAAACCACCGATTTCAAAATAGAAAAGGCCCATCGTACATTAGCCGCAAAGCCAGCGGCAGAGGCGCCCCCGCATTCAGTGTGGGTAAGATTCTCCGATTTCAAAATAAAACAAGAGGTTGTAAGATGGGCTTGGCAGAAAAAAGGATTTATGCATCAAGGAAGAAAAGTCTTCGTGGAGCACGACTACGCCCCTGAGGTTCTTAAAAAGTGACGGGAATATAACGACGCCAAAAAGGTTCTACGGGAAAAGAATCTACGCTTTCAGACGCCATTTCCGGCGAAGTTAAGGGTCTTTTACGGTGAAGAGTCATGTCTCTATAATTCAGCGGAAGAAGCAACAATTGACATGGCAAGAAGAGGGCTCCCGGTAACGGTGTTTAAACCCGCAGCGAATCTGAGCGAGAAAATCAGAGCTCAAACGTGGTCCACTCAAAGACCTTCTAAATCCACGGGCCAGCAGCGGGAAACCCAGCCCCAGAGCTACAAAGATAAGCTTTCCAGTTCCAGGAAGGAATAGCGACCTCTTTGTTTTTTTTCTCTTTTCAGTCATTCTGCACTTCCATCCCCCCTCCTACAAGGTAACAAATATTAAAGGAGATGCAGAATCAGCATGTGGTAAAACCTTTCATGGAGCAGTTATAGCATTAGAAACAAATGTCTTCTTAATTTAAAGGAAAAAAAAAATCTTGTTAAAATAGAAATGTAACATTGACCCACATGTTCTCCCCACACTAACAAATACTGTATTAGAGTGAATGTTTGCTGTGATGGGGGTGGGAGGGTGCACACAATCTCATAGGGTATAGGCATAAAAAAAAAAAAAAGTCATTACAAATTCGGATTGGGATCTGAAATTCACGTTAAAAACATGGGACAACTTACAGGGGTAAGAGAGGGCCCTCAACCCGTAACAGAGTTTGAGGAATTTCCCTCAGAGCCTACACTCCATCAGGGCTCCTACAGGGTCTTTAAAGAGACCCCAGCTCAGGAAGTTTTTTTGATAGTTTTTTGTTTTAAAGTCTCGTACACTATGTTCTTAATGTTTTTTATGTTCTTAATGTTCTTTCAGTTTCTGAGTAGCAAAAAAGAGGGCCACCACACTGTTATACTAAATAAGAAAATACAATGGAGAAACAGGGTATAACCAAAATAGCCTCATATAATGTAAAAGGGATCCTGAATCCAGTTAAAAGATCCAAGATTCTACGCAAAATGAAAAAAGACAAAGCAGAAATAATGTTTTTACAAGAAACCCACCTAACAGACGTGGAACACACTAAACTCAATAGACAAGGGTTTAAAATGATCTCTTCATCTTCATATAAGTCAGGGAGGAGGAGGGGAGTAGTGACATTGATATCAACCAAAATTACATTTGAAAAAAAATCAGAACACAAAGATAAAGAAGGGAGGTACAGTTTGGTAATTGGGTGGCTAGAGGGAGAAGATATCACCCTGCTGAATGTATATGCACCACCAGGGGCTAAATGGAAATTTTATAAAAATGTATTCGACCTAATGATAACTAAAGCCCAAGGTTTAGTGATATGTGGTGGAGACTTCAATCTAAGACTGAATCCATACTGGGATGCAACAGGTAATTCTTCACATCAAAATAACACTCAAAATAGGAAAACTCGGATGCTACTAAAAGAAATGGGAATCTGTGACGTATGGAGGGAATTCAACCCTAATGTAAAAGATTATACTTCTTATTCAATGCCACATTCATCTTACTCAAGGATTGATTACTTTTTTTATGTTTAATAGAGACATTGGAAGAGTAAAAACATGTAAAATAGGACTGATGGATCTCTCTGACCACAGTCCGATCTATATGGACTTAAACATCCAAAAATACACAAATAATACATTTTCCTGGAGGATGAATTCAAATGTCCTGAAAGGACCACTGAAAGATGAATTGGAATCAGATATTTTCAAATATTTGGAAGAAAACGATAATGGAGAAGTATCCCCTTTAATACTGTGGGATGCGTGCAAAGCTGTAATAAGGGGAAAAATTATTGCAAAAGTGGCAACCCAAAAGAAACTGAGACAAGAAAAACTAATCACACTAGAGTCAGAACTCAAGAACCTAGAAAAAGAACACTAAGACAACACTCATTCTAATGGCTCGCTCAAGATTAAAGAAATTAAAAATCAAATAAATGAGATCTACACAATAGAAATCCAGAAGAAACTTACATTTCTGAAACAAAAACACTATGAAGCAGGCAGTAAATCGGCAAAATTACTAGCCTATAAACTGAGGAAACAACAAACAGAAAGAGCAATCTACAAAATCAGAGACCCAGTATCAAAGGAAACAAAATTCAGAATTCAGGATATTCTTAAAAGCTTTGAGAATTACTACAAGAACTTATACTCCCACAAAAAACATAAAAACGCATCAGAGACATTCCTAAACACATTACACCTTCCCCAACTTACGGAATCACAAAATAAAACACTACTGTCAAAAATACAACCTAAAGAATTAGAAAATGCAATTATGAAACTTAAAGCTAACAAATCCCCAGGAGCAGATGGCTATACAGCAGAGTGGTACAAAACCTTTAAACAGCAACTATCTCCTCTCCTCCTGAAAACATTTAACTATGTCCTCCACACAGGGGAAATCCCCCCTCCTGGAGAGAAGGGGTCATTGCAGTCATACCTAAACCTGAAAAGGATAAACTAGACTGCTCCAACTACAGACCAATCAGTGTGTTAAATCAGGACTATAAACTTTTTACCGCTATCCTTGCCAAAAGGTTAGAAAATATACTGACAGACTTAATTCATTTAGACCAAACAGGTTTTATAAGACAAAGACAGACACAAGATAACATTAGACGCACTTTACACATAATTCATCATATAAAAAAATATAATTTAAATGCAGCCATATTGGGATTAGATGCTGAAAAAGCATTTGATTTGGTTGACTGGTCTTTCCTATATAGAATCTTATCCAGTTTCAATTTTCATAATAACTTCATCAGAACTTTCCAGGCATTATATAAAAAACCAACAGCTAAAATAAGGATTAACGGTAAATTATCATCATCTTTTGAACTGGAAAGAGGATGTCATCAGGGCTGCCCCTTGTCTCCACTGCTCTTTGCAATCTTCATAGAACCTCTGAGCCAATGGATAAGACAGAATCAAAAAATTCAAGGTATTACACTTGGTCAGAAGGAACATAAAATAGCACTCTTTGCCGATGACATTTTAATATACCTGGGGCAGCCGGACACCTCTTTTCCAGAACTAATCTCAGTTTTTTCAGAGTTTGGAGAATTATCGGGGTACGAATTAAACATGCATAAAACCCAAATTTTAACATTCAACTATGACCCAAATCAATATTTACTAAGCAAGCTCAAAACTAACTGGGAGATGGAATCTATGAAATATCTGGGGGTCAATATCCCGAAACAACTCAACAAAATTATAACACTAAACTTATGATCCACTGATGGCAAAAATAAAATCTGATCTAGCAAGATGGAATATGATACCATTCTTGGGTACTGCACAAAGAATTGAAGCAGTCAAAATGAATATACTTCCACGTCTTCTATACCTTTTCCAAACAATGCCGGTAGAACCTCCCAAAAAACCATGGCAAGAACTGGACAGAAGGATCTCAAGATTCATATGGCAGGGCAAGAGACCTAGAATCAGATATAGAACCCTAAAGCTAAACAAAGACAAAGGTGGGCTCGCACTGCCAAATATCAGGGACTATTTTAAAGCCGCACAAATTAAAACTTTTGTAGAGATATGTAACCCAGTCTACACTGCATAATGGAAAGAGATGGAATGCCAAATAACAAGTGACATTCCCCTACAGATGATTATAGGGAACAATGCCTTACCTAAACTTTTGAATAACACTAACCCGTGGATAGAGACCCCGCTAAAAATTTGGTTTAAGATAGTCAGAGAGAATCAAACTAAAGAACCCTATTGATTATTGCAATGGATTTCCTATGATCAGGACTTTACTCCTAATAAAACAGACACTAGAATTAAAAAGTGGAAAGAGAATGGACTGATAAAATATTACAATTTTTTTAAAGAGCAAACTTTAAGAAGTTTTGAAGATTTGAAAAAAGGTCTAGTAAATCAAGACCTTTACAGGTTCTTTCAGCTTAGACACCACATAAACAAAATACTTAAAAAGGAGGACTTGGAAAGGGCCCAGTCAGGTGTTCTGAAGGTTTTCTTAATGGCATATAAAGGGATCCAAGGGATCAGATACATTTCTAAAATATACCATGGTCTTCAAGACTTAAAAGGAGACAACACATCATATATAAAAGAGAGATGGGAAAAGGAGGGGAATTTCACTTTACAACTGGAAATATGGGAAAAAGCTAAATAAACAACAATGGAAAAGTACTTCATCCTTGCAGTGGAGAGAATTTGGATGGAAAAATTTGGTAAGATTTTTCAGAACACCTGCACAAAACAAATTTACTCATAAGGGGTTGAATTGTTGGTGCTTGTGTGGTGAAGAGACTGCAAATCATTTTCATGTGTTTTGGTCATGCCCAGTTATCCACCAATATTGGACCAATGTACAGACAATATTGGGGAAAATATTCAAAGTAACAGTTCCCTTTTCTTTTGTAACTTTGTATTTGGGTTTACTACCGGAATCACTGGAAAGACGAGGAGAAAAATACTTATTCACTGTTTTAATATTGGCAAGTAAAAATGCTCTAACAAAAAAATGGATGTTGAAAGACTGTCCTACACCTGAAGATTGGATTAACGTGATTCAGGACATTTACTCGATGGAAAAGTTGACATTTGCACTGAGACAGGACATGGATGGGTTCTTGAACTTTTGGCAACCCTGGAACGCATATGTGTCTTCCATCAGATCTAATCTTTGACAAATACCATTTCAATAATGGCACCTCTCTTTGCTCCAACGCTACTCGGATGCTCTTTTATTTTTCTGCTCTTTTGGGTTTTTTTGTTTTGTTTTGTTTTGTTTTTGTTCTTCTTTTAATTTCTCTTTTTCTTTCACTTAAAAAAAGAGTGTTGTAATAATTTTTTTTCCAATTTTGTCAAAAAAAGGGGGAATATGTGATGAAAATGTAAACAATGCAATGTTGTAATGACATGTATACCCTTTACAAAAACTTAAATAAAAAAAAACAAAAAAACAAACAAACTCATGAAACAGGCCTGGACAAAAATGATGGTACCCCTAGAAAAGTTTGAAAATAATGTGACCATAGGGACATGTTCAACCAAGATGTGTCCTCTTATTAACATCACAGGTGTCTACAAACTTGTAATCAGTCAGTCGGCCTATTTACAGGGTGACAAGTAGTCACTGTGCTGTTTGGTGACATGGTGTGTACCACACTAAACATGGACCAGAGGAAGCAAAGGAGAGAGTTGTCTCAGGAGATTAGAAAGAAAATTATAGACAAGCATGTTAAAGGTAAAGGCTATAAGACCATCTCCAAGCAGCTTGATGTTCCTGTGACTACAGTTGCACATATTATTCAGAAATCTAAGATCCACGGGACTGTAGCCAACCTCCCTGGACGTGGCCACAGGAGGAGACGGATAATATGAATGGTAACATAAGAGCCCAGAACAACCTCTAAACACATTCATGGTGAACTCCAGGGTCAAGGTACATCAGTGTCAGATCGCACCATCCGTCGTTGTTTGAGCCAAAGTGGACTTCATGGGAGACGACCAAGGAGGACACCAATGTTGAAAACAAATCATAAAAAAGCCAGACTGGAATGTGCCAAACTGCATGTTGACAAGCCACAAAGCTTCTGGGAGAATGTCCTATGGACAGACGAGACAAAACAGGAACTTTTTGGCAAGGCACATCAGCACTATGTTCACAGACGCAAAAATGAAGCATACCAAGAAAAGAACACTGTCCCTACTGTGAAACATGGAGGAGGTTCTGTTATGTTCTGGGGCTGCTTTGCTGCATCTGGCACAGGGTGTCTTGAATCTGTGCAGGGTACAATGAAATCTCAAGACTATCAATGTATTCTAGAGAGAAATGTGCTGCCCAGTGTCAGACAGCTTGGTCTCAGTCGCAGGTCATGGGTCTTGCAACAGGATAATTACCCAAAACACACAGCTAAAAACACCCAAGAATCAGAATCAGAATCAGAATCAGATTTATTGCCATTGTTCATGTAGTACACAAACTAGGAATTTCTCTCGGTGCAATGCTGCAACATTAAAACATGATAAGACTAGAAAAGCACTCGGAGAGCGCAGACCTCCGCCAAGCGCCACAATTCCCCCCATACAGTGTTTGTGTGTACGTTTTCAGATTCCTTGAGCATGTAAACATATGAGTAGCAATTGGATTCACAATGATTATTTGTTTATTTGACAAGGACAGTGCAATAAACACACAATTAATCAATGACAATCAATCTGATAGTGATAGGATTAGTGGTTCAGTAGTAAAAGCATTGCCTCCTTGGCGGAGGTAATAAACTGAAGTGTTGCTGTTGTATCCATCTCCTCCACTGACGGATGCAAATTGGGTAGACAGGTTGCCGTGGGTTTTATATTATATTATTTTTTGGGGGGTTGCGCTCCGCGGCAAACGAGAATTTAGAAGCTTCGCCGGCAGAGAGCTCGTTTTTGCGCAGCGCCTATGGCTGGCCGGGGAATTTCTGCCAAATGCGCAGCTCCAATGGCTGGCCGGGGAATTTCTGCCAAAGAATCCGTCGGCGGACAGCTGGCCGTGTGAGGTTTTGCAGTTGCGCGCAAACACAGGCACGCTGGCGGGCCCAAGCCAGCAGTGTTTTCCGCGTGCTTTTGTGCCTAAAACGTTGAAGAACGCGGAGTTTGTGTTGCAGACACGACGACCAGCGCCCTCCATTGCGCCTGCGCACATGTTGAAAATGGCTGTATATCACAGTGTTGAAAAATGCTTTAAAAAATTCCTATATCCAGACGGTGAACCAGATCACCCCCAAAATTTAATGAGTTCTTCCTTGTACCATTTCCAACAACGTCTGAAAGTTTCATGGAAATCCGTCCAAGACTTTTTGAGTTATCTTGCTAACCAACAGACAAACAGACAGACAGACAGACAGACAGACAGACAGACAAACAGACAAACACACAGACAAACCCCGGCAAAAACATTACCTCCTCCTGGCCTTTTCGGCCTGGCGGAGGTAATAAAGAGATAAACTAAAAAACTTACAGACTAAAAACATGCAATAAGTGTAGAATAATAAGTAACTAGAAAAGCACTCGGAGAGCGCAGACCTCCGCCAAGCGCCACAATTCCCCCCATACAGTGTTTGTGTGTACGTTTTCAGATTCCTTGAGCATGTAAACATATGAGTAGCAATTGGATTCACAATGATTATTTGTTTATTTGACAGGGACAGTGCAATAAACACACAATTAATCAATGACAATCAATCTGATAGTGATAGGATTAATGGCTCAGTAGTAAAAGCATTGCCTCCTTGGCGGAGGTAATAAACTGAAGTGTTGCGTCCATCTCCTCCACTGACGCATGCAAATTGGGTAAACAGGTTGCCGTGGGTTTTATATTACAGTGGTACCTCTACTTACAAATTTAATTCGTTCCGGAAGAATTCTCGTAACGTGAAAAATTCGTAAGTAGAGGCGCGTTTTACATGTAAATGCCGTAATCCGTTCCAAGCCCCCAAAATTCGGGCATAAATTTTTTATAAATCGTAAAAACGCATCAAAACATGTAACAAATACATGTTACAATTAGATTACTGCACAATAAACATAAAATGAGAGTTTAAAATGAGAGAAAGAATAATAAAAGAGAATAATAAAAGAGAAAGAATAATAAAAATTATGTTCATTTACCCTTTAACTGCTATCGTCGTCGACGTCGTCACCTTTTGCCTTCTTTGGTTCATGTTCTGATCCAAGGACGTTTGCTTTTGTCGGCTTGTAAGTGCTTCGTTTTGTTTTAATACCGTGCTGATCGTTGATGTATTACGGCCATATTCTTTGGCGAGATCAACCAAACGCATAAAGTTTTGGAAAAAAAAAAAAACTTCGTGGCCAATGGGATACCAGGAAGATGCTAGGCGATAGCCAATGGCAGAGCAGCTACAGGTATGTTTACGTTCGGTAAACTACGGAAGCTGCGAGGAGCGCGTACTTTTTTGCCTTTCGTATCCTGAAATTTTGTTCGTAACTAGAGGCAATATTTTCCCGTTGAGGCGTCTCGTAACCTGAAAATTCCATATGTAGAGACGTTCGTAAGTAGAGGTACCACTGTATATTGTAACGTGCTGCTCGACATGGCGACGTCCCACCGGGAGGTTCGAACTCACGCCTCCCGCTTTGGAGTCCCGCACTCTACCTGTGTCGCCAATAGGGTCAACCCACTTGGCAAGCCAAGTAGGGTGCTCATATTGAGTTCACTACAATATTATTTTTTGGGGGGTTGCGCGCCGCGACAAACGAGAATTTAGAAGCTTCGCCGGCAGAGAGCTCGTTTTTGCGCAGCGCCTATGGCTGGCCGGTGAATTTCTGCCAAATGCGCAGCTCCTATGGCTGGCCGGGGAATTTCTGCCAAAGAATCCGTCGGCGGACAGCTGCCCGTGTGAGGTTTTGCAGTTGCGCGCAAACACAGGCACGCTGGTGGGCCCAGGCCAGCAGTGTTTTCCGCGTCCTTTTGTGCCTAAAACGTTGAAGAACGCAGAGTTTGTGTTGCAGACACGACGACCAGCGCCCTCCATTGTGCCTGCGCACATGTTGAAAATGGCTGTATGTCACAGTGTTGAATGAAAAATGCTTTAAAAAATTCCTGTATCCAGACGGTGAACCGGATCACCCCCAAAATTTAATCAGTTCTTCCTTGTACCATTTCCAACAACGCCTGAAAGTTTCATGGAAATCCGTCCAAGATTTTTTGAGTTATCTTGCTAACCAACAGACAGACAGACAGACAGACAGACAAACAAACACACAGACAAACCCCGGCAAAAACATAACCTCCTCCTGGCCTTTTCGGCCTGGCGGAGGTAATAATAAAAATAACTTGAAAAGCACTCGGAGAGCGCAGACCTCCGCCAAGCGCCACAATTCCCCCCATACAGTGTTTGTGTGTACGTTTTCAGATTCCTTGAGCATGTAAACATATGAGTAGCAATTGGATTCACAATGATTATTTGTTTATTTGACAGGGACAGTGCAATAAACACACAATTAATCAATGACAATCAATGTGATAGTGATAGGATTAGTGGTTCAGTAGTAAAAGCATTGCCTCCTTGGCGGAGGTAATAAACTGAAGTGTTGCTGTTGTGTCCATCTCCTCCACTGATGGATGCAAATTGGGTAGACAGGTTGCCGTGGGTTTTATATTATATTATTTTGGGGTTGCGCTCCGCGGCAAACGAGAATTTAGAAGCTTCGCCGGCAGAGAGCTCGTTTTTGCGCAGCGCCTATGGCTGGCCGGTGAATTTCTGCCAAATACGCAGCTCCTATGGCTGGCCGGGGAATTTCTGCCAAAGAATCCGTCAGCGGACAGCTGCCCGTGTGAGGTTTTGCAGTTGCGCGCAAACACAGGCACGCTGGCGGGCCCAGGCCAGCAGTGTTTTCCGCGTCCTTTTGTGCCTAAAACGTTGAAGAACGCAGAGTTTGTGTTGCAGACACGACGACCAGCGCCCTCCATTGCGCCTGCGCACATGTTGAAAATGGCCCTATGTCACAGTGTTGAAAAATGCTTTAAAAAGTTCCTGTATCCAGACGGTGAACCGGATCACCCCCAAAATTTAATCAGTTCTTCCTTGTACCATTTCCAACAACGCCTGAAAGTTTCATGGAAATCCGTCCAAGACTTTTTGAGTTATCTTGCTAACCAACAGACAAACAGACAGACAGACAAACAAACAGACAAACCCCGGCAAAAACATAACCTCCTCCTGGCCTTTTCAGCCTGGCGGAGGTAATAATAATAATAATAATAATAATAATAATAATGAGTATTACTAGTCACAGCAGTTTTAAATAAATTAGCAAGTAGCAGATGATGTGGAGTACCACATAGTGCAGTCGATAATGCAACAGAAAAACAGTGATGAATGACATGAGTCTGGTTGAGCTGCTGTATATAGTGCACGAGAGTCAATAAGTCACTTAATGTTCAGCAGTCTGATGGCAGAGGGGAAAAAGCTGTTCATGTGCCGGGAGGTTTTAGTCTGAATGAATGGCTAAGAGCCAAACATTGGACTATTCTAAAGTGGCCTTCTACGAGCCCTGATCTAAATCCTATTGAACATCTGTGGAAGGAGCTGAAACATGCCGTCTGGAGAAGGCACCCTTCAAACCTGAGACAACTGGAGCAGTTTGCTCATGAGGAGTGGGCCAAAATACCTGCTGAGAGGTGCAGAAGTCTCATTGACAGTTACAGAAATCGTTTGATTGCAGTTATTGCCTCAAAAGGTTGTGCAACAAAATATTAAGTTAAGGGTGCCATCATTTTTGTCCAGGCCTGTTTCATGAGTTTGTTTTTTAAAATAATTCTGTTGAACCACAAAAAAAAAAAAAAAAAAAAAAAAAAATTGTGTTAACAGGCCTGAGGAGTTGTTAGTTCTGGCAGGTCAGTTGCGGTGGGGGGGGGGGGGGGAGACGTGCTGCTGATAAAGCCACGTCGTATCTTTAACCCTTTGGTTTCATCTCAGCAGCAGCTCTGTTTGAATTGTCCTCAGAAGGGAACATGTAAATGGACAGAGGTGTGAAGTTTGGCCCAGCTGTTCCCACTGATATCACGGGGGGAGATCTGTTGGGTGTCATGGGGTGTCATGTGTTTACTCTTCCTGGGTTAACTGGATTATTTCTCTGCTGGGGATCACCAATTTTTCTTCTTCTCCTTTTTCCCTGCTGATTAATGTAGATCTGCGGAATTTAACACCTCCGAACATCACCACTTAGTTCCTCCTCATGGCTGTCTTTTAAAAAAATAAGATAAGATAAGATAAGCCTTTATTAGTCCCACAACGGGGAAATTCCAGGATTGGAATTGGCTTGGATTGGATTGGAAATGGCCAACACACGCCAATTTATCACATCCTTTGTCCATGTAAATTAGAAACATTCTTTTGTAAATGTGAGGATTTTTCTCACACTGTTAATTTGCAGGATTTTCCTGCAGAATTAGAGCCATTTTACTCAGAAATGTGCAGCTTCTTACTTGAAAATTTACAGCTTTTTATTATTCATAATTTTGCAACTTTTTCCTCATGAATTTTGAACTTTTCTTACTCTTGAATTTGCAGTTTAAAAAAAAAGCTTAAACTTGCAGCATTTTACTCAAATCTTATATCTGCAGCGTTTTTAGGTTGTAAACAGTTGGGAATTTACACCTTTTTTTTAATCTTTTTGCTAAAGTTGCAGCTTTTTACCCATAAAACTCCACTTTTTTGGTCAGAAATTGGCAGCTTTTAACCGAGACTTACATTACCCCCCCTTTTTTTTTTTTTTGTATCAGCTCAGGCATTGGCTTGCTTGCTACCAGATAACCATGAAAACCGGTACTACCTGTCTCATGGGTCGGGCCGTCGGCGACTGAACCGGCATCCCCACCCTTCTGAGGGCGTGGAGGGTGAAACAGGGCATCCTGGCAGAACTAAAAACAATATCTGCCACAGGTCTGTGGTGGACCACTCCCAGTTACACGGGGTGAGACTGGACATCCTGGCAGATAAACACATCTGTCGCAAAGTCTGTGGTGGACTGTGCCAGTTGGTGCATTGTGACATGCACTACACAAAGAGCAGAGATAAACAAACCTATCATCTGGTCAGTCACTGCAACAGATACTGGAGTCAGTTTGTCTTGGCTTGTCCTTGTCACTGATAATATCTTTATCTGCCAAGAATGTGCTGCTAGTCCAGCAAAAGCTAGCAGTACTCAAATACTTTGCAAGCAGTTTCATGAAATGGTCAATCAGAAAGCAACTCATACCGGCTCGGATGTCGCCCGGGCTTACAAGGTCCGTGCTGATCTGTTCACACTCCGACAGGCAACGAAAAGTAAGCTAGGAGCAGGAAGACAAAAGAAGAGGAAAATAGCAACCTTGTGTGTAGCAGGATGGAATGCACACACTCTGTTGGACAGAACAACATCACAGCACCCAGAAAGACAGACCACGCTTGTGGCCCTGGAAATGAACAGGTACAATGTAGACATACCTGTACTTAGTGAAACAAGATTGCCTGGATATGACAGCTTGGAAGACCATGGGTACATCTTCTTTTGGAGTGGGAGATCAACTCAAGAAAGGAGAGAAGCAGGGGTGGGCTTTGCAGTTAGAAAGGAGATAGCAGCAATGCTTGATGAGGAACTGGTGCCAATCAACGATAGGATAATGACTATGAGACTCCCATTACAGCGGAAGATGTATGCCATACTCATCAGTGTATATGCCCCAACAATGACCAACACAGAGGAGGTGAAGGAAGAGTTCGACAGTGATTTACGTGAGACTGTCAGGCGTGTACCGACTGAAGACAGGCTGATACTCGTTGGAGATTTCAATGCCAGAGTTGGTTTGGACACCGAGAAATGGAAAGGAGTGCTAGGCAGTCATGGAGTAGGCAAGTGCAATGCTAATGGAGAACTTCTACTTGCACTATGTTCAGAGTACAACCTTGTGATAACCAACACTCTATTTAAGCACAAGGATACACACAAGAAGACATGGATGCACCCAAGATCCAAGCACTGGCACTTATTAGACTACATCATAGTCAGGCAGAGAGACAGAAGGGATGTATTGGACACCAGAGCAATGAGAGGCACGGACTGTGACACTGATCATGTTATGCTGAGATCTAGATTAAGGATTTGGAGACAAAAACAGCACTGCAGGACGGGTGCAAAGCCACCACGGAAGCTAAACACTAGTGCACTGAAAGGCCAAAAGAAGCAGGAAGAACTTACACAGGAAATGGATGAAAACTTGAAAGACTGGGACAGCAACAACCCAGAGAATGACATTCAGTAGAAGAGAAATGAACAACACTGAAGGATACGGTGTATCAGACTGCGAGTGATGTATTAGGCTACCCTGGGAGGAAACATCAAGATTGGTTTGATGAGCATGATGAACACCTGAAGAAACTACTAGAAGCGAGGAATACAGCTCGGCAGGAAAATCTACAGTGTACCACAAGGTCGAAGAAGAAGAAATACTCAAAGGATCAGAGTGAGCTACAGAAGTACACCAGAGAGATGAAGTTCAACTGGTGGGATGAAAAAGTGGAGAAACTTCAAACTGCAGCAGACAGGAAGGACATGAAAACATTCTTCACAGGTTTGAGAGAAATCTACGGCCCTAAACCAAGAGGATTGATCCAACTAAAGGCTATGGATGGTGAAACGGTTTTGCAGGAGAAAGACAAGATCCTGGACAGATTTGCAGACCACTTTGACCAACTACTAAACAACCCTGGAGATCTCACTGAAGAGGCTAAAGAAGCTCTAGTGCAGCGACCAGCTGTATCAAGTCTGGATGAACCACCAAATTTTGATGAACTAATGGCAGCTATCAGGACAACACAGGATGGTAAAGCTCCAGGAAGGGATGGAATTCCAGCAGAAGTGTGGAAATTTGGTGGTATTCAGCTGACCAACTGCCTGCACAAGCTCATTCAAGAGATATGGGATGCCCAGAAAGTACCTCAAGACTGGAAGGATGCAAGTATTGTGCCTTTGTTCAAGAAAGGTGACAGGAAGGATTGTGGAAATTACCGAGGTATATCACTGCTAGCCACTGGTGGTAAGATTCTCTCACATGTACTACTTAACAGACTCAGTGAACACATCTCGCAGAATGTACTACTGGAAACCCAGTGTGGCTTTAGAAGTGGAAGAAGCACAATGGACATGATTTTCTGCTTGAAACAGGTTCAAGAAAAGTGTATTGAACAGAACATGCCGCTTTATGTGGTGTTCATAGACTTCAGTAAAGCCTTCGATACTGTTTCGCGACAAGGACTTTGGCAGGTACTCAAGAAATATGATTGTACAGAGAAGTTTGTCAGCCTGATCGAGGCACTCCATACAGGTATGCAAGCAAACGTGGCAATGAGTGGTTCAGTATCTAAAGACTTTTCAGTAAGCAACGGGGTGAAACAAGAGTGTGTGTTGGCACCTATACTCTTCTCACTATATCTGGCAGCCATGCTTGAGGTGGCCTTCAAAGACACTTCAGAAGGAGTATACATTCAAACAAGGAAAGAAGCAGACCTGTTCAATGTAGCACAGTTTAAAGCCAAGAGTAAGACATCGATAAAGGTAGTAAGAGAAATACTCTTTGCCGACGACAGTGCTCTAGTTGCACACAGTGTGGAAGATATGCAATCTTTAGTGGAGAAATTTGCAAGAGTAGCTAGCCAATTCAGCCTCCAAATCAACATCAAGAAGACAGAGTGCCTTTATCAACCACCAAAGTTCCAATTATCAACATCACTACCAGAAGAGATCAGCATTGGTACAGAGCCACTAGTCAAGTGCAAGACTTTCAAATACCTAGGGAGTACTGTTTCAGAGAATGCTAGGTTGGAGGATGAACTATCTCTCAGAATGGGAAGAGCAAGCGCTGTGTTTGGAAACTTGAGGGAGAGACTGTGGAACAATCGACGTGTCTATCCGTGTGAAATGCAAAGTGTACAGAGCGACAGTACTGGCTACTCTATTGTATGGTGCTGAAACTTGGACTGTCTACAGAATGCAGGTGAAGAAACTACACGCGTACATGATGAGACACCTTCGAGCCATAATGAACATCTCATGGAAAGACAAGATAACCAACACAGAAGTGTTGAAACGAGCTGGTCTACCATCAATGGAGGACATGCTAATACAGATGAACCTGAGATGGCTCGGACATGTTGAGAGGATGGACCACCAGCGTCTCCTTCGGCAGTTACTCTACTCACAGTTATGCGAGGGCAAACGCAATCAGGGTAGACCAAGGCTCAGATTTAAAGACACTGTAAAAAGAAACTTGAAGAAGTTGGACATAGACAGGAGTTCCTGGCAGCGGAAGGCTAAGGACAGAGCTGTGTGAAGGAATCTGATCAGACCTAAATGAAACAGTCATTGTCGCCCACGACAGACTGCTATGATGATGATGAATCAGCTTTTGCTGGATGTGCCTAGGTCAAGGTATAAACAGCGGGGTGACTGCGCCTTTTCTGTTGTCGCCCCCAGGCTCTGGAATAATCTCCCCCCTGACCTACGTGCTATCTCTGACCTGGCCCTTTTTAAATCAGAACTTAAAACATATTTGTTTAGGATGGCTTTTAATACCCAGTAGTGGTGATATTTGTCTTGGCATTTGTTTTTATTTTATTATCATTTTTAGGTATTTATTCTTATTTCTTTGCTTATGTTATTTTTTTTAATGCTGTGTGTGTTTTTAATGCTGTTTAATTTTCTGTAAAGCACTTTGGTCACCTACGGGTTGTTTTAAAGGGCTATATAAATAAAGTACATTACATTACATTACATAATAATAGTAATAATTAATTAATTAGTTTTTTGGGGGGATGGGGTGGGGGTGGCAGAAAGTTCAGTTCTGTTTCTTCACCTCTGTTTATACTGTAGGTGACAAGGAAGAATGGGACCAGCAGTGTATTTGCTATTCTGAGCTCATAAGCGACCTTGATAAGTTGGATGTGTGTATGGATCAGATGCAAGAAGAACAAGAAAAATGGACAATCCAGGCAGGCGATTGCTCAACAAACCTCCATACTATGGTCAGAACAAAAGCTTTACAATTTATTGATTGGCACTGTTAGATGAATTGTTGTTTCCATATGTATCCATCAACTGAAAAAATGTTTGCACTGATGAGCTTTGAAAAGTCTTGCTATAGAAATCTGATGCCAGCTTGGTGCTGTGAGATACACTGTAAAATGCTGTTGTCAAAATGTAAATAACAAGGCTGTGGTTATTCACTTTTCAGGACAGAGAGCTGGGACAGAGAGAGTCATGGGAGCAGTGTTGTTCCAGACAGACTGAGTTGGAGGCTGCTCTGAATCCTCTGCACTTTGTCAGACAAATTTCTCAACTGCGTGCTGACACTGCCCAAGTAAAAGTGCACAGACACACAAAATATAAGAAAACCTTAAAATGTACTACAAAAATGAGCAATGTGTTTCCTTTCCCTTTTTGTCTAGGCAATGCTGTGTGGAAACTTTTGGTTTAAAGAATATGGTCTGGGTCATTGCAGTGGACACAAAACAAACACACCGGCTGTAGTTTTTCTTCAACAAAAAGCTTTGCCACTGCTAGAAAAGCTGAACCAGCTCCTAGAAGAAAAGCAGCCAACAAGTTTCTCACCCAACACATGTAATCAGCATGTATCTGGTACAAAAGCAGTGGCAGTTTCTGCTATGTTACTATGACTGAGATTATTATCTATTTATTCAGGTGCTTAAGATTACAGTAATATTTCTGCTTTGTTACAAAAACCACTAACAAAATGAAAAAGATTAGGGGATGGATAAACCTTTTGCAAGTTAAAGCTCTGTCCCTCTGCTGTCTCACTTCAAGTAGTTATTTTCACAGCCTCTAGAGGTCTTTGCTCTTTTTTTAAACATGTAACTCTAAGGCGTAATTCTTGATAGTATTGTTGTTTTCTGTTGGATAGTCTCCCCAGCAGGATTGTCAGTGTTGTAAACTGAAACTGAATTTACCAATGCAAGTATTTTTTGTCACCTTTATCTGTTCCCAATACAAATAATCTAAAATAATTTCTCAGTTGCGCCAGGCTGACCTCAACTGATATGTTGATTGAAATCTATTCATTATTATTATTATTATTATTTTTAAGTTATTATTAATAAAGAAACAAAGCTTAAGTGTGATGATCCCTTTTCATAGTAGGGCAAAAAGTGTTCTGTTACCAATGTTTCCATCTGACTTACTCTGTAGGAAGGGACACATGATTTTTGACTGTCTTTATAATTAATACAGGTACATCTCAACAAATTAGAATATCATCAAAAAGTTAATTTATTGCAGTAATTCAATTCAGAAAGTGAAACTCATATATCGTATAGATTCATTACACACAGAGTGATACATTTCAAACACTTATGTAATGGTTTTGACAGGGCTGCAGCCCCTATCCACACTTTATGTTTCTGTTCTGACCCATTTATCATGTTTGATGTGTTTTCCGTCTGTGTGTGTACCGCCCCACCCATCCTGTGCTGCCTGATGGCCTTGATGGTGCTCACCTGTTCTGTTTTGTCCTGATTGATCCGCTGTCTATATATGTGCATTTTCGTTCTGTGTCCGTTGCTGTTTCCTCTGTGTTCTTCAACTGTCTCTACACCATGAAGTGTGAGTGATATTCTTCATGTGATCTGGATTAAGGGTCATATTATTCCTGCCCATGCACAGTGTTTATTTCCATTCTCCACCTCATTGTTAAGTATGGTTTTGTGGAGAGTGTAAATAACAGAAACAGATTTATGCAGCAGACGACTTTATTCACTCTCACATCAGTCATACACAGAAAAAGCATGTCTCAATACACCAGGGGTTCTCCCTTATATCAACCACCCATCTCACATCTGCATGACATCTCGCATCACAATACATTCATCCCTTCTCCCCCAACTCCTTCTTCCTGCCATCTCACCATAATCTCCATCCCTATTGTCCTTCTCTGTTTACCCTCTGCATCCATTCTAAGATGATTAACCCAGCCTCTACAGTTTACCAGATTCTCCTGGCGAGTGGGTCCTCTCCTCCTTTGCCCAGAAGGAGTAAACGCAAACGTGACAATTTATTGCTTTTATTTTGAGGACTATGGCTTACAGCCTATGAAAACCCTCTCTTTTGTATGTTTCCTGGCAAACCACGCACACACACACTCTTGTGCTCACACGCGTACACATATAGCACACTTATGCACATTCTTTCTTGTCCCCCCACTCCTTCATCCCCCACCTTTTCTGACCACTTCATATCTCTTTAATTCCCTCCCCATTCTGTCCTGTCAGATCAAGGATATGTAAGACAATATAAAATAAAGTATTAAAGTTATTATATAACAAGAGGAGTCTATAAATCCTATTTATATACAGCATATATTAAATATGAGCAGAGCTCCTTTGACCAAAGTAAATTTGTTTGGCACAGTCAGGCAAATAGATTTCTCTTCTGCTTGCTAAGCTGCTGAACAAGACAGGTTAAAAAAAGATAATACCACACAGATTTTCAATGGGGTTTAGGTCAGGCGAATTTGCTGGCCGGTCAAGCACAGTGATACCACAGCCATTAAACAAGGTATTGGATTGGTACTTTTGGCAGTGTGGGCAGGTACCAAGTCCTGCTGGAAAATGAAATCAGCATCTCCATAAAGCTTGTAGGCAGAGGGAAGCATGAAGTGCTCTAATATTTCCTGGTAGATGGCTGTGTTGACACTGGACTTGATAAAACACAGTGGACCAACACCAGCAGATGACAAGGCTCCCCAAATCAGGTGCCAAGTCCCGCCATATGGAAATCAAGATCCCAGAGTCTAGAGGAAGAGTGGAGAGGCACAGAATCCAAGTTGCTTGAGGTCCAGTGTGAAGTTTCTGTTACATGTGAGAATTGGGTCTCGGGATTTGCCGTAGCCTAGTCGAGGGGGTTGGGGGCTGTGACATCAGGCAGGCTACGGCAAGAGTATATACTGTGTTCTTCTCATAAATAAAGAGAGTTCAGTGTTCAGTGGAAGAAGGCTCTTGTCTCACATTATTCAGATATAACATTTGGCAACAAGGACAGAAATGGGCACGTGTATCAAGGAGCCACCTCCATTTCTGCAGTCTCCGGGCACACCGGCTATACCGTGGGCCTGCTGGAGAGGGATATTCAATGTATATGTGGCTGCGGCCGGCCTGAGTGGCACCAGTGAGGAGAGACGAAGGAACCTGTTGGTCCACTACCTCGGCGTAGAAGGGCAGCGAATATTTTTGGGGCTGTGCAGCAACAGTTCGCTGGAAGGCAGTTTGGAACTGTTGGACAGCACCTTTGGAGAACACTCCACTGTCAGAGAGCGGAGGTATGGATTTTTTGACCGCCAACAGCGAACGGGTGAGTCCACTCAGGCTTTTATTACGGAGCTCCACAGCCTAGCTAAGGAATGTGCCTTCGGGCCTATTGAGGATGAGCTAGTCTGGGATAAGCTAGCCCACAGCACTAACAATGTGTGGTTAAAGAACAAGCTACGGCTAACCAAAGACGCTGTCTCGCTAGAACACGTGTTGGACATGGTTAGAAGGATGGAGTCTACAGCACTGTGGAGTCTTCTGGTGCTAGCTAGTGGAAAAGTATCCACCCAAGTCTTTGCGCCGGACACAGGCGTTAGCATGCTAGCTAATCCTCGGGGGTGAATTTACAAAAGGTGGCGAACTAGGGCATGGGGCAGGGCCTATACTATCATGGCTAGCTCTTTGGCGGCGGAGTCCAGTGACACGGGATGAGTGTGTGTGGCATGCACAGGGAAGGAGCCGTTGAAGTGGTACGTGCTTAAGCTTGATGGAGTCAACGCGCCACTTATGGTGAACTCAGGGTCCAGCAGGTCCATTCTGTGCATGGCTAAGCTGAAGAGGCTGTTCCCAAAGAAAATCATCAATACTGGGGCAGTAAAGATGTTCTGCTACGGCCACGCAGCGATTGAAATGGCGGGTACGGTTGACTTTTCGGTGATGTGCAGGACGAAGCCGGTGCCCACGTTTTCTTTTCAAGTAGCACGCCAGGGGGCAGACCTGTTTGGAATAGATCTCCTGGGTGAGCTGGGACTCTCCATCAAGGACCCAGAAGGCTCGACGGTGCTGACTGTTTACCCCGATTGGCATCTTTGTTGGCCGGCGTTGTTCACAGGCCTGGGGTGCCTCAGCACATTTCATCACCGCCCGCTCATAGATCTGAGTGTAGCGCCAAAGATCCAGCCACTATGGTGGCTTCCCCTCACGCTACGGGATGATGTCACAGTGGAGCTAACCAAACTGTTGGAAGCGGGCATCATCGAGAGGGTGGATGCTTTACCCTGGATATCTAACATCGTGGTGGCCAAGAATAAATTGGGGGGGGCATCAGACCGTGTATAGATCTCAGGATGGTGAATAAGGTGATCATCCCGGACAAGTGTCCACTCCCATCGATGGAGGAGCTCATGGCGACGTTCAGTGGATCACAAGTATTCATGAAGCTGGACCTTCATCAGGGTTACTTGCAGGTGCCCCTTCATCCTGCCAGCAGGAACCTGATGGCGTTTGTGACCCGCATGGTTTTTTTTTTAGGTACACTCGGATGCTGTTTGGCTTGAGCTCAGCACCCAGTTGCTTCCAGAAGAGTATGTCAATGATCCTAGCCAGTTTCAAGGGCGTGGTAGCATATCTGGATGACATCGTGGTGCATGGCGCAGCGTGGAAGGAGCACAATAATCGGTTGGAACGAGTCCTGATGGTACTATGAGAGCACAGGGTAACTCTGAATGGAGAGAAATGCATCTTCGTGGCAGACTCCATAGAGTTCGTGGGGTTCCGGCTGACGGGGAGGGGGATACAACCTCTACAGTCAAACGTGGAGGTGGGTCCTACGCCTCCTAGAATCTTCAACGCCCGCACAAATTTCTTCATTTCTGGGCATGGTGAATTTCTATGGGTGTTTCCTTCCCCGCTACTTGGAGACGACTGAGCCCCTCCGGACCCTGGTGAAACAGGATGCACCATGGGAATGGACTCCTGCCTGCTTGGTGGCGGTTGCCAAGCTGAAACGGCAACTCACCTCTCCTCCGGTGTTGGCCCATTTTGACCCAAATCGGTCAACTATCGTGACCTGTGATGCCTCTGGCTTTGCAGTGGGGGCAGTTATGTCCCAAGTGCAAGACGGTACGGAACGACCGTTGGCGTTCGCATTGAGGTCCCTCCCAGCAGCTGAACAAAAGTATGCTGTGGGTGAGAGGGAGGCACTTGCCTGCATCTGGGCATGTGAGCGGTGGCATATTTATCTCTATGGGCATCATTTTACCCTGAGGATGGACCACCGAGCGCTCACGGCACTGCTGGAGACGTTGGGTTTGGGACACAGGCCTCTGAGGATCCACAGGGGGATGGAACTGCTGAGGGCCTACAATTTTACTACTCAGGTCACCCCTGGCAAAGATAACATAGTGGCGGATCTCCTGTCCCGCGCCACGACTGACATAACGCACGGCTCAGGAGACACACACGCAGGCTCAGGGTAGATTTAATAGCTTTATTGAACAACAAGAGTGTGTGGCTGCGTGTCTGTGAGATAAGAATGTATTGGTGGTGGGCGTCTGCGTCAGGCACAGGGGCAGGAAGCCGTTCAGTCGGACAACCCTAAGAGAGGAAGCAGAGGGAGAAGAGTAACGGGCACCACACCAATACACATGACTAAGACAGTTTGCTGGCTTACTTGGTTTGAGCAGGTGGCTGGCATTAACAAGGGCGTAGCCCGGGAGACAGCAACCTGGAGCGCCTGTAGCAGCAGCGAGGAAGCAGCGGCGAGGAGACGAGGTCCGCCGCCGGGGAATCCACCTGTGCACAGGGGAGAAGGCTGGGAGAAAGAGAGGTAAGTGAAGCTTACTCAGGTTTCCTTGCTTGGAGAAGGGGGTTCCTTGCAGCAAGAGATGCCGATGAGATCAGACGGCTTCAGGCCGAAGCCCAGGGCAGAGTGTGTTAAATACCTCGCCGCTGACGAGGTGCAGGTGTGCGCACAGCTGGCGCCGCTGATGAGCGGCGAGTCATGACAACGGCCAACTCCATACTATTGGACGACGACACTGACGATGACCCAGCTGAGGCAGATCTGGTTAATGCACTACACGGGGCCCTCACGGATATAGTATCGCCCCAAGAACTTCGGGCGGAGTCAGAACGAGACCCCGTGCTGTCATAACTGTGCTCGGTGATTAGAGGGGGTTGGCCTGCAAAAGTACAGGGCGAGTTGGCACCTTTCCACCAAGTTAAGGATGAACTGAGCTGCTGGAATGATGTGTGTGTGGCGAGAGGACACTGCACGTTGATCCCAATGTCCCTGAGACCGCATGTCCTGGTGATGCTCCACGAGGGCCACTTGAGTGTGGTCAGAGTAAAACAACACAACAGGGATTCAGTTTGGTGGCCGGGTATTGATAAGGATATTGAAACGATGGTGAAACACTGTGTACCGTGTTTGGAGAATGGGAAGACAGGCGGACCACGGATGGCCCTTGGAGACACAAAGAGTTGGACATCTGTGGTGAGCTGCATGCAGCACCCTTGAACAGCCAGTTCTTGCTCGTGGCCTATGATTTATTTTCAAAGTGGATGGAGGTACTGCTGACAAACTCGGTTACGACAGACATGGTTACAGGCTTTCTCTCGTCACTGCTTGTCAGATGGGGGGTACCGAATACAATTATGACTGACAATGGCCCACAGTTCACCTCTGGAGCTTTGAGGAGTTCTTGAGCGGTAAGGGTGTGGAACACATCAAGACCGCGTTCTACCATCCCCAGGCCAATGGGGGCATTGAACGGTTTAACAAGACACTGAAAATTGGACTGAGGGCTCATTTAGCGGATAGCTTTGCATTCCCGGATGCCCTCCAGAACACACTACTCCACTATAGGGTGACGACCCATGCCACGACAGGCCGCTCCCCAGCATATCTCATGCTGGGACGTGAAATGCTTCTGCCTTTGGATCGACTGAGGCCGCCAACGGCTCATTCCCCAGGAAATGTAGATTCTATATGGGACCATGTTGCTGCACAACAGCATAAGATGAAACGTTGGCTCGACAGGAAGCACAGAGCGAGAGCCCACGGACTGAAGGTGTCAGACAAGGTGTGGATTAGACACCCTAACTGCACCCATAAGCTACAGCCAATATGGACAGGCCCCTTGCGGCTCAAGAGGCGACGGGGCCAGGACACGTTCGAGCTCATAGACGGGTCGCGGTGGCACTCCAGCAGACTCAGAAAGTCGCCACCGGAGCAGAGGACTGGAGCTACGATGAGGCAGTCTGATGTGAGCTGGGACTGGAATGGTGAAGACTCCCAGGCGAGGCCAACGGTGCCCGGTGCAGAGTCCCCACCTAGAGGACACCCGGCTAGGGTTCGTCAGAGGCCCAGGTACGGTGGTGCAGTGGTTAGCACTGTTGCCTTACAGCTAGAAGGTTCCTGGTTCAAATCCCCAGGCTGACAGGGGTTGGAACCTTTCTGTATGGAGTTTGCATGTTCTCCCTGTGCTGCGTGGGTTTACTCCGGGGGCTCCGGTTTCCTCCCACAATCCAAAGACATGCATGTTAGGTTAATTGGTTGTTCTAAATTGTCCCTAGATATTTGTTTCCTATAGGCCCTTAGAATAGAGGGTTAGTACTAGTAAAAAAGCGCTTTGAGTGGTCTTTGTGACTAGAAAAGCGCTATATAAGTGCAGGTTAGTTAGTTAGTTAGTACCTGGAGGACTATGTGTTGAGGACAGCAATATGTTGACGCCTGTTGGGACTAAGCGGCAGAATAATCCACTCCAACATGGTGGGGCGTTCTGGTAGTCTACCTAGACTACCTAGACTACATTTGGTTGGTTTAGGTTCACCCAGTTAGCGTTACACACACACACACACACACACACACATATATATATATATATATATATATATATACACTACCGTTCAAAAGTTTGGGGTCACCCAGACAATTATTTTGCGTTTTCCATGAAAAGTCACACTTATTTACCACCATGAGTTGTAAAATGAATAGAAAATATAGTCAAGACATTGACAAGGTTAGAAATAATGATTTGTATTTGAAAAAATAATTTTTTCCTTCAAACTTGGCTTTCGTCAAAGAATCCTCCATTTGCAGCAATTACAGCATTGCAGACCTAACATGATTGCACAAGGGTTTTCTAATCATCCATTAGCCTTCTGAAGCAATGGGCAAACACATTGTACCATTAGAACACTGATGTGATAGTTGCTGGAAATGGGCCTCTATACACCTATGTAGATATTGCACCAAAAAACAGACATTTGCAGCTAGAATAGTCATTTACCACATTAGCAATGTATAGAGTGTATTTCTGATTAGTTTAAAGTTATCTTCATTGAAAAAAGTGCTTTTCTTTCAAAAATAAGGAAATTTCGAAGTGACCCCAAACTTTTGAATGGTAGTGTATATATATATATATATACTGTATATATACTGCTCAAAAAAACAAAGGGAACACTTTGAAAACACATTAAAAAGTGTTCCTTTAATCTGAGTAAGCTGGACTAGTCTGCCACATTTTCGATATCCAGCTTATTTTTTCCCATTAAAATCTGATGTGTTTTCAAAGTGCTCCCTTTATTTTTTTGAGCAGTATATAATCACTTACATTACTGTTAAGGTACATGATAATATGTTTGTTGTTTCATTTTAAAGGGGTTCTGTGTCTTTGTGAAGGGAGGGGAAATGTTACATGTGAGAATTGGGTCTTGGGGCTTGCCGTAGCGTAGTCGAGGGGGTTGGGGGCTGTGATGCTATGGCAAGAGGATATAATGTGTTCCGCTCATGAAAAAAGGGAGTTCAGTGTTCAATGGAAGAAGGATCTCGTCTCACATTATTCAGATATAACAATTTCCACAGTCTGTGATGACTTGGGAAGCCATATTATCTGCTGGTGTTTGTCCATTGCGTTTTATCAATTCCAAAGTCCCTGTAGCCATCTACCAGGAAATTTTAAAGTACTTCATGCTTCCCCCAACTGATAAACTTTATGGAGATGATGATTTCAAAATTCGATTTTTTTGAGAAACTCAATTTTTTGTTTTCATTAGCTGTAAGCCATATGGCTACGCACTAGCTTGAAATACTGTATGTTACTCTGTGTGTAATGAATCTATGTAATATATGAGTTTCACTTTTTGAATATAATTACTACAATAAATTAACTTTTCAATGATATTCTTATTTATTGAGATTCACCTGTAGATTATGAAGTGTTTTACACCTAAGTTTAATTGCCACAACAAAACACTAAAATATTCCTGCACCTTAATACCACAAATAGTTTAACATTATAATTTGATACATAATGTGTTAAAGCCACACTAAAATCAAGGTTAAAAATATCTCCAAAATCATTTTGGAGACATCAACCTTTGATTGGGTGAATGTCACTTCCACCATACCCTGAGTGGGCTTGCAATACCTGCAACAGCTCTATGTAATGTTCCCATTTCTGGTTGGAACACTGAAAAGACTACAGCTGGCACATTTTACAGCCTGAATTCCATTAGCCAGTAATATAACTAACACAGCACCCTGTGATTGGCTTTTGGGACTCTGGCAATACCATGTGTTAGTTGTAGTCTTTTCCATGTTCCTACCAAGAATAGGAAAGTTACATATTGCTGCTTTAACAGTGAATACAGTTAAATCAAGTTTTAGCAAGAGAAGCAACAGAATGAGCTCAGTAGTTGTTCTAGTCTTCTGAAGAGAGATTTTCCAACAATAAGAATATGAATATCATGTTGTCGAACATAACAGGATTCACCACTGAAGTTCAATGAAAATTTGCAGGTTTGTCTGCCAAGCCGACATATGGATTGGAGATTCCCTCCAGAGTTTGGACAGCCTCTGTACCTGTTGTTAAAGGTGTGCATTTAGGATTAATTTACAGAGATGAAAATAAGTATTGAACACATCAGCATTTTTCTCATTAAACATATTTCTGATGGAGCCATTGACCCAAGATTTTCACCAGATTTCAGCAACAACCCAAGTAATCCATACATAAAAGAAAAGAAATAGATAGATAGATAAATAGATGTACTTTATTGATCCCAAACTGGGAAATTACAGTGTAACAGCAGCATGACAGTTGACAGCCAAACAACAGAAACACACACATGACAGACAAAGGGATTACCCATGGAGAGTAAAAACTAACATGACTATAAAACCTATATACATCATAGTTTAATATATGATGACCCGTATAAACACATGAATCATCCCATTGCACAAAGAAGGACTATCAGGAGCAGAGTGAAAAGTGATGTACCAGTTAGTCTGTAAGATGCAGTGTGGCAGCAAATCAAGGCA
The DNA here is from genome assembly GCA_020510985.1 of Pholidichthys leucotaenia. NCBI lineage: Eukaryota > Metazoa > Chordata > Actinopteri > Cichliformes > Pholidichthyidae > Pholidichthys > Pholidichthys leucotaenia. Next base: position 206,535,406 of record CM035847.1, on the reverse strand, counting down.
ACTGTATTCAGAAAACAAATGATATTTAATAAAGTGGAATGACACAGGGAATAAGTATTGAACACACTTGGTGAAATTCATTTAATATTTAGTAGAAAAGCCTTTGTTGGTAGTAACAGCTTCCAGATGCTTCTTGTATGGAGAAACTAGGTGCAGGTATTGCTCAGGAGTGATTTTAGCCTATTCTTCCACACAAACTGTCTTCAAGTCTTAAAGGTTCTGTGGGTGTCTTTTATGAACTCTGATCTTCAGTTTGTTTCATAGATTTTCAATTGGATTCAGGACAGGTGACTGACTGGAACATTCTAGCAGCTTTATTTTCCTTCTCTGGAGCTAGTTGAGAGTTTCCTTGGCTGTGTGTTTCGGATCATTGTCTTGCTGAAATGTCCACCCTTGTTTCATATTCAGCATCTTGGCAGAAGGCAACTGGTTCTTATCAAGGATGTGTCTCTACATTTCTCCATTCATCTTTCCTTCAATTATATGAAGTCTGCCCGTACCATGTACTGAAAAACACCCCCACACCATGATGGGATGTGCAGTGCCATTTCTCCTCCAAACAAGCTGTGTGCTGTGGCATCCAAAAAGTTCAATTTTGGTCTCATCTGACCAGACTATACAGTATTCTCCCAGTATTTTACTGGCTTTCCCAAATGTGCAGCAAACTTTAAACATGCTTTTTCTTCAGCAATGGAGTCTTATGAGGTGAGTGGGCACAGAGCCCATGTCGGCTGAGTGCATTACTTATTGTTTTCTTTGAAACAGCAGTACCTGCTAACTCTAGGTCTTTCTAGAGCTCTCCACGAGTGGTCTTTGGCTCTTGGATAACTCTTCCGATAACTCTTTTGACTCCGTCATAAATCTTGCGAGGAGCTCCTGATTGTGGCCGGTTTATAGTAAAATGATCTTTCCACTTCTGAATGATGGCTCCAACAGTGCTCACTGGAACATCCAGTAGTTTAGAAATGTGCTTATAATCAGTGTCATCATTATGTTTTGCAACAACAAGGTTGCAAAGGTCTAGAGAGAGCTCTTTGCTTCTACCCATTATGAGTTCTTTGTGGTGTCACAATCTGATATTCACAGACCTTTTTAAAAGCTGTCAGGACTTAACCAGCTGAAATTAATCTGCACTGATGGGGATGGCTTCCTAAATTCTCATGGATTTCAGCTGGTTTCTTGGCTTTCTATGCCTTTTTGCACCTCTTTTTCTGCATGTGTTCAATACTTTTTTGCTGTGTCATTCCACTTTATTAAATATAACTTGTTTTCTGAACACAGTTGCCTTGATTTCTTTGTATGTATGGATTACTTGGGTTTTTACTGATATCTATTGAAAATCTCAGATCAATGGCTCCATCAGAAATATGTTTAATGCAAAAAATGTTGACATGTTCAATACTTATTTTCCCTGCTACAAACAATGTATGTATGTATGCAAAATACTGTGAATTTTATTGATGGTCAAAATACAAGATAAAGATATTTTGGTGAAAATGCACCCTGTTGAACTAATAAATTAATGTTAAAGAACTGAATTTACTGAACAAAACTGAATTTTCCTCACCTAAACTGATAACCTATTTACAATGGGGTAAAAAAGTATTTAGTCAGCCACCAATTGTGCAAATTCTCCCACTTAAAAGATGAGAGAGGTCTCCAATTTTCATCATAGGTATACCTCAACTATGAGAGACAAAATAAGAAAAAAAAATCCAGAAAATCACATTGAAGGATTTTTAATGAATTAATTGGTAAATTCCTCGGTAAAATAAGTATTTGGTCAATAACAAAAGTTCATCTCAATACTTTGTTATATACCCTTTGTTGGCAATGACAGAGGTCAAACGTTTTCTGTAAGTTTTCCACACACTGTTGCTGGTATTTTGGCCCATTCCTCCATGCAGATCTCCTCTAGAGCAGTGATGTTTTGGGACTGTCACTGGGCAACACGGACTTTCAACTCCCTCCAAAGATTTTCTATGGGGTTGAGATCTGGAGACTGGCTAGGCCACTCCAGGACCTTGAAATGCTTCTTACGAAGCCACTCCTTCATTGCCCGGGTGGTGCGTTTGGGATCATTGTAATGCTGAAAGACCCAGCCACGTTACATCTTCAATGCCCTTGCTGGTGGAAGGAGGTTTTCACTCAAAATCTCACGATACATGGCCCCATTCATTCTTTTCTTTACACGGATCAGTCGTCCTGGTCCCTTTGCAGAAAAACAGCTCCAAAGTATGATGTTTCCACTCCCATGCGTCACAGTAGGTATGGTGTTCTTTCTCCTCCAAACACGACAAGTTGAATTTTTACCACAAAGTTCTATTTTGGTTCCATCTGACCATATGACATTCTCCCAATCCTCTTCTGGATCATCCAAATGCTCTCTAGCAAACTTCAGACGGGCCTGAACATGTACTGGCTTAAGCAGGGGGACACGTCTGGCACTGCAGGATTTGAGTCCCTGGCGGCGTAGTGTGTTTCTGATGTAGCCTTTGTTACTTTGGTCCCAGCTCTCTGCAGGTCATTCACTAGGTGCCCCCATGTGGTTCTGGGATTTTTGCTCACTGTTCTCATGATAATTTTGACCCCACGGGGTGAGATCTTGCGTGGATCCCCAGATCGAGAGAGATTATCAGTGGTCTTGTATGTCTTCCATTTTCTAATAATTGCTCCCACAGTTGATTTCTTCACACCAAGCTGCTTACCTATTGTAGATTCAGTCTTCCCAGCCTGGTGCAGGTCTACAATTTTGTTTCTGGTGTCCTTTGACAGCTCTTTGGTCTTGGCCATAGTGGAGTTTGGAGTCTGACTGTTTGAGGTTGTGGACAGGTGTCTTTTATACTGATAACGAGTTCAAACAGGTGCCATTAATACAGGTAACGAGTGGAGGACAGATGAGCCTCTTAAAGAAGAAGTTACAGGTCTGTGAGAGCCAGAAATCTTGCTTGTTTGTAGGTGACCAAATATTTATTTTACCAAGGAATTTACCAATTAATTCATTAAAAATCCTTCAATGTGATTTTCTGGATTTTTTTTTCTCATTTTGTCTCTCATAGTTGAGGTATACCTATGATGAAAATTGGAGACCTCTCTCATCTTTTAAGTGGGAGAACTTGCACAATTGGTGGCTGACTAAATACTTTTTTTCCCCCACTGTACATCATTTGAAAAATCTGCTTTGTTTCTAAAGGTATATCCACACAGTCACTGAGGGAGCCTGTCAACGTGGCTCAGTCTCAAGACACATGTCTGGAGGGCAGCTCAGCACCAATGCACAACTCACAAAGACAGACTGCTTCCTCTGGCATTCACTCCCAAGGTATTGACATTTTTTATTGTCATTAACTGTTGAAGTGCAGGTGTATAAGTGCATTTTCTGTGGTGTTCATACGCTTTGTGAGTAGACAAATGACAAGTTTGGTGTCAAATTTTGGTAACAGGTTTCTGGGAAAAAAACACACGCCATTGGTCCCAGCTTACTTCATATCATCAAAAATTCTCTTTCATCTGGTTCCATTCCTGATTATTTTAAAATGGCTAGTGTCCTGTGGTGGACTGGCGATCTGTCCAAGGTGTACCCTGCCTCTCACCCAAAGATGCTGGGACCAGCCCCCTGTGACCCGAAAAGGATTAAGCGGTAGAAGATGGATGAATAGATGGATGGATGGCTAGTTTTCAGCCACTTCTTCAAAAACCCACTCTTGATCCAACTCATATTGCAAATTATTGTCTGATTTCCAAGTTACCATTCTTGTTCAAAGTTCTGGGGAAAAAAACAGCTGCCCATCAACTCCTTGAAAACAACAAAATTTTTCATAAATTTCAGCCTGGATTCTGGTATCAGCACAGTATAGAAACCACACTACTTAGAGTAACCAATGACATTCTCATGTGTGCAGATAAAGGTGAATTCTCCATTTTCATTCTACTTGACTTGACAGCAGCGTTTGATACCATCGATCTTGCCATCCTACTAGACAGACTTCATAACTGGGTCTGCATTTCTGGTACAGCATTAGACTGGTTTAATTCATATTTAACTAACAGACACTTGAACATCCATAGTGGCAATTGTTTTTCCTCCTCTGCTCCCCTTTTTTGTGGTGTTCCTCAGGGTACGGTCCTTGGACCTATTTTGTTTTCATTATACCTAACCCCTCTAGTCTACCTTTTCAGCCAGTTTCTGGATGTGTCATATCACTGTTATGCCAATGATATTCAAATCTACTTCACTGCTCTGCTGCTTCTCAATAACTTGAATCAACTATCCTCCCTCTGCAACTGTTTAGCTGCTATCAAAGATTGGTTGTCTATTAATTTTCTTCACTTAAACCCCAGTAAAACCAAAATCCTTGGTCCACTTCCACCTCCACCTTCATTGATCAGTTTATTGGTTGCTATCACTTGTCATGGATTTTCTTAATTAACTTGTCTCCTTTGGATATCTGGTGAATAAATTAAAGTACTGGAGTCACTAGATGCCTTTTTTTTATAGATTTATTTCTTGATCAAAAAAGGAAAAATTCACACACCCACATGCAGGCGGCATGGTGAGTAGTGCAGGGCTACAGCAAAGCACAGGGAGTCTTACGCAGTAGTGTAAACCACAGATAAGGATATATATTTCTCCGGTCTGGTCTTCAGCTGTCCATTCACACTTTCATCTTCTACTACCTCGATTACTGTAACACTCAATCACTTACTGTAACACAAAATCATTTACAATTAATCCAAAATTCAGCTGCCAGGTTATTACCTAGTTCGATGAGTGTTCAAATTCCATTCGAGTGCACTAGTTCTTTTGAGTGAACAAACTATACTGAATCACTTACCGCAACTGAACAAATCGCTTAGGAAATAGTGGCCATTTCACCCCCCTCTTCCAAATAACATACACATCATTGACTGGTAGCTCTCCTAGCTTTCTACAGCCTATTACAGCCTTGCAAACCTGGAGCTCTGGAAGGAGCTGCTTTTATTGGACAAGTGGTTCAGGAAAGCTCCTTTTGCCTGGCCTGCAGGAACCAGGCAGTAAACAATGGACTGATTCAACATGAGGAAATGAAACACTGTGTAACCGCTCCCAAAGTCTTCTTCTAGGTCAGAAAACCACGCTCCAACTGATGTTGACAAGTTTTTTGTTTATTTTGCCACAGCAAATCTTCACCCTTAAACACCGTGAAAAACTAAAAATACAGACATAAAAAACATGAATACAAAATAAATTATAACGCTTAACAAATGTTCATAAACAAAAATAATCACATACCGTGTGCGCCTTCTGCCTAGAATTTAGGAGTTGTTAGTCATGTCACAAATTTCCCAAACAAAGTCCTCTCTCCGCATCTGATTGTGGACAGCCTCCAGCAGCTGTGTGACTCTTCTAATCAGGCATGTGAACAGCGCATGCCTACTACCCATTTTTGCACCATATCAGGTCCGTGTCCGCCGCTGTTTTCCTCACAAACACGGAGGACATTTAACAGTCCGGCTGCCTGCAGGAAAAACACTCCGTCCTCTCTCCCGACACTCGCTCAGACAATGGCGCTGATAGGCGGGGCGAGACACCTGCACGAGCCCCCTTCACGAGCTCTCCGACTCACCCGCGAGCTTGGCAGCATGAGCGCATATGCGCCGCGATATGGAGGGACTGAAGGCGGAGAAAAGGACACCGCTAACCTCCGCACACTGGTGCACACACCCATAAACAAACATTATTTCAGAAAAAGAACCAAAAATACATAAACCTTTTCACTGTGACAGCTACACTGCCACCAAAATTACAAAGATTTATATTCACTCAACTTTTAACAAACAAAATTAAATCTTGTAATTTTCCTTGAAATACATGTAAACCTTCAAATCACATGTTGCTTTAATAGCATTGATATTATTCACTTTCTAAACTTAAGCGTTTCTTTGTCATTACTGTATCATCTGAATTTAGTTTTATTATGTCCTCCCTTTGTAGTCTAGGACTCATTTTCAACTAGAACTATTAGTTTCTGAACAGGTCTCTCAAGAACTGAGACTTGTTTTAAGCGTTCACCTTTTTTCCCTAGATCTCTTGTTCCAACTTGAACTTTAACCTTTCGTACTAGACCTTAGTTGTGTTACAATGCCTTCTTTGGGAAGGATTACTGGATGTTTCAGCTCAAAGGATGCAGATGACTTTCTCAACCTCCCTCCAGCTCTAAGGAGGTTATCTACAAGAACAGGATCAAGCTGATGCGTTTTGTGAGTTTTTGGTAGCTTAGCTGACTTCTGACTGAATCATTTCAGCTCATCTTCAAATGCCTCCTTTTGTGCTGCCCGAATGAGTGTGAGAGAGGCAACTCTTCTCTCCTCTACACTAATTGGACCTGACCTGTCTTCTTTTGCCAGTCTTTTAATCCTTGCTACAACATTGATGGCTGTATTCCAGTCAGAAAATCTTGAAAACCTTTCAAGAAAGTTGTCTCTTTCAACAGCATCTGTCTTCAAAACCTTTACTTCAGGGTCACCTACGAGAAGCTCTGGTGATTGTTGAACTGTGACAATTTCACGTTCCCATAAAAACTCAGGCCCAGTGTGCCAGTTTGAGTCAATCAGCTCTGCCACCTTGAGGCCTCTAGAAGCATGGTCTGCTGGATTTTGATTGGTTTCAACGTAGAACCATTGCTTTGGATCTGTAGTGTTTCTTATTTTCTGGACGCGATTGGCAACAAACACATGGAAGTGCCGGGCTTCATTCTTGATGTACTCAAGCACCACTTGAGAGTCTGTCCAGAAAAACTCTTCGTCGATCTTCAGCTCGAGCTCTGCTCTGAGAAAGTTACTCACACCAGCTGAAACTGCTGCAGCAGTCAGCTCAAGACGTGGGATGGTGACTATGCTTGTGGGTGCCACTTGGGCCTTACCCATGACAAGAGCACAATGAACTTGCACATCAGAACAATCCTGATGTAGGAACACTGTCCATAACCACTGGTGCTACCATCTGAAAAGTGATGCAGCTCAATTTTTTGGATTGTGCCAAGGTATTCAGGAATGAGGCATCTTGGTATTTTAATGTTTTGAAGATTTTCCAAATCCTGGAGCCATATTTCCCACTTGGCCTGGTTTTGAGGAGAATCAGGTTCATCCCATCCAACACCCCGCCTGCACATGTCTTGCAGCAGTTGTTTGCCAGTCAAGATGTAAGGAGAGAGAAATCCTAGTGGGTCATACACACTTGCAACTGTTGCTAGAATTCCTCTTCTTGTGGCTGGTTTTTCTTTGAGGATAACATTGAATGAGAACACATCAGCTTCCACATTCCACTTTATCCCTAGTACACTCTGCATTGGAACCTCAGTGTAATTCAGATTTACATTTTTCTTCTCACTTGCATGTTCTGTTTCTGGTATCACCTCCAGGACCTCTTTGTTATTGCACACAAATTTGTGTAAGCGCAGCCTTCCTTTAGAACAGACTTCTTGTGCTTCCTTGACAAGTTGTTTTGCCCTTTCAACTGACTCAACGCTGATAAGACCATCATCCACATAAAAGTTTTTGCGAATGAAGCTGGCTGCCAAAGGGTATTCCTTTTCATATTCACTTGCAAGGTGTTTCATGCCATAGTTGGCACATCCTGGAGATGATGCTGCTCCAAAAATATGCACTCGCATGCGATATTCCTTGGGCTCAGTGCTCATGTTCCCATTTTCCCACCACAGGAATCTAAGGAATTCCCTATCTTCTTGGCCGACATGGAAGCGATGAAACAATTTTTCCACATCGCACATGATTGCGATTGGGTGCTCACAAAATCTACACAAAACCCCAGCCAGAGCATTTGTCAAATCTGGTCCGGTAAGTAGGTGATCGTTCAGAGAAGTGCCTTCAAATCTGGCAGAGCAATCTAAGACAACTCTGATTTTCTCTGGCTTCCTTGGATGGTATACTCCGTGATGCAGAATGTACCAGGTGCTACCATCCTTTGGTGTGGCATCTGCTTCTTCTGCATCACCATCTTCAAAAACACCATTCATGAACTTGATGTAATGCTCTTTGTACTTGGGATTTTTTTTCCATTTTCCCTTTTAAATGCCTCAGTCGAACTGTAGCAAGCTGCTTGTTGTTTGGAAGCTGTGGATACTCTCTAAAGGGTAAGGGCATTTCCAAATGTCCTTCCTTCTTGTGGTGAATGCTTCCGTTCAAGAACTGGAGAAACTGAATGTCCTCTTGGGATATATTTCCTTCTCTTGGATTTGTGTCCAAGAAATCCCATTCCAGGACTTTGATCACAGAGGAAGGTGTGATGGATGGAAACTCCTTTACAGAGACACGATTGCAGACTCCTATTACCTCCATAAGACCAGTCCATGGTTTGATGGAACCCACGATAGTCCAGCCTAAGTCTGTTTTGACTGCATATGGATCATAATCATTTCCTGGTATGACCTTCCTTGGTTTTAATGATCTTGCACAGTCATAGCCAATCAGGGGCCCTGCAGGACAGTCTAACAGATCTGGCATCTCTTCTGCAATGCTTAGAAGGTGAGTCCACTCTTTCGCTGTCTCACGAGTTGGGATACTGTTTTCCTCAAGTGGAATGTATTGTATAAGTAGGTGGCAAGACAACATACTCTTGTGAATGGTAACCTCTTACTTTGAGCCCATCTACTCTTTGGCAATGTACAGTTGAACCCCGGTCAGTCATTGTTGTCAACCTTAACTTAACAGGTTCTGTTTTTGCATGAATTTTCTCACAAATGTCTTGATCAATGAATGTATTGCTGCTTTGAGTGTCCAGAAGTGCATACACCAAGGTCTCTGGAGTGTTTTCTGCTGCACAAGAGAGCCATACTGGAACAATCATTGAAGTGCGATCACTGTTGCCCACCTTTACACTACATGCAACTGTGGAAGTGCTTTCCTCTTGTGGTGGCATTTCTGGCTTTTCTCCTTGAGGACGTTCCTCGTGAAGTGGAGAGGGGTGGCTTCGCCTGCAAATATTACAAGTGACCTTCTGTCGACAGTTTTTGGAAATGTGACCAACTCTGAGGCAAGAAAAACACATGTTATTATCAATGACAAATTATTTCCTGTCTTTGAGAGGCATTGCTGCAAACTTGTCACACTTATAGATAAAGTGATCTTGCTGACAGCAAATACACTTAATCTGCTTCTTATTCTGAGATGCTAAAGAGCTGGGCTTGGAACCTTTGCCACTTTGGGATGTGGCCTTTGAGGTTTGCTTTGGATAATTGGGTACATTTGTTGAAGCTACCAGGACACTGGCCTTGCTACGTTTTTGTTCCTTCTCTAGTTTTTCACTTGTATGCTTTAGCGCATAAAGCGAAGAAATAGGATTGCATGCTACGCGCGCTTCTTCTGCCACAAAGTGTGCAAACTCTTCGAAACCTGGATATGCCTTCCCTTCATCCAGTGTTTTAGTGACATGTCTGTTCCAGCGAGTTGTTGCCCAGTCTGGAAGTTTCAGCAGTAATTTCTGATTTTCCTCACAATCATCCAAAACTCCAAGTCCTTGCACATGGGGCATGGCATTTTTACAAGAGATGAGGAAATCACTGAACTCTCTTAGTTTAAGGGAGTCTTTTGGTCCAATCTTTGGCCAGGAACTCAGTTTTCCCCTGAAAGCTCTTTGGACTACAAAGGGGTGGCCATAGCACTTGTTTAAGGCATCTCAAGCCTGTGTGTATGCTTCTTCATCACTATGATAAAAGGTTCCTTCTAACACTGAAAGCGCTTCTCCACTTATGTATTTTTTCAAATAGAACAGCTTATGTGCTGGATCTGTACAACTTGTTTCTATCAAAGCCTTGAAGCAAGTGCTCCACTCTGTGAATTTAAGTGGGTCTCCTATAAATACGAAAGGCTCTGGTGCCGGAAGTCTTGTCATAGCAAAGGATTCCTTGAACGCTTGGACTAGTGAGACTTCGCTCTCTCTGGGCTCAGATATCCTGCCAGAGCTGTGTGGGACTGATGCACTGTGGGGAACATTGATGCGTTTACTCTCAGAGTAAGGAGGGGCTGATACATTTTGTGGAACTTGAGTGCATGGAGGGCTACTATGCTGCATTGGAAGCTGACTTGGAGGCAAAGTACTTTTTACTTCAACATCCTTTATTTCAGCATTAAACCTTGATTCCTCTTTAGCATACACATTGTATTCAGCCTCTATGACTTCAAGATCTCTTTGATCTTCCAGCCATTTTAGTTTTTTCTTGCTGAGCCAAATCTCCTTTCTCTGGGCAGATATTTCCATCTCCCTGTTTATTTCAGCCCGTTTTGATGCCAAACGTGCAGCTGCATCTGCTTTTTTCGCCGATACATGACTTCCCTGCTGACTGACTTGACTGACTGCTTTGACTAGTTCTAGACACAGTTGATCCATAAATTGACCTTGCATCTTCTCTTTGGAGTAACTGAAAGAGAGATTCCTTTACAGCTACTGCATCAAATTCCTTAGTATCAACATCTGCATACCGTCTTTGCAGGATTAGGATTATTTCAGTTGTAACTGAAGTGCAGCTATCAATCTTCCTTCTCATATCTTGAGATGGTAAAGTAAGTGCACGTAAACTCTCATACCTTTGCTTTAGTTCTGACTCACACTTTTCTATTGAATGGATCATTTCACCCAACTCAGTTTTAGAGCACTCTTCCTTAAGTTTAGATCTTGTTAAGATAAGATAAGATAAGATAAGCCTTTATTAGTCCCACAACGGGGAAATTCCAGGATTGCAACAGCACAGGGATAGCAACACTCAGAGCAACAATCAGAAGGCAAGAAAAAAAAAACAAAAAAAAAAAAACAAGCAAGCAAGAGCAGCTAATATACATATGTACATATTACTATAAAATATACGTATATATACACACACACACACACAGACACAGTGCAGAGCATTGTAGCTGGATGGAATAAATATATGAATATATGAACACACAGTGCAGAGCATTGTAGCTAGATGGAATAAATATGTAAATATATAAACACCCACAGTACGGAGCATTGCAGCTAGGTGGAATAAATATGCAAGTATATAAACACACACAGTGCGGAGCAATGTAGCTAGATGGAATAAATATATAGATATATAAATATAAACACACCCAGTGCTGAGCATTGTAGCTAGATGGAATAAATATATAGATATATAAATATAAACACACCCAGTGCAGAGCATTGTAGCTAGATGGAATAAATATGTAAATATATAAACACACACAGTGCAGAGCATTGTTGCTAGGTGGGATGAAACAGCATAACCGTCTATTTAGTTATCCTACATGGTATGATTATGTGCCCATACATATTCTCACCCTCCATAGCGACCGCTATGTTCCTAGTTGTATACCGGAGAGGACCATTGTGTAAGTCTATTGCATCTTTTGCATTCAAAAAAAACTATTAGTTTGTTACGTCTTTTTGCTATCTCTGCGAGCAGCCCTGCTTAGGTTGTACAGTCTGACAGCCGTTGGTAGGAAGGACCTACGAAACCTCTCGGTTGTGCACCTGGGATGATGTAGTCTGCTGCTAAATGAGCTCCTCAGTGCATCCAGTATGTCCTGCATAGGGTGGAACTCGGACTCCAGCAGAGATGACAGTTTAGCCACCGTCCTTCTCTCTCCTATCTCCTCCATCGGATCAAGGCGTTGCCCCAGGACAGAGCTAGCTTTCTTAATCAATTTGTTCAGTCTCTTCCTATCGGCTGCAGTGATGCCACTGCCCCAGCAGACCACTCCAAAAGTGATGGCTGATGCCACCACCGTGTCATAGAATGACTTCAGCAGCGCCCCTTGTACACCAAAAGACCTGAGTCTCCTCAGCAGGAACAGCCTGCGCTGTCCCTTCTTGTAGAGTGCGTCAGTATTGTGTGACCAGTCTAGTTTATTGTTCAGATGAATACCCAGGTATTGTAGGATGTCACCATCTCGATGTCTGTTCCCTGTATATTTACTGGTGCTGTGAGGGGCTGCCCATGCCTGCGGCAGTCCACCACCAGCTCCTTAGTTTTCCTCGCGTTGATCTGGAGGCAGTTCCGATGGCACCAGTCCACAAAGTCCCGGATAAGCCCTCTGTACTCAGCTTCATCTCCGCTGGAGATGAGACCGACGATCGCAGAGTCATCAGAGAACTTCTGTAGATGGCAATGTGTTGTGTTGTGTGAGAAGTCCGCAGTATAAAGAGTGAACAGGAAGGGAGCCAGCACCGTTCCCTGGGGGGCCCCCGTGCTACTGATGATCGTGTCGGAAACACAGTCCCGGGTTCTCACAAACTGAGGCCGGTTCGTGAGGTAGTCCAGGATCCATGATGACAGGTGCTGGTCCACCCCTGCGCGCAGCAGCTTGTCCTTCAGGATCATCGGTTGGATGGTGTTGAAAGCACTGGAGAAGTCAAAGAACATGATCCTCACCATATTCCCGGGCTTCTCCAGGTGGGACAGAGAACGGTGAAGGAGGAAGATCACCGCATCCTCCACCCCAATGCCATGCTGGTAGGCGAACTGGAGTGGATCCATCGCTGGTTCCACCAGGGGGCGGAGATGAGCAAGGAGCAGTCTCTCCAGGGTCTTCATCAAGTGGGACGTCAAGGCCACCGGTCTGAAGCTGTTCAGGTCTTTGGGGTGGGAAGTTTTTGGTACAGGTACCACACAAGATGTTTTCCACAGCTGTGGTACCCTCCCCAGTTTCAGGCTCATGTTGAAGATATACGTCACAATCCCACACAGCTGGTCTGCACAGGACTTGTTAGTTGAATCTCTACTTTTAAGTTAAGATACGTCGACATAAACTTTCTCTCTGTTATTTCCTTTCTTTTAAACTCAACGATTTTTTTTCTGTAGGGCGTCTCTCCCTTTCTGATCGTCTCACTTGCGTTTCGACTTGAGATGATGATGATAACCCTATCTTGTGTATTTCAAGATCTCCAATTATTTCTCCTATCCGTGTCTCAATTTCTCGTCTTTTTAAGTCGACAGATTCAGTTTTTAATTTCTCTTCCAACTTTACTTTCTCATCTTCTAGAACTGCAAGTATTTCCTCTAATGTACGAAGCTCACTTGTGCTCTGCTCCATTTTCAAAAATGATTTAAACTAACACTTTTGGAATTTTACATTGAAAGGAAAGTTAGAAAACTGCTGTCAGAACATACAATAGGAAACAAATGACACTCTTCAGTAATTTACAACACTTCAATTTTCTTTTACTTCTGTTTCTTTTCTCAATTTAACTTAGGAATTAAAAAGTTCCAAACAGAAAATATACCATCTAACCTGGTACCTTAAAGGTGTAGTGACCTTTTGCAAACTGCATTGTCCATAAATGTCGCTCTGGTACCTCTTCTGTCCGGCTGAATGTCCAGCAGATGTGGGAAGAAGCATGCACGTCTTTTATTTGCTCAGCAAACAAAGCTCCGGAAAAGCGGTAGAAGATGGATGGATGGATGGACAAAGTCCTTGAAGCATGGCCCTGCAGGAATCTTGCTGCTTGCTCCTGGATTAGGCACGTTTTTCACTGCAACAGCTCCCAAAGTCTTCTTCTAGGTCAGAAAACCACACTCCAACTGATGTTGACAAGTTTTTTGTTTATTTTGCCACAGCAAATCTTCGCCCTTAAACACCGTGAAAAACTAAAAATACAGACATAAAAAACATGAATACAAAATAAATTATAACACTTAACAAATGTTCATAAACAAAAATAATCACATACCGTGTGTGCCTTCTGCCTAGAATTTAGGAGTTGTTAGTCATGTCACAAATTTCCCAAACAAAGTCCTCTCTCCAAAGTCTTCTCTCCGCATCTGATTGTGGACAGCCTCCAGCAGCTGTGTGACTCTTCTAATCAGGCATGTGAACAGCGCATGCCTACTACCCATTTTTGCACCATATCACGTCCGTGTCCGCCGCTGTTTTCCTCACAAACACGGAGGACATTTAACAGTCCGGCTGCCTGCAGGAAAAACACTCCGTCCTCTCTCCCGACACTCACAGTGGCGCTGATAGGCGGGGCGAGACACCTGCACGAGCCCCCTTCACGAGCTCTCTGACTCACCCGCGAGCTTGGCAGCACGAGCGCATATGCGCCGCGATATGGAGGGACTGAAGGCGGAGAAAAGGACACCGCTAATGTCCGCACACTGGCGCACACACCCATAAACAAACATTATTTCAGAAAAAGAACCAAAAATACATAAACCTTTTCACTGTGACAGCTACACACTGAAAGTGATTTTGAACCAAGAAATGTATCATTTAGTTGCTGAATCCATTTTTATATGACACACACATCTGCTCATTTAAAAGTTTTTAGTTGACTTAGTTCAACAGCTGAAAAAAATTGCACGCAACCTGCCCAGAATGCACCACAAAGCTTTCCCCATAGACAACGAATGGTAAGTGCCAAAGCAGAACCCCACCACCACTACCACCAAGAGTGGTTTTCTTTCAGTCATTATTTAAACTTAAAAAGTATGCACTCTCTGATACCTCATTCCCTTTTTGCACTCCATGGTAAAGTCTGTAATATGACAATAAGAGGGACAATAAGGAAACTTCAATGCGAGGTAACAGCATACTGTATGTGAGCTCTGAGTAAGACAGAGCTTAAACTGCTGGAATCGGACTTAGCAAGTCTAAGAACATGATCCAGATCAGTTAAAAAGACTTTTAAAAAATCATAATAAAACCTGCGGTCATATCTAACCATTGTCAAGCAAATGTCTAAATGTCATGGTCTGGGCTGGGTCCTAGGATCATGCCCACATTTTGTGTGTATTGTTATGATTACACTGGTCAACACCAAATTTATTGTCTAAGTTTTTTTTAGCTGATTTAAGACAATTTTGATGTGCTGAATCCAAAAATCACATTGGTTTTGTTCAATCATGTCAGCTTTTTGAATTATGGCCACATGTTGTTTTATACGTTTTAGTTTACATGTATGGGTATTTTCGCTTTATATGATGCAAAATTCTTTTTTATGTCTTGAAATTCTTTGAATTTTGAACAATGATGACATAACATTCAATTTACTTGTACTTACCTTTATATAAAGGTAAGTAAGTACTAAGTAAGCACAGGTTTTTACTTAGCACCTGATCGACAGAAATGGATGTGATTTTCTGATTCAGCAGTGCAAAATTGTCTTAAATCAGTTGAAAAAACACAGACAACTTGCAAAAAAAAAATATTTTTGTAACCCTGTGTAGAAGAGCTTGGAAATGAAGAGGCGATTTGGTTTATAAGCAAAGCTTTAATATTCAGCTCTTCTAACAAGTCTCATCTGGTGCAGAGAGTGGCAGAAGGGAAAAGAGACAGAATTTCCCCAACTCACTGATTTTATACATGTCATCATGGGTTGAGATGCCGTCTCGGCACTCAGCCCATGTTTTCCCTCATCCCTGCTTCCCATTGAGCAGCGTCTCAGCTGGCCCCCAGCTGGCAGCATTATGGACGGCTGGGGCCAATTAGTCTTCATCAGCTGGGGCGCTGCCAATGAGGATAAATAGGAGCAGCCTCGATGACTCGGGGCTGCGACATAAACACATTGCTAAGCTGAAGCCCCTTCGTCTGGTGTCAGCTTATACTCCTCTTGCAGCATTCCTGTGTTTGTATCCCGCTGTGAGTATGTACGTCTTGCTACCCCCACGTCCGGTACGAGCTGCTTACCTCTGCGCTGTGCAACCTGTGAGTGAACCTCTGCATGAGTATCTGTGCTCTCCTCATCCCTTCCCCTTTACCCTGAATAAAATATCACGACTCACTGGCTTGTCCCTGGCTCTGATTGCCCGGCTCCCTAGAGCCGGATATGACAGTATGTCGCAGCCAGAAGAGCTACCGGCGGCCGTGAGTCGCCGTGGAAATGTACCTTTCTGTCCGGGTGTCAGCGCTGCTAGCATGCCGTTTCCCAGGAGTCACTTCCGGCGCCAGGGCGACGAGCTGAGGTCCATCTCGGAGGCTGTCGACGGGACGTTCTTCACCCTGCACGACGCCTCCAATGCGAGACGCTGGCATCCGGGCCGTGCTGAGGAACTCCTGGACTGTCACCCTCACTCTCTGTACCATCTGGAGGACAGTGCCAGGATAGACGCTGCAGGTACACAGCGAGAGAAGCTCCACGGGGTGGATGGAAATCCCGGCAGGGAGTCGAAGTGGGCGACGTCTTTCCCCGCTTCGGAGTCCCGTTCCTGCCGCCATTCCAGTCCGGGAGTTCGCGCCAACCAGAGGACTTCCCCCGACCTGCGCCACGTCACTCGGGATTCCCTTCAAGGAGCCGCAGCTGACAGCAGTTATGTCCGGGGTCGAGTGGCTGTCGCGAGCTCTACTGTGTTTCCTGTCACCACCTTCAGGCATGTGGCGGCGGCAGTGAGATTGATGGTGAGGACTTCAGGGCTACGAAGCTTTCCCGTGCTCGATGCCTTCCTCGTCTCGATCTCCGATCTGGAGCGGCGAATCCTGGGTTTCCCCCTCGCTTCGTCCCCTGGGAGTAGTCGTCATCACATCGCCGAGTCACCTCTGCACGAACCTCGTCCGGATCCAGTTCTGGGTCATCGTCAGGACCGTTCCTCCCACGCAGCTGTCATCCCTTCGCCTCGTCAGTGTGGAGATTCTACAGCCTCGTCCCCTGAGCCTCGTTCCCCCGCTGTCATTCCTGGACATTCGGGCTGGCTCACCCCGGCTGTTTCCCCCTCCTCCTCGATGCGCTTCCTGACTGCTGTGTGTGCCTGGAATCCCGGCCTGGTGAGCTCTCTGCTGGAGACAACGCGAGCGACCCTCAGACGAATTCCCGGGGGGTCCTCCGTTATCGCCGGGCGGGGAGAGGAAGAAGCAGATTCCACTACAGCAGGCGATACTCAACCTCCAGGGGACAGGCAAGTCATTGTTTTTTCACACCTGCTTAATGATTTGCTCTGTCACATCCCTGGAGGAGAAGTTCAGGGTTCGCAGCTCCCTGAACTCTCCCCACCTGCTGTAACCTGTATGCCTAATCCCGCATCCTCTGTGTCTCTCTCCGCCGAGCGGTCCCCGGCTCCGGGTCAACGTGGTGGGATATGGAGAGGGCCTGTGGTTCCGCAGCTACATTGCGGACGGAGGAGGGGGACTGACTGCTGCGTGGAGTCTACGCCGACGACTGAGCGTCCCCGGGTCTCCACGGAGGAGCGGTTCGGTCCGGCGGGACGAGATTCTTCTGGCTTCACGCCGAATGGATCGTCGGCGGGGTTACCTGAGCTGGAGGGATCTCAAGCTGCGCTGACCATCGTGCTGGCTGCGGGGCCCGACGCGGCTAGATGGGAGCCTGACAACGACCTCCTGACGACGGATCCTGGATCTTCGCAGTCCTGGACGGCGTCAGAACCCGAGATCAGGCGAGTGCTCTCCTTTCTTTTCTCTCTTTTTATCCCCGAGCACTTCAGCCTATCTCCAGGGGAGACGAGCCGGGTGCAGCCGTCCGCTGCGTCTGAGCTCGTCTCGCCGGGTTCTGGCGCTGCCGGTGATCCTGATCCCGGTTCTGTTTTCTCTTCTGAGCCTTCTTCCAGGGTCACCGGCAAGGAGTTGCTGTTCCTCGTGGTGCTGGAGGGTCCGGGTTCAACGTTGGAGGTCGGTTCTGGTGCAGTATTCAACGTGGGTTCGCCCGAGACCCAGTCGGGGTCCAACGTGGGTTCGCCTGAGGCCCGATCGGGGTCCGACGTGGGTGCTGCCCCAGTATTGTCCAGGTCCGGTGAGGAGGTGGCCATTTTCCTGCGGCCTGACGCCCGCCGCCCTCGTCATCGGCTCTCCTCTGAGCCTCTTCCACCGGGATCCGCTCTGATCCTTCGCCCGTCTCAACGGTCCTGGTGGTTGAGTGATGCGGGTCGACGACCCAACCCACAGAACTTTCGGTTCGGTGATCTGGTTCCCCCCACTGGTCTGTGTTTCCCTCTGGGCAGCCTGGTTCGGCTGCCGGTGGACTGGATTCCTGGGATCTGGGTCCAGAGTTCGCCGTCCGAACACTTCTCTTTCCCTGATTTGCCAGCTGGACAATGGGCGGGGAGATCTCCGGAGCCATCTCGGCCATTTTTGGACTCTGCCTGCCATTCACCTCGGGTGTCACTTTTTCTTTTGTTATTAAGGTCACTCGGGTGTAATGTGTTGTCCTGTTGGTGGATTCGTTTTTATAGTGCTGTGTTTTCCATCGCTCTTGCTCAGCATTTTACTTTTTGTGCCATGTTTTTAGCCTCGTTTTTTGTATTGTAGAGTTATGTTTTGTTTTCCGTAACACCATGCTCTGCAGTTATCCATTTATTCCAGTCACTTTCATTTCTTTAGGTGACTGGGTATTTATATATTCGTGTGTGTGGGTTTTTCTTTGCCTGCACTCAGTATTTCTTTTTTTGTCCTGTTGGTTCATTATAGAGTCATGTGCCTTGTTTTCCATAACACCATGCTCTATAATTGTCATTTGTTCCAGTCACCCTCACTTTTCTTGGTGACTGTGTGTGTATGTACTTAAATTAGCACTGTGTATAGGTTCCCCTTTATTTAACCGTACTCAGCATTTTTTGCCCTGTACCTTTTTGGTGGTTCTTTTTTCCTTGCTCTGGGTCACGCATGGTTGGTACTCTCTGGGTAGTATGTAACCGGCGTGCTGACCCAGTTCTTCTCCCCATCTGTACCTGGGTTAATTATTCTGTTTTGTCAATATTGTATTTGGGTTTTTCTTTCCCGCTACCCTACATTGCCCCATTGGTGTTGTCCTTCCCTTGGCTTCTTCCCCTCCGGTCCGCCTCCCTTCCTCCCACCCTAGGGGGGGGGGGGGGGGGGGGGGGGCTGGGATGTTCCTGGTCGTTCAGGAGCCCGACCTTGAGGGAGGGGCTCTGTCACCATGGGTTGAGATGCCGTCTCGGCACTCAGCCCATGTTTTCCCTCATCCCTGCTTCCCATTGAGCAGCGTCTCAGCTGGCCCCCAGCTGGCAGCATTATGGACGGCTGGGGCCAATTAGTCTTCATCAGCTGGGGCGCTGCCAATGAGGATAAATAAGAGCAGCCTCGATGACTCGGGGCTGCGACATAAACACATTGCTAAGCTGAAGCCCCTTCGTCTGGTGTCAGCTTATACTCCTCTTGCAGCATTCCTGTGTTTGTATCCCGCTGTGAGTATGTACGTCTTGCTACCCCCACGTCCGGTACGAGCTGCTTACCTCTGCGCTGTGCAACCTGTGAGTGAACCTCTGCATGAGTATCTGTGCTCTCCTCATCCCTTCCCCTTTACCCTGAATAAAATATCACGACTCACTGGCTTGTCCCTGGCTCTGATTGCCCGGCTCCCTAGAGCCGGATATGACAATACATGCACACAACAAAAGACATGCATAATAAAGGCTGACACCCCTCATTATCTTAATCCCCCCATTGTCTTGGTATTTCCTCTCCTCGCCTTGGGGAGTGAGGGTGGCTCCTCCGGTCTCCTCCGCCGCGTCCGGGAACGTCTTTGTTCTTTGCTCGGCGGGTGAGAGTCCTTTGTCCTTTCAGAGGTGTGAAGTTCTTTACATATGTAATTACCAAACATTTCCACATGCTTCAACATATGTAGTTATGGAATATATGGTTAACATAGACCACAGCCCCCCCAAACAACTAAGAAAGGACAACAGAAAGGTTCACAGTCTAAGCTAGTTATTATGACATACTAGGTGTTACATCTGTTGCCACGGAAGAAACTTTCTAGCAGCCATGCCCCTAAGAGAGTTCAGTGGTAAACATAACATCATAGTAAAATCATAAGTCAGACCTAAACTGTTGCAGCACAATTAGTGAATAATTGTGGAGTGGTTGGTATCAGTCCCTGTGCTGTCTGGGTTTTAATCTTCTCCCAAAACTGCTGTAGGTTGGTTTAGGCGCCCTGCTGGGACCTTCTTGTGAGGAATCTGCAGTGTGGGAAGTAGAGAGGTTTTTTGTTCCCTGCCTGGGGTCTGAGTCTTTTCTCTCGGGGGGTCTACCTCGCCGAGGTGCTCTCGCCAACTGTGCAGGCTCGTCTTTCAACAAGAAGGCAGGTTTAAGTCTGTCAATGCTAACTGTTTCTTTTCTATCCCCAAAATCAAGCACAAAGTGTTTATCACCATGTTCCAGCACTCTGAATGGCCCATCGAATGCTGGGCGTAAAGTTGGTTTTAAAGCTTCATGCTTAACAAAAACGAACTCAGCATTTTTTAAAGTTTGAGGGACAAAAACCCGTGGGAAGGAGTGATGAGCTGGACCGGGGAGAGAGTTCGGCCCGTTGCTGCCTAAAAACCTTGGGACTGGAAGGCGCCCTGGCTCTGGGTTCTCTGGTAAAAATTCACCTGGTAGCCTGAGAGGTTGTGCAAAGACTAATTCTGCAGGAGAGGCGTCTAGATCCTCTTTAGGTGCAGCACGCAACCCCAATAAAACCCAGGGAAGTTTATTTACCCAATTTGTGTCCGTTAGTGAGGCTCTGAGGGCAGCCTTTAAAGACCTGTGAAAACGCTCGCATAACCCATTAGCCTGAGGGTGATAAGCGGTGGTGCGATGAATTGTTGCCCCTAAGCTGTTGGACATGGCTGACCAGAGCTCTGAGACAAATTGAGGCCCCCTATCGGACGTGATGTCCGATGGGACGCCGAAACATGCCACCCAGTTTGTCAAAAAAACGCGAGCGACTTCCTCCGCTGTGGTTGCCGCTAGAGGGACTGCCTCTGGCCAGCGTGTGGTGCGGTCTATCATTGTTAACAGGTGTGTGAAACCCTGGGAGGAAGGTAGTGGCCCCATGAGGTCGACATGAACATGGTCGAACCTTCTAGCAGGGATTGGAAAAGGCTCCAGAGGGGCTTTTGTGTGTCTGTGTATTTTGGCGCGTTGACAAGAAATGCAAGTTTTTGCCCATTCTTTTACGTTTTTGCGCAGGCCTGGCCACACAAACTTTTTGGCGACCATTTTAACCGAGGCGCGCACACCTGGGTGCGCGAGGGAGTGAATTGCGTCGAAAATACGGCGGCGCCATGTAGCTGGTACTAACGGGCGAGGTCGGCCGGTTGAAACATCGCATATTAGGGGGGGCACGCCGTCGCGTAAACCCTTTTTCTCCAGCCTTAACCCTGTTGGTCCAGACAGGAGTGCGCGCACGTCCGCGTCACTGTTTTGTTCCTCCGCCATGGCTGCATAATCTATCCCTGCATGGATAGGTGCTGCGTTTGTTTCTGCGTTAGTGAAGAGTTCTGCTGCTGAGGCAGTATAATCTGTCTCCCCGCGCTCTGGTGGTGTCACAGCGCGAGAGAGACAGTCCGCTACTACGTTAAGTTTGCCTGCCACGTGTCGAATGTCTGTGGTGAACTCTGAAATCGCAGCCAGCTGTCTTTGTTGCCTGCCTAACCATGGTTCTGAAATTTTAGCCATAGCAAAGGTGAGCGGTTTATGGTCTACAAAAGCCGTGAAACTCCGCCCTTCTAATCAGAACTGGAAGTGGCGGATGGATAAATGAAGCGCCAGCAGCTCTCTGTCAAAAGTGCTGTATTTGCGTTCAGTTTGGTTTAGCGATTTGCTAAAGAATGCTAAAGGTTGCCAGACCCCGCTGACAAGTTGTTCTACAACTGCCCCTATAGCTAGGTCTGAAGCATCTGTGGTTAATGCAATGCGGGCCAAGGGATCTGGGTGAACTAACAATGTGGCGTTAGCTAGGGCGCTTTTTACTTCCGCGAAAGCGCGTTCGCGCTCCGGGGTCCATTCAACCGCGTTGGAAGCTTTCTTTTTTTTTGAGCGCGTCATATAGGGGCTGCATGAGCTGAGCTGCGTGGGGGAGGAAGCAGTTGTAAAAATTAACCATCCCTAAAAATTCCTGTAGCGATTTGACCGTTTGTGGCCGTGGAAAACTTTCTATCGCATGAACTTTGTCTGGAAGTGGAACTGCCCCCTTCAGAGAGACTTTGTGTCCTAAAAAATCAATTTGTGACACGCCGAATTTGCATTTGGCTGGATTGATTATTAGCCCGTGCTCTTCTAGCCTCTGAAAAACCGTAGTGAGGTGCTGCTCGTGTTCTTCCTCAGACGAGCTGGCTACCAGCATGTCGTCGAGGTAGACGAAAACAAAAGGGAGGTCGCGTAGGACCATGTCCATCATTCGTTGAAAAGTTTGAGCAGCGCCTTTGAGGCTGAAAGGCATTCGCAGGAATTCAAAAAGGCCGAAAGGGGTTATTACCGCTGTTTTAGGAACGTCTTCTGCTCGGACTGGGACTTGATGATAACCGCGGACTAAGTCTATTTTTGAAAAAATGCGCGCACCCGCTAGATGTAGTGAAAAATCTTGAATGTGAGGGATTGGGTAACGGTCATGCGCTGTAGCGCTGTTTAATCTGCGGTAATCTCCGCACGGTCTCCAAGAACCGTCGGATTTCGGAGCCATGTGAAGTGGTGAGGCCCAGGGGCTCTTCGAGCGTCTAACAATGCCCAATTTTTCAAGAGTTGTAAACTCGTCCCGTGCTATGTTGAGCTTGGCCGCGTCTAAGCGGCGAGCTTTGGCAAAAACGGGAGGTCCCGTTGTGGGAATGAAGTGTTCAACCCCGTGTTTAGCCACAGTGGCTGAGAATTTGGGGATTGTGAGTGCTGGAAATTGGGTGAGGAGTTGCTCAAACTTACCTCCTGCTGTGGTGACGTTGGCCTGCACAGGTGGCGGAGAAACTCGGGCTGAGCATGGAATAGAAGCAAAGGACAGTGCATTAACCAGGCGCCTATTTGCTAGATCCACTAATAACCCATGTGCACACAAAAAATCTGCGCCTAATAAGTTAAAACTCACCGCCGCTACAACAAATGTCCATCTGTAGCTGCGGCCGTGGATGAGAAGGTGCAGGCTCTTTTCGCCGAACGTGTCGATGCTAGAGCCGTTGGCTGCCACGGCTCCGTTGCCCCGGGTGCCCGTGGCTCGATCTGTGTGGGAGGGCATGACGAAACTCAGCTGGGCTCCTGTGTCGATGAGGAACTGCTTGCCTGAGTGTTCATCCGTCACGTACAACAGCTTGTTTTTCTCGCCGAGAACCGCTGCCGTTAACGGCTCTCGGCTTTGGCGTTTAAACTTGCAGGGGGGAACGCATTTGTGAGCCTTCTCGGCGAAGCGGTGGTGGTAATAACAAACATCGCTCCGTCTGTTACGTCTTGGCCGTGTCGCTGTCACCGTGGGCTGGGTCTGCTCCCTGGGTTGTGGCTCCTCGTGGCTCGGGGCGTCAGCGTTGAGGTCTGCGGATGCTGCTGTGGGTGTCAGCTCCTTGCAGGCGTTGACGAGCCGATGAGCTTCATTGGCCAGCACGCGGAAGTCTTGGTGGTTGTTGCACTTCATGTTGGCGAGTGTCCCTCTCATGTGTGGCGGCAGCGTGCTGAGGAAAATAAACTGGAAGAGGAAGTTGTCATTGTCCTCCTCTTTGAGCTGTAGCAAATCCTCCATGAGGGCCTTCGGTTTGCACCCTCTGTGGCCGTAGACCGCCAGGATCTTCTCGGCTCTCTCTTCCGCTGATGGGACGTAGTTTGCCACGATGGTTGCTTTGAGCGTCTCGTATTTGTCCCGGGCCGGTGGTCGCCGGATCATGCTCCGCACACACTTCGAAGTGGCGGCGTCGAGTTTGGAGACGATATGATAAAATTTGGTGTCATCAGCCGTGATGCCCGCCAGTGCAAATTGGGCTTCAGCCTGCTGAAACCAAGAGGCGGGGTCTTCTTGCCATAAGTCTGGCAGCTGGACAGCGACGGCGTTCGTGCACACCATCACTGTTGTGCCCGCCGGGTGAGAGTGCCTTGCCTCGGCTCTCGCGGCGGTGCTGGTGCTTGGTTGAGCCCTCTCAATCTCTTCTGCTGGGGGGAACAGTTGTCCATCTGCTCCCTCGTCTGCGTGGCGGCTGGCGTCTGCCTGGGTCGCCGCGGATGAGTCGATTGCGGGGGAACGCCTCAGGTCCATACTCGCGTCAAGGTCACCAGTGTGGAAGAGCTTGGAAATGAAGAGGCGATTTGGTTTATAAGCAAAGCTTTAATATTCAGCTCTTCTAACAAGTCTCATCTGGTGCAGAGAGTGGCAGAAGGGAAAAGAGACAGAATTTCCCCAACTCACTGATTTTATACATGCACACAACAAAAGACATGCATAATAAAGGCTGACATCCCTCATTATCTTAATCCCCCCATTGTCTTGGTATTTCCTCTCCTCGCCTTGGGGGGTGAGGGTGGCTCCTCCGGTCTCCTCCGCCGCGTCCGGGAACGTCTTTGTTCTTCGTTCGGCGGGTGAGAGTCCTTTGTCCTTTCAGAGGTGTGAAGTTCTTTACATATGTAATTACCAAACATTTCCACATGCTTCAACATATGTAGTTATGGAATATATGGTTAATATAGACCACACCCTGTGTTATTTGCCTGTGTTTTGCCTTCTGTGTCTCTCCTGGGTCTTCTGTGATTGTTATTGTCTTCCCTGGTCCTCAGACTATCATGTGGTTCCCATTACTAACTGTTGTGGTTCTGTGTCCCGCCTTGGTTGTCTGTACAAGTCTTGTGTGTGTGTTCTCTGTACTCCCTTTTCTATCACTCTCAGTCCCTCATGTCTTCCGTAGTCATAGCCATTTCCCCTCATGTGTTGCTGATTAATCCCTGATTACAATCCCCAGCTGTCTTGTGTTTCCTCTGATCAACTGTTTCTCTATATATGTCCTCATCTGCGTTCATTTGGTGTGGCAACATTTCGTGGATTCCCCTCTTTGACTTCTGTTCCCATGTTTCTCTGTGAGTTTTCAGCCTCTCCCGGCTCATTTTGTGTTCAGCCCCCATGCTGGTTTAATTTTGTGTTATTTGGGAAATTAACCCAGTAAAACTGTAGTTCTGCCTGCGTTAGTCTGTCATTTCTGCCGGTGAGAGGTTGCCCATGACACTAAAATGCCAGAGTCATAAAAGTAACTGGGGCAAAAGCTCCCTAAACAACAAAACTCCTCATTTGGGTGATGCACCTCAGAAAGGAACAGTAGGCAGTAGTGTTTAAACAAGGTTTAAGATAAGATAAGATAAGATAAGCCTTTATTAGTCCCACAACGGGGAAATTCCAGGATTGCAACAGCACAGGGATAGCAACACTCAGAGCAACAATCAGAAGGCAAGAAAAAAAACAAGCAAGCAAGAGCAGCTAATATACATATGTACATATTACTATAAAATATATATATACACACACACACACACACAGACACACAGTGCAGAGCATTGTAGCTGGATGGAATAAATATATGAATATATGAACACACAGTGCAGAGCATTGTAGCTAGATGGAATAAATATGTAAATATATAAACACCCACAGTACGGAGCATTGCAGCTAGGTGGAATAAATATGCAAGTATATAAACACACACAGTGCGGAGCAATGTAGCTAGATGGAATAATATGTAGATATATAAAAACACAGTGCGGAGCATTGTAGCTAGATGGAATAAATATATAGATATATAAATATAAACACACCCAGTGCTGAGCATTGTAGCTAGATGGAATAAATATATAGATATATAAATATAAACACACCCAGTGCAGAGCATTGTAGCTAGATGGAATAAATATGTAAATATATAAACACACACAGTGCAGAGCATTGTTGCTAGGTGGGATGAAACAGCATAACCGTCTATTTAGTTATCCTACATGGTATGATAGTACAGTTTATTACCAATAACTGTCAGGCTACAGGAGTGGAGTTAAGTTTACAATCGCTATTTTTTTTAAAGTGATCCCTTTAAAAAACACTAAAACACCTCAACAAAACACGCAATAATAATAACATGCAATAAATCAACCAGTAAACTCCCCCATAAAACTCAATTAAAAGCAATGAAGTGCATAACCCAGCAAGTACTAACATAAAAGGGTTAAATATACTCTTAAAATAATCCAGCATAATAATAATAATAATAATAATAATAATAATAATAATAATCTGTTACATCTGTTTACCATGTCTAAACGCACAGCACAAATCCAAGCCACCTTTCCTGACTGCTGCTTTGTTCAGCGGCCTCCTGCACTCAATACATGTTTATTTTTATTTATTTTGACGAACGTTACTGTGGAGCGAAGACTGACACACCAACTGCTAATTCTACAGCAGTTGCCTCTCTGACGTTCTCAGCAGTTCGCATGGAAGGTCGTAGATTCAAACCCCCAACTGGATGTCACTAGTTGGGCGTTTGAATCTACGACCTTCCATACTAGAGTCCAACACTTTACTTGTGTCACGAAGAGGGTTAACCCATTTGGCAATCCAAGTAGGAATACTTGTTATTGACTCTGCTACAATAATAATAACTTTTTCAAGAAAATATAGACTTTCATTTTGCACTTTTCTAAAAGTTTTGTAGATGTAATATTTTTTATAAAATATTTTGTTTTCATGAAAATATTATCAATGGAACCTTTAAGTAAAGAAAACTTGCAAACAAGTTGAAATAGCTAATGTAATTAATTCTAACTAAAAGTCAAATGACACGTCCATCTCAATAACAATCATACACCATAAAAAGGAAAAATAATGCCTCAATAATCACAGTTTGCGCAGTGCAGTATTTTAACCCTCGGTTTTTGTATGCATCCAAACAAACTAGTGCATGCCTGTAGAAAGCAAGCATTCCTGTCTGAAAACAGGTAGCCTGATTAGGCTTTACAGGCCCAAATGTAGGCTGTTTGAAAGTGGAATACAAAGAGGTGTAGCGTATATGTAGGCAATCACACGTTAGATTTTGACAAATAGTATGAAAGGGACTGAACACTAAGATTTATTTGATTGTGTGAACATTAATTACATAATTATTGAAAATGAATGGGACATGCAATATTAGTGACTGTTTAAGAACCCTTGTTTATTTGTTTATCAGACTTATTTGTGTGATCTTTCACGACTTGTAAGTGTTGTATCTTACATTTTGAGGAATGGAAGTTGTTCAGTTATCATTATAATTGTTTTAAGTTATATGTGTAGTTTATTTATAGTATGTCGTGAATAAACTCAAACAGTACTATAACAGGACACGTTTACAAATATTTGAAACCCAATGTAGTACAACCTTTTATAATTTAGCAATATTGTACAAAACACCAAACATTATTATACACAGCAGAATGACCCATTTGGCTGCAACTGTTGCGTCAGTGCTGCCCATTTGTCAGTAAATAAAAATGATTTATTTTGTTATTTAGGCGTGTTTGGCCACAGTCGTTGTTTAGTCAAACCACGCATACGTATGTGTCCGCATATGATATGCAGTTGATCTGGCCATTCAGCTACACAGTCATGGTGGTATTATTATTAACTTTTCATTTTTAGTTAGCCATGCAAGCACACCAGCACCGGGAGGAGCGCCCTGTTGAACCCACAGTGCCACAAAGGACAGCGGTGGCACATGATTGAAGCAGCAGCCGAGATTCTCGTTAACTGGGCAGGCTGGGTTTAACACATGTAAAAGGCTGGTATTACCAAGATGGCGGCTGGGTTGGACGTGGGTTAGACCGGGATGGCTGCCCGTTTCCGATAGTGACGCCACTCGGGGTATAAAGGAAGTGGGAGGAAGAGGCTCTGCCTCTTTCGTCGTGGGAGCCACCTGGCACGCAGGGGAGTGCCGTAAGCCTATTGTATATAGTTGTGTTATCCTGAATAAAGCCCTGTTAACCGAGTTCTTACTTCCTCGTTATTCTTATAATTATGGACACAACATTTGGCGACGAGGTAAAAGCGGTAATGGAGCGTTCCATTGCCAGCTTTCAGCCATTTTTGGAGGCCCTGGTTGAGCCGCCCGTGCCGTGGCCTCATTGGTTTGCTGCCTTTATGAACTATCTCATTGTCTTAAACCTGGGTGAGATGGAGAAGCTCAGAGCAAGAGCTGTGTTGGTCCATAATTCTTGATGATTCTTGAGAACCTTGTAGGTGCTGACAGCTTTGATGAAGTGGTGAAGCTAATGGTGCGGTACTTTAGGGCGCCGGAAAACGTCACCGTGAAGTGCATTCAGTTTTGACAGTGCTGCCAGTGGTCAGGAGAGCCGGTGAGAAGATTTTTGGCGGACATCCGTGAGCTGGCGAGGGAATGCAGGTTTGGCGCCCTGGAGGACGAGATGATTCGGGACCAGCTGGCAGAGCACATCCGCTGCCTGACAGCTTGGTCCAAGTTGTTGACACACCTAGGGGAGATGACATTAGCTGAGGCTGTCGAGCTTGCCCAACAGTTCGAGACAGCAGAGACCATCGCGAGAAGCCTTACTGAAGGGGCTTCTCTGGAGAAGAATGAGTCTTGTGCTGAGGCACTGATCATGGACCCTTGTGATGGCGAATGCGGAGAGGAAGATTTTGCCTCCGTGGTCAGGATAAGGTCTGTCCCAGGTACGCCAAAGTGTTATGGGTGTGGGTCCACTGAGCACCGCTATAAGTCCAGGGTGTGCGCGGCAAAAGGAAAGCATTGTGGCAAGTGTGGTGTTTTGAACCATTTTGCCAGGGTGTGCGACAACTTCGTATGCAGGAGCTGTAGGAGTGAACCAGGTGCTGTGCAGAAGACTCCGACAGTTGTGCATACCATCTCCCCAGAGACGACATGGAGGATCGGCTACACTGTCACGCTAGATGGCGCCAAGGTTCCACTTTTGGTGGATACTGGAGCAGTTATTTCCGTCCTGAACCTGATGACCATGGAGAGACTGTTTCCCCACAGGCAGATTAGGAGGCAATATGAAGAGTATTATGGTTATGGACGGAACAGGTTGGCTATTTTGGGCTTTGTGGAAATGGAGGCCCAGTATAAGGACAGTGTGGCACCCAGTGTTCGCATCAACGTTTCAGCATCCGGGGTTAACGTTATGGGGTGTAACCTATTTTAGTCTTGGGTTCTCCATTGCTAATGTGTCGGGTGAAGAATGGTCTGAGTGCGGACTGTGGGGCCGGCCTGTTCCAGTCGTGGAGGGTGCTGAGGTGTGGGATTTAGATTGGCTGGACAAAGTTTCAAAGGGAGAGCACATGCTGCGCCACGCGGAGCTGTCTCGGGCTGGACCCAATGCCGTCATGCAGGCTGCCCTGGACGAGGGTGCCAGACGGCACGCCGGGACCCCCGATGAGGCTCGTGAGAATGAGGCACCAACGCCGGAAGAAAAAGGGGCTAGACTGCGGAGTGTGGTGATCATAAAGCACTCCCAGCGACGGCCTGCCAGGAGGAGACCGAAACGAGCCCGCGAGCCAGAGCGATCGGTGATGAAGGCCTGTCGCAGGATTGGTGATCTGGATGAAAGGAAGAGGGCTCCCTCGAAGACCAACGTTGATGCTCGAGTACGACAGAATCACAGTCCACGCGAGCAGCGGGACGACCAGAGGCGGTTCCAGGTGGAGCCTGGCTGGATGGAAGTGGATCAGCGTAGGTCTATTCATGTCTGGGGACGCCTGAGGGATCTGCGGCTGCCAGTGGTGGAGAGGGGAGGGCGCAGCAGGAACCCTGAGGTGAAGAGACGGAGATGCATGGAGAGGGATCCATCCAAGGACTGAGGGTCTTTTTTGGTTTTGTGTGTCTATTGTGTTTACCCTAGTCCTGTATATGTTGTTTCACTGTCTGGTGCCCCAGTAAATTTACTTAAAAAAAAAAAAGAGAAAGAAAAGAGAAAGTGCAGAAGGCATGTTAAGTTGATAGTTGCGAACCTAGGCTGTGTGTTTGCATGATAAATTTTATTGGCCGGGATAGTGGTATGCCTGATTTAGCACTGAGTTTTAGAGTGTTATTGTTTAATTGTTATTTGTATGTTAAATTTGCAGTCAGAGGGGTGGTGGCTCGGTAGGTAATTACGTTTATGGTAAATTTGAGCCCACCTGGTTTGTTTGACCTATTTTATTGGATGCCCAACTTAATTTTGTGTTGAATGCCAATTGGTGGGGTGGGAGTTGGTGTGGGGGCCGCCAGTAGTGTATGTATTGTGATTTTATGTGTGATGTACTGTATATGTAGCATTGTTATGGGGATTGTTTTGGAATTAGAAACACAGCCTTATTTTATTTTGTTTTGTTAAATTGTTCTCTTTTAGCAGCAGAATAACCCGCTCAGCCGTGTAGGGGGCGCTGGCAGTCTACCTGGCCCCCCAGCCTTTGTTGTGTGAATGGATAGGAGTTTATTTATTTTTGTACATATGTTCTTCCCTTTTAGTGCGTGAGTCGGGTGACAAATTTGGGTGGGTTGTTTGTGTGTCTGAAATTTTTTTTAAAGGGGGGGTGTAACATATGTAAAAGGCTGGTATTACCAAGATGGCAGCTGGGTTGGACGTGGGTTAGACCGAGGTGGCTAACTGCCGGTTTCCGGTAGTGACGCCACTTGGGGTATAAAGGAAGTCGGCAGAAGAAGCTCTGCCTCTTTCGTTATGGAAGCCACCTGGCATGCAGGCGAGGGCCGTAAGCCTATTGTGTATAGTTGTGTTATCCTGAATAAAGCCCTGTTAACCGAGTTCTTACTTCCTCGTTATTCTTATAATTATGGACACAACACTGGGCTTGGCTCCCTGCGAAGGACTGCGGTCCAACTGCTGCCCCCCCATGCACCTCATGTTCTCCACATATGCCGAATTATCCTTTAGAGCTATGCAATCTCAGCAATATTATAGTATAATTTTTTTTAGCATTAAATCTTCAGTGGGTTTTTTTTAATGGTCAAATCTGTCACTTTTCACTTCCTTGTTTTGTTTACGGAGCATTCTTCTGACTGGTCATGATGCCGCGTATTATCCAGTCAGTATGGAGTCAATCCGAAACCCCACCCAGACTTCTAAGATAAGATAAGATAAGATAAGATAAGATAAGATAAGCCTTTATTAGTCCCACAATGGGGAAATTCCAGGATTGCAACAGCGCAGGGATAGCAACACTCAGAGCAACAATCAAGCAGACAAGAAAAAACAAGAGCAGCAAATATACATATGTACATATAAATATATAAATATATAAACACACAGTGCGGCGCATTGTAGCTACATGGAATAAATATATAAATATATAAACACACACAGTGCGGAGCATTGTAGCTAGATAGAATGAACAGCATAACCGTCTACTTAGTTATCCTACATGGTATGATTATGTACCCATACATATTGTCACCCTCCATAGCGACCGGTATTGTCCTAGTTGTATACCGGAGGGGACCATTGTGTAAGTCTACAGTGGTACCTCTACTTACGAACGTCTCTACATACAGAATTTTCAGGTTACGACATGCCTCAACGGGAAAATATTGCCTCTTGTTATGAAAGAAATTTCAGGATACGAAAGGCAAAAAAGTACACGCTCCTCGCAGCTCCCGTAGTTTACCGAACGTAAACATACTTGTAGCTGCTCTGCCATTGGCTATCGCCTAGCATCTTCCTGGTATCCCATTGGCCACGAAGTGTTCGGGAAGTTCGGGCAGTTTTACGTGTGTGTACAGTACAGTATTAACTTTTATTCACTATGGGCCCCAAGAAAGTGATGGAGATAAGTGGAAAAGGAGAAAAGAAGAAGAAGAGAGTTTTTTTGTCCATACAAACAAAGCAAGAGATAATAGAAAGGTATGAAAAAGGGATGCGTTTGGTTGATCTCGCCAAAGAATATGGCCGTAATACATCTACGATCGGCACGGTATTAAAACAAAAGGAAGCCGAAGGATTGTTAAAAGCCGACAAAAGCAAACGTCCTTGGATCGGTTCTTCACAAAACGTCAGGCAAAAACCACTGATGAGAGAGAACATGAACAAAAGAAGACAAAAGGTGACGACGACGACGATAGCAGTTAAAAGGTAAATGAACATAATTTTTATTATTCTTTACTTTATTCTTTGTTTTTTTAAATTATGTACAACTCTCATTTTATGTTTATTGTGCAGTAATCTAATTGTAACATGTATTTGTTACATGTTTTGATGCATTTTTATGATTTATAAAAAATTTATGTCCGAATTTTGGGGGGCTTGGAACGGATTAGGGCATTTACATGTAAAACGCGTCTCTACTTACGGAATTTTCGCGTTACGAAAATACTTCCGGAACGAATTAATTTCGTAAGTAGAGGTACCACTGTATTGCGTCTTTTGCATTCAATACTATTAGAAGCCAGAGCATGAGAAAACAGAGCAGTGGCTAAACTTGTATTGATAAAAATTACATATTTTCACTGAGAAACTCCATACTCGGGGATGCACACCCTCGTAACCTCAGTAAAGCACTTATAAAACCTGAGGTCAGTCTGATGAACAGGGAGATATCTGAGGAACACACACACACACACACACACACACACACACACACACACACACACACACACACACACACACACACACACAGAGAGACTGAGATTTGTTGCATTTATAGATAGATGGTTATCTTCATATTTGATTTTTGTGCTTTAAAGGAGCTACTTGTCAGATTTGGTTGCCTTCAAAACTGTCTCTATTACAGTACTTACCAACATAGACTCTATATAAATATGGACAATATAACAACTCTCCAGGAGTGAAGCCCCATCATCTTGATTACCCTGTGATGGCTGGCAGCAGTAAGACTTTAAGCCCCACCTTTCTCCATTGTTATGCCTCTGTGAAAACGGAGGCTTACAGTAATCAGTCAATGTGTCTGTGTATGGTTGTATCTGTCCATCTGTTACCAGCTTTTCAACTTGCCCAGTCAAAATTAAGTGCAACTAAAGGCTTGTATCACTGTATGGCCATATTTTCTTGACTATTAACTTGCCAGAATTTTGATATAAGGCTTTGTTTTGAAAATAAACACAAATTTAACTCACCTTTATCGTCAATGAAGCTGGGAAAAATGGTATTGTAATAACTATGCCGGGCTATTAGAGGTGGCAGTGTGACTTTTTACAGCACATGGATGACTTCCTGTCACAATCGATCTCTAGCTGAGCGATAAATAGCAGTTATAAAACAGTGGTTACTGGAAAAAAAAAAACATATTCAGCAACTACACCATTTTTTTCATCACATCATTTGTTTTCACACTGGTTTTGCTGTTTAGTTTTACAGAGGAAGGATGAGGTAAAACTCGTTAAAAAACTCACTAAAAACAACACGCCCCATCATTCCTCACCCGCAAATGGTTGCAGTGAACTGCGCATGTGCCCGGAAACTCCCACCAGAAGGAAGTACTGAGCAATCCGCCAATACTGGGTGAACAAGTGTCCTTCTTTTTGCCCATCTGTTTTCTTCTTCTGCCACTAAACAGCAAAAGTTCCTGTTCGTCTTGATTGTCATTGTATTCACGTACCTCCATCGCTTCCACCATTTAAAACGTCTGCCACTGTGCTCTTCTTTTGTGTTTGGATTGCAGCTGCGCAAATCAGGTTGGTGGCTCTTGGCTGCCGCCAACAGTACAGGCATGTGAACTGCAGATTACTTTCACTGCACATGTGTGTACTTCAAAATTACTGCATGGATTTGGATGAAATTTTTTTACCAGAGGTGGTCCTTGGGCTAGAGAGGAACCCATAACATTTTGGTGATGATCCCAGAATGCATATCTCTGCCGAGGCTCTGGCACACAGGCATCGTCATCTTGGTGTTTTCATTGTGTGCAGCATTCTGTCAAAGGGAAAACTAAAAAATACTCCTCAAACAACTTCCCAGTGATGGGTTCTTTCATTGTAGGTAGTTGTTTTCATACTAAGTTATGGTTAAGTATTCATTTTCTTGGATCATTTTGGTTTTAATTAGTTATTTGATATTATAGAAATGAAGGTGTGTCCTGATGGGTTATAACTGAGGGCCCTGCCCCGTTGGCTGCCACGGGAGCATAGTTTATTGTCATTCAATCTATGCAGCCAAGCACGTACAGTAGAACAAAATTACCTTTATTAGAGGGGCTGCTGCCATGCAAGATGCCTTCCTCTTCTTCCTCTTCTTTTAGATTTGATTGGCGGTTGGCAACCAGCTTAGAGGTGCATTACCACCACTGACTTGATTATCATCACCGCCGCAACTTTCCCTTCCCCCGTCCTATTATGTTGAACACCAAGCTAGAAGGTGAGAAGTATCATTTTTTTTATGGTCTTTGCTATGGCCCGGTTAGGGCTTGAACTGGTGTATGGGCGGGATCGTGATGCTACTGTTCCCCTTCACAAGCAGTGCTGTACAAACTCTGGCAAAGTACGTCATCAGTGTCTTCAATTCAGGAATTAATTTAAAATCACTTCAGATCTAGTGTATTTACATAGCACCAATTCACAGCAACAGTCATCTCATAGCACTTTCAACGAACAATCAGGTGATCACTTGTGAGCAAGCACTTGGCGACAGTGGAAAGGAAAAACTCCCTTTCAACAGGCAGAATCCTTCAGCAGCACCAGGCTTAGGATGGAGCAGTCATCTGCTGTGAATGGCTGGGGATTGAGGGGATAGAGAAGAAGGAGAAAAGATCAGATATGTAGAGAACAAACAACATGCTGTGGGGACCCACAAATCTATGGGGGAGAGCAAACAAATGATAATAACCAACAAAAATCTTCAAAACGTATTGAAAATGAAAAAAAAAAAGCAAAAGCCAATTGCCTAATGGAAGGTCCCCCAGCTGTCTACAGAGGGGTTGCGCTGATGTCAACGAGTCACGTGTCTTTTGTTTACTACACCATTTTGGATGGCAACGAACAGTCAAATCACCAACAGCAAGCGTGAGTGAGTGTAATCAACTAGATAAATGGCTGCACACAAACCAACACCGTGGTCCAATGATGAGGTGCAGTTTCTGTGCTTGGTAGCTGATTAAAGAAATCCAGAGGGAGGTGGACTGAGCCACTTGAAAGGAATTCGTGGCCACGGAGAAGGCAGAAGAGAGGCAGAGTGGTGTCGACACAACCACAGCATCATCATTGTTGAAAACCGTGATAGAGGACGGTGAGTGATGTGATATTATGCATCTTTGCTGTTATTTATCCCAGTGGTGGAAAGCTCACTTCGAACAAACAACACCGTTGTCTCCTGTATGCAGACAATGAGCTAACTAGTTAGCCATCAATGGTAACTCTGTGCTCTGCTTGTATTTTGCACTTGTGTCAACAACATCTGACGAAATCAGCTAGTGTTAATCCTGGTTAAAAAGTAGTTTTTTACATGTTGCACTTTCATGCTGTGCATGAACTTAAGTTGTGTGTGTATTTTCGTTCTAGAATCAAACCGAAGGCTGAAGATCTGCTGAACCGGGACCAGCAGCACATCTAGTTGCTTCTCAGTGAGGAAAAAAGAGCATGAAACGGGAACAGGTCAAGTGGACCCCTGTGAGCACCCCATGTGGACCACGGGGTCCAATCTGTACATGTACAGCACTGACCTTAACTGAGGCAAGTGAGGCCTGAAGTTCTTTGGATGTTGTTGTGGGGTCTTTTGTGACCTCTTGGATGAGTCATCGCTGCACTCTTGGGGTAATTTTGGTCATCCAGCCACTCCTGGGGAGGTTCACCACTGTTCCATGTGTTTGCCATTTGTGGAAAATGGCTCTCACTGTGGTTCCCTTGAGTCCCAAAGCTTTAGAAATGGCTTTATAATCTTTTCCAGACTGATAGATCTGAATTACTTTGTTTCTCATTTGTTCCTGAATTTCTTTGGATGATGTCTAGCTTTGGAGGATCTTTTGGTCCACTTCACTTTGTCAGGCAGGTCCTATTTAAGTGATTTCTCGATTGAGAACAGGTAGTAATCAGGCCTGGGTGTGGCGAGAAAAACTGAACTCAGCTTTTCGAAGATGTGATGAACCACAGTTAATTCATGTTTTGACTGGGCGGGGGGGGGGGGGGTGTCACTTTTTCACACAGGGCCATGTTGGTTTGGATTTTTTTTTTACCCATAATAATAAACACCTTCATTTAAAAAAAAAAACATTTTGTGTTTACTTGTGTTTTCTTTGTCTAATATTAAAATTTGTTTGATGATCTGAAACATTTAAGTGTGACAAACATACAAAAAATGAGAAATCAGGAGGGGGGCAAACACTTTTTCACACCACTGTATATCCAGTAAATTCATGTATTTTCCATGTAACCTTGTGACTGCATTATTTTTTTTTTTTTTTATTTAAGTTTTTGTAAAGGGTATACAGGTCGTTACAGCAATGCAGTGTTTACATTTTCATCACATGTTCCCTTATTTTCTGATATCTGACAACATTGGAAGATTAATTCTTACAACACCCCTTATTTTTATTTTTTTTTAAAGTGAAAGAAAAAGTGAAATTAAAGAGAAAAAAAAAACAAAACAAAAAACAAAAAAAAAAACCAAACAAACCAGTAAAAAACAAACAAAAAGAAAAAGTAAGTAAATAAAGATAAAAGAGCATCTGAGTAGCATTGGAACAAAGAGCAGAACCATTATTGAAATGGTATTTGTCAAAGATTAGATCTAATGGAAGACACATATGCGGTCCAGGGTTGCCAAAAGTTCATGAACCCATCCATGTCCTGTCTCAGTGCGAATGTCAACTTTTCCATCGAGTAAATGTCTTGGATCACGTTAGTCCAATCTTCAGGTGTAGGACAGTCCTTCAACATCCATTTTTTAGTTAGAGCTTTTTTGCTTGCCAATATTAAAACATTGAATAAGTATTTTTCTCCTCGTCTTTCCAGTGAGTCCGGTAGTAAACCCAAATACAAAGTTACAAAAGAAAAGGGAACTGTAATTTTGAATATTTTCCCCAATATTGTCTGTACATTGGTCCAGTATTGGTGGATAACTGGGCATGACCAAAACACATGAAAATGATTTGCAGTCTTTTCACCACACAAGCGCCAACAGTTCAATCCCTTATGGGTAAATTTGATTTGTGCAGGTGTTCTGAAAAATCTTGCCAAGTTTTTCCATCCAAATTCTCTCCACTGCAGGGATGAGGTACTTTTCCATTGCTGTTTATTTAGCTTTTCCCATATTTCCAGATGTAAAGTGAAATTCCCCTCTTTTTCCCATCTCTCTTTTATATAAGATGTGTTGTCTCCTTTTAAGTCTTGAAGACCTTGGTATATTTTAGAAATGTATCTGATCCCTGGGATCCCTTTATATGCCATTAAGAAGACCTTCAGAACACCTGACTGGGCCCTTTCCAAAACCTCCTTTTTAAGTATATTGTTTATGTGGTGTCTAAGCTGGAAGAACCTGTAAAGGTCTTGATTTATTAGGCCTTGTTTTTTCAAATCTTCAAAACTTCTTAAGATTTGCCCTTTAAAAAAATCGTAATATTTTATCAGCCCCTTCTCCTTCCACTTTTTAAATCTGGTGTCTGTTTTATTAGGAGTAAAGTCCTGATCATAGGCGATCCATTGCAGAAGTCGATAGGGCTCTTTAGTTTGATTCTCTCTGACTATCTTAAACCAAATTTTTAGCGGGGTCTCTATCCACGGGTTAGTGTTATTCAAAAGCTTAGGTAAGACATTGTTCCCTATTATCGCCTGTAGGGGGATGTCACTTGTTATTTGGCATTCGATCTCCTTCCATTGTGCAGAGTAGACTGGGTTACATATCTCTACTAAAGTTTTAATTTGTGCGGCTTTAAAGTAGTCCCTGATATTTGGCAGCGCGAGCCCACCTTTGTCTTTGTTTAGCTGTAGGGTTCTATATCTGATTCTAGGTCTCTTGCCCTGCCATATGAATCTTGAGATCCTTCTGTCCAGCTCCTGCCATGTTTTTTTGGGAGGTTCTACCGGTATTGTTTGGAAAAGGTATAGAAGACGTGGAAGTATATTCATTTTGACTGCTTCAATTCTTTGTGCAATACCCAAGAATGGTATCATATTCCATCTTGCTAGGTCAGATTTTATTTTTGTCACCAGTGGATCATAGTTTAGTGATATAATTTTGTTGAGTTGTTTCGGGATATTGACCCCCAGATATTTCATAGATTCCGACTCCCAGTTAGTTTTGAGTTTGCTTAGTGAATAATGATTTGGGTCATAGTTGAATGTTAAAACTTGGGTTTTATGCATATTTAATTTGTACCCCGATAAATCTCCATACTCTGAAAAAACTGAGGTTAGTTCTGGTAAAGAAGTGTCCGGCTGCCCTAGGTATATTAAAATGTCATCAGCAAAGAGTGCTATTTTATGTTCCTTCTGACCAAGTGTAATACCTTGAATTTTTTGGTTTTGTCTTATCCATTGGCTCAGAGGTTCTATGAAGATTGCAAAGAGCAGTGGAGACAGGGGGCAGCCCTGACGACATCCTCTTTCCAGTTCAAAAGATGATGATAAATTACCGTTAATCCTTATTTTAGCTGTTGGTTTTTTATATAATGCCTGTATAGTTCTAATGAAGTTGTTATGAAAATTGAAACTGGATAAGATTCTGTATAGAAAAGACCAGTCAACCGAATCGAATGCTTTTTCAGCATCTAATCCTAATATGACTGCATTTAAGTTATATTTTTTTATATGATGAATTATGTGTAAAGTGCGTCGAATGTTGTCTTGTGTCTGTCTTTGTCTTATAAAACCTGTTTGGTCTAAATGAATTAGGTCTGTCAGTATATTCTCTAACCTTTTGGCAAGGATAATGGTAAAAAGCTTATAGTCCTGATTTAGTACACTGATTGGTCTGTAGTTGGAGCACTCTAGTTTATCCTTTTCAGGTTTAGGTATAACTGCAATGACCCCTTCTCTCCAGGAGGGGGGGATTTCCCCTGTGTGGAGGACATAATTAAATGTTTTCAGGAGGAGAGGAGATAGTTGCTGTTTAAAGGTTTTGTACCACTCTGCTGTATAGCCATCAGCTCCTGGGGATTTGTTAGCTTTAAGTTTCATAATTGCTTTTTCCAATTCTTTAGGATGTATTTCTGACAGTAGTGTTTTATTTTGTGACTCCGTAAGTTGGGGAAGGTTTAATGTGTTTAGGAATGCCTCGGATGCGTTTTTATGTTTTTTGTGGGAGTATAAGTTCTTATAGTAATTCTCGAAGTTTTTAAGAATATCCTGAATTCTGAATTTTATTTCCTTTGATACTGGGTCTCTGATTTTGTAGATTGCTCTTTCTGTTTGATGTTTCCTCAATTTATAGGCTAGCAATTTTGCCGATTTACTGCCTGCTTCATAGTATTTTTGTTTCAGAAATGTAAGTTTCTTCTGGATTTCTATTGTGTAGATCTCATTTATTTGGTTTTTAATTTCCTTAATCTTGAGCGAGTCAGTAGAATGAGTGTTGCCTTTGTGTTCTTTTTCTAGGTTCCTAAGTTCTGACTCTAATGTGGATAGTTTTTCTTGTCTTAGTTTCTTTTGGGTTGCCAGTTTTGCAATAATCTTTCCTCTTATTACAGCTTTACATGCATCCCACAGTATTAAAGGGGATACTTCTCCATTATCGTTATCTTCCAAATATCTGAGAATATCTGACTCCAATTCATCTTTCAATGGTCCTTTCAGGACATTTGAATTTAACCTCCAAGAAAATGTATTATTTGTGTATTTTTGGATATTTAAGTCCATGTAGATCGGACTGTGGTCGGAGAGATCCATCAGTCCTATTTTACATGTTTTTACTCTACCAATGTCTCTATTAAACATAAAAAAATAGTCAATCCTTGAGTAAGATGAATGTGGAGTTGAGTAAAATGTATAGTCTTTTACACTGGGGTTGAGTTCCCTCCACACATCACAGATTCCCATTTCTTTTAGTAGCATCCGAGTCTTCCTGTTTTGGGTGTTATTTTGATGTGGGGAATTACCAGAAGCATCCCAGTATGGATTCAGTCTAAGATTGAAGTCCCCACCACATATCACTAAACCTTGAGCTTTAGTTATCATTAGGTCGAATACATTTTTATAAAATTTCCAGTTAGCCCCTGGGGGAGCATACACATTCAGCAGGGTGATATCTTCTCCCTCTAGCCGCCCAGTTACCAAACTGTATCTCCCTTCTTTATCTTTGTGTTCTGATTTTTTTTCAAATGTAATTTTGGTTGATATCAATGTCGCTACTCCCCTCCTCCTCCCTGATTTATATGAAGATGAAGAGATCATTTTAAACCCTTGTCTACTGAGTTTATTGTGTTCCACGTCTGTTAGGTGGGTTTCTTGTAAAAGTATTATTCCTGCTTTGTCTTTTTTCATTTTGCCTAGAATCTTGGATCTTTTAACTGG
This sequence comes from Pholidichthys leucotaenia, assembly GCA_020510985.1. Classification (NCBI taxonomy): domain Eukaryota; kingdom Metazoa; phylum Chordata; class Actinopteri; order Cichliformes; family Pholidichthyidae; genus Pholidichthys; species Pholidichthys leucotaenia. The sequence continues at coordinate 206,495,303 of CM035847.1, read as the reverse complement.
ATTCAGGATCCCTTTTACATTATATGAAATTATTTTGGTTACACCCTGTTTCTCCATTGTGTTGTTTTGTTTAGTATAACTGTGTGGTGGCCCTCTTTTGTGCTACTCAGAAACTGAAAGAACATTAAAAACAAGAAAAACATTAAGAACATAGTGTAAAAAACTTTAAAACAAAAAACTGTCAAAAGAACTTCCTGAGCTGAGGTCTTTTTAAAGACCCTGTAAGAGCCTTGATGGAGTGAAGGCTCTGAGGGAAATTCCTCAAACTCTGTTACGTGTTGAGGGCCCTCTCGTACCACTGAAAGTAGTCCCATGCTTTTAACGTGAGTTTCAGAACCCAATCCAAACTTGTAATGATTTTTTTTTTTTTTTCCTTTTATGCCTAAACCCTGTGAAATTGTGTGCACCCTCCCACCCCCATCACATCAAACATTCACGCAAAAACAGTATTTGTTAGTATGAGCAGAACATGTGGATTATTGTCACATTTCTATTTTAACAAGTTTTTTTTTTTTTTTATTACAAAGACTTATTTGTTTCAAATAATATGATTGTTCCATGAAATGTTTTACCACATGCTGAATATGCATCTCCTTTAATGTTTGTTACCTTGTATGAGGGGGGTTGGATGTGCGGATTGATTCAAGAGAAAGGAAAAAAAAAAAAAAAAAAAAAAAAAAGGTCGCTATTCCAACCTGAAAACGGATAGTTTATCTGCGACGCTCTGGTGCTGGGTTTCCCGCTGCTGGTCCGTGGATTTTGAGGGTCTTTGTGTTGTCCATGTTTGCGCTTTGATCTTCTCACTCGGGTCTGCTGCGGGTTTAAACACCGTTACCGGGAGCCCTCTTCTCGCCATGTCAGCTGTTGCTTCTTCCGCCGAATTATAGAGACACGTTTCATCGCCGTAGAAGACCCTTAACTTCGCAGGAAATGGTGTCTGAAAGCGCAATTTCTTCTCTCTTAACACCTTTTTCGCGTCATTGTATTCCCTGCGCTTTTTAAGGACCTCCGGGGCGTAATCGTGTTCCACGTAGACTTTTCTCTCCTGGTGCATAAATCCTTTTTTCTGCCAGGCCAGTCTTACAACCTCTTGTTTTATTTTGAAATTGGAAAATCTTACCAACACCGAACGTGGGGGCGCTTCCGCCGCCGGCCTAGCGGCTAATGAACGATGTGCCTTTTCTATCTTCAAGTCGGTGGTTTGTGGAATATCCAATTTCTCTCTTAGTAAGGATTCCACGCATTCTGCCATTGAGTTAAAACCATTTTCGGTTCCTTCTATCAGACCATGAATTCTTATGTTGTCTCTTCTTTGTTTTCCTTCTTGGTCGGTTAGCTTAGCCTCTATAGCTGCTTGTCTTTTGCGTAGGTCCAGCACAGAATCTTCGAGCACTTTTATTCGATCCTCTGTTTCCAAGATTCGGTTCTCGGCCTGGTCCACTCTGCTGTTTGTCCTTTTCAATTCTTCTCTGAATTCCCGAAATTCGGCCGTAACATCTCGGCGAAATCGTCGTAGTTCCTCAAATAGTGATTTCAGGCTAACCCTTTTGTTAGCTATCACCAGCTCCTCGTCTTCTGAACGGGGATCTTCCAGTTCAGATTCTCCGGCCGATACGTGTCCTAGCCTGGAGAATTTCAGTTTCTTCTGTTTTCCTTTAGACATGATGATTTTGTCTTTTGATTTTCACTCCTCCAAAAATCCGTTAAGTTTGATTTTCAAGGTGTTATCCTGGATTGAGTCTGAGAGCTTCAGTGTTAAGCTGCAGTCGCCATGGCGTCCAGACCGGAAGTCGTGACTGCATTATTTTAATTGCTTTTAATCCTAGATGAAGTTTGTTTTGGGTTAAAATACATCCTAATTGTTAAATATATTTTATTATACCTAACTCAGTACTGTTTACGTGTTGAAATATATATTTTATGGCTAATATAACTCCATAACTATAATATGGCACCTGGCGATCAATTTTTGGCAGCTTATCACTTTTTGTCACGCCATCACTGGGTGGAGCAGATACATCCCATGATGTATCAAAAGTCTCTCCATGATTTTCACACAGATCAGAGCAATTTGTTGCACAGGAAGCTAAACATTTCTACAGACGTTCTGAAGCTCTGCAGTCACTGTGGTTCGTGAAGTTGGGGTGACTTCCCACCACTGGGAGGCTTGGTTGAATGCCCAAACCGATGGTTTGAAGGGATAATTTTGCCACAAGAGAACCATCTGAAACACACACACACACACAGCATACATACCTAATAACTAATAACACAGCATACATATTTTTGTACCTAATAGGGATAACTTACCTTGATTACAATGTAGTACAGGGGACTTATTAGTGCCTAACGAGCATTAGCAATCATTAGCTTACCTTCATATGTGATCTAGTCCGTATCCCCACTTCTTCCGCTTTACACTGCTTCATGGCTTCCTAAACTCAGTACTTTTCCAGTGTTTCATCTTGTCACCTGTAGCCTTCTCTGGCTCTCCTTTTTTGCCTTTACTCTGACAAAAAGCATACCTGTCAAGGCATACCTCATGCCTCCCTTATTGGGGGGGCTTTCATATCTGTACTGAGTACTTAAAAACTGTATTTATCGGCAGATGAAAGAAAACTGAAGCAAAAAAAAGCAAACAAAACAAACAACAACAATTGCAACATGAACTATTTCAAACGTATCTATTCAAATGTACACTTATATGGACACAATCTTGAGCCATAACTTTCTGGTAATGTGAAAATAATAAGCCAAGTAGCACAAAAAAATAAAAATAAATAAATAAATAAATTAAAAAAAATAAATGATAATATTAATAATAAATAAATACAAATAAATAAATACAAAAAAACAATATTTTTCAAATTTACATTAGCACAAGGTAGATTGCTTAATTTGAAAGTACACAATAAGAATAATTCTGAATATAGTTCTTAATTGTCACCTAGATATATACACTTGGAATTAAAGAGTTTTTAATTGTCAGCTTTGTTACACTAATGCACTTGGATGAACTTGAAACAAGAAAATGTTCACGTATGCTGCTTGTTATAGTTCCAAGTAGCAGCCTTTGCTGACTCTAGCATTTCTTTTGAAGGCTTGACCTTGAAGCATGGAGTGTCACAATTCATTTTCACTTGCATGAAAGAAGTCAGAGTTTCTGGGAGCATACTTTTTCTGAAGTCGGTGTGAATTTTCCTGACCATGCTGAAAGCCCTCTCACTGTCAGCATTGCTGTGAGGAAGGCAAAGCAGTGCTGAGTACACTTTGAGGAGCTGGGGGAAGCGGGGCACATCAAGGGCTGTCTTCAAGGCCATTACCTGACCCCAGTAGACATCAACACGGACAGGCTTGCCATCCTTGTCTTGTAGAGGCACTGTGTTTTCTGGCAGCAGTTGCAGGTCCTCCCATTCTTCTTTCAGCTCTTCTGTATCAACAGTGGGGCAAAATGCAGCAGCAGGCTCTACAATGGGGCCATAGGTCAGGGACTCTGTTTACCTGGGGTCGAGGACAGAGAGGTGTGGCAGAATTTTGTCGTCAAAGGGGAACTTGTTGAGCATCTTTCTCACTACAGCTTCATAGAAGCCTCTTACTGCTTCAAAGAACTTCTGCTCTGTGCCTGGGTCAAGTTCATGGGTTTGTAGGGCTTCCCTGGTTTCCAGTCCAATGGCGATAAACTCATCAGAGTGCTGCAGGTCACTGTCCAGGAAATCCAGCCTTCTTAGGTCATTGGTTGCCTTTACATACTTCATTTGAACAAATTTGACCAATAGTTTTCTCAAGAGACGATCCATTTCAGGGAGGAGACTGCCTATCTTGCTCTCATCTGCTTGAAAGATGGTGTTGAAGTTGTTGATGATAGGCAGGATGAACTTGAGAAGCAGGAACAAGTCACATACTGTCAGGCTCTTTTGGCCAGTGCAATACCAAGATGGCGCCCACAGCGGTCGACATGGTGCTTCGCTGCGCCCTTTGTTTGCTTTTGTTTGTCAATTGTGTGTCTGCTTGCACTTATACCCGTGAAGAACTTCTAAATATCAGGACTTTCACCCCCACGGACCTCCTCCCAGTTTTTTTAGCCCCTGCCGCCGATCTGGTTCATTGCTTGGCTCGAAAAGTGAGACGGCGGAAGAGAGGTAGACGAGCGGGCGCTCTCGTGCGGCTTCGCAGGAGAGGCTCGCGAATGGCGCTGCCTGGCATATTTCTGTCCAATACCAACTCTCTCTCTAACAAGGTAGATGAACTGAGACTGCTGATGCGTTTTAGGGACCTCGCCTCCTCGGCTGCCCTCTGCTTTACTGAGACCTGGCTCCGGGAAAATATACCGGACAGCGCGCTGCGCCTCGACGGCTTCCAGCTCTTTCGTGCTGATCGTGACACAGAGCTTTCCGGCAAGACCACAGGAGGCGGAGTCTGCTTCTACATCAACTGCAGCTGGTGCTCTGATGTAACGGTAATTTCCAAACACTGTTCTCCCGCCCTGGAATTTCTTGTTATCAACTGCAAGCCTTTTTATTCCCCGCGGGAGTTTGCTTCTTTTATACTCATCGCTGTGTACGCCCCTCCCGACGCGGACACGCGCGAAGCTCAGCGCGTGCTCGCGGATCACATTCAACACACAGAGCGGATTTTTCCAGACTCGCTGATTATTGTGGCTGGCGACTTTAATCAGTGCAATCTGAGCCACGATCTCCCCCGCTACAAACAGTTTATTAAATGCCCCACCAGAGGATTAAACACACTGGATCACTGTTACACCACAGTGAAAGACGCATATTGCGCTGTTCCTCGCGCTGCGCTGGGATTATCTGATCACGTGATGGTTCACCTCATTCCCACATACAGACAGAGATTGAAGCTCACTAAACCTGTCGTGAGCACTACGAAGAAACGGACCAGTGAAGCTGAGGAGAAGCTGGAAACGTGCATGGAAATATCTGACTGGGGCATGTTTAAAGGAGCCACGCATGATCTGGATGAGTACACGGACACTGTGAACTCATATATCCACTTTTGTGAAGAGGTCATTCTTCCATCACGCACCAGGGTGAGTTACTCTAATGACAAACCCTGGTTCACAGCTAAGCTCAGACAGATCAGGAAGGAGAAGGAAGCAGCGCTGAAAAGTGGAGACAGGGACTGCTACAAGGAGGTTAAATACCGGTTTAACAGAGAGCTGAAGAGTGCTAAATCTGTATATTCAGAGAGACTCCAGCAGCAGTTCACTGCTAATGATTCGGCTTCCGTGTGGAGAGGACTGAGGCAAATCACCAACTATCGGCCTCAGGCTTCTAAAGGTCAGGATGACAAAGCCCTTTGTCAAAGACTGTCCCAACACTATGCCCGTTTTGACACCTCGTCATCTGTGTCCAACTCCCCCCCTCCCTCCAGCTCCACAGCCTCCACAATCCCTACTTCATTAAAGGCACCCCCCCTCCTCCCCCCCTGCCCTTATCATCAGTGAGCAGGATGTGCTCAAACAGTTCTCCAGACTGAACCCGCGCAAGGCCCCCGGCCCGGACGACGTGTCTCCCTCCACCCTGAGACACTGTGCGAAACAGCTGGCTCCTGTCTTCACAGACATTTTTAACACCTCCCTTAAGTTATGCCACGTGCCGTCCTGCCTCAAATCCTCCACCATCATCCCTGTCCCCAAGAAGCCACGGATCACTGGACTTAATGACTACAGACCTGTAGCGCTCACCTCTGTAGTCATGAAGTCCTTTGAGCGCCTGGTCCTGCCCCACCTCAAGTCCATCACCACCCCTCTCCTGGACCCGCTGCAGTTTGCCTACCGAGCCAACAGGTCTGTAGACGATGCAGTCAACCTGGCCCTCCACTCCATCCTGCAGCACCTGGACTCCCCGGGAACCTACGCCAGGATCCTGTTTGTGGACTTCAGCTCCGCATTCAACACCATCCGCCCCGCTCTGCTCCGGGACAAGCTGTCCCCGCTCAACGTGCCTGACTCCCTCTGCAGGTGGATCACCGACTTCCTGACGGACCGGAGGCAGCATGTGCGGCTGGGAAAGACTGTCTCAGACTCTACTAGCATCAGCACTGGATCACCCCAGGGCTGTGTACTTTCCCCCCTACTCTTCTCCCTTTACACCAACTCCTGCACCTCCAGCCACCAGTCTGTCAAGTTGATCAAGTTTGCGGACGACACCACCCTCATCGGGCTCATCTCCAACGGCGACGAGTCTGCCTTCAGGAGAGAGGTGGCCCAGCTGGCGTCCTGGTGCAACAATAACAACCTGCAGCTGAACGCTCTGAAGACAGTGGAGATGATTGTAGACTTCAGGAAAGTCACTACCCCTCTGCCCCCCCTCACCCTCTCAGGCTCTCCCATCACCACTGCTGATTCCTTCCGCTTCCTAGGCACTACCATCACCAGGGACCTCAAATGGGAGCCGACCATCAGCTCACTCATCAAAAAAGCCCAGCAGAGGATGTTCTTCCTGCGGCAGCTGAGGAAGCTCAAGCTACCCACCAAGATGTTAGTGCAGTTCTACACAGCCATCATCGAGTCCATCCTCACCACCTCCATAACCGTGTGGTACGCAGGAGCCACTGCCAGGGACAGACTAAGGCTGCAGCGCGTCGTGCGCACTGCTGAGAAGGTGAGCGGCTGCAAGCTCCCATCTCTCCAGGATCTGTACATCTCCAGGACCCGGAGGCGTGCTGGCCGGATCATAGCCGATCCCTCACACCCTGGTCACGTACTGTTTGCCCCCCTCCCCTCTGGTAGAAGACTTCGGTCCATCCAGACTAAAACCTCCCGTCACATGAACAGCTTCTTCCCCTCTGCCATCAGACTGCTGAACACTAAGTGACTTATTGACTCTCGTGCACTATGTACAGCAGCTCAACCAGACTCATGTCAATCATCACTGTTTTCTTCCTGCATTACCGACTGCACTATATAGTTCTCCACAGTATCTGCTGCTCGCTAATATATTTTAACTGCTGACCAGTATCACTTACTCTTATTCTACACTTTATTGCATGTATAGTTTATTTCTTTTATCTTATCATGTTTAATGTTGCAGCATTGCACCGAGACAAATTCCTAGTTTGTGTACTACATGAACAATGGCAATAAACCTGATTCTGATTCTGATTCTGATTCTGGCCATGTACCAAAAAAAACCAAAAAACAAGATGACTTCTTTGACAGACTAATCACATAGAATGAAACATACGTCCATCACTATGATACAGAAACTAAATCCCAGTTGAAGCAATGGAAGCGTTATGACTCACCACCTCTGAAAAAGGCACATGTCCAACCCTTGGCAGGCAAGGTCATGCTCACGGTCTTTTGGGACCAGCGTGGAGTAGTGATGATGGATTGCCTGGTAAAGGGTACCACAATTACCGGGACTTACTAAACTTCACTGCTGCAGAAATTGCAGAAGGTCATCAAAAGCAATCAACATGCTGACCAAAGGTGTTCGCTTCCTGCAAGATAATGCTGGGTTCACAACTTACACGTTGCCCAGAGGGAAGCACAGTCCTGCGGCTATTTAATCCTTCCACACCCCACTTCCCCTCCCTACCTTACACCATTGACTTCCACCTTTTTCCAACAATGAAGTCATTTTTGAAGGGCAAGCCCTTCCAAGACAATGAAATGCTGATTTCCATGGTCAAGTTGTGGCTTCTGGCACAGTCTGCAGACTTCTACAGGTGAGGTCTCTGAAGCTGCATAAAGCGATAGGAGAAATGTGTAACCCTTGGTGGTAACTATGCAGACAAAGACTACTAAATGTGCCAAGGTTGAGTCTTCTCAGTCCATGGAAGATGACTCAGGGTAAATCTCTTATGAACAGCCCTCATAAATGTGTAACATTTCTATATTTTAGCTAAATTATATAAAATTGAAAAGCCTGTTTTTTAGTGCCATAGCTATCATGGAGCAGCATATGCCCTGCTGAATCTGAACAGCGCTGTCAGTCAAAGATGGTGTTTCCCTATTCTCACCTACTGTAAATCATCATCTTCACTGGGTTTGATCTACTGAAAGCTGAAGTTTGATACTTTATATCCAGTGTTTCTAGGAAGCATGAAGGACTAAAAAGGCGCTGACCTGTAGTGTGGGTCTGGCTGTCAGGTACGATCTGATGCAGATGAGCGTATTTTCCCTTCTCGAAGCTCGGATTCTCCCATTCTTTTCGGTGACGTCCAGTCCCTCGATTTCCCTTTTCTTTAAGCTTTGTTTTCTTCGCCGGCAGCGCGCTGCGTGAAGCCATTTTGAAAATCACAAAAAGACTGCTTAGGTGCGTTCAAATTCGCCAGGCATCGAATTACTGTTCAGTTGATTTTAGGTTCTCTCAATAATTTTTTTTTTTCGCTGTATATTTTTCTCTTTGGCGTACAGAAATGGCAATACACCCTTATTTGCTAAAATTGCATTTTCCCCGTATTAAAATACGGCGAAACCGTATCACTTGACGGGTATGAAAAAACCAGCGAGCAGCAGACTTGCTTCGATATCCATCTTGTGTTTTGCTTGTCACATACAAATGATGTCATGGGAATGTCGGGCTGCCTTGCTGTAAAGATCTCACTCATTTGAGGTGGTACTCACTTGCAATGGAAAACGAACAACACCCTATTGAGTCGGGCTGAGTAGGTGCTAGTGGAATTATTGTTCTCAACTCAGGGCCCACGCTATTTGCCGTCCAAAATGTCAGAAAAACAATGTGGCACATGACCACTGACGTCACGTACAATCCCTCTATAAAAAGAGCAGCATAACTAAGGGAGGGTTCAGGGTCACCTGATCCAACTATAACTATAAGCTTTATCAAAAAAAGAACATTTTTAAGCCTATTTTTAAAAACAGAGATTGAGTCTGCCTCCTGAAAATAAACTGGCAGCTGATTCCATAAGAGAGGCACGTAGGAAGTAGAAGTTCAGTTTTCAACAATGGATGTAGGTGGCAGCATGTCATCCATATTTATTGAATATGCAATCTATTCTAATCTATTATCTATGCAATCTAATCTATGCAATCTATTCTATTCCAGTCAGTGTATTCTTATGTCCTTGCAGAAAGCCAACAGATAAAGGATTCTGTTCAGTCTACACACATAACTGTCCCCACAGTTCCAGGTAGCTAATACTTTGTAAATCCATATTTAAAAATATGTTTTTTGTTTTGTTTTGTTTTGTTTTTTTACAACCTAAGCCATGTAATGAACATTCTTGATTATTTTTCAGAGAAACAGTGGACAAGACTGCTGGAACACTCGCCTCTATTCCAACTCCTGAAAGGTGTGGAGCTACAGCTAAAGGACTGGGCCAATACAGGAGGGCTTCTTGGAGGAGAACTTGCAAGTAAGTTTGGAGGTTTTAGTTGTTTTAGACCAGGGGTCACCTACTGGTGGACTCCGGTCCGGATCTGGACCCCTAGAGTCCTCCGTCCAGACCCCGAAGCCCTTTGATACAATTTGGGGAAAAGGGAGACTGTTTTATTTTGTTGGGAAAAAAAGCAGAAAAAGCTGAACTGAACTGCTGCATTGGCAACTGCCCGACATATTGTGGCACGAGCCCTTGGCGCTGTCCTGCTGCAGACTGCCCTCTTCAGTGTCCCACGAACGCCACTCTCTGCAGAGACTCTGTGGCTCCAACTGCTCCAGAAAGTATACAGTGGGTTGCAAAATCAGGTTTGCTGCGGGTGCCCCCCCTACACACACACAAGGCCAACATCCACCCTGGACAGACTAGTCTGTACCCACAAAAAGAAGTGCTGTTGTAAGCCGAGAGTAGTCCATGCTGGGATGCAGAGGCAAGGTCACTGGTTATCACGTAAAAACTCAGTAAATGCTCTTCGTGTTACTGAACACAAAAAGTTCCACCTCCCCTCTCCCTGTAACCATGGAGTTACAGCTCCATCCATGCTATAACACAGTTTACTGTTGAGAAAAAAAATGTTGGAGGAATTCTGTCCTGGAATTATATTTTGTGTTGGGTTTTTTTGTCTTAGTTTGAAACTGTTTTTTTTCTGCACTGAAAATATTGTATAAAGGTGGACTTTTTGTGAAATTTTGCTTTTTTAGATCCATTCATCCATCCATCTTCTACCGCTTTTCCGGAGGTCCGGGTCGCGGAGGCAGCAGTTCAAGCAGAGAAGCCCAGACTTCCCTCTCCCCAGCCACCTGCTCCAGCATTTCAGAGAGGATACCAAGGCGTTCCCAGACCAGCTGGGAGACATAGTCTCTCCACTGTGTCCTGGGTCTGCCCCGGGGTCTCCTCCCAGTGGGACGTGCCTGAAACACCTCAAGTGGGAGACGTCCAGGAGGCATCCTAATCAGATGCCCATACCACCTCAACTGACTCCTTTCAATGTGGAGGAGCAGCGGTTCTACTCTGAGCCTCTCCCGGATGATTGAGCTCCTCACCCTATCTCTGAGGGTGAGTCCAGCAATCCTACGGAGAAAGCTCATTTCAGCCGCTTGTATCCGCGATCTCGTTCTTTCGGTCATTACCCAAAGCTCGTGACCATAGGTGAGAGTAGGAACGTAGATTGACTGGTAAATTGACAGCTTTGCCTTAGAACTCAGCTCCCTCTTCACCACAACAGACTGGTACAACGTCCGCATCACTGCAGATGCTGCTCCAATCTGTCTGTCGATCTCTCGGTCCATTTTCCCCTCACTCGTGAACAAGACCCCAAGATACTTAAACTCCTCCACTTGGGGCAGGAGCCTGTCCCCAACCCAGAGAGGACAATCCACCTTTTTCCGGCTGAGGACCATGGACTCGGACTTGGAGGTGCTGATTCTCATCCCAGCCGCTTCACACTCAGCGGAAAACCGTCCCAGCAAGAGCTGTAGGTCATTGCTGGATGAAGCCAACAGGACAACATCATCTGCAAACAACAGAGATGAGATCCTGTGGTCACCGAGCATGACACCCTCCATTCCCTGGCTGCGCCTAGAAATCCTGTCCATAAAAATTATGAACAGGATCGGTGACAAAGGGCAGCCCTGGCGGAGTCCAACTCTCACTGGGAATGACTCCGACCGAGTGTTGGCAATACGAACCAAACTCTCACAACGGTCGTACAGAGACCGAATAGCTCGTAACAACAAGCCCGATACCCCATACTTCCGAAGCACCCCCCACAAAAATCCACAAGGGACGCGATCAAATGCCTTCTCCAAGTCCACAAAACACATGTAAACTGGTTGGGCAAACTCCCACGAACCCTCAAGAATTCTCAAGAGGGTAAAGAGCTGGTCCGATGTGCCACGGCCAGGACGAAAACCACATTGCTCCTCCTGAATCCGAGGTTCGACCAATGGCCGGACTCTCTTCTCCAGTACCTTGGCATAGACCTTCCCAGGGAGGCTGAGCAGTGTGATCCCTCTAAAGTTGGAGCACACCCTCCGGTCCCCTTTTTTGAAGAGAGATCCCCTCATGGATCATCACCTTATCGTGGTGGGGGGGTTTGCGCGCCCCAGTGATCCCAGGAGCTATGTTGTCCGGGGCAATTTGCCTCTGATAGGGTCTCCCAAGACAAACTGGTCCTGGGTGAAGGGCCAGACTAAGAACGATCCAACAGACTCTCATGATAAATTGTATATCAAGGATTCAGTGTACCCCGCCCGGTATGGGGTTACCGGGGCCCCACCCTGGAGCCAGACCTGGGGGAGGAGCTCAAAGGCTAGCGTCTGGTGGCCGGGTTTCCACCCATGGGACCCGGCCGGGCTCAGCCCGAAGGAGTTACATGGGTCCGCCCTCCAGTGGACTCACCACCTGCAGGAGGGATCATGGGGGTCCGGTGCTATGTGGATTAGGTGGTGGTCAAAGGCGGAGACCTTGGCGTACTGATCCCAAGCTTTCTAAACTGGCTTTTGTTTTTTTTTAGATATTAATCTGTTTTGTTAATGCGATACAGTTCTTTTTTTTTTGTTAATGCGATACAGTTTAGCAGTTTAGTTTACAGAGATAGCAAAAAGACGTAACAAACTAATAGTTTTTTTTGAATGCAAAAGATGCAATAGACTTACACTATGGTCCTCTCCGGCATACAACTAGGAACATACCGGTCGCTATGGAGGGTGAGAATATGTATGGGCACATAATCATACCATGTAAGATAACTAAATAGACGGTTATGCTGTTTCATCCCACCTAGCAACAATGCTCTGCACTGTGTGTGTTTATATATTTACATATTTATTCCATCTAGCTACAATGCTCAGCACTGGGTGTGTTTATATTTATATATCTATATATTTATTCCATCTAGCTACAATGCTCCGCACTGTGTTTTTATATATCTACATATTATTCCATCTAGCTACATTGCTCCGCACTGTGTGTGTTTATATACTTGCATATTTATTCCACCTAGCTGCAATGCTCCGTACTGTGGGTGTTTATATATTTACATATTTATTCCATCTAGCTACAATGCTCTGCACTGTGTGTCTGTGTGTGTGTGTGTATATATATATTTTATAGTAATATGTACATATGTATATTAGCTGCTCTTGCTTGCTTGTTTTTTTTTTTTTTTTTTTCTTGCCTTCTGATTGTTGCTCTGAGTGTTGCTATCCCTGTGCTGTTGCAATCCTGGAATTTCCCCGTTGTGGGACTAATAAAGGCTTATCTTATCTTATCTTATCTTATCTTAGTTTAGTTTGTGTTATCCTGTAAAACATATTTAGGATTTTAGTTGTAGATTTTAGAATTTTAGACCTGTTTATTTGGAATCAGCAAACACATTCAGTGTTCTGTATTATAAAATTTTATATTACGTTTACTTTGAAATTGAACAAAGAATTCTTTTTAAATATTTTTTTGTTTAACATTTACTATAGAGCTAAAAGCAGCTTAAACATGAGCTTAATAAAATAAGGTGTGAAAGCAAGTTAAATGATACTGACCTGCCTGGAAACAGCTGTGGTCTTCTAAAAGAATATCAGTGAAAGGATGGCAGTTCTTAAAAGCACATTTTGAGATAAATTTGTACATGTTTATTTTATTTTTTTATTTATACAAGGTAGTTCCATTGAGAGGCAACCTCTCTTTTTCAAGGACGTCCTGTTCACATTCACACCAGGAAGCTGACCAGTACAACAACAGACTGACCTGTGGCCATTAAGCAGCTACACTGGAGCAGTTGGGGTTAAGGGCCTTGCTCAAGGGCACCGCAGTGGGGTTAAGGAGGGTGGGGCAAACACTGCTATGTTATCTGTTCCACCCAGATCTGATCCTGCCAGTCCAGGGATTGAATCCGTGACCCTCCGCTCACTGGTTCACATTCCTAACCATTAGGCCACCACTGCCCACCGTGTGTCAGATTTCTCTTCCATTTGTTTTAATAAAAGATGTTGGAAATAAATTCACAGGTCACTGAAAATACTTTGCTTTAAAGTAGGGCCAAATTGTGACATAGTGAGAGGGAAAAATCTTGAATAAAAAACAATGTGTCAAGATGCATTAAAAATGGTTTTAGAATCAAGTCAGAGTTCTGAATCATAATTAAATCATGAAGTGCCTAAAGATACCCACACCTAGTTCGGACCTCGGCTGGGGAGGAGAACGGACTTATTGGACCTTTTGCAGTTTTAGTTGGTGACCCCTGTTTTAGACACTCTTAATACAGCCACAATTCTAAAAAGCTTTGGGATGCTGTGTAATATAAAAAAAAAACCAGAATGTGATAATTTGCAAATCTCACAAACCAGTGTTTCATTCACAGTAGAACACAGAAATCTTTCGGTCTTTTTAATTTTTCCTCCATATTTTTATATTTCCCTTTTGACATTATTATGTCCTGTATATATTTTAAAGTTTTGGTATAACGTATCAGCCATTATACCAGCCGTGTTGTAGAATAAATCAACGGCAGATTTACTTGTTTTTCTGTGTATTTCCTGTATGCATGCCAGAATTGTGGTTGGTAAAAGCTGCACATGCCAAACCCACAATGAGGGTGTGAAACTACACATGCAGTAGATGTTCCTTCTGAAAACAGAAAATACAATCAGAAAGTCTTGACTGGGGCAGTGCGGTGGCACAGTAGTTAGCACGGTGGCAGCTTTTTTTTTGCAGTTTTAGTTGGTGACCCCTGTTTTAGACACTCTTAATACAGCCACAATTCTAAAAAGCTTTGGGATGCTGTGTAATATATAAATAAAAACAGAATGTGATAATTTGCAAATCTCACAAACCAGTGTTTCATTCACAGTAGAACACAGAAATCTTTCGGTCTTTTTAATTTTTCCTCCATATTTTTATATTTCCCTTTTGACATTATTATGTCCTGTATATATTTTAAAGTTTTGGTATAACGTATCAGCCATTATACCAGCCGTGTTGTAGAATAAATCAACAGCAGATTTACTTGTTTTTCTTTGTATTTCTTGTCTGCATGCCAGAATTGTGGTTGGTAAAAGCTGTACATGCCAAACCCACAATGAGGATGTGAAACTACACATGCAGTAGATGTTCCTTCTGAAAACAGAAAATACAATCAGAAAGTCTTGACTGGGGCAGTGCGGTGGCGCAGTAGTTAGCACGGTGGCAGCACAGCAACTCACCCTTGGCTGGGGGATCCTGGGTTCGATCCCAGCCCCCGACCAACAGTAATCTGTGTGGAGTTTGCATGTTCTCCCCGTGTCTGCATGGGTTTACTCCGGGATTTCTCCGGTTTCCTCCCACAGGCCAAAAAACATGCAAGTTAGGTTAATTGGAGACTCTAAAGTGGCCCTGTGTGTGAATGGTGAAGAGGTAGCACCGTACCGTGGCTGCTTCATCCATCCAGGTGGATGCCCTGAATTTCCCCTCTGGGGATCAATAAAGTACACAAAATCAAAATAAATAAATAAATAAATGTTGGTCGAGGCAATGTTCTTTTTGTTTGTTTGTTCCGCTAAGAGTGTTATGCAATTTTGTCAACGTTAAGTGATAGTGTGTGGGACACATATGTGGGTTTCGTCACAGTTGTTGGCCCAGCGGGACTTCCGCGCGCTGGCCCAGGTGGCACAGCGGATTCTCAACGCCAGCAGACAGCGCGCGGCCACCGCAGCAGCGACAGGACTCGGCGCGGCGGCCGGAGATGGCAGGGGTCCAGAGGTGGCGACAGCAGACCCACCGACAACGGCGGCGGTGAAGGCCCAACATCGCGGAGGAGACGACCTCTGTTTCTACCATCGCCGCTTTGCAGAGAGGGCACGCAGGTGTACACCACCGTGCCAGTTCAAGAGCTCGGGAAACGCCAGAGCCGGGGGTCGGTAGCAGCCGCGGCCCTCGGGGAACAGAACAAGCTGCTCTACTTGACGGACGCGCGTTCGGGGAAGCAATTCCTCGTGGACACAGGCTCCCAAGTGAGTTTCATCATGCCAACCTACGCTGACCAGCTGGCAGGCCCCGGGAGTCACGGAGCATCAGCAGCGAACGGCTCGAGGATTAAGACCTTGGGTGAAAGGACTCTGCTTCTGTCCCTACACGGCCGTACATTTGAGTGGACCTTTGTAATAGCTGCGGTGAGCTTCAACATGTTAGGGGCTGATTTTCTGTACTCACATGGTTTGTTGGTTGACCTTGCTAATAGGCGCCTGGTTAATGCACTTTCCTTTTACTCTATTTCCTGTGCAGCCCGAGTAACCCCGCCCACAGCACAAGCCAACGTCGCAACGGCAAGCGGTAAGTTCCACACACTCCTCACTCAGTTTCCAGCACTCACGGTTCCCACATTTTCAGCGGCCGTCGCTAAACATGGGGTGGAACATTTTATTACTACCACCGGTCCTCCCGTTTTTGCAAAAGCTCGGCGCTTGGATGCAGCTAAACTGACCATAGCGCGCGAGGAGTTCGCCAACCTTGAAAAGTTGGGCATCATTAGGCGTTCGAAGAGCCCATGGGCTTCCCCGCTTCACATGGTCCCTAAAGCCGACGGCTCGTGGCGACCTTGCGGTGATTTCCGCAGGTTGAACAACGCTACAGCGCACGACCACTACCCAATCCCGCATATCCAAGATTTTTCCATCCATTTAGCGGGGGCGTGCGTTTTTTCCAAAATAGACTTGGTCCGCGGGTACCATCAAGTCCCAGTGCGCGCTGAGGACATACCAAAAACAGCGGTAATAACTCCGTTTGGCCTGTTTGAGTTTTTGCGCATGCCATTTGGGCTTAAAGGCGCAGCGCAGACGTTCCAACGCATGATGGACACGGTGTTGCGCGATCTCCCCTTCGTGTTCGTCTACCTGGATGACATCTTGGTAGCCAGCGCGTCCGAAGACGAACACGAAAATCACCTCACGGCAGTTTTCCGGAGGTTGGGAGAGCACGGGTTAACCCCTTGCACTCCGGGCAATTTTCCTAAAAATGCCAAAAAATAACGTGTCCAAAGTAAATCGAAAGCTGTTCTTCAACCCTTTGCAACATCTTCATGGGGTTGGTCTCATTTAAAAGAAAACACTTTGAATTTTTTGGCAAAAAAACATAAACTCTCTACGTGCTCCGGCCACTGAGTTACAGTCATCTAAACATACTGGACTTGAAGAAAATAAATTTGGCCACGGTGTTTTTTTGGATAAAAATGCTTGCAAATAACACACAGCTGTCTGATCCGGCTGGAAAATGCAACAGAAATGTAGAACCACGTGTTATCCAGCTGAGGTCCAAATTTTGTAACAATACCACAAAAAATGAATATTTTACACAGCTTTGTTCTCAGGCTGTTCCCAGGCATTTTGGAACTGTGCCAAATTGTGCCAAATGGCACAGTTTGGAAAAACGTCTGTAACTTTTGAATAATTCAATGTAGAATCTTCATTTTGGGCTCTAATGAAAGGTCACATTCAGGGCTGTGTCTGTGTGTGTGTGTGTGTGTGGGGTTGTCCCCCCCCCCCCCCGCTACAAAGGACGGAGTTCGGCCCTCGCTACATGACGGATTACACTCGTTGCATGTTTCCACAGCAACGCTGTCACAGCGGCTCCCCCCCCCTCGCTACTGTGTGTGTGTGTGTGTGGGGGGGGTTGTCCCCCCCCCCTAGCTACAGAGGACGGCCATCGCTACATGACGGAATAGACTCATATGGCTATGTGGCAACCGCTGCGCAGTCAGCGCGGCTTCCCCCCTTGGACCGCTCCTCTTCTGCAGCGGGGGGGGGGGAGGCGTTCACGGTCCGAACACGGCAAATGAACCGTTTATCGCGGCGCACGCACTTCGTACTTCGTGCGCCATGCAATTGTAATTTACCGATCGATCAAAAGTCATTTTGGATTACAGTTTTCAGGGAGAAATAATAATTTAGCTTATAACACCTTACCTCTTCACAGCAGCAGA
The DNA here is from genome assembly GCA_020510985.1 of Pholidichthys leucotaenia. Taxonomy (NCBI): domain Eukaryota; kingdom Metazoa; phylum Chordata; class Actinopteri; order Cichliformes; family Pholidichthyidae; genus Pholidichthys; species Pholidichthys leucotaenia. The sequence goes on along the minus strand of CM035847.1, from coordinate 206,477,986 downwards.
GTCCTGGCGAACTTCTCTTCCCCATTGTCAAACGAACGCGACGCTGGTCCGCTCGTGGATCCCGGTCAAAACATAATTCCAATATTGCGGTTTTGGTGAATGATTTACGACCTTTGTCGTCGGCCTCCGTTGGTCTATGATGACGGAAGAGAATCCTAAACGTCTATTCTGCTGGAATGAATGCAGGTCCCACTTGTGGGTGTTCTCCATGCTGTTGGATCTGTAGCACGTTCGTCCAGCATCCTTTTTTTTCATCTGCTGCAACAGTAAATCTCTTTTCACCCAGCCCGAACTTCTGTGCTTCAATTGGCTCCTTCATTCACAGTAGGCGGGTCCTCCTTCCTAGGTTTTCATTCATTGGTTCTTCAAGGTTTCAGAAACTCAATTCAAGGCTCTTATTAGTCGAATGAGAAGTCAATCAGATGAACTAATCTGTTCGCGGCTGTGTCTGCAGCTTTTTTTTTTTCAGTGGCGCTTGGAGGCCAACACCAACTACATCACCACCATCAGTATCTCTATCATGCGTCATGCGTCCAAGAGCGCACAAGTGCGCTCTCGTGCGCCCTCGTGCGCCCTAGGACGCAGAGACTTGCCCGCCCACGGTACAACGGAGTGCAAGAGGTTAATAATCAACCCAGCGAAGTGTCAGTTTGGGGTGACACAGACTGACTTTTTGGGGCACCGCGTCTCTCCAGAAGGAGCGGTTCCTCTGCCGGACAAAGTGCACGCAGTAACAAATTTTCCCCAGCCACAAACGGTCAAAGCATTACAGGAGTTTTTGGGAGTGGTGAATTTTTATAACCGTTTCCTCCCCCGCGCAGCGCAGCTCATGCAACCACTGTATGCCGCGCTTAAAAAGCAAAAACCCACAAGTAAAATCGAATGGTCTCCGGAGCGGGAGCGCGCATTTTCGGAGGTCAAAACAGCCCTGGCAAACGCTGTGTTGTTAGCACACCCAGACCCAACGGCCAGCATAGCGCTCACTACTGACGCGTCGGATGTAGCCATGGGGCGGTCGTGGAGCAGCAGGTTGCCGGGGCTTGGCAGCTGCTCGCTTTTTTCAGCAAGACTTTGAGCGATACCGAGCGAAAATACAGCGCGTTCGACAGGGAGTTGTTAGCGCTCCACTTGGCCATTCGCCACTTCCAGTTCTGGCTGGAAGGACGCCGTTTCACTGCGTTCGTCGACCACAAGCCACTGACTTTCGCGATGGCCAAGGTTTCAGAACCGTGGTCAGGCCGGCAGCAGAGGCAGCTGGCTGCAATTTCTGAGTTTACTCAGATATATTCAACACGTGGCGGGTAAACTAAACGTAGTGGCAGACTGTCTCTCGCGTGCTGTAACTACTCCAGTCCGCGTAGGAGTAGATTATGCAGCCATGGCCGCGGAACAAGCTAGCGGCGCGGAAGTGCGCGCGGCCCCAGTCCGCATGGGGATAGACTATGCAGCCATTGCCGCGGATCAGATTAGCGACGCGGACGTGTGCGTGCTCCAGTCTGGACCAACAGGGTTAAGGCTGGAGATCAGGGTGCTGCAAGATGGTATGCGATGTCTCCACGGGACGACCGCGTCCGGTGGTGCCGACCGCGTGGCGCCGCCGCGTTTTTGACTCGATTCATTCTCTGGCGCACCCGGGGGTGCGCGCGTCGGTCAAAATGGTAGGAGAGAAATTTGTATGGCCGAGCCTGCGCAAGCAAGTTAGGGAGTGGGCAGCTGCCTGCGTGCCTTGCCAACGAGCCAAAATACACAAACACATTAGAGCTCCCTTGGAGTCATTTCACATCCCGGCTAAGAGGTTCGATCATGTGCATGTCGACCTCGTAGGCCCCCTCCCGCCATCACAAGGGTGCACACACCTTTTGACAATGGTGGACCGCACCACGCGTTGGCCTGAAGTGGTCCCGCTGGCATCAACCACAGCCGAGGAGGTGGCGCGCGTATTTTTAACTGCATGAGTAGCACGTTTTGGAGTTCCGTCGGACATTACGTCCGACAGAGGTCCTCAATTTGTTTCCGAGCTTTGGTCAGCGATGGCCCGCAGCCTGGGGGTAACAATCCACCGCACTACCGCGTACAACCCACAAGCTAATGGTTTATGCGAACGTTTCCATAGGTCATTGAAAGCAGCCCTCAGAGCGTCGATTACGGATGCAAATTGGGTGGACAGGCTACCATGGGTTTTATTGGGGTTGCGTTCTGCACCTAAAGAGGATTTAAAAGCCTCCCCTGACATGATTTACGACCCAAGAGACAGACGCTGACACGAGAGATACAGACAATTATCTTTATTGTGAATTAATGAGTGAAGTGTGAGTGAATGTGTGAATGCTCGTCTGGCCACTGGAGCTGAGCCCGTCTTGTGGTAACCTGGCAACCTTGCGGGTGCCACAATGAGAGACTGACTGTCTCCTGGTGTCCGTGCGACGTCGTGCTCGTGGTGTCCGGTGCTGTGGAGGTGAGGAGGAGTTCAGCGGAGCGGGAGACGGTGCCTCGTCAGCAGAGGAGGGTGGTCCGCCGCCAGGGAGGTCCACCTGTGCACAGGGGAAAAGGCTAGCAGAGGAATTGTGAAGAGATGGCTTACGTGGCCTGGTTTGGCGAAGCGTAGAGTTCTTCACGAGAGGTCGAGATCTTGGCACGTTGCTCAGTGAGAGTGACAGACGACTCCGTGCTGAGGCGTCTGCGCGTTGGGCTTTTATGGCCCGCTGATTGCCACCTGCTGAAGTGAGCGCAGCTGATGTTGATGATGCTGATGACGGCCTAGTGGCCATCATGACAGTACTCCCCCCTCTAGAGGTGCCTCCAGGCACCTGCCCAATCCTACCTGGATGCGCCCGATGGAAATCGCGGATCAACTGCTTATCGAGGATCAACGCAGGGCATATCCAGGAGCAGTGCTCAGGGCCAAACCCCTCCCAGTCCACCAAATACTGAAGGTCCCGACCCCTCCTGCGGACGTCCAGGATTGCCGTTACCCCCCAGGCCAGATGGCCATCGATCATCTTCGGGGGAACAGGAGCCGCAGGAGGCGGGCACAGCGGGTCGGCGACGTAGGGCTTGACCTGGGAGACGTGGAAAGTGGGGCAGATGCGCATGTGAGAGGGGAGAGCAAGACGCACAGATACAGGGTTGACAATGCAGGAAATAACAAAGGGACCGATGAAGCGCTTGGTTAGCTTATGCTTCTCGGCAGGCACACTGATGTTCTTCGTGGACAACCATACCTTGTCACCCACCTTGTAATCCGGGGCAGGCCTCCTATGGCGGTTGGCCACCTCAATGTTCCGTTCCGTGGTCCTCAGAAGGGCTCTGCGGGCAATGGACCAAACTTGCCAACAGCGTCTGGCGTGAGCCTGAACAGACGGGACCGCTACCTCCCCCTCCTCCTCCGGGAACAAGGGTGGATCGTACCCCAGTGATGCCTTGAAGGGGGACATCCCTGTGGACGAGGACACCGTGGTGTTATGAGCGTACTCGATTCACGGGAGGTACATGCTCCACGAAGAAGAGCAGGAGGAGATGACGCAGCGCAGCGCAGCCTCCAGCTCCTGATTGGCTCGCTCGCACTGGCCGTTACTCTGAGGATGGTATCCAGAGGAGAGACTGGCCGTGGCCCCAAGTGCCGTACAGAACGCCTTCCAAACCTGCGAGATGAACTGTGGCCCTCGATCAAACGATATCAGCGGGGATTCCATGAGGACGAACCACATGGAGAACGAGGAGGTCCGCCGTCTCCCGCGCCGAAGGCAACCCCCGGAGAGGCACAAAATGGGCAGCTTTAGAAAAGCGGTCCACGATGGTTAAAACGGTCGTGAAGTGGCCGGAGGGGGGCAAACCGGTCACAAAGTCCATGGCTACATGGGACCAGGGGCGGGAGGGGACCGGCAAAGGGTGTAGCAGACCCGCCGGGGCCGATGATGATGTCTTCCCCGTGGCGCACTGAGCGCAGGCCCGGACATAGTTGTTAACGTCCCTCCACAGCCCTGGCCGCGGAGGGACGTTCGCTGGAGGAGGTTTGCTGGAGGAGGTCAACGGTCCGACTCACACCCGGATGGCACGCCAGCTTGGACGCGTGACCCCACTCTATTACTTGGCTCCTAACAGGATGAGGGACGAACAAGCGACCCGGGGGCCCCCCACCCGGATCAGGCTCCACTTCCTGTGCTCTTCTAACCTTATCGCAGATGCCCCAGGTCAACGCATCTACCACACACGCAGGTGGCAGAATAGACTCCTCCCGGTCGTCAGCGGAGGGCGCGTCAAACTGCCTGGAAAGGGCGTCAGGCTTACCATTCTTACTTCCTGGCCGGTAGGTGATCGTAAAATTAAAACGGCCGAAGAAGAGTGACCAGCGGGCTTGACGTGCATTGAACCGCTTGGCAGTCCTAAGGTATTCAAGATTGCGGTGATCAGTCCAGACGACAAATGGCTGGGCAGCTCCCTCCAGCCAGTGTCTCCACTCCTCCAGCGCAAGTTTGACAGCCAATAGTTCCCTGTCGCCGATGCTGTAATTCCTCTCAGTAGGTGTCAAACGATGAGAGAAGTAAGCGCAGGGGCGGATCTTCCCGTCCGTCGGGGAGCGCTGAGAGAGTACCGCCCCCACCCCCGAATCCGATGCGTCCACCTCCACCAGGCATTGGAGCTCCGGGTCCACCTGGGTCAATACACGGGCTGAAGCAAACTCTCCCTTCAGCCTGTCAAATGCCGCGGCAGCCTCCTCACTCCAATGGAAAGGGACCTTCGGGGATGTGAGTGCAGTCAGGGGTCTGGCGATGTTCCCAAAATTTGGCACGAAGCACCGGTAAAAATTGGCGAACCCCAAAAAACCCTGCAGCTGTTTCCTGGATGTGGGCGTAGGCCAGTCCACCACCGCCTTGACCTTGTCCAGGTCGGGAAGCACCTGGTTACGGGCAATTATAAACCCCAGAAAGGAGGTGCGATCTGTGTGGAACTCACACTTCTCCGCCTTGACGAACAACTGATTCTCCAGGAGGCGCTGTAGGACCCGTTGTACATGCACCTGATGCTCCTCCAGTGTGCGCGAGAAGATGAGGATATCATCAAGGTAAACAAAGACGAAGGAATTCAGAAAGTCCCGGAGAAGCGGCCATCATGACATCCCCAGCTGAGTTAGTTTTTGCGCAGCCACTCCGGCTGCCCGGGGAGTTTCTCCCAGATAATCCGGCGACAGAGTGCTCCCCTGCTCAGCGGGTGCAGAGCGACACGGGATCGAGCACGCTTCCTGGCCCCTTTCATCACAGTTTTCCGCGCCTTTTTGTGCCTAAGGCTTTAAAAAATGCGGAGTTTGTTTTTGTCAGACACGATGCCCATTGCCCAACCTTGCAACCACCTTATGATGGCCCATTTAGAGTGCTGGAAACAGGTGATAAGCAGTTTTTGCTAGATTTGGGGGGCAGAAAGGAAATGATTGGCATAAACAGGCTCAAACCCGCTTTTGTGATGGCTGACGAAGCTGTGCAGTTGGCGAGGGCTCCTTGGCGTGGCAGACCCCCTAGGGAGCTTCCCCCAGAGCTCCCACAGGGATTGACTAACAGTTCTCACCCCCAGACAGCAGCTCCACAGCAGGATGGCGCCGCGGGAGTGGTAAAGCCCACTTTCAGCAAGTTTGGAAGAAGATTGAAGCCCAAACAGCATGTGGACTGATGTTTGTGATTTTATCATGATATGCAGACTATGTTATATTGTTCCACCTTAGACGTTTGGGGGGGGGGGGTCATGTGGGACACATATGTGGGTTTCATAGGCTTCATATGTATATTACTGTTGCTTCACATCTCAGAATGAACAATAGGACTGGGTCTCCTAGAGATAACAGGGAGATGCGAAATGTGATCTTTGTGATGCAAAGAGATGGCCTTGAGGGATTTCCTGACCACCAGTGGCTTTAGGTGGAGGGGAGAAGACCTGGAGGAAGATGTATTGTGTCTTGGGATTAAAAGACAATGACTCTGTACTGGAGAGACTATGTCTCCCAGCTGGTCTGGGAACGCCTTGGTATCCCCTCTGAAGAGCTGGAGCAGGTGGCTGGGGAGAGGGAAGTCTGGGCTTCTCTGCTTGAACTGCTGCCTCCGCGACCCGGACCTCCGGAAAAGCGGTAGAAGATGGATGGATGGATGGACTCTGTACTTTGATGTCCTGGGTATAAAAAGGACAGATGTGGGGGGATGTTTCTCTTTTCTGTTTGGAGCATGTTGGAGATATGTCAATAAACCTGATTTGAGAAATAAACTCAGCCTCATCCTTTCACGCTCTCCACAAGTGTTTTGTTTTTTTAACTATCATGTCAACTTACAGTGCCATGACGATTACCACATATTCATGAAAAAAACAAGCATCTTTATCACTACGTGAAGCTTCACTTCTTCTCTCAAAAACATCCTTTTGTTCACAGTTCATGGCTACACTCATTAACCCCATCTCCACTTGAAAGGACCAGGAACCAATTAAGGGGGCCAGGAACTTCTTAAAGGGGTCATTAACTGCACTTTTTCCACATTTTAACAGCTCATACATGTCTTAATGAAATGTTTGTGACATATTTTGTTCACGTTTTCTTAAAAATTTTTTAAATTATTGAAGCAAATTTGTTTTGTATTTTTCCTTGCTTTCTTGAAATGTTCTGATTTAAAGCCTGTCACTTTAAGAACCATCCTTCACCTATTCAACTCTGCCCTTCCTCTTCGTCAGTTAGCCATCAGCTGACTAGCTTATAGCCTCCTAGGGATGAGCAGCTTTGGTTCACTGATTCACAGTCAGTCGTGAATCTTGCGTCACTCCGGCCCATCTCCCATTAATTTTGCTGTGATTCCACAACAAATCGCGAGCACCGTGCACTGGAGGACCCCCCCGATTGCTCTGTGGGACTCTGCTCTGCTCCCACAGAGTCGCACGGCACCCTGGAGGACAGTGGGGGAGCTGTCCTCCGAGTTATTTAGATGGACAGATAGATAGATGCACATTATTGATCATAAACTGGGAAATTACATTGTAACAGCAGCATGACAGAGTAGATGACCAAAATGACAGAAACACACACAGCATAACAGAAAAAGGAATTACCCAGGGAAAGTAAAACTGCCTTGATAACTTTATATACATTGCAGACCACCACTAAGATGAATAGATGATGACCCGTTATACAGTAGATAAATGGATCGTACTAGCTGTACAATGGTGCTGTACAACAATTTAGCACTGGGTTCTCCACAAATATGCGTCTCTGACTGGGAGGTAGCCGTCCCCCAGCGAGAGCTGCTCCATAAACAGCCGGGGCCGGCTATTCAAGGCCAACCGGAGATCTGCAGCTCTACGGCATCGCTATGTGTAGGCATTATTCTGATTTAGAGGCATTCAGTCATATTCCTACAGATGGTAGCTTCGCACCAGTGGCTACTTTGTGTCTGAGCCTGTCGTGTCTGAACTCAGCCAAGCGAAATGTCGCTTGTCACCACATCATCAGTAGCGTAAAACTCACCTGTCTCATGACGGTCTAATCCCAGCTCATGTTCCCTGTGTTCAGTTGTGTGTTCTGCATTTTGCATTTTTATGTACATAGTTTCATCGGTGAAGCCCCTACCATACCTGTGTATATTTCCATAATCATGGGCTATTTTTATTTCAGTCATGTGTTTAATCGTGTGTTCTGCAGCCATGTTTTGTCTAATCTTTCTCTCTAACTTTATTGCGCAGCAGCCTGGTGGACCACCCGCAATTTTGTTGTGCTGCACAACTATACAATGACAAAGTTAGTTAAGTTAATCCCTTCCGCAGCATGTGGGACATGGGGGTGGGGGGGGCACCATCTCCGTTTCTCTGACCCTTGGCCACACAGCTACTGTGAGTAGTGAAAGCTACAGTGGGGGGTCCTCTGGTAGCTCTGTGCGTTAACTTTCCTTTCGCTGTTCTATTATGCTGAGCACCAAGCTAGAAGGTGGAAAGTACCATTTTTATATGGTCTTTGGTATGACCTGGCCAGGATTTGAACCCACGACCTCCTGGTTGTGGGGTGGATGCTCTACCAACTAGGCCACCACTTTGGTCTGTACAGTGACAAAGCCTCTTCTATGCTATTGTATTTTAATCTATTCTATTAATGGATAAACAATCCAATGCTCTTGGATTCTGCTTCTCAATGATAGGAAGAGCCGACATCAAAGGATCAAAAAGTGGCATCGCTATGAACGCTTGGCCGCCACAAGCCAGTTTTCCCTGTGGAAACTTTTCTGACACCTCCAGCTTGAAAGTCAAAAAGTCAGAAGGATCATAAGGCCCCGCTTTCACGGTCTGTATTCATACTGAAAATCAAGACCAAGTGAGCTTTTGCCCTTCTGCTCCACGGGACGTTTCTGTCCTCCCTGAGCTCGTTAGGACACCTGCATTACAGCAAGCGTCCTGGTACCAGTGTTAGCTCGGGGGCTAATAGCTCAGGGGCTAATAGGCTACCTTTAGCCTCCCCCTTCCATCTACATGACGGACAGCTAAGCGGGCCAATAATAGAGCAGTGGGTGGGTCTTTAGGATGGCGGTAGGTTGTTTTTTTCTTGACTTGACATATAAAATTTACCAAGAAGAGTCAAAAACGTTTCTGGTGTTTGTTTGGAGAGAAGAATGAGATAAATGCAGTGTGTTTTTTAAGAGAAGTGACTGTTTTGACATTTTTTTGATAATTACGTTACCAGTAGACTGATTTCAGACAGTTAAAACCTACAGACATGCCATTTTTCAGTTTATGACCGCTTTAAGGGCTGTTTCTATATTTGACCCTCTTACCATTTTTCCATTTATTATAGGGGTAGGAACCATGAGGTAATGGTTGGTGATGTTTGTCTGACAGTTTTGGCTTGATGCAGTGCAGAAAAATAAAATATGTTGAAATCATACAGAAATGATTATGCAGAAAATAAATATAGAGTGGAGTGCATGGGCTAAATTTGCCACTGTTGTTGTCTTATAAATGTGGAGAGGAGCTTGTTCACGTAACTTGTATGCACCATACCGTTCGGGTATGCTTGTGATGCTTGCGCCCTCTACATATGCCGAATAGTTGTTTAGACCCTCTGCAACCATGGTAACATTATATCATAATTTCTTAAGCATTAAATCGTCACTACTATATATTTTTTTTTTTCTGGTCGAATTTGCTGCTATTTGTTTCTGTGATTTTTGTTCATGAAGCCAGCTCAAGTGGCGAAGCGCACTGGCTGAGTTATATCCAATTAGCAGTGAGTCGATCCTAAACCCCACCCAGTTCTTCTGGAATGGCTCATAAGAACCAGTTGGTTTTCCACCGATATGGAGCTAGTCGGGGATTATGTCAGGGCTACGTCATTACGTAGTGTGCAGCGCCCAACCCCCGCAGAACACCAGAGAAGACGGAAGGTGGCGGTATGCACCTCTCACTTGTTTGCTATCTGCCAGTAACCGAGAGAAGAAGAAGAAATAGCAGCGCTAGCTTGTCAACATGTAGGAGTTTGTTGTCTTTGGGAGTGCTGCTTTTATTATTCCAAACCTGTATTACCATCCAAAAACAGTTTTATTCTTAATGGCAGAGAATGGCGGCTATGTTTAAGGACACCGGTAATCATCAATATTTCAGTTATCAGCCGTTGTTAGATAAAGTCTGTAGCGTGAGCATTGACGACACTTTTAAACATAATGTTTGTCATTTCTGTAATAGGCGGTGTTACAGCGCATTACGAGACAGAGATCACCTGTTATGTCATGCCAAAAAGTGATCAGCTGTCCAAAAAAATGATTGCCAGGGGCCATATTGTTATGGGTTTTTATTAGCCGGTAAATATATATATTTCAACAGATAAACAGTACTTAGTTAGGTATAACAAGATATATTTAACACTTATGATGCATTTTGAACCCTAAACAAACTTGATCTGGGATTAAAAGCAATTAAAATAATGCAGTCACAAGGTTACATGGAAAAATGTATAGATTTAGTGTATATATACATGTAGATACTGTATAAATGCATATTCTATGCACCTCCAAACAGAGTTGTTAAAGGTATACCCTTCTGTACTTGTATATCATCTATTCTGGTTAAAGTACTGATTCAAGTTTTTATTCATGTCGGGGTAACAAGAGACAGACTGTAAAGTGTTCAAGTTCAAAGTACTTTCTCCAAAAATGATCTTGTCCAGAGCTGACAGAATGTCATATGGTATGCTGTCAACAGAATATAAACTCATTATCATTTTTGAAGCTGGCAACTTGGAACATTTTCCACAGAAAAAGTACATAGATTTAAAGTTTGTTGCTGCTTGTTCTTTAAAAAATGTGAAAAAAAGTTGTCAAAAATATGAGTAAGTCCACAAATACCTGATATATTGTCCAATACCTGGAAAAATGAACTTAGATAGATAGATAGATAGATAGATAGATAGATAGATAGATACTTTATTTCGAACAAAAAAGTATAACAAAAACAAAACAAATGACAAATGCAATAAAGTAACAGTATACAGTGTTCGAAAGGGAGAAGGAAGAAATGAACACTTTTTAATTCCATCTCCTCTTTTCCATAAATACACCCATGTGAATTATATACAAATTACCACCTTTAAGACCCCAAGTAAACAATTTACTGTATTTTTTACATATCAACATTAACACCCATCCATCCTAACATACATTGATGTCCATACATCAAAACCAGCCTCAAACAACACAGATATACACAGTGCTGTCCCACCCATCATTCCATAGTGTCCCATAATGTCCCAGAGTGAGCATAATGAATCGTACATATAAATACTACCCTTCTAACATATATCCTTTCAGCAAATAATGTTTATACCTCTTTTTGAATTGAATTCTGTTTGTACATAGTTTCAGTTCCGGCTCCAGACTGTTCCACAAATCAACCCCACAGACAGATATGCACATACTTTTCTTGGTTGTTCGTATCTTGGGTTTTGTAAAATTTAAGTCTCCTCTCAAATTATGATCATTGTCTCTTTTTTTAAATATTTTTTGTATATTAGTTGGGAGTTGATTATTAATTGCCCTGTACATTACTTGTGCTGTCTTAAATTTAACTAAATCGATGAACTTTATGACATGTGACTTTAAAAACAACGAATTGGTATGGTCTCTATACCCTACATTATTTATTATCCTTATAGCTCTTTTTTGTAATGTGCATATTGACTGTAGGTTGGTCTTGTAGGTGTTTCCCCAGACTTCTACACAGTAGTTAAGATAAGGTAGAAACAGTGAATTGTACAGTAAGACCAATGATTTATAGTCCAAGATGTGTCTTGTCTTCCCCAGTATGCCTATACATTTTACTAACTTGGCCCAGATGTGAATGATGTGAGGTTTCCAGCAGATTTTATTGTCTAGTGTCACCCCCAGAAACTTATTTTCCTGTACTGTTTCTATTCTGGTATCATCTATCGTTACCATTATTTCATGATTTATTTTATAATTTCCAAACAACATAATCTTTGTTTTTTTTAGATTTAGAGATAATTTATTTTTGTTGAACCACTGCGTTAACTTTTTCATTTCAGTTGTGACCACCTCTAAAACCTGCTGCAAATTATCACCATTGCAAAGGATATTTGTGTCATCTGCAAACAAAATAAATTTCAGAATTTTTGATACTTGGCATATGTCATTTATATACAAAATAAAGAGTTTGGGTCCCAAAACTGACCCCTGGGGCACACCAAAAGTGATGTCCATGAAGGGTGATTTGTGCTCACCAATTTGTACAAATTGTTGTCTGTTACTTAAATAACTTTCCACCCAACTCAGTTCTACCCCTCTTATCCCATACCTTTCCAGTTTCCTTAGTAGTATTCTGTAGTCAATGGTGTCAAAAGCTTTCTTTAAAGCTATAAATACTCCTACAGCAACCTTTTTTTTAATCTATACAACTAGTAATTTCTTCTATAAGTTCGATCAGTGCCAAAGATGTAGATTTATCTGCTCTAAAACCATACTGGCTATCTGTAAGGAGGTTGTGTTTTTCAATGAAATCATCCAGTCTCTTAGTGAAAATTTTTTCAAGTATTTTGGAGAATTGTGAGAGTAAAGAGACTGGCCTGTAATTTGTGAAACAATGACTGTCTCCTGTTTTGTATAGAGGTATTACTTTTGCTATTTTCATTTTGTTTGGAAATTTACCAGTTTGAAATGACAGGTTACAGATGTAGGTGAGTGGCTTAACAATTCCTTCAATTACTTTTTTCACTATTGTCATGTCAATTTTATTCCAGTCCATTGATTTTTTGTTCTTAAATTTACTCACAGTCTCGATAATTTCCTTTTCAGTAACTGCACCCAGAAAGATTGTGTTTGGATTTCTATCTTCTATTTCATTTACAGAACCACTGTTGTTTGTTTCTGCTGTCACTATTGATTTTGCTAATTCAGGACCAACGTTTACAAAAAATTTATTGAAACCACTGACCACATCCTCCATATTATTTATCAACTTGCCATTTTCAATAAAATATTCTGGATAATTAGCATTCTTAGGTTGATTACTTATAATCCCATTGAGTACTTGCCATATTCCTCTTAAGTTAGTTTTGTTATCCTCTAATATTCTGTTATAATATTCTTTCTTACAGGTCCTCATTATATTAGTAAGCTTATTTTTATATCTTTTATATTTGATCTCAGCTTCCACCATTCTGCATTTAATGAATTGTTTATATAATGTATTCTTCTTTTTACATGCATTTATTAACCCCTTGGTGACCCAAGGAATATTTTTTTTGTTGTCTGTCACTGTATTGTTTTATAGGACAGTTTTTATTGTACAATGATTGAAATATTTGTAAAAAATTATCATATGCTTTATTTATATCATTTTCATCATAAACTATCTTCCAATCTTGTATTAATAATTCCTTTGTCAGTAAATACATTGATTCTTCGGTTCTTATTCTTTTATATTTAATATTTTTGGTATACTTTTTCTTTCTGTAATCACATTGATAGACAACAAAAATCGGCAGGTGGTCACTGATATCATTTAGTAAAAGCCCACTCCTGATATTATTTTCCATAATGTTTATGAATATGTTATCTATTAGTGTGGCACTGTGTGACGTGATTCTGCTAGGTCCGGTAATTGTTGGATGTAAGCCCATACTGTACATTGTGTTGATAAATTCTTCTGTCAAACTATGTTGTTTTGAGTTCATCAGATCTATATTGAAATCCCCACAGATGAACATAACTTTATGAGTTAGTTTTGCATACATTTTTTCCATCCAGTCCTTAAATAAGTCAATGTTTGATCCAGGTGTTCTATATACACAGCTCACTACTACATTCTTCACATTTTCCAGACAGATTTCTATTGTAATACATTCAAATAAATCATCCACAGTTACTGACAGATTTTCAACAACCTTGTATTTCAAGCTCTTGTCAACATAAATTGCAACTCCTCCTCCTTTTTTCACTTTTCTATTTATATAATTTAATTCATAGCCATCCATGGTAAAATCCACTCCTTTCACTTCACTGAGCCACGTCTCTGATATTGCCACAATATTGAACGGCTCTTTAAACTGATGTAAATAATCTTTAATGTTATTAAAGTTGGCATAGAGACTTCTGCTGTTGAAGTGGATCATAGAAATATTGAAATCAGATGTGACCATTGTGTTAAACTGATCATCTGTGTAGTAACTACAGTCATTATTGATGGAGCTAAATAAATTATTATCAGGGTCTATGTTATGTTCTACGTCCTGTGGGTTGTGATCTGTATATTCAAAAACTTTCAGTTCCTGTTAACTTAAGTGCAGTAATTCAGTACTTGTACTTTCACTTCCCACCAATACAATGTTATAGTGATTTACATTGTCCTAAATTACTTTATATTTCATGCATATGAAATGTAAAGTCTTTAACTTTTTAATATGACCCTTCTCTCTTATGTTTTTTCTCTTATCTCTTTGTCTTATGTCCTGATTGGTGGAGCCTTGAGCACTTTTATCATGTCTGTAGTCAGCTACATGTGTGCCTGTGTTTGTGTTCATGATGAATGTAACTGTAGTTTGTAAATATGGATGTCACCTGAGTGCAAAACAAATCTACCTATGGGTACAAATAAAGGAACCTGAACCTGTTTGGTGTGAGGATAACAATGTAGAAGCAGAAAAACACTTAAGGAAAGAAAGCTTTTATTTCCAAAATGTGCAAAAACTTTAGACTGCTACATATGAAATATTATGTACACACAGCCAAAAATATCAATGCTGTGATAGTTACTTTTTTTTACAGTCCCTCAAGCACAGACACAACACGTCCCATCTGTCGTGGCGGCCTCTGGGCCGTTATCTGTCTCATCAGTTCCAGCTGCGCACAGACCAACAGGTGCTAATCAGCGGCTGTTAAAAGCCAGTGTTGCTGACAGCCCGGCACGGAGTCGTCTGTCTTCCTCGTCAGAGCATGAGCCAGAACTTCGTTCTCAAGTTCAGTCAAGAACGTCTCGTCAGGATCTGCCACGTAAGAAAACTATCTGCTATTCTACTCCTTGCCTTTACCCCTGTGCACAGGTGGACCTCCCAGGCGGCGGACCAACTTCCCCAGCCGACGGGGCGTTGCCACCTCTATCACGTAGCTCCTCGCTACCACCACAGCTACGGGTACGTCTAACACCACAACTACAGGAACTGTTATTATTACAGCTACAGGAGCTGTCATCATCACGGTCACTGGTATCACCACCACCTCAGCTACGAGAACAATCATCGTCACAGTGACAGGTGTATTCACCACCACAGCTACGAGCACATTCACCACCACGCTGCATGGCCGCTGGAAGTCAGCAGAACGTTACCTGTGGAACACCCAAGTAAGCCTCACCATCCACAATTACTCGCTAGTGCTGAACAGCTGTAATTGTTTCTGCTTGTGTGTTACAGGGTTGCCAGGTCACCATCCGGACTGCTCAGTTCCAGTGACCAAACTTCTATACTTGCACTCACACACGCACTACATTCTCTCACTTTACAATAAAAGAATAATTGTCTATATCTACTCGTGTCAGTGTCTGTCTCCTGGGTCCAGAACATATCAGTACGACTCCGTCACGTTGACCCAGCGGACAGTACACTGCCGCGCAAACTGAACACACTTAGCGCTCGGGTAGATATGTTATCACACCAGCAGACAGTAATTCTCAATCAACTGACTCAAATAAACAGTCGGCTGGATCGTCTGGAGGGACACCAGACGTTCTCCCCGACCGCAAGTGTTTCAGCCCCTGCAGGCTTGGCGTCAGGTCAACTTAACACCTCATCGACCCCTCGCCTCACCCCTGTTCCCACGCCTGCCCGGTTCAGCGGGAAACTCGGGGAAGCCCGAGGGTTCATTTTACAATGTGAATCAGTCTTTCTTCACGTCCCGGGAGACTTCGCCATAGACTCAAGTAAGATTGGTTATATCATCAATTTGTTGGGGGGAAGAGCTTTAGATTGGGCATATTCCGTAATGGCTAAACCAAGCTACCCCGTGTTAACTTACCAGGAGTTTGTGGCGGAGTTCATGTCAGTGTTTGATCATACAGATAGGGGTGAGGTGTTGACAGAACGGCTGTTGAGTCTGCAGCAGGGTAACAGATCAGCTGCTGATTACGCTATTGACTTCCGGGTCCTCGCCGCAGAGATTGGGTGGGGGGAGCCGTCACTTTGTGGCATCTTCCTTCGCAGTCTCAACGACAAGTTAAAGGATGAATTAGCGGCACGGGACAAACCGGACAACTTACGTGAATTAATTGCCCTTACTGTAAGCCTAGATAGTAGGTTAAGGGAGCGGGCGGCCGAACTGCGAGCTACTTCCCGTTCAGTTAAACTCCGCCCCCATGTCACTAGCTCTCCTCTGCTCGCTCTACCCGCGTCAGAGGAATCCCCGGATCAAGAGGCTATGGTGATAGGGCAGTCAAAAGTGTCAACGGCTGAGAGACAGCGTCGCAGGGATCTTGGCCTTTGTTTCTACTGTGGGAAAGAGTCACATGGGGTTTTGGAATGCCCCAGTCGGTTAAAAGGGAAGGTCCGTGGATCGCAGTAGGGGGATTCATGGACAAGAACTTAGAAAAACCCCTCACTAGTTGCTGCATACCCATCAGATTGATCCATGCACATACAGAACACTCCACATTGGCATTAATTGACTCAGGAGCTGAGCAGAATTTTGTTTCCAGGGACCTGGCAACCCTGATGGGCCTCAGCTGTCAGACTCTGGATCCCCCTGTCAATCTCATCACCCTGTCCAAGGCGTCACTGACTACCGTCGTCTATCAGACGGCCCCAGTTTCTGTGATTGTGTCAGGTAACCACAGGGAGGTGATTAGGTTCCTGGTTCTGCCCGTCTCTTCCTCGCCCGTCATCCTGGGGTACCCCTGGCTTCGGCTGCATAATCCCACCATTGACTGGCAAGTGGGGAGTATTTCAGCGTGGAGTACATTCTGTTTGAGTGCCTGCCTCCAATCTGCGGCGTGCGCCCCATCTGTCAAGGTGCCTCCACCCTCTTCGTCACCACCGGACCTGTCCAAGGTACCAGAGGTTTACCATGACTTGGGGTTAGTTTTCAGCAAGTCTCGGGCGTTGTCTCTACCCCCCTATCGCCCTTACGACTGTGCAATAAATCTGAAGGCTGGGGCCCCTCTTCCTGCTAGCCGCCTGTACAGCCTATCAGTCCCGGAGCGCGAGGCCATGGACACTTACATCAAGGAATCCCTGGCCTCTGGAATCATCCGCCCGTCGTCTTCGGCTGTGGGTGCCGGTTTCTTCTTCGTTGGGAAGAAGGACGGCTCATTACGCCCCTGCATCGACTTCCGGGGCCTCAACGAAATTACAGTAAAAGACAAGTACACTCTGCCCTTGATGAACACAGCCTTTGACTCCCTCCAGGGGGCATCCTGGTTTACCAAACTGGATCTCAGGAATGCTTATCACCTGGTGTGCATTAGAGAAGGTGACGAGTGGAAGACGGCGTTCCGGACCCCAAGCGGGCACTTCGAGTACCTGGTAATGCCGTTTGGGTTAACCAATGCTCCGGCCGTCTTCCAGCGATTAATAAACGATGTTTTGCGGGATTTCCTGAACTCGTTTGTATTTGTATATCTCGATGACATACTTATCTTCTCTCGCACATTAGAAGAGCACCAGGTGCATGTCCGCAAAGTGCTACAGTGCCTCCTGGAGAACCAACTGTTCGTCAAGGCAGAAAAGTGTGAGTTCCATACTGACCAGACCTCTTTCCTAGGGTTCATTATAGCCCGGAACCAGGTGCTCCCCGACCCGGCCAAGGTCAAGGCAGTAGTGGATTGGCCCGCACCAACCTCTAGAAAGCAGCTTCAGGGATTCTTGGGCTTTGCTAATTTCTATCGGAGGTTTGTGCCCAACTTTGGAAATATTGCTCGCCCTCTGACTGCGCTCACCTCCCCAAAGACCCCGTTTTGCTGGAGTGAGGAGGCAGCCAGGGCGTTTGAGAAATTGAAGGAGGAGTTTGCTTCTGCCCGTGTCCTAACCCAGGTGGACCCGAAGCTACAGTGCTTGGTGGAGGTGGACGCCTCTGATTCGGGGGTGGGAGCGGTGCTCTCTCAATGTTCTCCTGAAGACGGTAAGATCCGCCCATGTGCTTACTTCTCCCATCGCCTGCCACCAGCGGAGAGGAATTATAGCATAGGAGACAGGGAGCTGCTGGCAGTGAAGCTCGCCTTGGAGGAATGGAGACACTGGCTGGAGGGGGCTGCTCAGCCGTTCGTGGTATGGACCAATCACTGCAACCTGGAGTATCTCAGGACGGCGAAGCGCCTGAACGCACGCCAGGCTCGTTGGTCCCTTTTCTTCGGCCGGTTTAATTTTTCCATCACTTACCGGCCGGGAAGCAAGAACGGTAAGCCGGACGCCCTCTTGCGGCAGTTCGACACACCATCCTCTGAGGATCAGGAAACTCCCATCCTGCCGCCCTCCTGTGTCGTGGGCGCCCTGTCCTGGGGCATTTGCAAGACAGTTCGTAGAGTACTGAGGACGGAGCCAGACCTGGGGGGGAGGGGGGTCCCCCGGGCCGCCTGTTTGTTCCACGCTCTATTCGGGGTCAAGTGATTGAGTGGGGTCACGCCTCCAAGTTGGCTTGTCATCCGGGGGTGGGTCGGACTGTGGACCTTCTCCAGAGGACCTTCTGGTGGCCAGGGCTGCGGAAGGACGTTGTGAGTTACATCCAGGCTTGCGCTCAGTGCGCCACTGGGAAAACGACATCATCCCCCCCGGCGGGCCTGTTACATCCGCTGCCGGTCCCTTCCCGCCCTTGGTCCCATGTTGCTATGGATTTTGTGACTGGTTTGCCCCCCTCAGATAGCTTCACCACAGTCTTGACTATAGTGGACCGTTTCTCGAAGGCAGCCCACTTTGTGCCCCTTCGGGGTTTGCCTTCAGCTCAGGTAACAGCGGACCTCCTTGTCCAGCATGTGGTCCGTCTCCACGGCATCCCCGCCGACATAGTGTCGGACCGGGGACCACAGTTCGTCTCGCAGGTCTGGAAAGTGTTCTGCGCAGCGCTGGGAGCCACAGCTAGCCTCTCCTCAGGTTATCATCCTCAGAGTAATGGCCAGTGTGAGCGGGCTAACCAGGAGCTTGAGGCCGCGCTGCGTTGTGTCATCTCCTCCTGTTCATCCTCCTGGAGCAAGCATCTTTCTTGGATTGAGTACGCACATAACACCACAATCTCTATGGCTACAGGCGTCTCCCCTTTCAAGGCATCATTTGGGTTTGATCCACCACTGTTTCCGGAGGAGGAGAGGGAGGTAGCGGTTCCATCTGTCCAAGCTCACATTAAGCGCTGTCGGCAAGTTTGGCTCATCGCCCGCCGAGCCCTTTTAAAGACCACAAAACGCAACATCCAGGTGGTCAACCGGCATAGGAGACCCACCCCGGACTACAAGGTGGGTCAGAAGGTTTGGTTGTCTACCCGGATTATTGGTGTACCGGCTGAGAAGCACAAGCTTACCAAGCACTTCATTGGTCCTTACACCATCTCTCGTATTGTCAATCCTGTGTCTGTGCGCCTGTCTCTCCCCTCTTCGATGCGCATCTGCCCCACCTTTCATGTCTCCCAGGTCAAACCGTACATCTCTGATCCCCTGTGCCCGCCTCCCGCGGCCCCCGCCCCCCCCGAGGATGATCGATGGCCATCCAGCCTGGGGGGTGACTGCCATCCTGGACGTTCGCAGGCGAGGTCGTGGTCTTCAGTATTTGGTGGACTGGGAGGGCTTTGGACCGAAGGATCGTTCTTGGATTCGCCCAGCGTTGATCCTGGATAAGCAGTTGATCCGCAATTTCCATCGGGCGAATCCAGGTAGAATTGGGCAGGTGCCTGGAGGCACTGCTAGAGGGGGGAGTACTGTCATGGCGGCCTCTGGGCCGTCATCTGTCTCATCAGTTCCAGCTGCGCACAGACCAACAGGTGCTAATCAGCGGCTGTTAAAAGCCAGTGTTGCTGACAGCCCGGCACGGAGTCGTCTGTCTTCCTCGTCAGAGCATGAGCCAGAACTTCGTTCTCAAGTTCAGTCAAGAACGTCTCGTCAGGATCTGCCACGTAAGAAAACTATCTGCTATTCTACTCCTTGCCTTTACCCCTGTGCACAGGTGGACCTCCCAGGCGGCGGATCAACTTCCCCAGCCGACGGGGCGTTGCCACCTCTATCACGTAGCTCCTCGCTACCACCACAGCTACGGGTACGTCTAACACCACAACTACAGGAACTGTTATTATTACAGCTACAGGAGCTGTCATCATCACGGTCACTGGTATCACCACCACCTCAGCTACGAGAACAATCATCGTCACAGCGACAGGTGCATTCACCACCACAGCTACGAGCACATTCACCACCACGCTGCATGGCCGCTGGAAGTCAGCAGAACGTTACCTGTGGAACGCCCAAGCAAGCCTCACCATCCACAATTACTCGCTAGTGCTGAACAGCTGTAATTGTTTCTGCTTGTGTGTTACAGGGTTGCCAGGTCACCATCCGGACTACTCAGTTCCAGTGACCAAACTTCTATACTTGCACTCACACACGCACTACATTCTCTCACTTTACAATAAAAGAATAATTGTCTATATCTACTCATGTCAGTGTCTGTCTCCTGGGTCCAGAACATGTCACCATCAGTCCAACAAGGGTGTTGGTCTGCTGTGCAGCAAAGCGAAGTTCTGCTGCTCCTCCCTCCTGCTCTGCTCCTGCTGTCTCATCTGACCGTAGTCAAGAAGGAGGTCCATGTTTGTGTCACACTTCTGTTTCCCTGTTTTAAAGTACAAAAATAAGCAATATAAAATAACCACACACTGAAAAATGCAGGAATCGTCAATCCAAGATTGAATGTGTCTATTCAACATCCATTTACTGTTAGTGGCATCACAACATTCAATTCAAGTGTATAATTGATTTAATTCACTCCCTCCTTTGTGTGACTGGTATCCATCCAGGTGGATGCCCTCAATTTCCCCTTTGGGGATCAATAAAGTACACAAAATCAAAATGATCTGAACATAAGTTACCTAATCTGGTCTGATTAGAAGAGCAGGAGGAGGACAAGCTTGGAGCTGGACACCACAAGTCTGGCTGGTTCTCCCTCATCATCCAGCTGTGATAAATCTGTAGATATAAAAAAAAAAGTGTTTTGCTTTGTGCAGTGAACAACTTAAGCCTACCATTAAATGTGCAGACATAGAAGACAATTTTATTCAATATCAATGTTAGCAAAGCTTACATGTCTGATTATGGAATAGAAGAACAGGAATAGATGAAACTTCATTGTACTGTACAGTTGTACAGTACAATGAAACTGTAGGTGATCCACCAGGCTACTGCGCAATAAAGTAAGAGAAGGATTGGATAAAAGACGGTTACACAACATACAATTAAACACGAGTGAAATTTAAAAAAAAATGGCCTAAGATTATGGAAATATTACCAAAATAGTAAAAAAGATGACGTTACTAGTGTCTGGTAGAAAAATCTCCCATAACATAACGCAAGGCACCCATTCATGCACATTATTCATACCACAAAAAAAGTATTTTGCGCTGGATGTCTTTATAAAAAAAGTATTCTGTAAGACGCTAAGATTTCTGTTCTAGTTTCTCAAACGCGCATTTCTGTATGGCGAGGAGAAACGCTCGTGCTAAAAACACTGTTAGTGTGCTAGCAGAGCTAACCGAAAATACTATAGTCACAAGAGTGACTAAAAAAAAATCCGCACTTTGGCTGTTACATATCAATACAAGCAGATACTGTATATATGTATACATATATTGGTTAATGTCTGGCATTTTAAAGACAATACACTTACCAGTGTGTTTTAAGCAGTTTGTTGTCCAGACTAATCCACAGCAGTGACAATGGTCCGGCTGGCTGGCCGATCCTCCAAAACAGTTCATCACGAGTGTCCCCCTCCAGCTGATCTTGTACTACTGTTTATGTCCCTAGAGCCAAGAAATGTGTCTCGTCTTCCCTCTAAAATCTGTTTGGTTTTGGAATCCGTCGCGTGCTCCGCTGTTTGGAAAGCAACATGGCGGTCAGTAATGTTTTGAAGCAGGTCAGTTAACCACGCCCATGGCTGTGGACGTAACCAACGTAAACTGGTGCTGCCGCTGGCCCAGCTAGGAGTTGGGGCCACGATAGCCCCACTTTTGGGAGCCCGGGACTGGTGCTTTAGTCGGTGGAAAACCAAAGAACTGGTGCTAATGACGCTCTGGCTCCAGTTAAGCACTGGAAACGGTTTGGTGGAAAGAGGCCCTAAAGGTTCCTGAAAAGTACCCCTTATGGATAGGTTCCAGGTTGTGGAAACTTGCAAAAGGAGAAGTTTTTGCAAATTAGTTCCTGCTTCCTGGTAAATGGAAATGGGGTTATACTGGCAGACACAGTATGAGTTTAACCATACTTATTAATGATTAGATACACTTTTAATTAATTTGATGCATTTTATTTTTAAGGCAAATGTTATACTTTGACCAGTATACTCCACTTATGCTTCAAATATATATTTTGTCTTTTATAAAGCTGATTTCTTTCTGTCCTTTTTGAAATACTTTTGTACATAGGTGTGATTTTAAATTGGGGACTATTATAGGTACAGTCACGAGGTGTTTCGGGCACACTCCACTGGGAGTAGACCCAAGGCAGACCCAGGACATGCTAGAGAGTTTAATCTCTCAGCTGGCCTGGGAACACCTCGGTGTCCTCCCTGAAGAGCTGGAGGAGGTGCCTGGGGAGAGGGAAGTCTGGGCTTCTCAGCTTAGTGTGGATTCACACTACAGCGTTTGGACCGATGTTTTGAAAATTGGAGAAATGAGTCCAAATGTCGGTGAAATTATGTTCACAAGCAGGATTTTTTTAAAATCCAGCACACACCAACTTTTACGAATGTTTGCAAGTGTTTGCTAGTGTTTGACAGTGTTTACCAGCTTTGCATTCATTTTCTATTAGCGGAAGCAAACTTTTACCAAGTTAGGCTAGTGTATGTGCTCCGTTTGCCAACTTAGGTCAACTTAGGTCAAACGAATACTCAATGTAGGTCAACAGGTCAATATCAGGCATAGCTCATATAAAGGTCAGCGTTTGTGGAGGCTTCCTGGGATTCTGGACCTGTTTTTTGACTGTACACATCTCCCTGTCTCCCTTCTTGGCATACACTTTGTAAGTTTCACTGGATAATTTTAAGTTTGTTGTTATTCCTGCTTGGGCTGAAGTTGAGACTGCTCAGACTTTTTTTTGAGAGACTGAATGACCTATATGGGATAAGTCCTACATTTTCAGTGAAGCAAGAAAAAGTTTAGAGCTTTGTCTAAAAACATCTGTCAACGTTTCAGTCGACATTCACCAATGCAGCCCAACTTAGGCCGACTTAGGCTAGCTCTGCATATCTTAGTCCAGCACTCAGGAGCTTTTACAAACTGAACACAACATTCAGCAACGTTTATTTCCATATATCGGCACGTTTCCAGCATAAATTTTCAACATGCTAATGTTTGCTGGCATTCGCCAATGAATACCAACTATCATTAACAATCTTTAAGTTTAACTTTATATACGTATATTGTGGTGACCCACCACAATCTACATGGACATTCATTCTTCACACTCAGCTAGCCGGCAGGAATCAGAGGGAAATTTGCATACGGACAGAGAGCCCCTAGGAGACAATCAGAACAATGGACTATTGTTATACATCCCCGGATTAAGGAGAGGAAGTCCGGGCGCCAGTTGGTCACGTGATTGATATGTATTGACTGATATGTATAGCAATATGCAAATGTGCCATGCATTCTCTCTTTGTGTAACATGTATAAAAGAGCTTGCTATACATGCATCAACAGGACACACAGCACACACAGCACAACACGGCGCGCAGCACTACAGTGTGTCTCATGATGATGGAGGAAATAAAACTCTGAAACCTTCCAGCTCGTCGCTACTCGCCTGAACTTATTTTTACCTCCACACTGGTGACCCTTGATGAAGAATGGAACACAAGGTGAACACCCCGGAGATGACCCGGACGGGAAGCCTCAGCACGCGTCATGGTGCTCCCCTCGCCTGATCTTTTACCTCCACACTGGTGACTTGACGAGGGAGAATGACCGTCTCCTCCCTCTCACCGTGCTGTGGATCCCAGAGGACCAGAAAACGCCTGCAACCTCATCATCCTTACCGAAGCACGCTCCGGAGCGCAGCGCTGGGACCAAAATGCACCATGAACGACACGAGCGAACGAAGAAGCAGCCTGAACGGGGACAATCATCGACGCTGACTGCATTGATTTCCACCTAGCTCCCCGACTCTGACTAAACTCCGGACAGCGGACCTCCCGCGCACAGAAGCCCCACACACACACCGCAGGATTATGAGGACAGCGCAACTGCCAGTTATGTGGTCATGGCGCCAAGCGTGCACCACGCAGAGACGAACCGGCTCCACAGACTGATACATCGTCCTCCGCCGCTGCACATGCCCAAAAAAAACAGCCGATCGCCACCCTCAGAACCTTCAGGGCTGCTCATGCACCTGGAGTGGACGTGCAGCCCGCACACAGGACTTTGTATGGGTTTCTCAGCCACGGCGCACAAGGGGAATTTAGCTGATTGCTTTCCCCGATGACTTTAGGGCTGCTTCCTGCACCTAAAAGCCAAACTGCCTCACACCCTCACACAGCTGCAGTTGTTTCACAGCCGCTACGCATCCTTGGGGAACTGGCCGATCACCTTCCCCAGATCCTTGTTGGACCGGACCCGCACGAGAAGTCAGTGACTTAACTTAATATTTTTTTTTCTCTTTCTTTCTTTCTTTCACAGCCACTGTGGCTCATTGTCAGGTTTAACGGGAAAGTCCCTCACAATCGCGGATCCACACGCAATTTTTGCACGGCCCAGACACCTTTGACGTCCAGGGCCGGCACTCGCTTATTCCCTCCTCCCTCCCCGCACAGCGCTTTTCCTGCACCTCACTCCCTAAAGCCAGCCGATCGCCAGCTTGTTCCACTACGCACGAAACACACCGGCCCGTGCACCCACGATCCACAGCCATTAAACGTGCTGGAACCCAGAGCTGGAGCCAAATGAGGGGGGGGGGGGGCACAACCCCTCACAATCTACATGGACATTCATTCTTCACACTCAGCTAGCCGGCAGGAATCAGAGGGCAATTTGCATACGGACAGAGGGCCCCTATTGTTCCTCCACTATATATAGACAGTGATCCCTCGCTACTTCGCGCTTCACCTTTCGCGCCCTCAGTGCATCGCGGATTTTTCAAAAATATTCATCAAAAATTCAAAATTGAGAAATAATGGGCGGGCGCTAGCAGAAGGCAGGGAGACTACATTAGACCATCAGGTATCAACACGGAGAGCCGCACAACTCTCTGTTTGCTGTTGTCGTGTTGGCTCGGCTCGGAAATCTCGCAAGCTGATTGGCCGAGACGTTTCACCCCGCAAGCTGATTGGCCGAGACGTTTCACCCACCTCCTCTCCCTGCCGAGCACCCATGAAGGGAAGGAAGACCGCATTCATTGCTTTTTATCGCTCGTGTTACTTAGTCTTGCCGCGTGGTACTTTTTGCTGTTCTCTTGTGCCATTTTGTGCGAAATAGTCTTCCCGTCGAGCCACTACGCCGCCTCCTGCAGCTTCAGCTCTATCGGAAGCTGCCCTCGATGATCCTGCGCCTCCAGCACCTCACGATGAGGCGTCACCTGAGGAGCAGTAAAGCTCTCATTAACCTGTGCAGTAAATCATTTTCATCTTGAGTTACGTATCTTGTTATAAGAATAAAAGAGTTCTAAAAACATATTTATGTACACTTTGTTTACATCTACGTATGTATGTACACGTACACACACACACACACACGGATCATATGAGAGAGAGAGAGTGAGAGAATGAACGTACGTATTATTTATGGGTGACGTCATTAGGGGTGACGCTACTTCGCAGTTTTTCACTTTTCGCGGTCGGTTCTGGAACCCATTAACCGCGATAAGTGAGGGATCACTGTATATATATATATACAGTATATATATATATAGTGGGGCAAAAAAGTATTTACTCAGCCACCAATTGTGCAAGTTCTCCCACTTAAAAGATGAGAGAGGTCTCAAATTTTCATCATAGGTATACCTCAACTATGAGAGACAAAATGAGAAAAAAAAATCCAGAAAATCACATTGAAGGATTTTTAAAGAATTTATTTGCAAATTATGGTGGAAAATAAGTATTTGGTCACCTACAAACAAGCAAGATTTCTGGCTCTCACAGACCTGTAACAACTTCTTTAAGAGGCTCCTCTGTCCTCCACTCGTTACCTGTATTAATGGCACCTGTTTGAACTCGTTATCAGTATAAAAGACACCTGTCCACAACCTCAAACAGTCAGACTCCAAACTCCACTATGGCCAAGACCAAAGAGCTGTCAAAGGACACCAGAAACAAAACTGTAGACCTGCACCAGGCTGGGAAGACTGAATCGGCAATAGGTAAGCAGCTTGGTGTGAAGAAATCAACTGTGGGAGCAATTATTAGAAAATGGAAGACATACAAGACCACTGATAATCTCCCTCGATCTGGGGCTCCACGCAAGATCTCACCCCGTGAGGTCAAAATGATCACGAGAACGGTGAGCAAAAATCCCAGAACCACACGGGGGGACCTAGTGAATGACCTGCAGAGAGCTGGGACCAAAGTAACACAGGCTACCATCAGTAACACACTACGCCGCCAGGGACTCAAATCCTGCAGTGCCAGACGTGTCCCCCTGCTTAAGCCAGTACATGTCCAGGCCCATCTGAAGTTTGCTAGAGAGCATTTGGATGATCCAGAAGAGAATTGGGAGAATGTCATATGGTCAGATGAAACCAAAATAGAACTTTTTGGTAAAAACTCAACTTGTCCTGTTTGAAGGAGAAAGAACACCATACCTACTGTGAAGGATGGGGGTGGAAACATCATGCTTTGGGGCTGTTTTTTCTGCAAAGGGACCAGGATAACTGATCCGTGTAAAGGAAAGAATGAATGGGGCCATGTATCATGAGATTTTGAGTGAAAACCTCCTTCCATCAGCAAGGGCATTGAAGATGAAACGTGGCTGGGTCTTTCAGCATGACAATGATCCCAAACACACTGCCCGGGCAATGAAGGAGTGGCTTTGTAAGAAGCATTTCAAGGTCCTGGAGTGGCCTAGCCAGTCTCCAGATCTCAACCCCATAGAAAATCTTTGGAGGGAGTTGAAAGTCCGTGTTGCCCAGCGACAGCCCCAAAACATCACTGCTCTAGAGATCTGCACGGAGGAATGGGCCAAAATTCCAGCAACAGTGTGTGAAAACCTTGTGAAGACTTACAGAAAACGTTTGACCTCTGTCATTGCCAACAAAGGGTATATAACAAAGTATTGAGATGAACTTTTGTTATTGACCAAATACTTATTGTCCACCATAATTTGCAAATAAATTCTTTAAAAATCAGACAATGTGATTTTCTGGATTTTTTTTTTTCTCATTTTGTCTCTCACAGTTGAAGTATACCTATGATGAAAATTGGAGACCTCTCTCATCTTTTAAGTGGTAGAACTTGCACAATTGGTGGCTGACTAAATACTTTTTCACCCCACTGTATATATATATATATATACACACACACTACCGTTCAAAAGTTTGGGGTCACCCAGACAATTATTTTGTGTTTTCCATGAAAAGTCACACTTATTTACCACCATGAGTTGTAAAATGAATAGAAAATATAGTCAAGACAAGACAAGGTTAGAAATAATGATTTGTATTTGAAATAATAATTTTTTCCTTCAAACTTTGCTTTCGTCAAAGAATCCTCCATTTGCAGCAATTACAGCATTGCAGACCTAACAGGATTGCACAAGGGTTTTCTAATCAACCATTAGCCTTCTGACGCAATGAGCAAACACATTGTACCATTAGAACACTGGAGTGATAGTTGCTGGAAATGGGCCTCTATACACCTATGTAGATATTGTACCAAAACCCAGACACTTGCAGCTAGAATAGTCATTTACCACATTAACAATGTATAGAGTGTATTTCTGATTAGTTTAAAGTTATCTTCATTGAAAAAAAGTGCTTTTCTTTCAAAAATAAGGAAATTTCTAAGTGACCCCAAACTTTTGAACAGTAGTGTATATATAAGTTGCATGCTGAAATATTACTTTGTGGAGGAATGATGTGACGAGATACGAGAGCTGCAGATTCAGAACTTTATTCACTCCAACAAAAAGACTGAACTCCTGGCGCCAAGAGCACATACATTTACAACTCCTGCCCCAGGTGTTGAGGTGCATATATTTACATATTTCTCCCTCCTGGGCACCAAGGCGCCTACATTTACATCTCCTGCCCCAGGCGCATACATTTACATTTCCTGCCCCTTCCCCCTACTCCCCAAGTAACTGGGTGAGAGTGGGACCTCCTGGTGGTCCACCACACGACCCCCTCCCCCCACCCCCGAACACCCAGAAGGGGCCTTAACCATCCAGTATCTTGGGCTTGAGCAATTGCCCGTAACTGCTGTAACGTGGAGCAGCCGGGCTGACTGAAGGATCTTCCTGTCGAGGTGGGGAGGGAAAAGACTAGATCTCCTGTGAACAGTTCTCTGAAGAGGGAAAACCAACCTGTGAACCTACCGCAGGTGGGCGTCCACACCGGGGAGCCTGGGCCAGCCCCACCTGCTCATCTGCCAACACAAAAGTGGGCTTAAGTCTGTCTATCCAGATGGTTTCCCTGCGTCCCCCAAAATCCAACACAAAATGTTTCGTCCCCGTTTCCGAAACTCTGAGCCGCCATACGGCAGATGCAGCAGGATTCTGGGGGCGTCGTGTCTGATGAAAACAGGCTCTGAACGTGGCTTTAAGCAACCAGTGGAACCTCTCGCACAAACCATTAGCCTGTGGGTTGTATGTGGTGGTACAGTGAACCTTGAGCCCCAGGCTCTTGGCCATAGCGGACCAGAGTTCCAAAACAAACTGGGGACCCCTGTCGGAGGTGATGTCTGATTGGGAACCGAAACGTGTGATCCAAGTTGACAAAAACATGCAGGCAACGTCGGCAGATGCGGTGGAAGCAAGCGGAACTGCCTCTGGCCAACGCATGGTGCTGTCCACTATCGTCAAAAGGTGCGTGAAACCCCGCAATGGTGGAAGGGGGCTCATTAAATCTACATGGACGTGGTCGAACCTCCTGCTTGGAATCCGGAAAGGTTCGAGGGGGGCCTTGGTGTGCCTCTGAAACTTAGCCCATTGGCACACAACGCATGCCACAGCCCTCTCCTTCACCTCCTTGCGTAAGCGGGGCCAGATGAATTTAGACCCCACCAGCTAACCAAAGCCCATGCGCCAGAGTGTGAGAGACAGTGGATGGACTCGAAAATGCAGCAGCGCCAAGAACCCGGAACCACCCGGTGGGGACGGCCGGTGGAGACATCGCAAAGCAAGGGGGGGGGCAACCCTCTTGTACCACCCTGCACTCCAGTTTAAGTCCCATACTCACGGATTGAAGCTTACAAATGTCCGCGTCCCCCGGTTGGTCAGTGGCCATGGTGGAAACATCAATACCCATGTAGACTGGAGAGACCAGCGCACATGACAAACAGTCGGCCACAACATTGAGCTTACTGGCCACATGTTGCATGTGATGGGGATGGGTAGGCCAGCAAAGCTGCATTGGCGAGCACAGCTTTGGCACCTGCAAAGGCCTGGACCCGATCGGGGGTCCAGTCGATGCTATCTGCAGGTTTCTTCTTCTTGAGCGTGTCATACAGCGGTTGCAGCAGCTGGGCTGCCCGGGAAAGGAAACGGCTGTAAAAATTGACCATCCCCCAGAAGTCCTGCAGCGCCCTCACGGTCTGTGGACGCGGGAAATCTGACACTGCCCGTACTTTATCTGGCAGCGGAATCGTGCCCTCAGACAAGATGTGGTGGCCCAAGAAATCGATCACCAGCAGCCCAAACTGACACTTTGCTGGATTAACTATCAGTCTGTGTGCTTCCAACCAACGAAAAACCTGTTTCAGATGGGAGAGGTGCTTCTTCTCAGACGTGCTAGCCACCAGAATGTCATCTATGTAGACAAACAGGAATGGCAAGTCGGGGAGCACCCCGTCCACCATCCTCTGAAAAGTCTGAGCTGCGCCCTTCAGCCCGAACGGCATGCAAAGAAAGTTGAAAAGGCCGAAAGGTGTTATCACCGCCGTTTTTGGGACGTCTTTGGCGCGATCCAGAACCTGGTGGTAGCTGCGGACCAGATCCACTTTAGAAAAAAATGCACATTCTGGCCAGGTGCACCAAAAAACCTTGAATGTGCGGGATGGGGTAGCGGTCGTGCTCAGTGATGTTGTTCAGGCAACGGAAATCACCGCACGGCCACCACGAACCTTCGGACTTGGGCACCATGTGCAGCGGGGATGCCCAAGGGCTATTGGAGGGCCTAACAATCCCCAAACGTTCCAAGTTAGCAAACTCTTCCTGCGTGATGGCTAGCTTAGCTGCGTCCAGGTGGCGCGGGTGCGTGAAAACCAGCGGGCCCTTTGTAGTGATAAAATGCTCAACCCCATGCTTAGTCACAGTAGCCGAAAAGGTAGGCACCGTGAGCGCGGGAAACTCAGAAAGCAAACATTGATACATATCCTCTGAGGCTAAAAAATTAGCATGTGCTAGCGGCCCAGCTCCCTGAGCCATACAATTCAGTGAAGAAAAAGACATACGTAGCATCCACCAAACGTCTATTAGCAACATCTACAAGGAGACCATAAACACACAGAAAATCAGCATCTAAGATAGGAACAGAGCAGGCAGCTACCACAAAGTCCCACTTGTAGTTGCATCCATGCAAACACACAGTCACTGACCTTTCTCCAAAAGTCTTGATAGGGGATCCATTGGCGGCCATTAATGATGGGCCACAGCCTTCAGCCAACCTATCAGCGCTGACTGGCAAATAAGACTCTTCTGGGAACCAGAGTAGACCAAAAACTGTCTCCAGGAATGTGTGTCCTTGATGAAAAGCAGCTTCTCCCTGTTGCCAGTGGTTGTAGCTGCTACTGACCGCTGGCTGGCCCATTTCCCGGCATCTTGAAACGGCATGGCGGGAGACACCGGTGCACGTCGGTACCAAAATGCTGATGATAGAAACACACCGTCCCGTTCCGGCATCTCTAAGTGGCTGTCCCGGCCACAACCTTTGGCTCCTAAACCTCAATGGACTCCGCCGAAGATCCTGGTCTCACTGCCTGGACGCCAAAACTCCTATTCACCAGGATAATGCGGTCTGCTTCTTCTGCCAGAGTGCGGTAGTCCCTGGCCACCAGCAGTGGTGAGTTGGCCAAAATTGTCCGTGCTGAAACTGGCAGTTTCCTCAGGAAGAGATGGGCGAAGAGAAAAGATCTGTTATCTGTGCCCAGCAATGCCAGCAGACTTTCCATTAACCCCACAGCCGAGCCATCGCCTAACTCGGAGTGGGAGAGGAGCTTCTCCAGTCTCTCTCTGTTGGAGAGGGTGTAACGCCGTAACAGCAGCTGTCTGAGAGCATTGTATTTTCCCTAGGGTGGGGGGTCACGGAGTAGGCTTATGGCATGCTGAGTGGAGCGGAGGTCTAGTGAAGCCACCATGTAATGGTACCTCGTGTCGTCAGCAGAAATTTCATGGAGAGCAGCCTGAGCTTCCACATGGATGAACCAGGCAGCCGGGTTATGAAACCAGAAGTCCAGGAGCTTGATCGCTATGGCGAATGAGGCCGGGGTCTCGGGGGAAACCCTAGTGTGGGTGTTCCCAAAGAGGGGTTCACTTCATCTTCCAGCCTGAGCATTTTCATGTCGTAGGTCACCAGTGTGGAGGAATGATGTGACGAGACACGAGAGCTGCCGATTCAGAACTTTATTCACTCCATCAAAATGACTGAACTTCTGGCACCAAGGCGTATACATTTGTACCTTCTGCCTCCTCCTCCTTGGCACCAAGAGCGCATACATTTATACCTCCTTCCCCAGGTGTCGAGGCGCATATATTTACACATTTCTCCCCCTTGGTTGCCAAGGCTCCTACTTTTACATCTCCTGCCATAGGAGCATACATTTCCATTTCCTGCCCCTTCCCCCTACTCCCCAAGTCACTGGGTGAGAGTGGGACCTCCTGGTGGTGCACCACAACTTTAACAATTGAAAACGATCACTGTGGAAAAAAGCAGTTTGTTCAGTTTATTTCATCATTCTCCAGTCTGCATTAAAACAGAGTTAAAACACTACATTATAGTGCCTTGCGGTTCTAGTAGTATCAAAATATAATTGACCCCAGAATAACTCCATACACTAGGACTTTTAGACACATTTAAATCATATAGTCACATAACCACAAACACATAACTGAAACTATGCCATTCTGAAAATCCTCATTTGGGCAAGAGGTCTTATACTAATTAAAAGCTCATGTTGGAATACAAAGAATTTTGAAATCTTATCTACTTCTCAATCTTAAGCAAAAATGGAACAATTGTTTTACAAAATTATAATCAAGTATGTTAAGTCATTATTTTTACGAAACATAAAACACTTCTTTTCTAATCTATTGAGAGCCTTTAGTAAATATTTTAAACAATACGGTTTTGGGTTTGGAACATTCCTTTTATTAGGATATTTAATATTGTGTATTGTCTGTTACATTTCAACATTCATGACAGCCAGGTTAAGTCTACAGGCAGTTTAAATAATGGTTCTGCTTAAATGTATTTAGACTATGTTTGCATGATTAAATTGAATATACATCCATCCATCTTCAACCACTTATCCAGGGGTCATGGGTTCAGCAGTAAAGTTGGATTTATGCTACAACGTTTGGACCATGACTAACTGACATTTTGGTAAACGTCTGGCTCTGCTGGCAAAAGTTGGTAAAAGTTAATGTTGATTCAATACAGTCAGGGCCGGTGTTCTGCCATTTTACCATAGGTCATCAGAATACCATAGCCCTGCAAACTGATAGATATGTCATGTTTGCTGCGTAGCGTCGCAGCGAACAGTTGAATTAGTTCGAGCCCAAAACGCAGGTGAAGTGAACATGTTTATTAACAGAAAGGGGAAACTCAAAAATACACAAAATACAAGAAAATGTTCAATGGGAAAACACAGTCAGGCACACAAGCGCTGGACGTCAGAGCTCAGTTGGATGAAGGAGGAGCCCCACGTGCTCCCAGGGCGGAACCAGGCAGTGGAAAAGAAGGGCAGTTAATACAAAAGAAAACTTACATAGGGCATCGGAGCTCAGCGGGCTCTGGGGAAAAAACAACACCGTAGTAGTCCAAGGGAAACGAGAACCCAACAGCTCCAGGACATCAACATAGGCAGGTGACCATAGACTAGACTGTGCAATGCTGACTTACGCCACGACACTGAATGCCCCCACTGTCACCCAATAAATACCAAGCAGGCTAATGAGTGACAAGTGGACGCAGGTGTATGGCGAGAGTCTGTGTATGAGTGCATGTCAGGATGAGTGTATGTGAGTGTTCATGCATGTGTGTGTGTGTGGGCAGGAACAAATGAGAAATAACTGACAGCTGGTGAGTGTCTGGCAGAGAGAGGGGTGTGGCTGTAGACTGGCAAGGGCCTAAGCTCAGGGCTCAACCTGCCAGCTGGAACCAATTAACAAATCAGAAGCTACAGCTACAAATTATGGGCGTTGCTGAAACACCAGCTCTGCACATGACAAAGCACCCCCCCCCCATGTGGTGGGTTCCAGACACCCACGGCACCATCACAAAAGGACACAAAACACAGGAGAAAACCTGCCCCCCCACCCACCCACCCACCCAGAATGCCAACACGACTAACCAGGGCGGGAGGTGGGGGGAACAGGTCAGGAGGGAACAAACCAACAAAGAATACAACAACACAACACAAGGGAGCACAAAAATCCCAACCCCAAACCTAAAACTAACCCACCCCACCCCAAGAATCCCACAGTTCAGGGGGCCGACCAGAGTCCAAGGCCCAGCAGGCTGCCAGTGGAACAGCATCAGGCCGCTTGCCAGGGCACATGGGCCACTCGGCTGGGAAACCCAGTCTTTCGGGCGGCCTACCCACATGATTAAGCCACCAGGACTGGAAAGGCAGATGAGGTGACGGCCTACCCATCGGGAGGCTGAGAGGTGGGTGGCCGGATGGAGGAAGGGGAACCCCTGTGGTTACTGGTGGTGGAGAAGAATGGACCACGACAGCACCCTGCTGAAACAGGAGGAACACCCACAGGGCCTCCAGAAAGGAAGGGAAGACCCTGGTGTCCCCAGGTTGTCTGGTAGCACCCTTGGTGGTCCCGACATGGGACTGGAACTCGGTAGCACCTGCGGTGGACCCGGGCTGGACCATGGCTGCATCTGTGGTGGTCCCAGCCTGGGACAACGTTGCACCAGCGGTGGCCCCTTCCCTGGACCTCATTGTTCCCGCGGTGAGCCCCGACTGGGCCTCCGTTGCACCCACAGTGGACCCCAACCGAGCCATGGTTGCACCCACAGTGGAGCCCTGCTGGACCCCTGTTGCACCAGCGGTGGGACCTGGCTGGGTCACTGCTGACCCCAACGCCACTTTAACCATGGGCCAGCTGACCCGTACGAGCACCCGAGCTAGAAAGCGATCCATTACAGGCACCCTAGGCTGGAGCAGAGCACCCACAATGACATCCTCGGCAAGGGAGTCCAGACCTACAGTGACCTCCAGTGGTGAACCTGGATCCTCGGACCCATCTAGCGATGTTGGACTTTCTCCGGCGACCCTGGAAGAGGACTTAGACAGGGAGAAAGAATGATCAGGGTCACCGGCAGCGGCGGATCCCAGCGAGGCGAGCTCAGATGCAGCGGTCGGCTGCGCCTGGCTCTCCTCACCAAGAGCTAGACAAAAATGCTCAATAATGGAAAGGAGGAAAACAAAGGAGAGCAATTGCCTTAGCTCAAGCTCCACCACCGTCCAGGACTCCAATGATCCGGGCGATGTACTCCCAGTCTCGGCCTCCTGGAGGTTCAGTTTAAGCGTTGACTCTGCTGGGGTGGCCTCCGCAGCAGGTATGATGGTTTCTGCCGTCTTGATTTCCCCAGCTGCCACAATCCATGCTGGTGACTCCTCCGACATGGCGGCTGGGATCTGGTTCACCGTTGCTACAGGAGAACAATCCTCCCGGACCTCTGGCTCCTCCTGGTCCTGACTGCTTGGCTCTGGTGCCGGCGGACAAACAAAGGAAACAGAAGAAAGCAGGGAGAGGGCTGGTGAACAATTCTTAACAGCAGCAGGTGAGGAGAACTCAGGGGACTGCTTCCTCTGAGCTTCCCTACCTGGAATCAGGCAAGACATTTCATTATTAATAGGAGTCAAATGAAAATTAACTTGCCTGTTTCCCCGGATAATGATGTTAGCTGCTGCTGTTTGGGTGTCGTCATTCTTCCATCCGAAAAAGGTGGTGTTTGGCTCCTCTGTTGAGAGTTTAAGAGCCGCCACTCTCGCCACAGGAATGGGAGCCACCGGTGAGGAAAACAAGTGCCCCTCTACTGCCTGCGGCATCACCGAGGAAGGAGACCTCGCAGTGGAGGTGGAGGAGGATTCTGCAGACGGGACTGCTAAGACTTGAGGATGAGGTTCCGCTGCGGGAATAACCGGGCTCAGTGTAGGGAGAGAAGCATTTAGTGGGGCTGGATTGTTCTTCCGGGAATCTGGGTTCGGATGACATCGACACTGTCGACCTGGTTGCGACCATCTTGGAGCAGGAAATGGAGCGGAGGAGAAGATGTCCGTTAGCTGAGAAGAGCGTTTCTGCTTCGGCTTGGTGTAGAAAGCCCTTCTCTTCAGGTCAGGATAAGCCTGTTCGAGCGTGCAGACAGTGGACAGTAGGTCAGAGTATTGGGGGTAATTCCAGAGGCCCCGATGAGCCCCCAGGATCCTTAATGCTCTGTTGAGGCAGTCCAGTCTTTCCTCGGGACTGCAGACATCATAAGCATCCTCCAGCAGCTCCCAGATCAACTAGGCTGCCTCCTGCTCCTCTCCGCTGGGATGTCCCGCTGCCCATCCACTTCTGCCAGTGTGGGAACGGCTCTCTGAGGACATCATGCTCCAAACAGGTATTTGAAAAAAAATGAAAAAAAAAAAAAGTCACGCCACTTCATCGCTTGGGCTCACTGGGTCGTGGCGTACTGTCGTGTCCCCTGCGTAACTTTGCAACAGACAATAGAATTAGTTCGAGCCCAAAACGCAGGTGAAGTGAGCATGTTTATTAACAGAAAGGGGAAACTCAAAAATACACAAAATGCAGAAAAATGTTCAGTGGGAATACAGTCTGTCACACAAGCGTTGGATGTCCAAGCTCAGTTGGTAGGGGAAGGAGCCCCACTTGCTCCCAGGGTGGAACTGGGCAACGGGAAAAAGGGCAGTTAATAATAGGAGAAGACGTACATAGGCGCCGGAGCTCAGCGGGCTCTGGGAAGAAACAACAATGTAGCAGTCCAAAGGGAAAGGTAACCCAACAGCTCCAGGACATCAACAAAGGCAGGTGACTACAGGCTGACTGTGTATGCTGACTTACGCCACAAAACTGAATGCCCCCACTGTCACCCAATAAATACCAAGCAGGCTGAGTGACAAGTGGACGCAGGTGTGTGGCAGGAGTCTGTGTATGAGTGCGTGTCAGGATGAGTGTATGTGAGCGTGCATGCATGTGTGTGTGTGTGGGCAGG
Source organism: Pholidichthys leucotaenia (assembly GCA_020510985.1). Classification (NCBI taxonomy): domain Eukaryota; kingdom Metazoa; phylum Chordata; class Actinopteri; order Cichliformes; family Pholidichthyidae; genus Pholidichthys; species Pholidichthys leucotaenia. Next base: position 206,441,704 of record CM035847.1, on the reverse strand, counting down.
AACAAATGAGAAATAACTGACAGCTGGTGAGTGTCTGGCAGAGAGAGGGGTGTGGCTGTAGACTGGCAAGGGCCTAAGCTCAGGGCTCAACCTGCCAGCTGGAACCAATTAACAAATCAGAAGCTACAGCTACAAATCATAGGTGGAGCCGAAACACCAGCTCCACACATGACAAGATATAGCTATCAATTTAGCATACTTTGTCAGAATAGCATATCTATAGTTTATACAGTGGTACTTTGTCCAAATAGCATATCTATAGTTTATACAGTGCTATGGCGTTCTGATGGGTATGTTTAAGGTCAAACAGTAGTTTTTCTATAGTTTATAGTGATATAACGTTCTGATAGATACAATATATTTAAGATCAAAGAATAGCATTTCTATAGTTTATTCAGTGGTACTTTAAAAGTTGTGGTATATACATAGAAACTTTTCTGTAGAAAATATGTTGTTTAGTCAAACCACAATGAAGACAAGAAGTACCACTAAAATCCAGTGACCTCCGACATTTACAGGGCAAATCCAAGTTGTAAAATCAGGTAATTTCATCTGTTAAAACAGCAGAGAGTACTTTAATCACAACTCAAACATAAAATGAGTGTAGTTGCAGTAAATTAGTGAGTAATGTTGTTATCAAATCAAATCAAATCAAACTTTATTGTCATATTGCTGTACATACAACTGTAGTGCAGGCAAGATGAAATTGCGTTTCTCTCGGCATCCATATAAGAAGCAGCATGATTAAGACACACTCCCACATAGCTCCCACCCCCCCATCCATTCACACATCCCTGAGACATACTTAACTACCCAGTGAATGACTCTGAACTGGCCCTGATAAAAGACAGATGATTCAATTACTGCATCCAGCTTATGCACAGGTGTCTGTAACAGTATGCTGTGATTAAAGATTTCTAACACAATTGCAAACAATAAAGACAAAAGACTTGGTTTAAAAAACTGTTGACATGCTTTCCCCATACCCCTTGTTTCACAATACAGTGAAGGTATGCATCAATGATCTGTTTAAATGAAGAATAGTTGTTAGTAAGTTAATCATTGAAACAGCAATGTAACATTTTTTTTTTTTTTTGCATGCAACAAAAATGTACTCTTATGGGGTAACCCCCACAACAGCCACGAACAAACAGAGCGCTCAGCTGGGGCAATTAGCAGAGCAATGAGATGTGTGTGTTGAGATCAATAGGCAGCCTCTCAGTGTCTAGTTCAGGCGCCAGTATCCTGTGGATGTGTATGACTCAAATGCAAACATTCATGCTCCCTGCTCTCATTGTGGTACAAATGTCACATGCCGGAATGCTTTTCCTTTGATGATAAAATGCCTTTGATGTATTGTCTGTTGCTGAGTATTTAAGTGGCTGAATTCATATGTTCACTCTCTGTTCTTCTTCTGACTGCTTCTGACTACTGCTCATGAGAGCCTGAGAGCGATCCCCAGCATGCTTATACAGCAGCTGGGGTGAGCTCCGTGATGGCGATGATTTGATGGATAAACTTCCTTAAAAACTCCAGTCGTCGTGCCTTATTATAACATCGCCACACTGGTGACCCGACGCTGAAGAGAACACGCTGACAACGAATGCAGCCCCGATGGTATCTCCGACGACAAGCGAACGCAGCAGCCTGACGCAAGAGCACTGCCCTCCCTTCTGCCACACGGGAGACTGAGACTTCGACGCAGAGTTTCCAGGCGAGACTCTACGGAGATCATCCACGACCGGGAAAGCTGCAGAAAGCGTCATTGTGCGATCCACGCCTGAGATCTGCATATCCACGCTGGAACCAGCCGAGGGACAAAGATCGTCTCCTCCCTCTCACCGCTCCTACGCATCTACGCAAGCCCGAGGGACAAAGATCGTCTACTCCCTCTCGCCGCCCCAACGCACCATGACCCGGCACGAGCGACGACCAACAGCCCGAACAGGGGAGACCATCGGCGCCGACTGCGCAGATCTCCATCAAGCCCCCTGACCCTGATTCACCTTGCGACAGCGGACCGGCCATGCACAGAAGCCTCGCATCAGAACAGCGCAGCTGGAAGACACGTGGCCGCAGCGCGTGCCGCGCACCAGAGACAAGCTGGCTCTACAGACTTATACATCATCCTCCGCCGCTGCACACGGCTCTTCAGGACTGCTCACACACCTGAAGCACACACGCAGCCCGCACACAGGATTTGGTGTAGGTCTCAGCCACGGAGCACAACGGGAATCCAGCCGTCAGCTGTCCCCGAGGGCTATAGGGCCGCGAACGCACCTAAAGCCTAAACGCCAAGTCCCTCACACAGCTTCAGCTCCTGTTTTTCTTCATTGCCGGACTGAATCGCGAGAGGAATCGGAGACTAATTTTTCTTCCCACAGCCACGGACATCCCCCGGCACTTGCTACCCCCACCCTCCTCCCTCCCCCGGCACAGACCTTCCCAGCTGCTCGCTCCCAAGCTGGACGATCAAGGTCTCAGCTCCCCGCTAAGCCCTCTGGGGGGAGTGTATGGGGTAACCCCCACAACAGCCACGAACAAACAGAGCGCTCAGCTGGGGCAATTAGCAGAGCAATGAGATGTGTGTGTTGAGATCAATAGGCAGCCTCTCAGTGTCTAGTTCAGGCGCCAGTATCCTGTGGATGTGTATGACTCAAATGCAAACATTCATGCTTCCTGCTCTCATTGTGGTACAAATGTCACATGCCGGAATGCTTTTCCTTTGACGATAAAATGCCTTTGATGTATTGTCTGTTGCTGGGTATTTAAGTGGCTGAATTCATATGTTCACTCTCTGTTCTTCTGACTGCTTCTGACTACTGCTCATGAGAACCTGAGAGCGATCCCCAGCATGCTTATACAGCAGCTGGGGTGAGCTCCGTGATGGCGATGATTTGATGAATAAACTTCCTTAAAAACTCCAGTCGCCATGCCTTATTTTAACATCGCCACACTCTTACTTCATCTGACAGCCAGCCATTCCCAGAAAGTGTTTGAAATGATGTGTCATGCAGTTTTTATGGTCCAATAATTGCTTCAAGTTTGCCTGAATCTTTTGACGACCACAGTTTGTAGACTGCAACACATAACATAAAATCAATCTTGTGAATATTTAGGTTTACATGTAGGGTCATGGCACAAACATTTAATTAAATGATCAGCCAGTCAGAACGTACAACCAACAGGTTGAGTAATGAAAGGAACGTACAATCAAATTGACCAAGTCAGAACCCATGACCTACAACTCGGAACCAGAACATTTATATTTTAGTTACGATGAACCTTGCTCACGAATACTATTCCATGACGATGGGGCCTTCAGAGGAGACTGAGGAGAGATCTCTTGAGGTGACTAAAGACGAATCTTTGGAGGTCACTGCAGTCTTGCCCTTGCCTGTTAGTCTTCAGTCTTAGTCAACAGAATTTGTTTCTGTTTTCCAACATAAGTGATGACTGACCTTCTCTTGATGGCTTGTGCAGTAGTGCTGAAGGCACTGCTACATATACTGCACATATGTACATATTATATTTAACTTTTTAGGTATTATTGTTTTAAGCATTATTTATTGTTGTAATTATGAGAATGTTAAATGCATGAGTGAACTGTGAGTGTGATTATTTGTTTTAGGGAGCAGTATCTCAGTTTTGTTGTATTGTTTTTTAGCAATGGAATGACAATAAAGGCACTTTGACTTTGACTTTGACTACTGTGCACTGACCTCTCATCTGCGTGTTCCAAAGCAGGGTCAACTACACTTTCTACACTTCTTTTATATGGTTTGAGGTGACTGATATTATAGTTTGTTTTTAAGCAGTCACCTTGCAATGACTTCAATGTGGTAATCTTCCCTGAAAGTGCCTGAATGATGTAGGGTCAAGTGTAATATGCCTCTATTCTTCCTCCTTTCCTACCTCTCTTTCGCATATTCAGCAACAGCATTTCATCTCCCTCTTTATACTCTACATTTCTGTACTTGTTCTGAACTCTTTCTTCAAATGCTTCTGTCATTTTCTGTTGTGCCTGTATGATATTTTCCTCAACCTTTTTTCTTGTGCCATCTTGCGCTTCCTGTTTTTCCTAAACAAATTGATTGCAGTCTTCAGGGAGTATTATTGTAGACAGCCATGTGGGAAAAATAGATAACGATTTTTGCAATATACTGCATGCTCCATTATACAACATTACATACAGAAACATACCTATGGAGGAACATACAATACCCAGTGAACTTTACACTTCAAATAGGGCTGGGTGATATGAGCAAAACCATGTTACTTTTTAGGCTGAACACCAATATATAAGTCATACACTAGTATGTCGCTCTGGGTTACTACTATGCGCATGCCGCACATGTGTAGTAACCCAGGTTATGGTATTCTGATGACCTATGGTAAAATGTCAGAACACCGGCCCTAGCTATTTTGGCACCCTAGGCAAGATTAGGGTACCCTCCCCCTCGCCCCCCCTCCCCAACCAATGACATTGCAAAGGTGTTAAATACTCTGTGTGGGGTATGGACAAATTACAATAATATCAGTAATAACCAGAGTTGTGGCCTAGTGGTAAAGCATCCATCTCAAAGCCAGGACGTTGTGGGTTCACAATCCGGTCATACCAAAGACCAGATAAAAATGGAACTTTCTGCCTTCTAGCTTGGTGCTCAGCATAATAGAATGGAGAAAGGAAAAAAGTTACCCAGTCATGGGGGGGGTGCACAAACCAGTGTACTCCTTGTGCTGTTCCCAAGCCTGGGTAAACTGGGATGGTTGCATCAGGAAGGCCATCCGGCATAAAAATCCTTGCTGAATCAAATACACAGATCATCACGAGTAGGATGGAGGTTGATGATCTGCTGTGTGCAGTGCTGGGAGCAACGTGTTACAAAGTAACAACACTACTTTTGCAGTAATGTGCTGTGTAATGAAATTACTGTTTAAAAATTCGGTAATACTTTACAGTTACTGAAATTTGATCAGATGCGTTACTCGTTACTTATTTTATTAATATGAATAGGTATTTTTAGTGCAAATAAATAAATATATAAACTGGCCCTACCGTAGCTGAGATGAGCTGTCAGTCGACGTGACCTGTTGCAAAGCGCCTGAGTCTTCATTACTGAGCGAAAACAAGAGATGAAGCTACTTTGTTTTTGTGGCCATAGATTATTTTTCCTTTGTCGCAGTTAAGGACAAAAGCATATTGATAGGTTGCAAGCTAAGTGCCAATGGAGTCCTACTACAATCTTCAGAAGCGCCTGAAAACAACAACAAGCTCAACAAACCTAGTGCTAAGTAAACTGCTAGCTATGCTAACAACTAACACCATGAAGTGGATCTACTATCTGAACAGCCACAGCAGGATGTAAAGTGGAAAAACTCTTATCTGAACAGCTACGGTTGGATTTCTAGCACAGGTATGCATCTGGACAGTTTGTGACCCAGCAAGAATTAAACTGATTGTCAGACACATCGTTACAGATTAAAGGCATGATATCAGCAGTCACCTTCCACTAGACAGCTGAGATTGTGATCCACTGAAGTTAAAACACATTTTCTTGCTACCTGGATAAAGATTATTCAAAAAAGGATTTTGATCTCCAAAAGACATTTGAGAGACTGGATCATGTCTCTGTCACAACAGATGTTTGGACCATGGAAAATGAACATTTTCTTTGGATCACTGCACATCGGATTAATCCATAACATAAAGGTAAGATAAACATGGACAGCTTTCATGTCCCTCACAATGATACATGTGCAGCAACACCAGCATTAAAAAACTGTCAGAAGCTCTGTCTGAAACAATGTTTTCAGCCTGAATTGCCCGTAATGTAATCCGTTAGTTAAATTATCTTGCTATGTGTGCAAGAGAATTTAAGTATGCATTTAAAAGTAACGTGAAAGTTACTTTTCCAACTAACTAGTACTTTAATCATGCAGTACTTGGTAAAGTAACTCGATTACTTTTGAAAAGAAGTAACTAGTAACTAATTAGATACTAATTTTTAGTAACTTGCCCAACACTGGCTGTGTGGCGACCCCCTACCAAAAGAGGGATCAAAAGAAGAAGACACTAATAACAGTAATAAGATTTACTCACAGTTCCCCTTTTTCATGAAATGAAGAAAAACAAAAATAAATAAATATACAACGTGGCTGTGTCTGGTCACTCTACACAGTGAATTAAAAACCAATTTAAATAAATCACCAAAATGTGCTATTTGTCAATGGGTGGCTGCATTTTTACCTACCACTGTAGGGGGATAACAGTGCTGTTGATGTGCACTGCACAAACAGCATCAAGTCTTTGTTTCTTTGTGGTTTTGTTATGAACCTAAGGGGAGATTCCACAAACAGCCCAAAACCCATTTGGAGAAGTTGTGCTTTCTAAAGAACAAGTTAACCATATTTCCCTTGTAGCATACAGTATCTCACAAAAGTGAGTACACCCCTCACATTTTTGTAAATATTTTATTATATCTTTTCATGGGACAACACTGAAGATATGACACTTTGATACAGTGTAAAGTAGTCAGTGTACAGCTTGTATAACAGTGTAAATTTACTTTCCCCTCAAAATGTCTCAACACACAGCCATTAATGTCTAAACTGCTGGCAAAAAAAGTGAGTACACCCCTCGTGAAAATGTCCAAATTGTGCCCAGTTAGCCATTTTCTCTCCCCAGTGTCATGTGACTCGTTAGTGTTACAAGGTCTCAAGTGTGAATGTGGAGCAGGTGTATTAAATCTGGTGTCACTCTCACACTCTCTCATACTGGTCATTGGAAGTTCAACATGGCGCGTCATGGCAAAGAACTCTGAGGATTTAAAAAAAGAACTGTTGTTCTACATAAAGATGGCCTAGGTTATAAGAAGATTACCAACACCCTGAAACTGAGCTGCAGCACAGTGGCCAAGACCATACAGCAGTTTAACAGGACAGGTTCCACTCAGAACAGGCATCGCCATGGTCGACCAAAGAAGTTGAGTGCACATGCTCAGCGTCATATCCAGAGGTTGTCTTTTGAAAATAGATGTGTGAGTGCTGCCAGCATTGCTGCAGAGGTTGAAGGGGGTGGGGGGGTGGGGAGGTCAGCCTGTCAGTGCTCAGACCATACGCCACACACTGCATCAAATTGGTCTGCATGGTTGTCTTCCCAGAAGGAAACCCCTTTTAAAGATGATGCACAAGAAAGCCCGCAAACAGTTTGCTGAAGACAAGCAGACTAAGGACATGGTTTACTGGAACCATGTCCTGTGGTCTGATGAGACAAAAATAAACTTATTTGGTTCAGATGGTGTCAAGCGTGTGTGGCGGCAACCAGGTGAGGAGTTCAAAGACAAGTGTGTCTTGCCTACAGTCAAGCATGGTGGTGGGAGTGTCATAGCTTGGGGCTGCATGAGTGTTGCCGGCACTGGGGAGCTACAGTTCATTGAGGGAACCATGAATGCCAACATGTACGGTGACATACTGAAGCAGAGCATGATCCCCTTCCTTCAGAAACTGGGCTGCAGGGCAGTATTCCAACATGATAACAACCCCAAACACATCTCCAAAATGACCACTGCCTTGCTAAAGAAACTGAGGGTAAAGGGGATGGACTGGCCAAGCATGTCTCCAGACCTAAACCCTATTGAGCATCAGTGGGTCATCCTCAAACGGAAAGAGGAGGAGTGCCAGGTCTCTAACATCCACCAGCTCTGTGATGTCGTTATGGAGGAGTGGAAGAGGATTCCAGTGGTAACCTGTGAAGCTCTAGTGAACTCCATGCCCAAGAGAGTTAAGGCAGTGCTGGAAAATAATGGTGGCCACACAAAATATTGACACTTTGGGCACAATTTGGACATTTTCACTTAGGGGTGTACTCACTTTTGTTGCCAGTGGTTTAGACATTAATGGCTGTGTGTTAAGTTATTTTGAGGAAACAGCAAATTTACATTGTTATACAAGCTGTACACTAACTACTTTACATTGTATCACAGTGTCATATCTTCAGTGTTGTCCCATGAAAAGATATAATAAAATATTTACGAAAGTGTGAGGGGTGTACTCACTTTTGTGAGAAACTGTAGGATCAGAAGTAAATGAATAAAATGTGGTTATAATGGAAAACTGAGACATCTTAAAAAGCATTTTATCCTGTCAGCATTTCAGTCCCCAGAACTATAGTGATCATTTTCTCTCACATGGTCTTCTCTCTGTTTTTCTTGTTTGGACTTATTGCAACTAATCACAACTAATTAAAAAGCCACCATATTTTGTGTTCTGTCTAGATAAACACGTATGTTTTATTGATGTCCTTGATGCTCAATGGGAATGTGAGGGTGAGCTGATCCCTTTGGACCTGTCAGTCCTCAAGCCCAGGGAGTTCCTGGTTTATCAGCATGGATTATTTCTGATGAACACACTGCACAAGCTTAAACTGGTTGGTGTCAAACTTCATTCTTGCTTAGCAATGTAACTGCTTGGGGGGGGGGGGGGGGTGATGCCCATCTGCCAGAATCTTGTGAAGGAACTTTTTCAGAATCACCAGTTTGGAACTTCATTTGTTACATTTACAGTGTCCCCCCCCCCCCCGAAAAAAAAAAAAAATCCTAATTTTTTAAAAAGAACTTGAAATGCATTGTTGTGCTTGTTCAAAAACAAAAAGGTAATTGTTGAAGCAAGAGAAAAGAAAAGAATGTTTATTTTACTTTATTGCTGACTGAATTTCAGGCATATTTTGAATAAAACGTGTTTGCTTTGTCATTCTCTCTGCAGACTCCACCTGTTTCACTTAAGATTGCAGTTAGTCTCCCAAACAACAATTACTTTAACAACACCTTCAGAAATTCTTTCTTTTATCAGGTAACCACAGGTGTTCTTTGAAATTATGTCACGGTGGCTTGTAAATCATGCATCCTTTTGTATATGTTGATATTGACAGGAGGCAGCAGAAACTCTCTATGCCCGTCGTCAGCGGCTTCAGTCGGTTGGAGGCTTTTCGCTCTTTCTTCTTCACTGCCTGTCCCATATAAAAACTAAAAGCTTGAGCACAGACTCCAGTCCTGCATTCCAGCGGCTTTTCTTTAAGGTAAATAGAGTAATAGAGTAATAATAATGATAATAACAGTAATAGAGTATTACAATAGAGTAATAACAATGTAGCTTTGATAGAGCTTATTTAAATCAATAAAAGCATTTTTTTATTTGTTTTTATAAATACAGGTACTACAGGAATGTCTGTGTGAGCTGTTTCAGGCCAGGTTGGGCATGTCCACTTCAGGTCAGGAAGCCAATTTAGACCTTTGGTTTCAGAACCAAGAGGTGCACACCTCTGGGGATTTAGAGGAAACTTGGTCAGACTCTCTAGCTGCCTCTCTGCTGCACAGATTACACAATCCAAGCAGAGGATTGCTCACTAAAAATGTAAGGATGATCTCTTACTTCAGCAGTGTTCATATTTAAGACAGTATTTAACTATGGGATCATTTGCATAGAAGTCTGACCACTCATTGCTTTATCTGTCAGCATTCATTGAGCATTCATTACATGTGAGAATCCTCTCTCCTGTCACGCTTTAGCAGGAAGTGGAGCAACTACAAAATAAGCACAAAGAAGTATCCCTGTTCTCTCGACTGGAAGGACTTTTGACGGAGAAGAGTTCCCAATTTACAAAGAAACCTAAGGACCAGTTTGAGTAAAAAATGTCTAATTAATTAAAGAATAAAAATTTTTAAAGTCTAAATCAAATTACACTGACTTTTAAACCAACACAACTGATGTGATGTGGAGCCAGTGCAGGTAGGACATGGATGAATTATGAAACAAAACCAATTATTATTTTGTTACTAATAATGTTACTTATTACTTTGTAGATTTTTCTGGGACTAAACTTGAATCTTTTTATTATTTTTAAACTTTGTGGACTATTTTTCTGCATCCAATGGGGAGATGGATTGAGATCTGCTCAATAAATAAATCAAAGGAAATTTCATCTAATGGCTACAAAGAAAGAAAAAAAGATATCTGTTAGACTATAATATTCAAACAGAAATGTTTTATTTAAAAGCAAAGATATTTTAATCTTCTGAATTGGATAAAGATTTTACACTACAAAATGTATACTTAAAAGTATTAGTGTGTTTTTTCCAGAATTGTGCAGAATATTTAGAATTTGGGTGTTGTGAAATTTACAATATATAGTATATAAAAATTATATAGGTACCATGTGCCTACAATAAATCTATCTCCACTCAGTTAACATCATGGTATCCACTTTAATTTATACACATATTCACTGACATGGCTATTATGAAATAAGTTTGTTTTGTGAATAAAATCATTTAAATGTTTCTTTTTCATTTTGAAGCCCCTTCTTTTAATCACTCATCATAAACACATAATATTGTGGCAGTTTTTATTTTGTATGTTGTAACAAAGCAAGCCAAATTATAACCCAGCAACAATTTTTTTTGACACATTTGACATTACACCACTCCACCCCACCCTAAAATACAGAAGAAAATAGAATAGGGAAATATATTATTTCCTGGTAGATGCAGAGGTGAAGTGGACGATAAGAAAAGGTTTGAGAGCCCAGTTCATCTTTTGGCCGAAACAGTCATCTTCACTGTTGTTGTTTGTTGATGACTTGGAAGGTGACATACACAATGATGACAACTATTCCACAGATGAATGCAACGATGTTCAGAGCCTTGGCTGTCTTGGATGCATCTTCTGCTTTGGCAAAATCTCCACGAGCATTTGCACTTTGTACCTTTTAGCAAACAATGTTAAAAAAGAAAGTGGTTAGAATTTATAGTACGTGCATCCTAATTTCCTAGAGGGGATAATGATGATGTAGGACATGATATAAATAAAATTTCTGCTGGTGACAAATGCAGTTTCACCTTTAGGACATGATTAAAGAACAGTCACATAAAAATAGTGTTTATTAATGAGATCATGCCTGTTACCCTATCAAAATTTTACATGAGCGCAAAATATTTTAGTTCATATAAAACCTGAAAATCAATTTGCTGTAAGGATTGAGAGACATAAAACCTTGATGCTCTGGAAAATGCCCCTTACCTTGCTGGAGAAGTATACAGCAATCAAACCAAGAGGCAGACAGCAGCAAAGGGTGTTGAAGATGGACCATCCCAGGTAGGATGTGGCAAGAGTATGAGTCTGGCCTCTTTCCATATTTCTCTCACTGTGACGTATGATTTGTTCTTGATTGTCAGGGAACAATGGCTGGAGAGAGTTCAAGTCACATCCTTTTATAATTTATGGGTGTGGTTTAAGGGGCTGTTGTCTTTGTGGCACTCTTGTCACAATCATGTCACATCTATGTGCTAATATGTAGGCAGACAAAAGGGATAAAACGATCAATGGAGATTACACTGAATCAACTGAAAAAACATAGCCTGTTTTGAAGTCTAGACAAAAATGTACTACAGAAAACTAAGGAAAGTGCAGTCAAGAAAATATTTTCATATGACTTTTTTTTTTTTTTTTTAACAGTGATTGAAAAGGAGATAGTGAACCAGAATTGAGATGATGCTCACTTCTTGGCTACAGTATAATAGTTCAGATACAGTAAAAGGCCATAAAGGGATAAAACATTTATGAGAAAATAAGTCAGAAAATTTAGGGTGATTAACATATTTTTTAAAAAAGATTGACATTTTTCATTGTTGTTACAGTAAGTATTGTATCAACTCCCTTTGGCTCTAATCTATAAAATCACTCTTCACCTTAAAGAAACTGTTTCACCCAAAAAGTCTGGTCAAGAATTGGTTCCTTCATCTAAGAACCACGGTTGGAAAACACATTCCATGGTAAAAGGTACGATAAGGATCCTACTTCATGCAAGGAATGGATTAGTTTGCCATTATAAATAACTGAAACTTCCTCCCAACAAGGCAGTTTTATGCCTCAAGTACAGTTTGACATATCCCAAACTCCTTGAGTGCATTCCATGGTCAATAGGAATTATCCACAGCTCAACATCACCCCCTGGTGGACAACTCTGGAATATGTTCGCCAATGCCTGTACAAGCTGAACTGAGTTTAATGAATAAAATGACTTCCTTTTAACAAAAACTCTCAATTCTCAGATTATTTTCTTTTTCAGGACACCCTGGAAAATCAAACAGAACTCTAACATACCATTCTGGTTTGAAATGTTTCATTAATCATTGATAGCACAGCAACTCACCCTTGGCCATGGGATCCCTGGTTCGATCCCAGCCCCTGACCAACAGTGATCTGTGTGGAGTTTGCATGTTCTCCCCGTAACTGCGTGGGTTTACTCCGGGATTTCTCTGCTTTCCTCCCACAGGCCAAAAACATGCAGGTTAGGTAAATTGCAGGCAGAACTTCATTAAGGAATCCAAAGATTTTTATTCTTAAACGCTCCCAGTTGTATTCAGATTGATTGCTTTTGTTCAGTTTAGAAGCCAGTTTAGAAAGCTTGGGATCAGTCCGCCAAGGTCTCCGCCTTTGACTGCCACCTAATCCACATAGCACCGGACTTCCATGATCCCTCCTGCAGGTGGTGAACCTACTGGAGGGCGGACCCATGTAACTCCTTCGGGCTGAGCCCGGCCGGGTCCCATGGGTGGAAACCCGGCCACCAGACGCTAGCCTTCGAGCCCCTCCCCCAGGCCTGGCTCCAGGGTGGGGCCCCGGTAACCCCATACCGGGCGGGGTACACTGAATCCTTGATATACAATTTATCATGAGAGTCTGTTGGATCGTTCTTCGTCTGGCCCTTCACCCAGGACCAGTTTGTCTTGGGAGACCCTATCAGAGGCAAATTGCCCCGGACAACATAGCTCCTGGGATCACTGGGGCACGCAACCCCCCCCACCACGATAAGGTGACGATCCATGAGGGGGTGGTGGCAACCCCCGAACCAAGTGGTGGACACCAGTGGTGAGGGGGGCCATTAAGCTGAAGAAGGAGTCCTATCAAGCTTGGTTGGCTTGTGGGACTCCCGAAGCAGCCGAGGTGTACCGGCAGGCCAAGCGGAGTGCAGCTCGGGTGGTTGCTGAAGCAAAAACCCGGGTATGGGAGGAGTTCGGTGAGGCCATGGAACAAGACTTTCGGTCGGCTTCAAAGAGATTCTGGCAAACTGTTCGGCGGCTCAGGAGGGGAAAGCAGCTCCCCGTCCACACTGTGTATGGTGCGGATGGGACACTGTTGACTTCAACTGGGGATATCGTCGGGCGGTGGAAGGAATACTTCGAGGATCTCCTCAATCCCACTGATACGCCTTCCACAGAGGAAGCAGGGTTTGGGGACGAGGGGGATGACTCGCCTATCACAGGGGCTGAGGTCGCCAAGGTGGTTAAAAATCTCCTTGGTGGCCGGGCCCCGGGGGTGGACGAGATTCGCCCCGAGTACCTCAAGGCCCTGGATGTTGTTGGGTTGTCATGGTTGACACGCCTCTGCAACATTGCGTGGAGGTCGGGGGCAGTGCCTTTGGCATGGCAAACCGGGGTGGTGGTTCCTCTCTTCAAAAAAGGGGACCGGAGGGTGTGCTCCAACTTTAGAGGGATCACACTCCTCAGCCTCCCTGGGAAGGTCTATGCCAAGGTACTGGAGAGGAGAGTCCGGCCGTTGGTCGAACCTCGGATTCAGGAGGAGCAATGTGGTTTTCGTCCTGGCCGTGGCACATCGGATCAGCTCTTTACCCTCTCGAGAATTCTTGAGGGTTCGTGGGAGTTTGCCCAACCAGTTTACATGTGTTTTGTGGACTTGGAGAAGGCATTTGACCGCGTCCCTCGTGGATTTTTGTGGGGGGTGCTTCGGGAGTATGGGGTATCGGGCTTGTTGTTACGAGCTATTCGGTCTCTGTACGACCGTTGTGAGAGTTTAGTTCGCATTGCCAACACTCGGTCGGAGTCATTCCCAGTGAGAGTTGGACTCCGCCAGGGCTGCCCTTTGTCACCGGTCCTGTTCATAATTTTTATGGACAGGATTTCTAGGCGCAGCCAGGGAATGGAGGGTGTCATGCTTGGTGACCACAGGATCTCATCTCTGTTGTTTGCAGATGATGTTGTCCTGTTGGCTTCATCCAGCAATGACCTACAGCTCTTGCTGGGACGGTTTGCCGCTGAGTGTGAAGCGGCTGGGATGAGAATCAGCACCTCCAAGTCCGAGTCCATGGTCCTCAGCCGGAAAAAGGTGGATTGTCCTCTCCGGGTTGGGGACAGGCTCCTGCCCCAAGTGGAGGAGTTTAAGTATCTTGGGGTCTTGTTCATGAGTGAGGGGAAAATGGAGCGAGAGATCGACAGACGGATTGGAGCAGCATCTGCAGTGATGCGGACGTTGTACCGGTCTGTTGTGGTGAAGAGGGAGCTTAGTTCTAAGGCAAAGCTGTCGATTTACCAGTCAATCTACGTTCCTACTCTCACCTATGGTCACGAGCTTTGGGTAATGACCGAAAGAACGAGATCGCGGATACAAGCGGCTGAAATGAGCTTTCTCCGTAGGATTGCTGGACTCACCCTCAGAGATAGGGTGAGGAGCTCAGTCATCCGGGAGAGGCTCAGAGTAGAACCGCTGCTCCTCCACATTGAAAGGAGTCAGTTGAGGTGGTATGGGCATCTGATTAGGATGCCTCCTGGACGCCTCCCACTTGAGGTGTTTCAGGCACGTCCCACTGGGAGGAGACCCCGGGGCAGACCCAGGACTCGGTGGAGAGACTATGTCTCCCAGCTAGTCTGGGAACGCCTTGGTATCCCCTCTGAAGAGCTGGAGCAGGTGGCTGGGGAGAGGGAAGTCTGGGCTTCTCTGCTTGAACTGCTGCCTCCGCGACCCGGACCTCCGGAAAAGCGGTAGAAGATGGATGGATGGATGGATGCTTTTGTTCAAGTCCTAATTAAGTTGGTTGCAAATACTCTGCTTGTTTGAATTAAGATCTATCAATCAATCAATCAATCTTTATTTTGGATAGATTAAAAGTACAGATTAAAAGAAACAGAATAATATAACAAAGGGGGAAAGAAAATCCAACAAGGTCAGATTAGACAATAACTCCTCTGATTATACAGTTCAACATAAGTTATCCGAAATGGGTGATGGCTGAAGCCGCAGCTTATATTGCCCACCCATATTCCATCCAAGAATTCAAAAGAAAAACAAAACAAGAGCGATTACAATTCAGAACAAAGCTAAGACAAAATGTGACAAAAAAAACTAAGCAACAACACAACGCAGACTGGATATGACAATCCTTATGTGATTTTATATGTCATCTTGCATATATGTTTGGAGTATTTCTTCCTTTAGTTTTTGTTTAAATTTTCCAAGCGTTGTACATGATTTTAATTCAGGTCCAAAATCGTTCCATAATCTTACTCCTTGCACTGAAACACAGTGTTGCTTGGTGGTAGTTCTTACTTAAGGTTTTTGAAATATACATGTTCCTCTGAAATGATATTGTTTCTCCCTTATTTGGAACAGCTTTTGGATATTTGCGGGCAGTGATAGATTCTTCACTTTAAGCATTATTACTGCAGCTTTAAAGTCAACCAGATCTTTCAACTTGAGAGCTTTTAATTTAAGAAAAAGTGGGTTTGTTGGTTCCCTGTAAGCAGCTTTGTTTATTATTCTAATAGCTCTCTTCTGAAGCATAAAGACTGGATATATGTTTGTTTTATATGTATTTCCCCATACTTCAGTACAATATGTCATGTATGGGAGTATTAATGAATGACACAGGGTATATAGTGAGGGTTGATTGAGCAAATATTTCAGTCTGTGTAGTATTGCAATTGATTTAGATATTTTACCTTTAATATAATTAATATGTGACTTCCAACACAGTTTATTATCAATTATTACACCAAGAAATTTAGTTTCAGATACCCTTTCAATCTTTACACTGAGTTTAGATACTAAGTTGTTCTGATGGTTGTTAAAAACTATAAATTTTGTCTTACTTAAATTGAGTGTTAATTTGTTTGAATCAAACCACAGTTTAAGCTTTCCTAATTCCTTTCCGAGTGTATCCAAAAGTTGTTCCAAATTGCTTCCATCGTCGACCTCCGTCGGTCTATGATGACAATGGAAGAGAATCCTAAATGTCTACTCTGCTGGAACAGCACCGCCTGTGGCTGAACAGGCCGATGCGCGAATGGCAGTCCCTGCCACACAGGTCGCACTTGTGGGTGGTCTCCGTGCTGCTGGGTCTGTGGCGGTTCTTCCTGCGGGTCCTTTTTTCATCTGCTGCAGCAGTCAGTTTCTCTTCACCCACCTTGAGCTGTCTGGTCAGGGTGCCTCTTCAGTTGGAGCGGTCCGTTGCAAGGTCCTCCCAGCGCTCTGTGTTGATCTCCAGGGTCTTCATGTCTCTCTTGCAGACGTCTCTAAAGCGCAGCTGTGGGCGGCCAACATCTCTCCTGCCAGTCGCCAGTTCTCCGTAGAGGACGTCTTTGGGGATTCTGCCATCCTCCATACGGTGAACGTGGCCTAGCCAGCGGAGCCTGCGCTGCCTGAGTAGAGTGAACAAGGAGGGAAGGCCGGCGCGGGACAGAACTTCTGTGTTGGGCACTTTGTCCTGCCAGGATATGTTCAGGATGTGGCGAATGCAGCGCAAGTGGAAGGAGTTCAGTCTCTTTTCCTGCCGGGCGTATGTTGTCCACGTCTCACTCCCATAGAGCAGTGTGCTGACGATGCATGTGTTGTACACTGCCATCTTCGTCTTGACAGAGAGTTTGGGATTCTCCCACACTCGTGTGGTGAGGCGAGTGAGTGTGAAGGCTGATTTTCCAATCCTCTTGTCGATCTCTGTATCAAGGGAGAGGTTGTTGCTGATTGTGGACCCCAGGTACGTGAACTGATTCACGACCTCCAGCTTGTAGTCGTCGATGGTGATGGTTGGTGGTGCTTCCGTGCCTTGCGCCAAGACGTTAGTCTTCTTCAGGCTGATGGTAAGCCCGAAGTCCTTGCATGCCTGGGAGAAGCGGTCCATCAGGGTCTGAAGCTCCTGCTGTGTGTGGGTCACGACTGCAGCATCGTCTGCGAACAGCATGTCTCTGATTAGAGCCTCACGCACTTTGGTTGTGGCTTTCAGGTAGGCGAGGTTGAAAAGCCTGCCGTCAGATCTTGTGTGCAGGTAGATTCCCTCTGTTGCTGTGCTGAAGGCATGCCTCAGGAGCATAGCAAAGAAAATCCCAAAGAGGGCTGGCGCAAGTACACAGCCCTGTTTCACTCCACTGCGTATGTTGAATGGCTCTGAGACGTTGCTGTCATGCTGCACTATCCCCTGCATGTTGGTGTGAAACGATTCGATGAGGCTTTGCAACTTTGGTGGGCATCCTATCTTTGGCAGGATCTTGAAAAGGCCCTCTCTGCTGACCAGATTGAATGCTTTGGTGAGGTCGATGAAGGCGACGTACAGGGGCATGTTCTGTTCTCTGCATTTCTCCTGGAGTTGGCGGATGGAGAATATCATGTCTACCGTAGATCGCTCAGCGCGGAAGCCACACTGAGACTCGGGGTAGACACGTTCAGCAAGCTTCTGTAGATGAACGAGAACAACTCGTGCGTAGACTTTGCCAACAACGCTGAGGAGGAAGATGCCCCTGTAGTTGTTCCAGTCACTTCTCTCCCCTTTGTTTTTGTAGAGGGTGATGATCTTGGTGTCCCTCATGTCCTGTGGTACGGCACCTTCCTTCCAGCACTGGCAGGGGACGTCATGCAATGGCAGCAGTAGGGCAGTCTTGCAGTGCTTGATCAGGTCGGGGGGTATGCCGTCATTGCCGGGTGCCTTGCCAGCGGCCAAGCTATCAATGGCCTTGCTGAGTTTGTCGATGGTTGGCTCGGTGTCAAGTTCGTCCATGGATGGCAAGCAGTCGATGGCATCAAGGGCTGACGGTGTCACGGTGTTCTGTCTGGAGTAGAGGTGAGAGTAGTGTTCCACCCATCTCTCCATCTGCTTGTTCTTTTCTGTGATCATCTCCCCAGTGGAGGATTTGAGGGGGGCCGCCTTGCTCTGAGCCGGACCAAGTGCTTTCTTGATGCCATTGTACATACCACAGATGTTCCCTGTTATGGCAGCGGTTTGAATGTCTTGGCTGAGCTGAGTCCGGTACTCGTTGGCACAGCGCCGAGCAGTCTGCTGAACTTTGCTTCTTGCAGCCCTGAGAATCTGGAGATTCTTCTCGTTTGGGTACTTCTTGTACTCAGCAAGTGCTGAGCGCTTGGCTTCAATGACGGGGGTCATCTCGGTCAACTTGGCATCAAACCAGTCCTGTGACTTCGAGGTCTTCCTCCCAAAGGTAGCCAAGGCTGTGCGGTGGATGGTGTTTCGCAGCTCTCCCCACTTCTGCTTTGCAGATTCTCCTTCTTGTGGTACACCAAGTTCCTTCTCAAAGGTGGAGGCAAACTGCTCAACAAGTTCTGGTTGGGCCATCTTGCTGGTGTCAATCCGTGCCTTTCTAGGCTGTCTAGCATGATGGAATTTCTTCAGCTGCAGCTTGACCTTGCAACACACCAATGAATGGTCTGTGTCACAATCTGCACTCTGGAACGAACGGGTGATTAGCACGTTCTTCAGTGAGGTGTGCCTGGTCAGGATCAAGTCCAGCTGGTGCCAGTGCTTTGAGCGCGGATGTTGCCAGGAAACCTTGTGTTGGGGCTTGGTCTTGAAGAACGAGTTTGTGATGCACTGATCGTGATATGTGCTGAACTCGAGCAGCCGCTGTCCGTTGTTGTTCATTCTGCCCACACCAAATGGTCCAAGACAGGAGGGCCAGAAGTCGTGGTCAGCACCCACTCTGGCATTGAAGTCTCCAAGGAGAATGAGTTGTTCAGAGTTGGGGATGATCCTGACAGTTGTTGCGAGATTCTCGTAGAACTTGTCTTTTGCCTCTGGTGTGGCTGTCAGTGTTGGGGCATACACACTGACGAGGGTGACTGGGCCTTGAGTGGTGTTGAGGCGGAGGGTGAGGAGTCGTGCAGAGCCATTGCTGCCTGGTTCCACCATCTTCAGCAAGGTGTTCTTCACTGCGAAGCCCACTCCGTGTTCCCTGTGTTCGTCTCTGCCCTTTCCCTGCCAGTAGAACATGTAGTCCTTCTCTCTCAGTGTGCCTGTGTCAGCCAACCATGTTTCCTGGAGAGTGGCGATATCCACTCCCAGTCTCTTCAGCTCATTATTGATGATGGCAGTCTTCCTGGTGTCGCTGATGTCCTTGAGGTTAGCAGCGAGTCCTGTCATCATAGTGCGGACGTTCCAAGTTCCCAGTTTTAGAGTTGGTCTCTTTTGTTTTTTTGTCTTGCCTGGTGCGAAGGTTCTCAGCCTGTTGTTCGGACTTCTCCTCACCCCCATGCACCCAATGAGGAAAGCAAGCTGTGGCGGGACAACACCTTATTGGCTGGGGGCTGCCCAGCTTGAGGCGGGCGGTAGCTGTCCAGTGAGATCCGATGATCCCTCCCACCGTCGGGAACAATCCCTGGCACCGCGCTCTACGCCAATTGAGTGGTGGTTTATAACCAGTAACTGTCATTCCCCGTGTTTTGTCTACGTCAAAGGCGGAGCTGGAGTGTCCTCTCCAGTGATCCGGTGTTCTACCTTCCAGTGTTGAGCATTGGTAGGATTCAAGCCTGGGCAGGAAGATATGGAGGACAAGATGTTGCCCATGCAGCATATCCCCCCTCTCCACGTCACTGATGAATCCAAAGGAACAGCAGGGCTGCTACAGTTTGGCACCAGCGCCGTTGCAGGGGCTGCCAGAACGCTGGAGACTGGCCTGCACCCCCAGCATGAGTCCCCCCCAGAAACCCCAACAGCGGGCCTGCGCCCACCCCAGTGCCACTGGCACACACCCTGGGAATTTCCAGGTCCTCCAGGGTGATTAACATATTTTTTAAAAAAAAGATTAAAAAAAGACATTTTAATTGTTGTTCGTAAGTATTGTAATTTATCTGTTAAAATATGATTCATAGTAGGCATGTTATACAAGGAGTAAAGGTAGTCAACGTACATGAGTTGAAATACCTGGGGTCAACCATCCAAAGCAATGGACAGTGCACAAGAGAGGTGAAAAAGAGAGCACAGGCAGAATGGAGTGGGTGGAGATGAATGTCAGGGGTGATTTGTGACAGAAAGATAGCAGCGAGAGTGAAAGGGAAGATTTACAAGATGGTAGTAAGACCTGCTATAATGTATGGTTTAGAGATGGTGAAAAGACAGGAGGCAGAGCTGGAGGCGGCAGAGCTGAAGATTCTCATTGGGAGTGATTAGGAGGGACAGGATAAGAAATGAGTATACCAGAGGGACAGCGAAGGTCGAGCAGTTTGGAGACAAAGTAAGAGAGGCAAGGCTGAGATGGTTTGGACATATGCAGAGGAGGGACAGTAGATATATTGGACAAAGGATATTGAAGATGAAGCTGTCAGGCAGGAGGAAAAGCTGAAGACCACAGAGAAGATTCATGGATGTAGTGAAGGAGGTCATGGAGAGGGTTATGGTCATGGAGAGGATGCAAGGGATAGGGCAAGATGGAGGCTCACGATCCACTGTGGTGACCCCTAAAAAGAACAGCCAAAAACAGAAGTAGGTACAGTGCTGTGAAAAAGTGTTTGCCCCCTTCCTGATTTCTCAGTTTTTGTATGTTTGTCACACTTAAATGTTTCAGATCATCAAACAAATTTAAATATTAGACAAAGATAACACAAGTAAACACAAAACACAGTTTTTAAGTGAAGGTTTTTATTATTAAGGGTTAAAAAAATGTCATGTTCAGGTGAGCGCACGCCCCCTTCTTTCCTGTTAGAGATTCCCCGACTCCGCAGGTAATCACTACACCTGCGTGAATGGATGTACCTGCTGCCTCTGCCTTGCCAGTGCATATAAGAATCAGAATCAGAATCAGGTTTATTGCCATTGTTCATGTAGTACACAAACTAGGAATTTGTCTCGGTACAATGCTGCAACATTAAACATGATAAGATAAGAGAAATAAACTATACATGTAATAAAGTGTAGGATAAGATTAAGTGATACTGGTCAACAGTTAAAATATATATTAGCCAGCAGCAGATACTGTGGAGAACTATATAGTGCAGTCGGTAATGCAGGAAGAAAACAGTGATGATTGACATGAGTCTGGTTGAGCTGCTGTACATGGTGCACGAGAGTCACTTAGTGTTCAGCAGTCTAATGGCAGAGGGGAAGAAGCTGTTCATGTGACGGGAGGTTTTAGTCTGGATGGACCGAAGTCTTCTACCAGAGGGGAGGGGGGCAAACAGTACGTGACCAGGGTGTGAGGGATCGGCTATGATCCGGCCAGCACGCCTCCGGGTCCTGGAGATGTACAGATCCTGGAGAGATGGGAGCTTGCAGCCGATCACCTTCTCAGCAGTGCGCACGACGCGCTGCAGCCTTAGTCTGTCCCTGGCAGTGGCTCCTGCGTACCACACGGTTATGGAGGTGGTGAGGATGGACTCGATGATGGCTGTGTAGAACTGCACTAACATCTTGGTGGGTAGCTTGAGCTTCCTCAGCTGCCGCAGGAAGAACATCCTCTGCTGGGCTTTTTTGATGAGTGAGCTGATGGTCAGCTCCCATTTGAGGTCCCTGGTGATGGTAGTGCCTAGGAAGCGGAAGGAATCAGCAGTGGTGATGGGAGAGCCTGAGAGGGTGAGGGGGGGCAGAGGAGTAGTGACTTTCCTGAAGTCTACAATCATCTCCACTGTCTTCAGAGCGTTCAGCTGCAGGTTGTTATTGCTGCACCAGGACGCCAGCTGGGCCACCTCTCTCCTGTAGGCGGACTCGTCGCCGTTGGAGATGAGCCCGATGAGGGTGGTGTCGTCCGCAAACTTGATCAACTTGACAGACTGGTGGCTGGAGGTGCAGGAGTTGGTGTAAAGGGAGAAGAGTAGGGGGGAAAGTACACAGCCCTGGGGTGATCCGGTGCTGATGCTCGTATAGTCTGAGACAGTCTTTCCCAGCCGCACATGCTGCCTCCGGTCCGTCAGGAAGTCGATGATCCACCTGCAGAGGGAGTCAGGCACGTTGAGCAGGGACAGCTTGTCCCGGAGCAGAGCGGGGCGGATGGTGTTGAATGCGGAGCTGAAGTCCACAAACAGGATCCTGGCGTAGGTTCCCGGGGAGTCCAGGTGCTGCAGGATGGAGTGGAGGGCCAGGTTGACTGCATCGTCTACAGACCTGTTGGCTCGGTAGGCAAACTGCAGCGGGTCCAGGAGAGGGGTGGTGATGGACTTGAGGTGGGACAGGACCAGGCGCTCAAAGGACTTCATGACTACAGAGGTGAGCGCTACAGGTCTGTAGTCATTAAGTCCAGTGATCCGTGGCTTCTTGGGGACAGGGATGATGGTGGAGGATTTGAGGCAGGATGGCACGTGGCATAACTTAAGGGAGGTGTTAAAAATGTCTGTGAAGACAGGAGCCAGCTGTTTCGCACAGAGTCTCAGGGTGGAGGGAGACACGCCGTCTGGGCCGGGGGCCTTGCGCGGGTTCAGTCTGGAGAACTGTTTGAGCACATCCTGCTCACTGATGATAAGGGGAGGGGGGGAGGAGGGGGGGGTGCCTTAAATGAAGTAGGGAATGTGGAGGCTGTGGAGCTGGAGGGAGGGGGGGAGTTGGACACAGATGACGAGGTGTCAAAACGGGCATAGTGTTGGGACAGTCTCTGACAAAGGGCTTTGTCATCCTGACCTTTAGGAGCCTTAGGTTGATAGTTGGTGATTTGCCTCAGTCCTCTCCACACGGAAGCCGAATCATTAGCAGTGAACTGCTGCTGGAGTCTCTCTGAGTACACAGATTTAGCCCTCTTCAGCTCTCTGTTAAACCGGTATTTAACCTCCCTGTAGCAGTCCCTGTCTCCACTTTTCAGCGCTGCTTCCTTCTCCTTCCTGATCTGTCTGAGCTTAGCTGTGAACCAGGGTTTGTCATTAGAGTAACTCACCCTGGTGCGTGATGGAAGAATGTTCTCTTCACAAAAGTGGATATATGAGTTCACAGTGTCCGTGTACTCATCCAGATCATGCGTGGTTCCTTTAAGCATGCCCCAGTCAGATATTTCCATGCACGTTTCCAGCTTCTCCTCAGCATCACTGGTCCGTATCTTCGTAGTGCTCACAACAGGTTTAGTGAGCTTCAATCTCTGTCTGTATGTGGGAATGAGGTGAACCATCACGTGATCAGATAATCCCAGCGCAGCTCGAGGGACAGCGCGATATGCGTCTTTCACTGTGGTGTAACAGTGATCCAGTGTGTTTAATCCTCTGGTGGGGCATTTAATAAACTGTTTGTAGCGGGGGAGATCGTGGCTCAGATTGCACTGATTAAAGTCGCCAGCCACAATAATCAGCGAGTCTGGAAAACTCCGCTCAGGACCATCAGGCGAATGCTTCAGTGATGGCTCGTTGGGTATATTGCCTGCAACAAGCAAGTGCCTCTAATATTAAACAGAGGAAGCAAAAATTAATTCTTCTCCCTTTCTTTCTCTTTTCAGGTTGCTGCCATCTGTGTGGTGTGTCTCTGGGGATTGTTGTGCACTCACCTGCCCCATCATCCTCACCTCCGCCTCAGCTACCTGTCTCCACCCGCTGAGACATCATCTCCAGCTCCTCTCCTACCCTACTCACTGCCAGCCTCATCCCGCTGGTTTGTCTATTTCTGCTGGGGTTCTCTGCCGGGCTCTCTACTCAACTCCCGTAAGTGGCAATTTGTTTTCCACTCTTCCCGATCTCTCTCCTCCTATTTACCAGCTCTTGTCTCCTCTCCACAGGCTGAGTTTTCCTCTGTTGAGCAACATCTTTTCTCCTATCCCTGCAGACTTTTGGATTAATAAATTGTTTAAACTTAGCTTCTCTGTGTCATGTGTTTTCTCTGGTGTGGCACCTGCATGTGAGCTGACCATTCTGTCATTATGACAGAATGAGCCAGCCAGAACGTGAGGTCAGCGGGGGTTGCATCAGCGGAACACTCCGCTTTGTACCGCCTCAACTCCACAGAGAGGCATATGGCTGCGCTCAGTCAGCAGCTGCAAACTGTTACACAGCAGCTGATCACGGTCACCGACCATTTGGCTCACATGTCTCATCCGGATCCTCCCTCTCCACTTGCGGCCCCTGTTTCTTCCAACATCTGCTGAACAACCTCCATTCCCTCACCAGTCTCGTACGCGGGGGGAGGTGGAGAATTGCAAGGGGTTCCTTTGCCATGTTCAGCTTTATTTGGGCCAGGTGGGCGGAGAGTATCCGGATGACACATCCAAAATTCACTTCATGACCCTCCTGCTGTGAGATCAAGCCCTTAGTTGGGCTCAGTCCATCCTCGACAGTCCGGAGGGTCCTAATTATACATTTGATAGATTTGTAGGTGAATTCGCCCGCACGTTTGACCTAACAGAGAGTGAGGGCAATATCATGAGCCACCATATGTCTCTCTGCCAGGGAAGTCGGTCAGCAGCTGATTTTTCTGTGGAGTTTTGGGTCATCGTGGCGGACTCTGGCTGGAATGACGTTGCCTTATGCAGCGTCTTCCTCCATGGTTTAAATGCCAACCTTCGCGATGACCTGGCGGTTCATGCCGTTCCATCCTCTCTTGACGGCCTGATCGATCAGGCCGTTAGTTTGGACAACCAATGCCGTGAATGCGCAAAGGAGCACAAATCCTCTCACCCGTCCGTTGCGCGTGTGCCTCCTCCAGTTACTGACACAGGTGGAGCTGACTCCTCCTCCGAAGCGATGGTTCTCGGACAGGCCCACCAGGCTCCAGAAGAGCATCATTGACGGAGGAGAGCTGGCGTGTGTGCATGTGTTGTGGCTCCTTAGAGCACAAACTATACAACTGCCGCCTGAAGCCAAAAGATGTGGCCCGTCAGTAGCTGTGGGGGGTCTGACGGGTGGGACTCTTATTCATTCCCCCGGTAACTTCTCTATTTCTGCCCTAATCCAGCTGCTGTGGGTCAAGAGGAGGGTTATGGCCTTGAGTGATTCAGGGGCGGAAAAAATTTTTGTGTCCTCATGACTCGTACGGGAGATGGGCATTCCTGTCACTAAATTATCCACTCCTTTGAATGTCACAACCCTATCTGGCAGCAATGTGGCTTCCATCACCAAATCCATGGCACCGATCTCCGTCCTTCTTTCTGGGAACCACTGGGAGGTCTTATCGTTCTTTATTCTCCCAAATTCCTCCTCCCCAGTGGTTCTGGGGTACCCTTGGCTCCAGAAGCACAATCCCGTTATTAATTGGGCCCAAAACTCAATTTCTTCCTGGAGCCCCTTTTGTTTGGCATCTTGCCTTAGTTCGGCTGAGTGTTCCCCGTCCTTACAGATCTCCTCCCCTCCGGTGGAGCCGCCGGACCTCAGTCTCGTACCTTAGGTCTATCATGACCTTGGAGAAGTCTTTAGCAAGTCGAGAGAGCTCTCATTACCTCCTCATCGCTCTTACGACTGTGCCATAGATCTCCTCCTGGGTGCGCGGCTGCTGTCCACCCAGCTCTATAGTATCAGAGGGAGGCGATGGAGAAGTATATTAAGGACTTTTTGAATGCCGGCCTAATTCGGCCATCTTCAGCTCCTCTTGGGATGGGTTTTTTCTTTGTCGGCAAGAAGGACGGATCTCTTCACCTGTGTATTAATTACCGGGAACTTAACGCCATAACCATCAAAGATAAATATCCACTCCTTCAGCGAGCGTGGGTGTTTTCCAAACTGGACCTGCGCAACGTGTGCCATCTGGTCCATATTTGCGATGGGGGATGAATGGAAGATGGCCTTTAAAACACACGTGGAGCAATTCGAATACCTAGTGATGCCCTTTGAGCTCATCAACGCCCCCGCCGTTTTCCAATGCCTCATTAATGACATCCTCCGCGATATTTTTTATTTTTTATTTATTTTATTACTTATTTTGTACCTGTAGGTAGATTTGTTTTGCAGTCTGGTGACAAGCCACCAGCTGCCACCAGATATGGTAAATCAATTTGTTTTTGTCTATTTGGATGACATTTTGATTTTTTCCTGCATGCCAGAGGAACACACAGTTCATGTCAGGGCCATGCTACAACGACTCCTGGAAAATCAGCTTTTTGTAAAGGCTGAGAAGTGCGAGTTTTCCACCTCCTCCACTTCCTTCTTGGGGTTTATTGTGGCCGAAGGGGAGCTGAGAACCTATCCGGCCAAGGTGAAAGCTGTGCTCGATTGGCCTACGCCTTACTCCCGCAAGGAGCTTCAACGCTTCTTGGGATTTGCAAATTTTTATCGCAGGTTCATCAAGAACTACAGTGGGGAAGCACAGCCTCTCACACAGCTGACCTCTGTTAAGGTGCCTTTTCACTGGTCCGAGGGAGCCGAACAGGCCTTTTCCAAATTAAAAGGTCTGTTCTCTAAAGCCTGTTTTCCACTAGCCCAGCACACCTCGGTACGGCTCGATTCACTTCAGTACGGCTCGGAATGCTTCTGTCTCCATTAGCACAGTGTTGCGGGGCAGCAGCAGATTCTCAGCGAGGCGGGGCCACACTCCCATGATGTTATGCACCGGACTGAGTCCTTATTTACACGAGACAAAAAATGGAGGATCCAAGGATTATTGCCTTGCTCTGTGGTTTTATCTCACAATTAATTTTATCTCATAATTAAGCTGCAACAACACAAGTCACTTTTGTTTTGAATTAACTGCCAAATGACCTAGAAATAATGAGCTGAAACTTGTTTTTATTCGTATTAAATAATGAGACGGTGGCACACTGGACTACACCACATCCTAGGGCATTTTGGATGTACTGAATTAAAAAAATTCATGTTTTTCACCTTCAGGTCAACGTTTGGAACAACAGTATTATTATTTTCCGTTTAGATGATGCTACACTCCTAAAGTATTGTAAATCTCTGAATTTGGAATGCCGATAGAACATTCAATTTACATATACTTGTACCTTTGACTTGGTGCTAATTTTTTATGATATTTCAATAAAAAGAACAGAAAGCTTACAAAAAGATTTCTTTTTTGGTCTAGTTAAAAATTACATTACCTTTACAATGGTTGACCCTCAGCATCATTTTGATCAGACTAGGCAATGGAATTTCTATGTAATTATACTGTTTTATAATTCAGTGTTATAACAGACAAACCACACTTTCCAAAACAATTCCATTTTATTATATACAAAATATTAAAATAAAAAAAAACTTTGCAACACAACATGAAGGTTAATCGACATTTTATACACGCCGACCACTGAGTGCTGAGGCTCGGTAGAATTAATCCGTCTCTGCCAGCTGTGGGTCAGGAAGGCTTGGTTGAATAATCCGTGCGGGCTGTCGCGGCGGA
The DNA here is from genome assembly GCA_020510985.1 of Pholidichthys leucotaenia. Lineage (NCBI taxonomy): Eukaryota > Metazoa > Chordata > Actinopteri > Cichliformes > Pholidichthyidae > Pholidichthys > Pholidichthys leucotaenia. Next base: position 206,414,400 of record CM035847.1, on the reverse strand, counting down.
CGCGTGGGATGATTCTACAAGGAAAATGCACACAATAAAATACAGCACGAAATATATACAGAAAAGACAATAGTTTTTAACAAGAATACATAAGCTTATTTCAGCGTATTGTTCACATGAATAATTACAATAAAAGCTTTAGTCCGCAGTGTGCTGCATAAATAAACTGAGCGTCTTACCGAATATATCTGCGAAAAAACGCACAATAAAAAAAAATTTAAACTCACTGTTAAAGGACTCCAATGTCGAGACCTCCCGGTATATTTTTTCATTCCGGGCGTCTCCGTCTAACTCGCGCTGAATACGTTCGTCTGACAATGCAGTGAGCAGACACTGCAGCTCCTTACTGGTCCATGGAACACCCTTATCACGCGAAGCCATTTTTGATAGAGAATAAATAAAAATAGCACAGCAATACACTGAAAAGGAACCGCCAACAGTGGTTGCGTGCTGAGTAAAGGCGGTCGTGAAGATTCTTTTTTTTTTTTTCAAAAACTTTATTGAGAAGGTTGTGAAGATTTGGTAGATGAGGAGGAGGAGAGGGGCGGTTACAACCTGACCAATCAGCGGCGGCCAGTCTGTTAACGTCACAACACGGCACAGCTCAGCACTGCTGTACCCTGCCCTGGAGCGGGGCTGAGAATCGCGGCTGTTAAACCGTGTTGGGGCTTGTGGAAAAGCGTACAAAGCGTGCTGAACCGTCCCGTGTCGCGCTAAAGCGTGCTAGTGGAAAAGGCCCTTAATACCCCCATCTTGGTCCAGGTTGACCCTCAGCTCCAGTTCACCCTGGAGGTGGATGCTTCTGATTCGGGGTGGGCGCTGTCCTCTCACAGTGCTTGGCCTCCGACCAGAAGCTCCACCCATGTGCATATTTCTCTCGGCGGCTCACACCAGCCGAGAGGAATTACGACGTAGTAGATCGAGAACTGCTGGCCATTAATTTGGCCCTGGAGGAGTGGAGGCACTGGCTGGAGGGAGTGATCCATCCCACTGTAATGTGGACCAACCATAAAAATCTAGAGTATCTATGGTTGGCCGGCAAACTCAACGCCAGGCAAGCCCGCTGGGCCTTATTTTTTCTTAGGTTCAATTTTACCATCACCTACAGGCCTGGCTCCCGGAATGACAAACCGGATGCTCTCTCCTGCCAATTTAGCCCAAACTCTCAAGACCCCTCTTCCCTTTCCCAACCTATTGTGCCACCTTCGTGCATCCTCTGAGCCCTTACCTGGGAGATTGAGCTGAGGGTCCGGCAGGTCCAGTCCGCGGAGCCCGAACCTGCGGGGGGGCCAAGTGATCGCCTGTTTGTTCTGGCCACCCTCTGCAGCGACGCCATCCAGTGCGGCCACTCCAGCCACTTTGCCTGCCACCCCGGGGTTTTCCGGACTATAAACCTTATTCGACGGGTGTTCTGGTGGCCCATCCTGCAGACGGATGTCAAGGATTATGTGAAAGCATGCCAGATCTGTGCTCGCAATAAATTTAACTCCTCACCTCCTGCTGGCCTGCTTCACCCCTTACCTATTCCAAGTCGACCTTGGTCCTACATTGTCTTGGATTTTGTCACAGGACTTCCCCCTTCTCAAGGTAAAACTGTCATACTCACCATTGTTGATCGCTTCTCCAAGGCAATTCATCTGGTACCCCTCCCCAAGCTACCCTTCGCCTCTGAAACTGCCAATCTTCTAACCACTCATGTCATCCATCTACATGGAATTCCTTTGGACATTGTGTCTGACCGAGGTCCACAACTTATGTCACATGTTTTGAAATCCTTCTGCCGATTGCTGGGAACTACGGTCAGCCTCACCTCTGGTTACCACCCACAAAGTAATGGGCAGGCTGAGCGTACCGACCAGTCCCTGAAGGCCGCCCTCAGATGCATAGCATCCTAGAAATCCCTCCACATGGAGCACCCATCTGACATGGGTGGAATATGGCCACAACTCGGCAGTCTCTACTGCCACTGGATTTACACCTTTGAGGCCTCCATGGGGTACCCCCCCCCCCCCGTTGCCTATGGCGGAGAGGGAAGTCGCAGTGCCATCCGTGGGGACTCACGCCTGCCGCTGCCGTTGGCTCTGGAGGGCCACCCGAGCTGCCCTCCTTCACTCTATGGAGCGAAACCACCAGTATGGAGACCAGAAGCGGACCCCAGCTCCCAAATATGTTGTCGGGCAGAGCATTTGGCTATTGGTGGACCAGGTGCCCTTGAAGACTGAGTGTAAGAAATAATCACCGTGCTTCTTCGGTCCATTCACCATCTCCAAAATAGTCAAAGATGTCACGGTCCTCCTGCAGCTCCCACGGACTCTCCGCATCCACCCGACATTCCACATCTCAGGAATCAAACCCCTTTCCACCAGTCCTCTTTATCCCCCCCTAAGTTGCCTCCTCCTCCTCGGATCCTTGATGGCCAAACCACCTACACCGTCCAGAGAATTCTGAACGTTCGCCGTCGGGGCTGGGGTTTCCAATACCTAGTCCACTGGAAGGGCTATCGCCCCGAAGAAAGTTTCATGGATCCCCAGGTCCTATTTGCACGACAAAGCCCACAGCATGACAAAGCCAATCCCAACAACCCCAGTGGACCACCAGGAGGTTCCCCTTGAGGCAGGGGGCACTGTTATGTTCAAGTGAGTGCACGCCCCCCCCTTCCTCTTAGAGAGTCCCTGACTCCACAGGTAATTACTACACCTGCGTGAGTGGATGCACCTGCTGCCTCTGCCTTGCCAGTGCATAAGGACCATCAGGTGAATGCTTCAGCGCTGGCTCGTTGGGTATACTGCCTGCAACAAGCAAGTGCCTCTAATATTAAACTGAGGAAGCGAAAATGAATTCCTCTCCATTTCTCTGTCTTTTCAGGTTGCTACCATCTGTGCGGTGCATCTCCAGGGATTGTTGTGCACTCACCTGCCCCATCATCCTCACCTCCGCCTCAGCTAGCTGTCTCCACCCGCTCAGACATCACCTCCAGCTCCTCTCCTACCCTACTCACTGCCAGCCTCATCCCGCTGGTACATCTATTTCTGCTGGGGTTCTCTGCCGGGCTCTCTACTCAACTCCCGTAAGTGGCAATTTGTTTTCTACTCTTCCCGACCTCTCTCCTCCCATTTACCAGCTCTTGTCTCCTCTCCACAGACTGAGTCTTCCTCTGGCGAGTGACGTCTTGTCTCCTAACCCTGCAGACTTTTGTATTAATAAATTGCTTAAACTTAGCTTCTCTGTGTCTTGTGTTTTCTCTGGTGTGGCACCTGCAGGTGAGCTGACCATTCTATCATTATGACAAAAAATCCAAACCTACGTGGCTCTGTGTGAAAAACTGATTGCCCCCCCCCTTTAAAACATAAATTAACTGTGGTTTATCACATCTTTGGAAAGCTGAGTTCAATTTCTTGAGCCACACCAGGCCTGATTACTGCCACATCTGTTCTCAATCAAGAAATCACTTAAAAAGGACCTGCCTGACAAAGTGAAGTAGACTAAAAGATCCTCAAAAGCTAGACATCATACTGCAATCAAAAGAAATTGAGGAACAAATGAGAAACAAAATAATTGTAATCTTTCAGTCTGGAAAAGGTTATAAAGCCATTTCTAAAGCTTTGGGACTCTAGCGAACCACAGTGAGAGCCATGATCCACAACTGGCGAAAACATGGAACAGTGGTGAACCTTCCCAGGAGTGGCTGGTCGACCAAAATTACCCAAAGAGTGCGATGAATCATCCAAGAGGTCACAAAAGACCCCACAAAAAACATCCAAAGAACTGCAGGCCTCACTTGCCTCAGTTAAGGTCAGTGTTCATGACGCCACCATAAAAAAGAGAAAATGGCCTGCGGGGCAGAGTTCCAAGACAAAAAACCACTGCTCAGCAAAAAGAACATAAAGGCTTATCTCAGTTTTGCCAGAAAACATCTTGATGATCCCCAGGACTTTTGGGAAAATACTCTGTGGACTGACAAGACAAAAGTTGAACTTATTGGAAGGTGTGTGTCCAATGACATGTGTTGTAACAGAAACACAGCATTTCAGAAAAGGAACATCATACCAACAGTAAAATATGGTCGTGGTAGTGTGGTGGCCTGGGACTGTTTTGCTGCTTCAGGACCTGGAAAACTTGCTGTGGTAAATAGAACCATGAATGCTGCTGTCTACCAAAAAATCCTGAAGGAGAATGTCCGGCCATATTTTTGTGACCTCAAGCTGAAGCACAGGGTTTCTGCAGCAGGACAAAGATCCAAAACACACCAGCAAGTCCCCTATGAATGGCTTAAGAAAACGAAAATGAAGACTTTGGAGTGGCCTAGTCAAAGTCCTGACCTGAATCCGACTGAGATGCTGTGGCATGACCTTAAAAAAGTGGTTCATGCTCGAAAACCCTCCAGTGTGGCTGAATTACAACAATTCTGCAAAAATGAGTGGGCCAAAATTCCTGCACAGTGCTGTAAAAGACTCATTGCCAGTTATTGCAAATGCTTGACGGCAGTTATTGCTGCTAAAGGTGGCCCAACCAGTTATTAGGTTTTTTCACACAGGGTGGTGTAGGTTTGGATTTTTTCCCCTTAATAATAAACACCTTCATTTAAAAACTGCGTTTTGTGTTTACTTGTGTTATCTTTGTCTAATATTTAAATTTGCTTGATGATCTGAAACATTTAAGTGTGACAAACATACAAAAAAAATGAGAAATCAGGAAGGGGGCAAACATTTTTCACACCACTGTATGCTATAACTGTCCAGCTCTCGCCTCAACACTCCATCTGCACTACCAAAACATACTCAAGAAAACAAGCCCGAGAAATATTTTTCACTCTAATCAAGCAGATGAAAAACAAAACAAAACACTGATCTAGTTATCATCAGTGTTGGGGGTAGTTACTCAAAAAAGTAATCCATTATCAATTACTAGTTACTTTTTAAAAATGCAGTCCCTTACTTTACTTAATTACTCATTGTCAAAAGTGATAAATTACAGATTACTTCTGATTACTTTCAGATAGCGTCAGTGAAATGTATCATATTTCCACATAAGTTAAACTGTATATGTCCAAACTACTCATTTTTATAACCTATACTAACAAATAAGACAAAGAAAAAGGTTTTTTACTCTTCTGTCTTTCATGTAAAATTAAAATTTCCCTGATGGCACTTAACAGAAATGTAAAACAGTACTAGGAATATGAAAATTTCACAAAATAAAAGCTTTAACATTGAACAAAGGTACATCCCTTTTTTATATTGTGGCCAAATGCAAACTCCATTTTTTAACAATTTAAGAATTAAACCTTTAAAAAATGGGCAGTTGCTGCCATCCAGTGTAAACATAAATTACTGTTTGAAATAAAAATAACACTACCCTTGAATGTCAAGTTATAATGAAAGTTTTAAGGAAAACAACATGGCTTATTGAACATACTTTTAAACTAAGTTACCAGGGTAACTTAGTTTAAAAGTTTGCCAGGACAAAGTTTGCATGTTCCCGTCATGTTCTTGTTCTTTCGCTCAACATATTCAAAGTAATGAGCATATCTCCAGCCACCAAACATCGATTTACTCAACTCTTCCATTTGCATGATTCCCCTCGGCCGCTGCAAGTGCCGTTTGTGTTATGTCTGGAATTACCGTATAATGACGAGGCCAGCTGCACAGTTGAATTTAGCTTTATTGTAGGGGCTGGCAACACACAAGATACAGCCACCAGGAAGGACAATCGGATTTGGAAAGAGGCCGGACTTACGCGCCCGCTGACATTGATAGGAGCATGGTGGAAACGGAAGTGGGCACCACTACTGCTTCTTCTTCTACGGTTTACTGGCAGTGCAGTTGTTTTCCTGTTTTGTAAGTAGTTAAAAAGAAATGCAAGTAATGCAATCTTTTTGGATTAGTAACTGTAACGGGATTACTACATTTATCAGACTAACAAGTTAGATTACTGCATTACACCGAACAGTAATCAGAATACTGTAACACGTTACTTTGTAACTTTGTAACGCGTTACACCCAACACTGGTTATCACATGTACAGTTAGGCCCAGAAATATTTGGACAGTGACACAATCTTCATGATTTGGGCTCTGCATGCCACCACATTGGATTTGAAATGAAACAACTACAACGGAATTGAAGTGCAGACTTTAAGGTTTAATTCAAGGGGTTGAACAAAAATATATGATTAAACATGTAGGAATTGTAACTATTTTTATACAAACGCTCCTCATTTCAGGGGCTCAAAAGTAATTGGACAAATAAACATAACCCTAAGTAAAATGTTACTTTTCAATATTTTGTTGAGAATCCTTTGCAGGCAATGACTGCCTGAAGTCTGGAACCCATGGACATCACCAAACGTTGGGTTTCCTCCTTTGTGATGCTTTGCCAGGCCTTTACTGCAGCTGTCTTCGGTTGTTGCTTGTTTGTGGGTCTTTCTGCCTTAAGTTTTGTCTTGAGCAAGTGAAATGCATGCTCGATTGGGTTGGGATCTGGTGATTGACTCGGCCATTGCAGAATACTCCACTTCGTTGCTTTAAAAAACTCCTGGGTTGCTTTTGCAGTATGTTTTGGATCATTGGTGAAGTACCGTCCAATCAACTTTGCTGCATTTGGCTGAATCTGAGCAGAAAGTATATCCCTATACACTTCAGAATTCATCCGGCTGCTTCTGTCTTTTGTCACATCATCAATAAACACAAGTGACCCAGTGCCATTGGAAGCCATGCATGCCCATGCCATCACACTGCCTCCACCATGTTTTACAGAAGATGTAATGCTTTGGATCATGAGCTGTTCCAATTCTTCTCCAAACTTTCTTCTTCCCATCATTCTGGTACAGGTTGATCTTAGTCTCATCTGTCCAAAGAATGCTGTTCCAGAACTGGGCTGGCTTCTTCAGGTGATTTTTGGCAAAGTCAATTCTGGCCTTTCTATTTTTAGGCTGATTCATGGTTTGCACCTTGTGGTGAATCCTTTGTATTTACTCTCATGAAGGCTTCTCTTTATGGTAGACTTAGATACTGATACACCTACTTCCTGGAGAGTATTCTTCACTTGAGTGGATGTTGTGAAGGGTTGTTCTTCACCATGGAAAGGATTCTGTGATCATCCACCACTGTTGTCTTCTGTGGTCGTCCAGGCCTTTTTGAGTTCCCAAGCTCACCAGTGCACTCTTTTTTTCTCAGAATGTACCAAACTATTGATTTGGCCACTCCTAACATTTCTGCTGTCTCTCTGATGGATTGCTTCTTTTTTTTCAGCCTCAGGATGGTCTGTTTCACCTCCATTGAGAGCTCCTTTGACCGCATGTTGTGTGTTCACAGCAACAGCTTCCAAATGCAAACGCCACACCTGAAATCAACTCCAGACCTTTTAACTGCTTAACTGATGACAGGTTAATGAGGGAAGAGCCCATGCAGCCTTGTTATTTTTTTTTTTTGCAGCCTTCTGAGTCAATTGTCCAATTACTTTTGGTCCCTTGAAAAAGAGGCGGCTACGTATTAAAGAGCTGTAATTCCTAAACCCTTGCTCCAATTTGAATGTGAATACTCTCAAATTACAGCTGAGAGTCTGCACTTTAAGCCCATATTGATTATATAATTGTATCCTGAATATGTTTTCGTAAACAGCTAAAATAACCAAACTTGTGTCACTGTCCAAATATTTTTGGGCCTAACTGTATATTTCTGCAATGTACTGCCAAATAGCCAGATGAGAACTTAACCCTTTGAGTGTGAGAATTTGTGTGTCCCTTGCGGCAGAGCGTGGCACTATGTCTGCCTTCTCACTCTGACTTTGTCAAAAGTAAGTGAGAAATTTCTGGATATTTTTTAAATGTACTGATTTCTTGTTCATGTACTTTGAAGATAAGATGATGACGTACCTCTGTACAAAAAACAGTGTCAAAAGACTGAACCATTTTTTGTGTAAATATGTCCAAAGTCCAGTTTTGACTGAGTTATGGAATTTAAAGAGGTGCCGTGACATTTTGCAAATTAGATGCATAAATTTATTCCTATCTGAAACTTTGGATCATATTTTACATCTTTCTAATTGACAGTAAGCCATTATCTCTTACCACTTTCAAGTTATAGCCTTGGAAATCTGAACTATTTTATTGACAAAAAATATTTACCACTCTTGACCACTAAGGGTTATGTCGCAGTTTGGCAACCTACACACTAATAGGGTTAAGAAAAGGTTTTGTGTTATTCATACCTGTTTAACCTTCATTGTGGCGCTCTACATTCTTCTTCTTCTTTCGGCTGCTCCCTTTAGGGGTTGCCACAGTGGAGCCTCCATCTTACCCTATCCCTTGCATCCTCTCCATGACCATAACCCTCTCCATGACCTCCTTCACTACATCCATGAATCTTCTCTGTGGTCTTCCTCTTTTCCTCCTGCCTGGTAGCTCCATCTTTAACATCCTTTGTCCAATATACCCACTATCCCTCCTGTGCACAAGTCCAAACCATCTCAGCTTTGCCTCTCTTACTTTGTCTCCAAACTGCTCAAGGTGAGCTGTCCCTCTGATATACTCATTTCTAATCTTGTCCCTCCCAGTCACTCCCAATGGAAATCTTAACATCTTAAACTCTGCCACCTCCAGCTCCATCTTCTGTCTTTTTGTTAGCACCCCCTGTGGTTGGGTTTGCTCCCCCTATGGCTGGGTGTGCCTCTCTACATTCAATCAAAATTAATTAAAATGACCCCTTTAGTGACCTCAGGTGTATATCTTTGATCATTTAAGCATTATAAGCAACTACATGAGCTGTTAAAGCACAAGCAGTAGTGCTCCACAACATAACATACAGTACATACTTGCAGCTCTTAAATTATGGTCTCTCTGTCTTGATTTCTGTAACATTCTATTGACCCTACACATGTGCGCACACACACACACACACACACACACACACACACACGCACACACAGAGCGGAGAAAATAAGTATTGAACACATCAACATTTTTCTCATTAAACATATTTCTGATGGAGTCATTGACCTGAGATTTTCACCAGATATCAGTAATAACCCAAGTAATCCATACATACAAAGAAATCAAGGCAAATGTGTTTGCAAAACAAGTTATATTAATAAAGTGGAATGACACAGGGAATAAGTACTGAACACGCTTGGTGAAATTCATTTAATATTTAGTAGAAAAGCCTTTGTTGGTAATAACAGCTTCCAGATGCATCCTGTATGAAGAAACTAGACAGAGGCATTGCTCAGGAGTGATTTTAGCCCATTCTTCCACACTAATTGTCTTCAAATCTTGAAGGTTCTGTGGGTGTCTTCTATAAGATAAAATAAGATAAGATAAGCCTTTATTAGTCCCACAATGTGGAAATTCCAGGATTGCAACAACACAGAGATAGCAACACTCAGAGCAATAATTTAGAAGATAAGAAAATAAGAGCAGTGAATATACACATGTACACATAAATATATAAATATATATACACAGTGCGGAGCATTGTAGCTAGATGGAATAAACAGCATAACCATCTATTTAGTTACCCTACATGGTATTAATATGTACCCATACATAGTGTCACCCTCCGTAGCGACTGATATTGTCCTAGTTGTATACTGGAGGGGACCATTTGTGTAAGTCTGTTGCATCTTTTGCATTCAATACTATTAGGTCGTCACGTTTTTTTGCTATCTCTGCGAGCAGCCCTGCTTAGGTTATACAGTCTGACAGCCGTAGGTAGGGATGTCACATGTCACCGAGTGCACACAAACTGTACTGGCCAGCTGCATCCCACAGGGAGATTTGATCTCACGCCTCCCGCTCCGGAGTCCCGCACTCTACCTGTGTTGCCAATAGGGTCAACCCCCTTGGCAAGCCAAGTAGGGTGCTTATATTGACTCTGCTACATACTCCCCTCTGATTTTTGACATCGTCCCGATGTCAACGCTGCATTACAGCTTGGGAACTGTTACGCTGCCAGTACATCCCGGACGAGCCCCCAAATGTCACATGTCACCGAGTGCACACAAACTGTACTGGCCAGCTGCATCCCACAAGGAGATTTGAACTCACGCCTCCCGCTCCGGAGTCCCGCACTCTACCTGTGTCGCCAATAGGGTCAACCCCCTTGGCAAGCAAAGTAGGGTGCTTATATTGACTCTGCTACAGGAAGGACCTGCAAAACCTCTCAGTCGCGCACCTAGGATGAGGTAGTCTACTGCTAATATGAGCTCCTCAGTGCATTCAGTATGTCCTGCATAGGGTGGGACTCAGACTCCAGCAGAGATGACAGTTTATCCACCATCCCTCTCTCTCCTATCTCCTCCATTGGGTCAAGGCGTTTCCCCAGGACAGAGCTAGCTTTCTTGATTAGTTTGTTCAGTCTCTTCCTATCGGCTGCTGTAATGCCGTTGCCCCAGCAGACCACTCCAAAAGTGATGGCTGATGCCACCACCGTGTCGTAGAATGTCTTCAAGAGCACCCCTTGTACACCAAAAGACCTGAGCCTCCTCAGTAGGAACAGCCTGCGCTGTCCCTTCTTGTAGAGTGCGTCGGTATTGTGTGACCAGTCTAGTTTATTGTTCAGATGAACACCCAGGTACTTGTAGGATGTCACCATCTCAATGTCTGTTCCTTGGATGTTTACTGGTGCTGTGAGGGGTTGTCCTTGCCTGCGGCAGTCCACCACCAGCTCCTTAGTTTTCCTCGCGTTGATCTGGAGGCAGTTCCAATGGCATCAGTCCATGAAGTCCTGGATAAGTCCTCTGTACTCAGCTTCATCTCAGTTGGACGACGATTGCAGAGTCCTCAGAGAACTTCTGTAGATGGCAGTGTGTTGTGTTGTGTGAGAAGTCTGCAGTATAAAGGGTGAACAGGAAGGGAGCCAAAACCGTTCCCTGGGGGGCCCCCGTGCTACCAATGATCGTGTTGGACACACAATCCTGGGTTCTCACAAACTGTGGCCGGTTTGTGAGGTAGTCCAGGATCCATGATGACAGGTGCTGGTCCACCCCTGCGCACAGCAGCTTGTCCTTCAGGATCATCGGTTGGATGGTGTTGAAAGCACTGGAGAAGTGAAAGAACATGATCCTCACCGCGTTCCCAGGCTTCTCCAGGTGGGACAGAGAACGGTGGAGGAGGAAGATCACTGCATCCTCCACCCCAGTGCCATGCTGGTAGGCGAACTGGAGTGGATCCATCGCTGGTCCCACCAGGGGGCGGAGGTGAGCAAGGAGCAGTCTCTCCAGGGTCTTCATCATGTGAGACATCAGGGCCACTAGCCTGTAGCTGTTCGGGTCTCTGGGGTGGGAAGTCTTTGGTACAGGCACCACTTTCCACAACTGTGGTACCCTCCCCAGCTTCAGGCTCAGGTTGAAGATGTGCTCCACAATCCCACACAGCTGGTCTGCACAGGACTTGAGTAGCTTTGCGCTGATGCCATCCGGTCCCAAGGCCTTCCTCGCATTGATCTTCCTCAGCTCCGTCCTCACCTGGGTTTTAGTGAGGGTCAGGTTGGGGGGCTGTGTGCTGGCAGTGGGGGGGTGTTGGTGGAATGGGGTGTGGACAGCAGGTCTCAATGACTTTAGAGGCAGCAGTGGTTGTTGTGCAGTCGGGGGGAGGGCGGTTGGTCAACCCTATTAAAAAACAGGTTCAGATTGTTCGCCCACTCCCTGCTCCCCATGGCCTGGGAGGAGGTATTCTGGAGCCCAGAGATGGTTTTAAGGTTTCTCCAGACCCCGCCAATGTTGCTCTGTTGCAGCTTGTCCTCCATCTTCTTCCTGAAGCTGTCCTTGCCTTCTCTGATCTTCATCCTCAGCTCCCTCTGTACGGACTTCAGCATCTCCCTGTTCCCCGACCTGAAGATCCTCTTCTTCTCTCTATGGACTCTGATCTTCAGTTTGTTCTATAGATTTTCAGTTAGATTCATGTCAGGTGACTGACTGGGCCATTCTCGCACCTTTATTTTCCTCCTCTGGAGCCTGTTGAGAGTTTCCATGGCTGTGTGTTTCGGATCATTGTCTTGCTGAAATGTCCACCTTCATTTCATCTTCAGCGTCTTGGCAGATGGCAACAGGCTCTTATCAAGGATGTCTCTGTACATTTGTCCATTCATCTTTCCTTCAGTTATATGAAGTCTGCCTGTTCCATGTGCTGAAAAACACCCCCACACCATGATGGGATGTGCCGTACCCTTTCTCCTCCAAACATGCTGTGAGTTGTGGCATCCAAAAAAGTTCAATTTCGGTCTCATCCGACAAGACTATATTCTCCCAGTATTTTATTGGCCTGTCCAGATGTTGTGCAGGAAACTTTAAATGAGCTTCAACATGCTTTTTCTTCAGCAGTGGAGTCTTTCAAGGTGAGCGGACATAGAGTCCATGTCAGTTGAATGCATTACTTATTGTTTTCTTTGAAACAGCAGTACCTGCTAACTCCAGGCCTCTCTGGAGCTCTCCATGAGTGGTCTTTAGCTCTTTAATAACTCTTCTGATAATTCTTTTGACTCCTCTGTCAGAAATCTTGTGAGGAGCTCCTGGTCATGGCCGATTTATGGTAAAATGATGTTCTTTCCACTTCCAAGTGATGGCTCGGCGGTGCGATGGCGCAGTGGTTAGCACTGCGGCAGCACAGCAACTCACCCTTGGCCATGGGATCCCTGGTTCGATCCCAGCCCATGACCAGCAGGGATCTGTGTGGAGTTTGCATGTTCTTCCCGTGTCTGCATGGGTTTACTCCGGGAGTTCTCCGGTTTCCTCCCACAGGAAAAAAACAAAAAACAAAACCACCATGCAGGTTAGGTTAATTGGAGACTCTAAAGTGGCTCTAGGTGTGAATGTGTGTGTGAATGGTAAAGGGATAGCGCCGTACTGTGGCTGCTTCATCCATCCAGGTGGATGCCCTCAATTTCCCCTCTGGGGATCAATAAAGTATACAATACACATTCAGCAGTTTGGAAATGTGCCTGCAACCAATGCCATCATTATGTTTTGCAAAAATAATGTTGCAAAGGTCTAGAGAGAGCTTTTTGCTTCTACCCATCATGAGTTCTTTGTGATGTGACAATGTGATATTCACAGACCTTTTTAAAGGCTATCAGTCAGTACTTAACCAGCTGAAATTAATTTGCCCTGATGTGGGATGGGATGGCTTCCTAAATTTGAATGTATTTCTTCTTCTGTTAGATTTGATTGGCGGTTGGCAACCAGCTTACAGGTGCATTACTGCCACATACTCTTTATCATCAGTCTCTTTGTATAAGGAGTTCATATAAAGAGTTCTGAACAACTCCTTATGTGTGAAAAAATTATCCATCCATGGACTGTGTCCTATTGCCACCATTTTTACTCCTCCCAGCACCACTGAGTTCTTGGCTTTCAATGCCTTTTTGTACCTCTTTTTCTTCATGTGTTCAATACTTATTCCCTGTGTCATTCCACTTTATTAAATATAACTTGTTTTGTGAACACAGTTGCCTTGATTTCTTTGGATGTATGGATTACTTGGGTTGTTAATGATTGATTGATCGATCGATAGATCCATCCATCCATCCATCTTCTACCACTTTTTTGGAGGTCCAGGTTGTGGAGGCAGCAATTCAAGCAGAGAAGCCTAGACTTCCCTCTCCCCAGCCACCTGCTCCCGCTCTTCAGAGAGGATACCAAGGCATTCCAAGACCAGCTGGGAGACATAGTCTGTCCAGTGAGTCCTGGGTCTGCACCAGGGTCTGCTCCCAGTGAGTCGTGCCCGAAACACCTCAAGTGGGAGGCATCCAGGAGGCATCTTGATCAGACGCCCAAACCATCTCAACTGGCCTCTTTCAATGTGGAGAAGCAGCGGTTCTATTCTGAGCCTCCCCTGGATGACTGTGCTCTTCACCCGCTCTAAGAGTGAGTCCAGCAATCCTACAAAGAAAGCTCATTTTAGCCACTTGTATTCACAATCTCATTCTAAAGCTTATGACCATAGGTGAGGGTAGAAATGTAGATTGACCAGTAAATCGACAACTTTACCTAAGAGCTCAGCTCCCTCTTCACCACGACAGACGGGTACAACGTCCGCATCATTACAGATGCTGCTCCGATCCATCTGTCGATCTCTCGTGCCACTCTCCCCTCACTCGTGAATAAGACCCCGAGATACTTAAACTGCTCCACCTGGGGCAGGAGCTTTTCCTCAACCCGGAGAGGACAATCCACCTTCTTCCGGCTGAGGACCATGGACTCATCCCAGCCGCTTCACACTAAGCAGCAAACCCTCCCAGTAAGACCTGTAGGTCATTGCTGGATGAAGCCAACAGGACAACATCATCTGCAAACAGCAGAGATGAGATCCTGTGGTCACCAAGAATGATACCCTCCATTCCTTGGCTGCGCCTAGACATCCTGTCCATAAAAATTATGAACAGGATTGGTGACAAAGGGCAGCCCAGATGGAGTCCAACTCTCACTGGGAATGAGTCCAACTGGGTGTTGGCAATATGAACCAAACTCTCACAATGGTCGTATAGAGACCAGATAGCTCATAACAACAAGCCAAAAACCCCATACTCCCAAAGCACCTCCAACAAAAAACCATGAGGGACGCAGTCAAATGCCTTCTCCAAGTCCACAAAATGTCATGATCCTGGGTACGAGTGAGACTTAACGTCATTTGCGTCATTAACGAGACTTGTGTCCAGTCTTCAGTTAAGTTTAGTCTTTTTCTGTCTGTTTCTTTGTTTTTCCTGTCCAGTTATTGTGTTATTTTGTATTTTGGGGTTGTGTTGTTGTTGTTTAATTATGGTTTCCGGATTGTGTTTTATTTTGACAGCACTGTGCAGCTCCCAGCTGTCAAACTGTTTGGAGCTGCACAGCTGTGATTCATTCTGTTATTTTCCCCACTCATGTATCCACACCTGCTGCCCATCTAGAGATGGTATTTAAGGGCACGACAACCCTTCCACGTTGTCGTGCCCTACTGTGACATCCTCAGATCTTTGCCAAGTATCTGAGTATGTTGTCGACCATAGCTGTCGAGGAGATTGCGTTGAGCTCTGACCAGGTAATTAGTCCTTTCTCCTTTATTCCCTCAGTCATGAGCCCCGCTGTTCTTTGGGTGTGCTCTGGCTGCCATTGCCTCTTTTCCCCAGCGTCCCTGAGTGCCTCAGCCATTGTTTTTCCCGGGCTGTTCTGCCTTCCCCTGGTTGTGAGCTCCACTCTCCTCTGGCACATGTTTTACCCTCCTTACATATAAGTATAGTGTTGGATGTCTTGTTCGTCTTTATTTTAATAAATGTTACAGACTCACAGATGGCATTTGGTGTCTTGCTGTGCCCGTGGAACTGGTGGTTTATGACAGAAGGGCACGACCAGTGTGACACCAGCCTCTATGAGTTTGCATTTTTCTTTCCCGCAATCATTTTTCACCCCTTTTGTTTTTACGCTCACCTTCAGTATGTCATCAGCGCATCGGGGCCCCACTAACTGAGGCAAATCGGTAGCCGGTGGTCCCACTACAGATGAACTGTGGACGGCAGACTTAGCCCAGGACTTAGCCGATGCAGCACTTGCCTCCTGCTCGCTGAAGGAGGTTCGTAGGAACATGGAGGGGGTGCTGACTATAGTGGAGGTACATCTGGGGTTGGGCAGCTACCTCAGGTATGCGGGCCTGCTTCACATCATCTATATCCTCCGGACGGACTCTCACAGCCTGGTTGGAGACTTTCAATCATCAGCGCCGAGAGCCAGGTCTACGAGGAAGCAGCCCCGAGCTCTGGCCTCCCTCCTCCCTCTCCAGAAGCCCAAGCCTCCGCCTCCTTCCCAGACGATGTCCATGTTTGCCAGAGGAGCATTGTCTGGTCTCACTTCAGCAGCAGGAACCATCATGCCCTGGGAAATAAGGCAAGTGGGTTTTCATTCGTTTTTGCATTATAATGAGATACCTTGCCTTATTCCCGGTGATGAGGCTCGGCGACAGCAGCCAAATTTAGCTGAGGCCTCATCAACAGCTGCTGCTGCCTCACCCTTGCCTCCATCTCCCGTGTTTTCCTCTGTGGCCTCTGAGTATCCACTGGTCCTGGGTAGGAGCTGCCGGATGATGGAGGAACCTGCAGTCCTGGGAGTTCCCGCTCCAGCCCTACAGCCACGTCTGGGACGGGAGGAATGCTCTGCTTGTGCTTAGAATCCTGTGCCGACAGATGGGTGTCCCCTGGGTTCAGCGGCGGAGGCAGAGCCAGCGCCATCGAAGAGGCAACCTCCAGCGTCAGCCACCCCGCCGGGAGATCCGGCAGTGCTGGTCACCAGGCCTAGAGGCCTATTGGCTGCACCCACCATCATGCCTGCTGCCAGGGCTGCCGAAGCAGTCGTCGGAGTCCTGGACGGCAGTGGAGCTCCAATTCAGGCAAGTGCTCTGTTCTGTTCTGTTCTGTTCTGTCACCTGCAGATTCGGAGAACTCTTGTCTGGCTCAGGGTAGGAAGAGTCAGCTGCAGATGTCCCCTGCTTCTGAACCCTGCTCATTGGACTCCACTGCTGCCGGTGATTCTTCTTCGGTGTTTTTTCCCTCTCCTTCTCCTGAGGTGGCTGTGTTGGGAGTGGACGCCCAGAGGGAGAGAGCCGAGACATCCCAGCCTTGATTGCCGGAGTCCTGGACAGTGGTGCAGCTTGAGCTCAGGCAAGTTCTCTTTTGTGTTTTCACTTTCTTTGTCTTAGAGAAATCTTGCCTGGCTCTTGGTCGGGAGGACCAAGTGCAGCCATCAGCTGCACCTGAACTCTCCTCGCCTGGCTCCACTGCTGCCGGTGACTCTGACCTGGTGTCTGTGTCCTCTGTGTCTGAGCTTTCTCCCAAGGTCACTGTGGGCCTCCCAACTCCGCCAGAGGTTACCGTGGGTCCTCCATCTCCACCTGAGGTCGCCGGGGGTCCTCAACCCTCACCTGCGCTCCCTGTGGGTTCTTCCTCGTCACTGGAGGACTCCGTGGGTCCTTCTGCTCCGCTGTCACCTGACCCACTGCTGATCGATTGTCTGCTGTGCCTGGTCTTCTTGTGGGTCAGCTGGTTGGTTTCACCAGGGTCCCCAGAGGACTCTGTGGGTTCCCCCTCTCCGCCTGAGGTCCCTGTGGATGCTGCATCCCAGTCTGGGGCCTCCGTGGGTGCTGCACTCTAGTCCGGGGTCTCCGTGGGTGCTGCGCCCCAGTCTGTGGCCTCCATGGGTGCTATGCCCCAGTTTGGGGCCTCAGAGGGGGCTGTGCCCCAGTCTGGGGCTGCCGTGGGTGCGAAACCTCTGTCCAAGGCTGCCGTGGGTGTGATGCCTCAGTTCGAGGCCACCATGGGTGCTATGCCCCAGTCAGGGGCCTCCGTGGGTGCTGATCCCCCTACGTCCGAGGTCTCCATGGGTGCTGCGCTCCAGTCTGGGGCCTTTGTGGGTGCTGCGCCGCAGCCCTGGGCCCGCCTCATCCATGCTATAAGCCATGTGGGCCACTGGGGGAATTGGTTCCAGCTACCACTTCCAGGTGGGGGCACGTTGTGCCCCCGCGGCTTGTTGGCTCCGGGATTTTGGGAGACCACCCAATGGGCTGCACCAGCTGCCACCCCCAGGCAGGGGCAAGTTGTGCCCTGAGGTCCATTGGCCCAGGGATGTGGGAAGCCCCCCCCCCCGCTGAGTTTCACCTGCTTGGGGAGGTTTGGAACCCTGGGAGACCACCTGACGGGCTATGCCAGCTACTCTGGTGGCCCAAGGACTCTGAGAGGCCTCCAGACGTGTACCAGCGCATGACTTGGTGGCCTTGGGACTTTGGTAGACCACCTAAACTGCCTTGTCCACCTTTCCAGGGGTCCTTGAGCCCAAGTCACCATAATGGTTTAGATTGTGGGTCATGAGTGTTTTCTTTATGGATTTTTTGGTTTGGTCTCGGTCTCTCCATGCCTGGGTTTCCCCCTCCTCCCCTCCGGGGTGGGTTGTTTTCTTGTTGGGGGGGGGGGGGGCTCCTCTTTGTCAGGGGGCTTTGTCATGGTCCTGGGCACAGGCGGGTGCCGTGCCCAGTCTTCATTCCAGTCTTAAGTTAAGTTTAGTCTTTTTCTGTCTGCTTCTTTGTTTTTCCTGTCCAGTTATTGTGTTATTTGTTGGGGTTGTGTTGTTTCATTATGGTTTCTGGTTTGTGTTTTATTTTGACAGTGCTGTGCAGCTTCCAGCTGTCAAACTGTTCGGAGCTGCACAGCTGTGATTCATTCTGTTATTTTCCCCACTCATGTATCCACACCTGCTGCCCATCTAGAGATGGTATTTAAGGGCACAACAACCCTTCCCCGTTGTTATGCCCTACTGTGACATCCTCAGATCTTTGCCAAGTATCTGAGTGTGATGTCGGCCATAGCCATTGAGGAGTTTGTGTTGAGCTCTGACCAGGTAATTAGTCCTTTCCCTTTCATTCCCTCAGTCATGAGCCCCGCTGTTCTTTGGGTGTGCTCTGGCTGCAATTGCCTCTTTTCGCCAGTGTCCCCGAGTGCCTCAGCTATTGTTTTTCCTGGGCTATTCTGCCTCCCCCTGGTCATGAGCTTCGCTCTTCTCTGGCATGTGTTTTTCCCTCCTTATTTGTAAGTGTTGTGTTGGATGTCTTGTTCGTCTTTATTTTAATAAATGTTACAAACTCACAGATGGTGTTTGGTGTCTTGCTCTGCCCGTGGAACTGGCGGTTTATGACACAAAACACATGTAAACTGGTTGGGCAAACTCCCACAAACGCTCGAGGATTCTCAAGAGGGTAAAGAGCTGGTCAAATGTGCCATGACCAGGCCGAAAACAACACTGCTCCTCCTGAATCCGAGGTTTAACCAATGGCCGGACTCTCCTCTCCAGTACTTTGGAATAGACCTTCCAGGGAGGCTGAGGAATGTGATTAAGCTAAAGTTGTAACACATCCTCTGGTCCCCCTTGTTGAAGAGAGGAACTACCATCCCGGTTTGCCATGCCAAAGGCACTGTCCCTGACCTCCACGCAATGTTGCAGAGGCATGTCAACCATGACAGCCCCACAACATCCAGGGCTTTGAGGTACTCAGGGTGAATCTTGTCC
The DNA here is from genome assembly GCA_020510985.1 of Pholidichthys leucotaenia. Taxonomy (NCBI): domain Eukaryota; kingdom Metazoa; phylum Chordata; class Actinopteri; order Cichliformes; family Pholidichthyidae; genus Pholidichthys; species Pholidichthys leucotaenia. The sequence continues at coordinate 206,395,387 of CM035847.1, read as the reverse complement.
ACCCTCGGGGGCCCAGCCATCAAAGATTTTTTTAACCACTTCAGCGACCTCAGTCCCTGGGAGAGATGAGTCATTCCCCCCGTCCACAAGCCCCACTTCCTCTGTGAAAGGCGTGTCAATTGAATTGAGGAGATCCTCCAAGTATTCCTTCCACCGCCCAACGATATCCCCAGTTGAAGTCAGCAGCGCCCCATCCGCACAATACACAGTGTGGACAGGGAACTGTTTCCTCCTCCTGAGGCACCGGACAGTTTGCCAGAATCTCTTCGAGGCTGAATGAAAGTCTTGTTCCATGGCCTCACCGAACTCCTCTCGCACGGGAGTTTTTGCTTCAGTAACCACCCGAGCTGCACTCCACTTGGCCTGCCAGTACACCTCAGCTGCTTCGGGAGTCCCACAAGCCAACCAAGCTTGGATAGGACTTCTTCATCAGTTTAATGACCCCCCTCACCACTGGTGTCCACCACTTAGTTCGGGGTTTGCCACCACGAGATGCACAGTTGACCTTGTGGCCGCAGCTCTGGGCAGCCGCTTCAACAATGGAGGTGATGAACATGGCCCATTAAGACGCCATATCTCCAGACTCCCTCAGAATGTGAACAAAGTTCTTCTGGAGGTGAGAGTTGAAGAACTCTCGGACAGGGGCCTCGGCTAAACATTCCCAGCACACCCTCCCTATACAGCCGTGGACAAAATTGTTGATACCCCTCTGTTAATGAAAGAAAAACCCACAATGGTCACAGAAATAACTTGAATCTGACAAAAGTGGTAATAAATAAAAATTCTATGAAAATAAACCAATGAAAATCAGACAATGCTTTTGAATTGTGGTTCAACAGAATTATTTTAAAAAACAAACTCGTGAAACAGGCCTGGACAAAAATGGTGGTACCCCTAGAAAAGATTGAAAATAATGTGACCATAGGGACATGTTCAACCAAGATGTGTCCTCTAATTAACATCGCAGGTGCCTACAAACTTGTAATCAGTCAGTCGGCCTATTTAAAGGGTGACAAGTTGTTGTTTGTTGACATGGTGTATACCACACCAAACATGGACCAGAGGAAGCAAAGGAGAGAGTTGTCTCAGGAGATTAGAAAGAAAATTATAGACAAGCATGTTAAAGGTAAAGGCTATAAGACCATCTCCAATCAGCTTGATGTTCTTGTGACTACAGTTGCTCATATTATTCAGAAATTTAAGATCCACGGGACTGTAGCCATCCTCCCTGGATGTGGCTGCAGGAGGAGACGGATAATACGAATGGTAGCAAAAGAGCCCGGAACAACCTCTAAACACATTCATGGTGAACTCCAAGGTCAAGGTACATCAGTGTCAGATCACACTATCCGTCGTTGTTTGAGCCAAAGTGGACTTCATGGGAGACGACCAAGGAGGACATCACTGTTGAAAACAAATGATAAAAAAGCCAGACTGCAATTTGCCAAACTGCATGTTGACAAGCCACAAAGCTTCTGGGAGAATGTCCTATGGACAGACGAGACAAAACTGTAACGTTTTGGCAAGGCACATCAGCTCTATGTTTACAGACACAAAAATGAAGCATACCAAGAAAAGAACACTGTCCTTACTGTGAAACATGGAGGAGGTTCTGTTATGTTCTGGGGCTGCTTTGCTGCATCTGGCACAGGGTGTCTTGAATCTGTGTAGGGTACAATGAAATCTCAAGACTATCAAGGTATTCTAGAGAGAAGTGTGCTGCCCAGTGTCAGACAGCTTGGTCTCAGTCGCAGGTCATGGGTCCTGCAACAGGATAATGACCCAAAACACACAGCTAAAAACACCCAAGAATGGCTAAGGGCGAAACATTGGACTATTCTAAAGTGGCCTTCTATGAGCCCTGATCTAAATCCTATTGAACATCTGTGGAAGGAACTGAAACACGCCATCTGGAGAAGGCACCCTTCAAATCTGAGACAACTGGAGCAGTTTGCTCATGAGGAGTGGGCCAAAATACCTGCTGAGAGGTGCAGAAGTCTCATTGACAGTTACAGAAATCATTTGATTGCAGTGATTGCCTCAAAAGGTTGTACAACAAAATATTAAGTTAAGGGTACCATCATTTTTGTCCAGGCCTGTTTCATGAGTTTGTTTTTTAAAATAATTATTTTGAACCACAATACAAAAGCATTGTCTTGATTATTTAGGGTACACAGGGGTGGTGGGCAAGTTCAGTTTTGTTGGGCTCCAGCACATGAAGGGTTGAAAGGGAATGACTGTGCAAACAAATCAGGAAAAAGTACTCTTGGAAAGGAGATAGCTATACCATTGTCTCTTGGAAAAGGTGAAGGGAAAGCAATAATCAAGAACAAAGGAACTGTGCAATGGCAAAAAAAGATGGGATGAAGATCATAAAGGTAGATCATATTACAAAATACAAAAATCTATTGCAATAAAGATTTTCATAACAACCAAAAGGAGGGAAGACATCATTATGGCAAGACTCAGACTGGATCACACAGGTTTAACCCCTTGCACTCCGGTCAATTTCCCTAAAAACGCCAAAAAATAACGTGCCCAAAGTAAATCGAAAGCTGTTCTTCAACCCTTTGCAGCATCTTCATGGGGTTGGTCTCATTTAAAAGAAAACACTTTGAATTTTTTGGCAAAACAGTCATAATTTCTCTAAGTGCTCCTGCCACTGAGTTATAGTCATCTAAACATACTGAACTTGAAGAAAATAAATTTGGCCTGGGTGTTTTTTTGAATACAAATGCTTGCAAATAACACACAGCTTCAGATCTGGGCTGGAAAATGCAACAGAAATGTAGAACCAAGTGTTATCCAGCTGAGGTCAAAATTTTGTAACAATACCACAAAAAATGAATATATATTACACAGCTTTTTCCTCAGGTAGTTCCCAGGCGTTTTTGAACTGTGCCAAATTGTGCCAAATGGCACAGTTTGGAAAAACGTCTGTAACTTTTGAATGATTCAATATAGAAGCTTCATCTTGGGCTCTAATGAAAGGTGACACTCAGGGCTGTGTGTGTGTGTGGGGGGGGGGGGTTGTCCCCCCCCCTCGCTACAGAGGACGGACATCGGCCATCGCTACATGACGGAATAGTCATGTGGCGACCGCGGAGCAGTCAGAAGAGTAGCGGGGGGGGGGGGGGGGTGGCATTCACGGTCCGGAAGCGGCGCATGACCCGTGTACCGTGGCGCATGAACAATTTAGCTTATAACACCTTACCTCTTCACAGCAGCAGTGTCCTGGCGAACTTCTCTTCCTCATTGTCAGACGAACGCGACGCTGGTCCCTTGTTACGGACTCGTGGTTCTGGTCTCGGCGACCCGGTCAAAACATAATTCCATTATTGCGGTTTTGCGCTTCCATGATTGCGGTTTTGGCGAATGATTTACGACCTTCGTCGTCAGCCTCCGTCGGTCTATGATGACCATGGAAGAGAATCCTAAACGTCTATTCTGCTCGAATAAAAAAAAAAAAAGCACCGCCTGTGACTGAAGAGGCCGATGCGCGAATGGCAGTCCCTGTCACACAGGTAGCACTTGTGGGTGGTCTCCGTGCTGCTGGGTCTGTGACGGTTCTTCCTGCAGGTCCTTTTCTTCATCTGCTGCAGCAGTCTGTCTTCACCCAGCCTTACAAAAAACAGCTCGCGAACTTCTGTGCTTCAATTGGCTCGCTGCATTCACAGCATTGGTAGGCGGGTCCTTCTTGCTAGGTTTTCAGTCATTGGTTCTTCAAGGTTTCAGAAACCCAATTCAAGGCTCTTATTAGTCGAATGAGAGGTCAATCAGATGAACTAATCTGTTCGCGACTGTGTCTGCAGTGGAAGAACGGAAATGCAGCTTTTATTTTCAGTGCGCGCTTGGACGCAGCACCCTCGTGCGTCCTAGAGCGCACGAGGGCGCTCTCGTGAGCCCTCATGCACTCTGGGACGCAGAGACGTGCCCGTCCGCGGTACACCGGAGTGCAAGAGGTTAAACAGCACTTTATTCACCATGGGGATAAGCGAAAGTGACAAATGTAGAGAATGTGGAGTAAAAGAAAATGTCGAGCACATCTTATTACACTGTCACAAATATGGAAATGAAAGACAGATAATGGAAAATGAAGTTTGAGAGGCTGATAGGGAATGGGATTTAACTGGGATTCTGGGAGCAGATGGAGATGGAGAGGCAATAAGATTCACGAGAAGGGCTCTTTTCTCTTTTTTAAAATAACATAGGATTAAATCAAAGAATTTAGGGGTCAGGCTCAGATGACATAATGTTACACACTCTTGTACAGTAGGTGGCGGTATGCACCTTTCAGTTGTTTGCTATCTGCCAGTAACTGAGAGAAGAAGAAGAAGAAGAAGGAGTTGTTCAGTTTTATAGCAAACGGACAAGAACTCAAGAAGTATCTTTACGAACTGCAAGTTGTTCAAGAGGTGGTGTGTGTACAGGAGACATGGCTTCAACCTCACTTAGATTTTGTTATTCCAGGATATAGTTCAATCAGACACGATAGAATTAACAGTATAATGCAAGTTGAAAGGAAGTGAGGAAGTGAATAGTTCAAAAGCAACACTACAAGACTGCTGGGAATATTCGAACTTCCAGGGGCACGGGTTTGGGTGGACAATTGAAAGAAAAGCCAGAATGTATGGACTAGACACTATTGATATAACTAACACCAGTCCACTGAGTAATGTTCCCCCTTGGCTGTTTCCTGGAAAAGAGGTAGACATCAGTCTGCTAATAAGGAAAAAGGATTGGCATATGAGTGAAGCTGGTGTTAAAACAAGCATTTACCTCAGGAATAATTACTATAACTGTCAGGAGCCGAGCCTGCTTTGCTTCCCCCCGGCTCGATCCTGATCTCTCTGTGGGTTTTGGTTCCACTGTGCATGTGCATATTATGTATTCTGTGCTGTTTTCATATTCTTAGCCACTGCCTGACCGGCAGCTGTAAGACAGCCACTGTGACCTACTTTCTGTGTTCACTGCTGACAGTCTGCCGGTCCGGCCATGCCTCCTCTCTCTCTCTTTTCCATCAGCTGTTCCCAGTTCTGTTTATCATCTTTCCCACGCCTCACCCAGGTATTCCCAATTTATTATGCCAGCGGTGTTTGTACTTAAGCAGCTCTTTGCTAGTCAAACACCGCTGGACTATTATACAAGTTCACACGGGCGTTCTTCTCCGTGGAACCATCACGTCAGGAAGGAGTGTTTGTGTGTGCTCGCTGGGGAACTTGGACTACTCGGACTGCTCCGGTGCCATGAGTAAACTGTAGCATTTCTGTGTGCAGTTGTGCTGCTACGCTGGTAGGGTTTCCTAGTGTGGTACAACTGCTATGCTTTGGCATTGAATAGCCCAGTTGATTCTCCCCGCTCTGTCAAGAGTCCTGGAGGACTCTTACTTTACCCGAGCTGTTTGTCATTTTGTCCAGTCTGTTTTTGTGGCCACGGTGAACAGTGGTCTGCCCACTGCATTCAATTCGTGTGAGCCTTTTTGTGCACAACTGTTACATTTCTGTAAGTCTTTATTTTTGAACTGTTTGGTATCAATAAATGTGTGATTGGTGTAACCCAGCACGTAAGTCCATTATTCCTTCTCCTCCATGCGCTGTGGAAAAGCGCATGGGGAGTTTATGACAGAATGGTCCAGCCAGTGATCAGACCTAAATGAAACAGTCATTGTTGCCCCCGGCAGACTGCTATGATGATGATGGTCCAGCCAGTAAAAAGGATTTAGTGGGTTCACCCACACATCCATTTCCCTTTTTTTGTGCATCATTTTTTGGACTGACCTGTTCCTGGAGTTCACAATGCCCCGGTCTCAACGAGGCAGAAGAGGAACGGCAGCGGGGTTTCCCACGGTGGAGGAGGGCTGGGCAGCTGAATTCATCTGGAGCTTTGTGAATGAGGCCCTCACCGCCCAGGGACCAAAGAAGATGCTGGAGTGCCTGGAAGGAGCTGTAGAAGTCCTGGAGGCGTATCCCGGGCTATGGGACTACCCCGAGTTCGCCGACCTGCTGGCTACAGTTTGTTCGCTCTAGCGCTCCTTCCCCCGGTTGACGTTCCCCACGGCGCCGAGACAGAGACCCGGAAACCAGCAGGCCCTCATTCTCCGTGACTCTTCGCCCGATCCTCCTCCTGCTCCAGCACGGGCAGTACCAATTAATAGGGGACACCGTCATCCTGCGTGGAAGTGCCGGGAAAAGCCCTCTCCTCCATCAGCTGCCATCGTCTCTCCGGCTGCTATGAGGTCCACTGAGGTCACCCTGGGAACACCCACTTCCGTCATCGTGGAGACGGCTCCTCCACCAGTCTTCAGGGGAGCCGATGTCACTACTGATATGGAAAGGGATGACTGTCTGCCACCTGCAGCTGCTAACATCAACGACCGACATGACAGGCAAGAATTTTTTCTTTCCATTCCATCTAATAGTTTTGAATCTTGCCTGTCTCCCGAGGGAGAGGCCCAGTTTTAGCAGTCCGCTGGGTCCTCTCCTCCAGCTGCAAATATTAATTAATTTTTTCCCCTCTCCGTGTCTCCTCCAATTCTCCCTGAGGGCCTGTTGGCCAAAGGTCAGGGCCATCAGACGGTGGAGGAACCAGTGGCCTCGGATGATTCCTTCCTGGAGCCAGCATGGAGAAGTTCCCTTACAGCCATGCCGGATGAATTCCCAGCATTGGAGCTGCTGCCAGGGGATATTAGGACTGTTACGACCATCTCTCCTGCTGTGGAGGCTATTGCTGCAGAGTGGGAGCCTGAGCCGGACCTCCTGGAGGCCGGGCTTGAGACGACATCGCTGGGATCGACGGAGTCCTGGACAGCGGTGGAGCTCGAGCTCAGGCAAGTTTTCGCTCTCGTATTTCTTATGTCAGTATTGGAGAGATCTTGTCTGGGTCTAGGTGAGGAGAGTCGGGTGTAGCCCTCAATCACATCCGAACTCCCTTCACCAGGCTCCGCCATTGCCGGTGGCCCTAACCTGTGTCTCTCCTCTGTCCCTGAGCCTTCTTTTAGGTTCACCGGGGAGGTTCCACCATCACCAGGGGCCTCCGTTGATCCAGCCTCTTCACCGGGGGACGCCGCGGGTCCAGCTCTCCCTGCAGAGGTCCACCCGGAGCCTGCTCCCCTCCTGCCTGAGGCCGTCATGTGAGTCCCTCCGCAAGCTGAATCTCCATAGGCATGGCAGGCTGGTTTCAGACCAACGTGGGGGCTGCACTCCAGGATTAGCCCTACATGGGTGCTCCGCCCCTGCTCGGACCCGGCATGGAAGCCACGCTCCAGCATGGGTTCCGCCAAGGGTGCAACCTTGGCCCAGTCGGGGTCCACCATGGGTGCCACTGAGCTCCAGCTGGAGTCCACCACGGGTGCTGCTGAACTCCAGCCAGGAGTCACTGCGGGTGAAGCGGAGCCTCAGCCGGAGGTCACTGCAGGTGCAGCAGAGCCTCAGCCGGAGGTCACCGCGGGTGCAGCAGAGCCTCAGCCGGAGGTCACTGTGGGTGCAGCAGAGCCTCAGCCGGAGGTCACCGTGGGTGCAGCAGAGCTGGCCCGGTTGGGGTCCACCGCGGGTGCAGCGGAGGTGGCCCAGTTGGGGTCCACCACGGGTGCAGCGGAACTGGCCTGGTTGGGGTCCATGCAGGTGCAGCTGGGTCCCAACCCGGGATCACTGAGGGTGCTGTGGATTGCCATGAGGATGCCGTGGTCCCCTTTTCCTCCCTGTCCCACACCATGGGGGTTCCCTCCCTTTGGTCCGGTCACCCACCAGCGAACTTCCCGGTAGGCAGGCCGCCTCCTGCCTTATTCCGCTGGCCCTGGTGGATTTACAACACTGGCCGACCGCCTGAGGGCCTGAGTCTCTGGGCCAGATGGCCCGTGTTTTCCGGCAGGCCACCGGACTCTGGTAATTAGACTGCCTGCTGGGCCTGGGACTCTGGGTAGCCTCCTGAGCCTCCACGTCTTTGGGGAGCTTAACTGTGGGCCCTGGGAGGGGTATTGTGTTCCCTCCTTTGCTGTTCCCCTTACCTCCCACCCGGGTTCATGTTGTTTGTTGGTTTTGCTCCTGTTGGGGGGGGGGGGGGTTCATGATGTTACCTTGGGTGTCTGGGAATCCACCCCTTAAAGAGGGGGCTCTGTCAGGAGCTGAGCCGGCTTGGCTTCCCCCCGGCTTGGTCCTGATCTCTCTGTGGGTTTTGGTTCCACTGTGCATGTGCATATTATGTATTCTGTGCTGTTTTCATATTCTTAGCCACTGCCTGACCGGCAGCTGTTAGACAGCCGCTGTGGCCTACTTTCAGTGTTCATTGCTGACAGTCTGCCGGTCCGGCCACGCCCCCCTCTCTCTCTTTTCCATCAGCTGTTCCCAGTCCCGTTTATCACCTTTCCCGCGCCTCGCCCAGGTGTTCCCAATTTATTATGCCAGCGGTGTTTTACTTAAGCAGCTATTTGCTAGTCAAACACCGCTTGACTATTATACGAGTTCACATGAGCCTTCTTCACCGTGGAACTGTCACGTCCGGAAGGAGTGTTTGTGTGTGCTCACTGGGGAACTTGGACTACTCGGACTGCTCCGGTGCCGTGAGTAAACTGTAGCGTTTCTGTGTGCAGTTGTGCTGCTACACTGGTAGTGTTTCCTTGAGCGGCACAACCACTACGCTTTGGCATTGAATAGCCCAGTTGATTCTTCCCGCTCTGTCGAGCGTCCTGGAGGACTCTTCGTTTACCCGAGCTGTTTGTCATTTTGTCCAGTCTGTTTTTGTGGCCACGGTGCACAGTGGTCTGCTCGCTGCATGCAGCTGCCAATCTGGATTCGGGAGTCAGACTCGATCTCTGTTTTTAAGAATAGGGCTAAAACCTACCTTTTTGATATAGCCTACAATTAGGGAGGGATCATGTGTTTCTGAACCCTCCCTTAGTTATGCTGCTAATAGGTTTAGTCAGCCGGGGGACCTCCAGTAATGCACTGGGCTTCACTCCTTTCCTCACTCTCTATGAAATATTTTTTTTTGCTGGTCATTAACATTTGTTTGTTCTCTCCCATAGATTGAGTCCCCATCGTGCTGTTTGCTCTCCACATGTCTGTTCTTTTCTTCTTCTCTATCCCCTCACCCCCCAGCCAGTCGCAGCAGATGACTGCCCCTCCCTGAGCCTGGTTCTGCTGGAGGTTTCTTCCTGTTAAAAGAGAGTTTTTCCTCTCCACCATCGCCAAGTGCTTGCTCACAGGGGATCGCTTGATTGCTGGGGTCTTTCTGCAACTGTGGGGGTTCCCCCTACAGTTGATAGTGCTATGAGATGACTGTTGTTGTGAAATGGCGCTATATAAATAAAGTTGAATTGAATTGAATTGAATAAAGAATTATAAAACAACAAACTGACTTTGCTGTGTGTAGGCTGTCTGTCCCCTGGTTTGACGGACAGGGCTGCTCGTGGGATCGTCACTTCCTTGTGGTAACGTATCGTCACTTCCTGTTTTGCTGTCTGCCTGTGTGGTTTGCTCTCCAGCCATTAGCTATGGCTACTAGCTCTCTTTCCTCTCCTCTGGTGTGCTCTCTCTGTCAGATGTTTAGCTACACCTCTGCCTCTTTTAGTGATAACGGTAAATGTAATAAATGTTGTCTTTTTGAGGCGCTCGAGGCGAGGTTGTCTGATTTGGAATCCCAGCTCCGCTGCATTGAAACACCGTCTGCGCCAGTTAATCTCGACGGACGCCCATTAGCCGCAGCGGAGCTAGCTAGCTTAGGCCCCACTGTCAGCGGTCCCTCGGCACTCCTCAGCAGCGAGGAGACTGGGTGGGTGACGGTGAGAAGGAAGCCTAGTTGCAAAGCCCCGGTTCACCACCAACCTGTTCACGTTTCTAATCGTTTTTCCCCGCTCAGCGACACACCCGCTGAGGAAAAAACTCTGATCATTGGCGACTCTGTAGTCAGAAACGTGAACCTAGAGACTCCAGCGGCCATAGTCAAATGCATTCCTGGGGCCAGAGCAGGCGACATCGAGTCAAATTTGAAAATGCTGGCTAAAAGTAACTGTATATACTCCACAATTGTTATTCACGCCGGCATTAATGACATCCGTCTCCGGCAGTCGGAAGTCACGAAACTTGATGTAGAATCGGTGTGTGACTTTGCCAAAACAATGTCGGACTCTGTAGTATTCTCTGGGCCCCTCCCCAATCTGACCAGTGATGACATGTTTAGTCGTTCGTCATCCTTGAACCGCTGGCTGTCTGTGTGGTGTCCTAAAAATGACGTGGGCTACATTGACAATTGGAGCTCTTTTTGGGGAAAACCTGGTCTTATGAGACGAGACAGCATTCATCCCACTTTGGATGGTGCTTCTCATTTATCTAACAATCTGGCATCTTTTTTATCCAAATTTCCAAAACCATGACTACTCAGAGTTGGGACCAGGAAGCAGAGTCGCAGTCTTACACGCCTCTCTGCAGCTCCTCTTCATCCGCCACCCCTCAACTTAGCCCCTGTCTTCCCCATCAGAGAATCGTTGTCTGCTCCCTCCAAAGTGAATAAAAATATAATGTATAAGCATCCCAAAGTGATAAAGCAAAATATTGGTAAAACTCAAATTAAACATAAAGCCTCTAAATTGAATGATTTGGCGTCTGTTCCTCCTCATAATTTAAAAATTAAATGTGGTTTATTAAATATTAGGTCTCTAACTCCCAAGTCTCTGTTAGTCCATGATCTGTTAATTGATCATCAGATTGATTTAATTTCCCTTACAGAGACTTGGTTAGGGCAAGAGGACTATGTTGGTTTAAATGAATCAACTCCCTCTGGTTATTTAAACTGTCAAAATCCCAGAAGTTCTGGTCGTGGAGGAGGAGTAGCAACAATTTACCATTCCAAATTACTAGTTAATGTAAAGCAAAAAACATGTTATAATTCCTTTGAGGGCCTGGTCCTCAGTATTGGGCACTTTAGCAATTTTAGGTTAAACCCAATTTTATTTGCCATAGTTTATCGTCCCCCATCAACCTACTCACAATTTTTATCTGAATTTGCTGATTTCTTACCTGATTTAGTGCTGAAATCTGATAGAATAATTATAGTAGGGGACTTTAATATACATGTGGATGTAGATAGTGACTGCCTTAGTGTGGCTTTTAATTCAATATTAGACTCGATTGGGTTTTCTCAGAAAGTAGGAAATTCTACTCATTACCTCCACCATACATTGGACCTTGTTCTGACATATGGCATAGAAATAGAAAATCTTGTAGTGTCTCCTCATAACCCTGTACTGTCAGACCATTGTCTGTTAACCTTTGATTTTACTATTTCTGACTATTTGGCTCCTAAAGAAAAATATTATTACAGTAGATGCCTCTCAGATGATGCTGTTTCCAAATTTATGCAGATTGTTTCCTCTATGCCATGTGTCAACACAACGGAAATAAGCTATAGACAGCTTGCTCCTTCTGTAATTGATAACATGGTGGATAGTGTTTCAGCTTCTCTGCATCAGGCTCTAGACTTGGTGGCCCCCTTAAAAAAGAAAAAGTCTAATCAGAGATTTCTAACTCCTTGGTTCAACACAGAAACTCGTAGCTTAAAACAGAAGACTCATCAATTAGAAAGAAAATGGCGCTCTACTAATTTAGATGAAATCTATTTAGCTTGGAGAAATCATCTTTTAATTTATAAAAAATCTCTTAGAAAAGCTAGAACGAGTTATTACTCTGCATTAATAGAAGAGAACAAGAATAATCCCAGGTTTCTTTTCAGTACTGTAGCCAGGTTGACAAAGAGTCAGGACTCTGTCAATCCTAGCATTCCCTTAGAGCTTACTAGTCAGGACTTTATGAACTTTTTCAATAATAAAATTTCATCCATCAGAGATAAAATCAATCAGATTCTTCCCACAGTTAACTTAAATACTGTAACTACTACAACTCCTTCTTTTGATGTCTGTCTTGATGAGTTTACTCCAATCGACCTTTGTGAGTTAGACAAAATAGTTTCCTCATCCAAACCTTCAACTTGTCTTTTAGACCCTATTCCTACCAGGTTATTTAAAGAAGTCTTCCCACTTATTGGTAGCTTTATTCTTCATATAATCAATTCTTCATTAACTTTAGGCCATGTACCGCAGGCTTTTAAAACGGCTGTAATTAAACCCTTACTCAAAAAGCCAACGCTAGATCCAGGAGCTTTAGCTAACTATAGACCAATCTTTAATCTGCCTTTCATTTCAAAAATCTTAGAAAGAGTTGTTGCTACGCAATTATTTGACCACCTGCAGGGAAATGGTTTACTTGAAGAGTTTCAATCTGGGTTTAGAATCCATCATAGTACTGAAACAGCCTTAGCGAAGGTCACTGACGACCTCCTCATTGCATCTGATAATGGACTGGTTTCTGTACTTGTCCTTTTAGACCTTAGTGCAGCTTTTGATACTATCGATCATAATATTCTACTTGATAGATTAGAACACTATGTTGGACTTAATGGAACTTCGTTGCAGTGGTTTAGATCTTATTTATCTGATAGGTTCCAGTTTGTTCATGTAAATAATGAGTTTGCTTTCAACTCAAAGCTTAGTCATGGAGTTCCACAGGGATCTGTGCTAGGCCCTACTCTTTTTAGTTTATATATGCTTCCGTTAGGCAACATTATTAGAAAGCACTGTATACATTTTCATTGTTATGCAGATGACACACAATTATACCTGTCAATGAAGCCAGATGATAGTAATCAATTAACCAAGTTAGAAGCCTGTCTTAAGGAAATCAAAGCTTGGATGACTTGTAATTTCCTGCTATTAAATTCAGATAAGACTGAAGTCATTCTTGTTGGTCCAACAAACCTTAGAAATTCCTTTCCAAATCAAACTTTCAGTTTGGATGCAGTTACTCTTTCTCTTAATAGCTCTGTGAGGAACCTTGGAGTTATTTTTGATCAGGATTTGTCCTTCAATTCACATATTAAATTTGTTTCTAAGACTGCCTTCTATCATTTGCGTAATATTGCCAAGATTAGGAGCATCTTGTCTCAGGGTGATGCTGAGAAGCTGATCCAAGCTTTTGTTAGCTCGAGATTAGATTATTGTAATTCTTTATTATCAGGCTGTCCTAAAACATCTTTAAAAAGTCTTCAGCTGATCCAAAATGCTGCAGCAAGAGTTTTAACAGGTACTAGAAAGAGAGATCATATAAGATAAGATAAGATGAGATAAGCCTTTATTAGTCCCACAACGGGGAAATTCCAGGATTGCAACAGCACAGGGATAGCAACACTCAGAGCAACAATCAGAAGGCAAGAAAAAACAAGCAAGCAAGAGCAGCTAATATACATATGTACATATTACTATAAAATATATATATACACACACACACACACAGACACACACACATATCTCTCCGGTTCTGGCCTCCCTTCATTGGCTTCCCATAGAGTTTAGAATTAAGTTTAAAATCCTTCTTCTTACTTACAAAGCTCTAAACAATCAGGCTCCTTTTTATTTAAAAGATCTGATACTACCGTATTATCCTAACAGAGCACTGCGCTCCCAAAATGCAGGATTACTTGTAATACCTAGAATCTCCAAAAGTACAATGGGAGGCAGAGCCTTCAGTTATCAAGCTCCTCTCCTGTGGAATCAGCTGCCAATCTGGATTCGGGAGTCAGACTCGATCTCTGTTTTTAAGAATAGGGCTAAAACCTACCTTTTTGATATAGCCTACAATTAGGGAGGGATCATGTGTTTCTGAACCCTCCCTTAGTTATGCTGCTAATAGGTTTAGTCAGCCGGGGGACCTCCAGTAATGCACTGGGCTTCACTCCTTTCCTCACTCTCTATGAAATATTTTTTTTTGCTGGTCATTAACATTTGTTTGTTCTCTCCCATAGATTGAGTCCCCATCGTGCTGTTTGCTCTCCACATGTCTGTTCTTTTCTTCTTCTCTATCCCCTCACCCCCCAGCCAGTCGCAGCAGATGACTGCCCCTCCCTGAGCCTGGTTCTGCTGGAGGTTTCTTCCTGTTAAAAGGGAGTTTTTCCTCTCCACCGTCGCCAAGTGCTTGCTCACAGGGGATCGCCTGATTGCTGGGGACTTTCTGCAACTGTGGGGGTTCCCCCCTACAGTTGATAGTGCTATGAGATGACTGTTGTTGTGAAATGGCGCTATATAAATAAAGTTGAATTGAATTGAATTGAATTGAATTCAAACAGGAGGGAAGACATCATTATGGCAAGACTCAGACTGGATCATACAGGTTTAAACAGCACTAGTCATCATGAGGAAAAGTGAAAGTGACAAATGTAGAGAATGTGGAATAAAGGAAAATGTTGAGCACGTCTTATTACACTGTCATGTAAGTCAAGTATGGAAATGAAAGAGAATGAAAAATGAAGTTTGAAAGGCTGGTAGGGAATGGGATTTAACTGGGATTCTGGGAACAGATGGAGATGGAGAGGCACTAAGGATCACGAGAAGGGCTCTTTTCTCTTTTTTAAATAACATAGGATTAAGTCATAGAATTTAGGGGTTGGGCTCAAATGACATAATGTTACATACTCTTGTACAGTAGGCGGCAGTATGCACCTTTCAGTTGTTTGCTATTCGCCAGTAACCGAGAGAAGAAGAAGAAGAAGAAGAAGAAGAAGAAGAAGAAGAAGAAGAAGAAGAAGAAGAAGAAGAAGTTGTTACTGGTGGATAAGGGGTCTGCTCAGATGACGTAATGTTACACACTCTTGTACAGTAGGTGGCGGTATGCACCTTTCAGTTGTTTGCTATCCGCCAGTAACTGAGAGAAGAAGAAGAAGTTTGTGTGTCTGTGGGTCACGATCGTAGGACAGCCTATGACGTTCCTATGATGTTCCTATGATGTCTGCATCATAGGACATCATGCCTGCCTTGATGTCTTTATGATGTCATATACAGTGATGCTTGCCTTGATGTCTATATGAAGTCATACAGACCATGATGTCCTGTGATGTTCCTACATGAGTCATGCCTGCCTTGCTGTCTATATGATGTCATGTCATATACACTCACCGGCCACTTTAATAGGTACACCATGCTAGTAACGGGTTGGACCCCCTTTTGCCTTCAGAACTGCCTCAATTCTTCGTGGCATAGATTCAACAAGGTGCTGGAAGCATTCCTCAGACAGTTTGGTCCATATTGACATGATGGCATCACACAGTTGGCGCAGATTTGTCGGCTGCACATCCATGATGCGAATCTCCCGTTCCACCACATCCCAAAGATGCTCTATTGGATTGAGATCTGGTGACTGTGGAGGCCATTTGAGTACAGTGAACTCATTGTCATGTTCAAGAAACCAGTCTGAGATGATTCCAGCTTTATGACATGGCGCATTATCCTGCTGAAAGTAGCCATCAGAAGTTGGGTACATTGTGGTCATAAAGCGATGGACATGGTCAGCAACAATACTCAGGTAGGCTGTAGTGTTGCAACGATGCTCAATTGGTACCAAGGGGCCCAAAGAGTGCCAAGAAAATATTCCCCACACCATTACACCACCACCACCAGCCTGAACCATTGATACAAGGCAGGATGGATCCATGCTTTCATGTTGTTGACGCCAAATTCTGACCCTACCATCCGAATGTCGCAGCAGAAATCGAGACTCATCAGACCAGGCAACGTTTTTCCAATCTTCTATTGTCCAATTTCGATGAGCTTGTGCAAATTGTAGCCTCAGTTTCCTGTTCTTAGCTGAAAGGAGTGGCACCCGGCGTGGTCTTCTGCTGCTGTAGCCCATCTGCCTCAAAGTTCGACGTACTGTGCATTCAGAGATGCTCTTCTGCCTACCTTGGTTGTAACGGGGGGTTATTTGAGTCACTGTTGCCTTTCTATCAGCTCGAACCAGTCTGGCCATTCTCCTCTGACCTCTGGCATCAACAAGGCATTTCCGCCCACAGAACTGCCTCTCACTGGATATTTTTTCTTTTTCGGACCATTCTCTGTAAACCCTAGAGATGGTTGTGCGTGAAAATCCCAGTAGATCAGCAGTTTCTGAAATACTCAGACCAGCCCTTCTGGCACCAACAACCATGCCACGTTCAAAGTCACTCAAATCACCTTTCTTCCCCATACTGATGCTCGGTTTGAACTGCAGGAGATTGTCTTGACCATGTCTACATGCCTAAATGCACTGAGTTGCCGCCATGTGATTGGCTGATTAGAAATTAAGTGTTAACGAGCAGTTGGACAGGTGTACCTAATAAAGTGGCCGGTGAGCCATCACTCACCAAAGAAGAGATACTCATCACTCAAGCGATGCCGTCATATGGACAATAGGACTGGCTACCTATGCTGTAGGTATGATGTCTTATGATGCCCAGACATCATAGGACATTAAAGGGTCTATATGACATCATAAAGACATCAAGGAAGGAATCATAGGACATCATGCCTACATCATAGGTAGCCAGTCCTATTGTCTATCACTCCGTAAATTCAAGAAATCTCTGTCAGTTTGTCATTGTGTCACGATCATAGTTTACCAGTGTGTCATGATCATAGGACATCATAAGACAGCCTATGATGTTCCTATGATGTCTGCATCAGAGGACATCATGCTTGCCTTGATGTCTTTATGATGTCATATACAGTGATGGCTGCCTTGATGTCTATATGAAGTCATATAGACCATCACTCACGTTCACGGGACTCACTGTGGCGGTCTGACATAGGGACATCATGCGATCATAGGACATCATAGGACAGCCTATGATGTTCCTACGGACTGCTGCACATCAGAAAAGATTCTGTGAAGATGAAATAGCTGAGGTTCGAGCAGTACCTCCCAGGCATGACTGTGTTGCATGTCAGAAAAGTTGCTGTGAAGATGAAACACCTGAGGTTCAAGCAGTACATCGCAGGCATGCCTTGCTTACACCTGCTTTCTATGGGCATGCAAAAATACATGCTTATACTTGGTTTTTACGGGCATGCACGGGCATGCACAGGTATGCACTAGTATAGATAGATTTCTGATGGAGCCATTGACCTGAGATTTTCACCAGATATTAGTAACAACCCAAGTAATACATACATACAATAAAATCAAGGCAACTGTGTCCACGAAACAAGTTAATAAAGTGGAATGACACAGGGAATAAGTATTGAAAACACAAAGAAAAAGAGGTGCAAAAAGCCATAGAAAGGCAAGAAACCAGCTGAAATCCATTAGAATTTAGGAAGCTATTCCAACCCCCATCGGTGCAAATTAATTTCAAATGGTTAAGTCCCAACTGATGACCTTTAAAAAGGTCTGTGGATATCATCTTGTCAGACCACAAAGAACTCACGACGGGTAGAAGCAAAGACCTCTCTTGAGACCTTCGCAACCTTATTGTTGCATAACAAATATGGTATTGGTTACAGGTGCATTTCTAAATTGTTGAATGTTTTAGTGAACACTGTTGGAGACATCATTTGGAATATATTGTTTATATATTGTTTATATTGTTTTTGTGTTAGTGCCCTGCTTCCTGCTTTTATGTTTTCTTGCTGTACAGCACTTTGTGTAGTGAGTGTTGCTTTTAAAGTGCTTTATAAATAAAGTTGACTGATTGATTGATTGATTGATTGATCATTTGGAAGTGGAAAGAACATCATTTTACCATAAACCGGCCAAGACCAGAAGCTCCTCGCAAGATTTCTGACAGAGGAGTCAAAAGAATTATCAGAAAAGTTATCCAAAAGCCAAAGACCATTTGTGGAGAGGTCCAGAAAGACGTGGACCAGGTACTACTGTTTCAAAGAAAACAATAAGTAACGCACTCAACCAACATGGGCTGTATGCCCGCTCCGTCACAAGACTCCATTGCTGAAGAAAAAGCCTGTTTAAAGTTTGCTGCACAACATTTGGGCAAGTCAGTAAAATACTGGGAGAATATAGTCTGGTCAGATGAGACCAAAATTGGACTTTTCGATGTCATGTCACAACACACAGCACGTTTGGAGGAGAAACGGCACAGCACATCCCATCATGGTGTGGGTGTGTTTTTCAACACATGGTACAGGCAGATTTCATAAAATTGAAGGAAACATGAATGGACAAATGTACAGAGACATCCTTGATAAGAATCTGTTGCCATCTGCCAAGATATTGAAAATGAAACAAGGCTGGAGATTTCAGCAAGACAATGACCCCAAACACACAGACAAGGAAGCTCTCAACTGGCTCCAGAGAAGGGAAATAAAGCTGTTAGAATGGCCACCTGACCAGAACTGAATACCAGTGACCAGAATAGTCACCTGACCTGAACTGAACTGAAAATCTATGAAACGAATTGAAGATCAGAGTTCATAGAAGACACCCATGGAACCTTCAAGATTTGAAGACAGTTTGTGTGGAAGAATGGGCTAAAATCACTCCTGAGCAATGCCTGTGCCTAGTTTCTTCATACAGGAGGTGTCTGGAAGCTATTACCAACAAAGGCTTTTCTACTAAATATTAAAAGAATTTCTCTAAGTGTTTTCAATACTTTTTCCCTGTGACATTCCACTTTATTAAATATAACTTGTTTTGTGAACACAGTTGCCTTGATTTCTTTGTATGAATGATTTACTTGGGTTGTTTGTGATATCTGGTGAAAATCTCAGATCAGTGGTTCCATTGTGGTGACCCAGCACACTGTGGACAGACATTATCTCACACCCACCAGGGCTGGAGGAAGGGTAGGACAATTGACAAACGGACAAAGAGCCCCGGGGGCAATCAGACTGGATTGTTATGTATGCGCTTCCCAAGGACAGAGACCAGACCAGCGGTCAAAGCGGCGCCAGCTGATGTCATGCTAATGATGTGTATTGACTGACAATCATGATGCTAATGCCATGCATTCTCTCTGTCTGTGTAACATGTATAAAAGAGCTTGTTACACCTGCCTCAGCAGCGCAGTAGCACACACGAGCTACGAAGCGTGTTTCAGTATGTTGGAGAAATAAAACCTTGTGCCCTTCCAGCTCGTTGCCTCTCACCTGTTCTATTACCTCCACCTTGGTGATCCTGGACGTGGCATGGAGCGTCTCGACTATGCCATTTTCTCCACATTGGTGACCTAACGGGAAATGGACTATCTCCCCTGTTGCCGCGCTGTGGACTCCCTCTTCATCCACACCGGAGCGCGCTTGCCAGAGCAGGCGGTGCTGGGACCAAGATGCACCATGATCGGCAAAATGAGCAAACCGAAGGAAACAGCCTGGGAGGAGAAGATCTGTGCCGTCTGCATGGTTTCTGTACAACTCCCCGACCCCGGCTTCACTTCCTGACAGTGGGGTTTCGATGCATAGACGACATGTTTGCACACTGCAGGATTACATGGAGGACACCTGACAACTACGTGGCCTCTGCTCCAGAGCGCGCACCATGTACCAGGGACAAGCACGGCTCCAAGAACTGATAAAGGTCCTCGGCCGCGGTACGATCACAGGGAACATGGTTGATCGCCATCCTCGGACGCTTTAGGGCCGCCCTCGCACCTAAAGGAGTCGGCAGCTCACCCACAGGACTTATATTGGTTTCTTCACAGCCGCTGCACATCCTCGGGGAACTGGGCCGATCGCCTTCCTCAGATCCTTGCAGGACGGAGCCCCGCACCGAGGGAGAGCCCACTGAGCATTTTTTTTTTCACAGCCACTGTGGATCACCGGAGGGTTTACCGGAAAGTCCCTGGCCTGATCCTGATCCACACGCAATTTTTGCGTGGCCCAGACACTTTTGACGTCCCGGGCCAGCACTCCATTGATTCCCATCCACCTTCCCCTCGTCCTCCACATTGCTAGGCCTGCACCTCCACCCCAGACACCTGCCGATCACCAGCTTCGTTCCTTCAGCGCGATGCGCACCGGCCCCGTGCGCCCACGATCCACGGCCATTCAACATGTTGCCACTCGGGGCGGAGCAGATTGTGTTTTTCAAACCTCCCCCATTCCCCCCATGGACTGACATGCCCTCCAGCACTCCTCTACAGTAGGACAGTTCTCCCGGAGCGGCAACCCCCGTTGCAGCCTCCACGGGCACCGACTGGAGCCCAAACGACTGGGTGATCACAGCCCCTTCTGAGTGTTCGGAGGGGGGGGGCTGTGTGGTGACCCAGCATGCTGCAAACGGACATTATCTCACACCCATCAAGGCTGGAGGAAGGGTAGGACAATTGACAAACGGACAAACAGCCCCGGGGGGCAATCAGACTGGACTGTTACGTATGCGCCTCCCGAGGACAGAGACCAGAAGCAGCGGTCAAAGTGGCGCCAGCTGACGTCATGCTAATGATGTGTATTGACTGACAGTCATTATGCTAATGTGCCATGCATTCTCCCTGTCTGTATAACATGTATAAAAGAGCTTATTACACCTGCCTCAGCAGTGCAGTAGCGCACACAAGCTATGAAGCATGTTTCAGTATGTTGGAGGAATAAAACCTTGTGCTCTTCCAGCTCGTTGCGTCTCACCTGTTTTATTACCTCCACACTATCAGAAATATGTTTAATGAGAAAAATGTTGACATGTTCAATACGTATTTTCCCGGCTGTGTGTGCATACACAGTGGGGTGAA
The DNA here is from genome assembly GCA_020510985.1 of Pholidichthys leucotaenia. Taxonomy (NCBI): domain Eukaryota; kingdom Metazoa; phylum Chordata; class Actinopteri; order Cichliformes; family Pholidichthyidae; genus Pholidichthys; species Pholidichthys leucotaenia. The sequence continues at coordinate 206,374,855 of CM035847.1, read as the reverse complement.
AAATTGTTTACCCCTTTCCTGATTTCTCATTTTTTTGTATGTTTGTCACACTTAAATGTTTCAGATCATCAAACAAATTTAAATATTAGACAATGATAACACAAGTAAACACAAAATGCAGTTTTTAAATGGTGTTTATTACTAAGGGTAAAAAAAATCCAAACCTACATGGCCCTGTGTAAAAAAGTGATTCCCCCCTCCCTTCCTGTTAAAACATAAATTAACTGTGGTTTATCACATCTTTGGAAAGCTGAGTTCAATTTCTCGAGCCACACCCAGGCCTGATTACTGCCACGCCTGTTCTCAATCAAGAAATCACTTAAAAAAGACCTGCCTGACAAAGTGAAGTAGACCAAAAGCTCATCAAAAGCTAGACATCATACTGCGATCAAAAGAAATTCCGGAACACATGCGAAAAAGTTATTGAGCTCTTTCAGTCTGGAAAAGGTTATAAAACAATTTCTAAAGCTTTGGGACTCCAGCAAACCACAGTGAGAGCCATTATCCACAAATGGCGAAAACATGGAACAGTGGTGAACCTTCCCAGGAGTGGCCGGCCGACCAAAATTACCCCAAGAGTGCAGCGACAACTCATCCAAGAGATCACAAAAGACCCCACAACAACATCCAAAGAACTACAGGCCTCACGTGCCTCAGTTAAGCTCAGTGTTCATGACTCCACCATAAGAAAGAGACTGGACAAAAATGGCCTGCATGGCAGAGTTCCAAGATGAAAACCACTGCTGAACAAAAAGAGCATAAACGCTTGTCTCAGTTTTGCAAGAAAACATCTTGATGATCCCCAAGACTTTTGGGAAAATATTCTGTGGACTAACGAGACAAAAGTTGAACTTTTTGGAGAGTGTGTGTCCCACTACGTCCGGCGTAAAAGTAACACAGCATTTCAGAAAAGGAACATCGTACCAACAGTAAAATATGGTGGCAGTAGTGTGATGGTGTGGGGCTGTTTTGCTGCTTCAGGACCAGGAAGACTTGCTGTGGTAAATGGAACCATGAATTCTGCTGTCTACCCAAAAATCCTGAAGGAGAATGTCCGGCCATCTGTTTCTGACCTCAAGCTGAAGTGCACTTGGGTTCTGCAGCAAGACAATGGCCCAAAACACACCAGCAAGTCCACCTTTGAATGTCTTGAGAAAAACAAAATGAAGATTTTGGAGTGGCCTAATCAAAGTCCTGACCTGAATCCAATTGAGATGCTATGGCATGACCTTAAAAAGACAGTTCATGCTCGAAAACCCTCCATTGTGGCTGAATTACAACAATTCTGCAAAAATGAGGGGGCCAAAATTCCTGCACAGTGCTGTGAAAGACTCATTGCCAGTTATCGCAAATACTTGATTGCAGTTGTTGTTGCTAAGGGTGGCCCAGCCAGTTATTTGGTTTAGGGGCAATCACTTTTTCACACAGGGCCATGTAGGTTTTGATTTTTTCCCTTAATAATAAACACCTTCATTTTAAAACTGCATTTTGTGTTTACTTGCGTTATTTTTGTCTTATATTTAAATTTGTTTGATGATCTGAAACATTTAAGTGTGACAAACATACAAAAACACACAAAATCAGGAAGCGGGCAAACACTTTTTCACACCACTCTGTGTGTGTGTGTGTGTGTGTGTATATATATATATATACTGTATATACTGTATATATATACACTCACCGGCCACTTTATTAGGTACACCATGCTAGTAACGGGTTGGACCCCCTTTTGCCTTCAGAACTGCCTCAATTCTTCGTGGCATAGATTCAGCAAGGTGCTGGAAGCATTCCTCAGAGAGTTTGGTCCATATTGACATGATGGCATCACACAGTTGGCGCAGATTTGTCGGCTGCACATCCATGATGCGAATCTCCCGTTCCACCACATCCCAAAGATGCTCTATTGGATTGAGATCTGGTGACTGTCGAGGCCATTTGAGTACAGTGAACTCATTGTCATGTTCAAGAAACCAGTCTGAGATGATTCCAGCTTTATGACATGGCGCATTATCCTGCTGAAAGTAGCCATCAGAAGTTGGGTACATTGTGGTCATAAAGGGATGGACATGGTCAGCAACAATACTCAGGTAGGCTGTAGCGTTGCAACGATGCTCAATTGGTACCAAGGGGCCCAAAGAGTGCCAAGAAAATATTCCCCACACCATTACACCACCACCACCAGCCTGAACCATTGATACAAGGCAGGATGGATCCATGCTTTCATGTTGTTGACGCCAAATTCTGACCCTACCATCCGAATGTCGCAGCAGAAATCGAGACTCATCAGACCAGGCAACGTTTTTCCAATCTTCTATTGTCCAATTTCGATGAGCTTGTGCAAATTGTAGCCTCAGTTTCCTGTTCTTAGCTGAAAGGAGTGGCACCCGGCGTGGTCTTCTGCTGCTGTAGCCCATCTGCCTCAAAGTTCGACGTACTGTGCGTTCAGAGATGCTCTTCTGCCTACCTTGGTTGTAACGGGTGGTTATTTGAGTCACTGTTGCCTTTCTATCAGCTCGAACCAGTCTGGCCATTCTCCTCTGACCTCTGGCATCAACAAGGCATTTCCGCCCACAGAACTGCCGCTCACTGGATATTTTTTCTTTTTCGGACCATTCTCTGTAAACCCTAGAGATGGTTGTGCGTGAAAATCCCAGTAGATCAGCAGTTTCTGAAATACTCAGACCAGCCCTTCTGGCACCAACAACCATGCCACGTTCAAAGTCACTCAAATCACCTTTCTTCCCCATACTGATGCTCGGTTTGAACTGCAGGAGATTGTCTTGACCATGTCTACATGCCTAAATGCACTGAGTTGCCGCCATGTGATTGGCTGATTAGAAATTAAGTGTTAACGAGCAGTTGGACAGGTGTACCTAATAAAGTGGCCGGTGAGTGTAGTTGAAAATAATAAAAATATATAAATAGTTGAAAAGTTGAAAACTTTTCAACTTTTCATAGGCTGAAAAGTTCGTCCTGTTCAAATCTGATCAAATGTTGTTTGTTTTCAACATAGTCTACCCATCGGACCACACACCTCTTCCATCGGTGTTGCAGTGCTTAGATTCCTGCGGTTGAAAAATAAACCACATTTGGTCAAATTTTACCACTATGAACTTTTTTGCTCAGCCCCATATATTCAGTCAATGAAAATGCAACACTCTAGAAAAGTTAGATATGTTTTACTATTTTTATGGAAATTGTCAATTAAAGGATGCAAATTATTTTTAGACATCTTCAAAACAATATCGTAGATCAACAAGTGAAAATCTGTGTTTACAATTTTCAAAACTGAACAAAACAGAAGCACGCTGACTTTTCAAAATCACAACAAAACGTCTGTCTTTAAAACAAAAGTTCAAAATGGAATATGGCCTCCATTTGCATTCATGCAGACAGTCATACGCTGTGTGGACCTCACGAGCCATCTAATGTTATCCTGGGGGATATTTACCCACTCCTGCAATGCCACGACCAGGTCCTGTCTGTTCTGCGGCACTCTGGCTGAAACATGTCACCCAAGTCGATCCCACAAGTGTTCAATGGGGGATAAATCCGGAGAATAAGACCGCCAAGGAAGGACATAAAAGTTCCGTTGCTGCAGGTATTCCCTGGTGACTTGGGCACCATGTAGACGAGCATTGTTCTGCTGGAACACAGAAACGTCACGGCATTGTGGAGATTTCACAACATAGTGCTATGCATTTTTGTTCATCTTTATATAGGGAAGATGACCACTCCTTAAAATCACCCATTTTTGACTTTTGAGCACCCAAAACAAACAACAAGCTCAAAAAGACTATAGCGCCAGAGTTCAAAGGGAGTGAGTCGTGACAGTGAAGACAACCACTGAAAATGAGTTTCTAGACATATTTGGAGTCATACAAACACTATTACTCAAGCTCAGATAGGATAGACCCAAAAATATTTAGAGAGAAATTGTGTTGTGTTTTCATTGGCAGTGAGTATATAAAGAAGTTGATTGAAACACAAACACACAAGGACAAGTACGTACAGGCACCTGTGATTAGTGGTACCTGTGGAAGGGAAGTAGGTAGCAACGAGGGCTTTACAGGGATTTCATGTCTTTTATAACAGAATGGTTCACCTGTGATTTGGACCAGTTTCTTCTCTTTAGATTTTAGCTGCTGGAGCAAAACAAGTGACTACTGACACCAAACACAGGTTCTACTTGAACAAATCTGTATTGAAAACCCAGAGGTGCAATTCAGCATTTTACTTTTGAAATGTTATAACTGTTTAGTAACATTTGCAGAGGTAACAAGAAATATTGTGAAAAAAACAACATACTATAAATGGGCCCAAATTAAAATGGAAAGGGATAGCTAGCTAGCTAGATAGATGTACTTTATTGATCCCAAACTGGGAAATGACAGTAACAGCAGCATGACAGTAGACAACAAAACGAAAGAAACACACGCATGACAGACAAAGGGCTTACCCATGGAAGGTAAAACTAACACTACTATAAAAACCTATATACGTACATCATAGCTTAATATATGATGACCCTGTAGTGATATGAGATTTATAATTATTTTTATGATCAGGTATAAGATTATTTAATTTGTATTAATGTATTGGGACATGAGATTTACTCTGGGTCCACAAGTACCAAATAGTCACTGAATTGACTTTATACCTGTTTAATCACTCAATGAATTAATTAAAAATCAGTCTCAAAATTTTTAGTGAATTAGATACTGGGGCTTTGAAACCAGACTCAGAATGAAATAAATTCCCAAGAACTTCTCTCATTTTCACATATTTATTAAATGAAATGATGATTAAAGGACATTGAAATGATTTGCATTAACCATTAAATTAAACTTGTAAACGATAGAGTAACAATGTGAAGATTTGCAGAACCAGGGTGAAAATTTAAGCTGAATTTGGATCAGTTTGAAGTTGACAGGTTATGAAAAACTGAAAGCAAATTTATGGGGGAAATTAAACTAATTATATGGAAAATTCTGGATTGCTCTTAAGAAAATGAAAACAGAATTTTAATGAAAAGAGGAGTTATATTAATTGCACTTTAATTTTGTATCTGATCAGATACTGAATTATTCTCAGATCTCAAACGTTTTATTCAGCAGATGAATAAAGAATGCCGCTTATGTGACCCATTACGTTGAAATGTTCTCTCGGCGTCTTCTAGAAGCTTTAGTTGTAGATGGCACCCAAAAGTAGCTTGCCAGCAGATATATGGACAGGGTATGGCATCTTTCCAGTCTATTGTCACAAGATGAGATTTTGAATGTATCGATCACAGTTGTAGTTGGGCTGAAGTCCAACCAAGATGGCGGCGGTGTATCCTCTTCTCCGTGGTGACGTTAATTTCTTCAGTGGTGCATGATGGCCTTCATGGGTCATCTCTTCTCCCAAGGGAATTCAAGAATAATTACAAAATCTGATCCCAATACAAAATTAAACGACAACTTTCTGACTTAGTGGAGTGAAAATTGCTTGTAGTTTGGAGATGGTCACTCAAAGGTCTTAAAGAAAAATATAAAAATAAAGTCAAAACGGTGGGTTTAAAGAAAGTTTAACAGGGAAAAAAATAGAAACAGACGTCTAGGAACGGGAGTTTGACTCCAGATTAAGATGTGAGCTCAGGAAAGGAAGAAAATTCCTAGACGGGTCTGCCCTCAGAAGACTCTCAAGAGGTCCATAGAAGAAGTGTGCGAGAAGTCTCCTTTTATTCTGTAGAAGTGATCTACAGGAGGGCATCTCCCCCTCCTTACAACTCCAGCTGAGTTTCGCAGGCTTCTGGGGATTGACAAAAGCCCAAACCAATAGTCTTCCTTCCTGGGCTGGCTTTATGAACTTTAGTCCAATGAACAAACAGTCTTTTGTCTGTAACAACCAATAATATTGAAAGAAGTTTTGTCCCGCAGAAGCTGACCTGTGATTGGTGGAACAAGTATAAGACGATACTTCTCACAAAATGACACACAATTTTAATACACTGGAGATTCCTTAACCTACTTATGCATAAAGTCTAAGCTAGCTTTAGTGATTCATGCAACTTTATAGCTAGTGCTTTTAAATTAACATGCAAGAATAAACATTCATTTAAACATTTTAACATGCACATATTTAAAATGAAGGATTAATATATTTCAAACCCATTATTGATTGTCCACAGAATATCAAAGTCCCACAGATGCAGTGATCTTCAACAAATGGTGTCCTTAGAATTGTCCTGAGAAATGAAGCTTGAAGAGTTAATTTCAGTTCAAAACTTGTACAGTCAAAGTGAGCGTCTACTCCATAGACGTCCACCAGGGGTAGTGTCGAGCTGTGGCCTATCCAAGGCCTTAGTGAATGCCATTAAAGTTTTATGGAATGCCTGTTGAATATAAACCTGTCTTAGTTATTAGAAGGCATTCCCTTAGACTTGTTTAACAAAGGAATGTTGGTTCAGCTGTGGTCCTGAGATGAAAAAGAAGTTCTTGACTGTCCTTTCCCTGGGTGAAACAATGTCTTTAAGATGAAGAATAATTTTATTGACGAGCCAAAGCAAGATGATGCTGCAGCTCCCCCCGCCTTTTTTTTTATTACTTATTTTGTACCCGGAGGTAGATTTGTTTTGCAGTCTGGTGACAAGCCACCAGCTGCCGGTCGCTGCGTGCGCAAGCGCCTCTTATCCCTAACCTGTATGTTTTTGGCATGTGGGAGGAAACCGGAGAAATCCCAGAGTAAGCCCACGCAACACGGGGAGAACATGCAAACTCCACACAGATCACTGTTGGCCGGGGGCAGGGATTGAACCCACAATCTCACGATCCCCGCGATTCCCTGGCCAAGGGTAAACTGTGCTGCCACAGTGCTAACCACTGCGCTACCGTGCAGCCCGTCGAACCCTTTGGTATCGACGGTGAATTTTGGTCAGCTTTGATAGCAATCCTAGGCATCAGATTCCAATTTTGCGACTCTTGATCCAACTGCTGAACTAATGGTTCTGATGTCCATAAGTCTTAATCTTATAAACAGTATGTATTCCTAAGTGTAGATCCTTAAATTTGGTTTTCTGAAAAACTTCTAGAAATTTTCAAAAATAATTTGGGTATGACTAAATATAAACATTGTAGAATTGTCTAAAATATACTAAAATCCTGTATATGTCTGTGAACACTTAAAAGTTCTGGGTAGAAAAGTGTAAACTAGAAGTATGTGGATTTTGACATACTTGATAAATGTTTTGGGTTTGCCACAAAAATATCTTATATAAAAAAAAAAATCAATAATAGTTTGAATGTGCACAAAAAAAAAAAATCAAAACAGAGTGCAAAGAATATATCTATATTTGTATATACGCATGCATGTACTCAAAAATCTTAGGAATCCAGATCAAAAGCAAATTACAAAAATCATTGCTCATATTTGAGGTAGAGGTTTAGGCTTACCAATATTGAAGTAACTCAAGGAGGTTCAAATTGAATTGGTTTAGCTGGACTAAACCATGGTTCCACAGATGTACAAGTCATAGGGTGTTTAAGGCTTTGATTCAGAAAAACTGAGTGGACATGGGATGTCATCATTATTCTTTGAATGGCAACAAGAAGTAAATTTGGATTTACTGCAAAAAGGATAAGATGATGAGAAAGCATGTTCATTGCTAAAGTGTTAACTGAAAAGCTAATGTTTCTAGCTGCCTCTGGGAGTAACAGACATTGGCTGTGTGTGAGCATAGTCAACCTTTAACACGAACAGCAAAGAGTTCAAAACCTTGTTGAGTTTGACTGAAGCTTCGGAGCAGGCATTCAAAAAAAACGCAGTGTCTTGTAAGATTTTGGTGACGGTTTGTGGTTCAATGACCTGGCGTTTCGGTGTAACGGCATTGACTGAATTAACAGTAGACGTGCTAAGGCTAACCAGAGGCCCTAACGATGAGGCTGTTATTGAGAATCCACCTGAGGATTGTTGACTTTTTGTCTTGACTTGGCCCAGTTCTGACTGGGTAACAGTAGGTGTGATTGTTAGGTAGATGGTTAAACTGAAGAACAGGAGTGCCATCATCCTGGCAAACAGAGAAAATTGAGTGATTTTAATTCCAACCTTGTTGTTGGGTTTTTCTTTAGATACCTGACTGGCAAATGAAAATTATTCTCAGAGGTGGAACAATTTCGTTTAGAAATTGAACTCTAAACCTTAGATTGTTTTTCACCTTTAGTGGGACTGTTGATGTTGTTAGCTCAAGCTAATGGTGTTGGATGTTTTGTGTGTACTATTTAAGAATAGTAAGTGGATTGAATTTTATTAGATATTACGGAGGGCTTTAAGATTAGTTTGAGGGATAATTTAGTTTTAATTTACCCTTTTCTTTCTGGAAATTTAGATGCAGTTAACTGATTGTTTGGAGAAATTTGACTGAGTGTACCTGAGGCTAGTAGTTAGCTCACAGTTATTTCTTGGACACAGGCTTGGCTTTAACCTTATTTATGGACTTACTTTGACAGTGTTGTACCAGACAAGTCCCATGGGGTTTTGATAAAGTTTACTCTGATTTTGATGAGCCAATTTGAAAATGGGGTCTTGGATTTGGCACTTGAGTGGCCAAAGTTTGTTGTTGACAATGTGTGGATTCATCCACTCAGGCAGGAATTTAGGAGTGATTTTCCTTTCCTGTAAATTGATTTCTGATGTTTGCGGTACAAATGTGGGGTGGAAGATCTTGTCCCCCCTTTGCAGTTTGTCATGCGACAGTCTTTGGTTGCTGTATACTCGTTTGGCGAATCGGTCCAAATATTTTTGAAATACAGACTTGGGAGCATTGTACGCTGTTTTGACACTTTTGTGTTCTGCAGCTGGAATGTTATGGGCGTTGACAGTCATCACCCCCCTCTAGTTTCGAGGAACTTTGAGCGGTGGCGATGATGGTTTGTCGGAAGCAGGAATACGATTGTCATTATGTAGCTGCAGAGAAAGTTGTGTCGCAGGAAGTCATTGCAGTTTTGGTATGTCAAAGGTTTTAGACGTGGGGAGCACATGGATCTTTAGGTCACAAGCTTGAGTAAATGTGCGCCTAGCGTTTGGAAAAGGTAGGTTCATCATCGCATAAACTTGAGGTTGTGGAGGGTCTAGAGAGCCAGCCGGTGTGACTGTTGTGACCATGCAGGCCTCAGGGATGGGTGGGTGGGTTTCAAAATGTGACACCAACGTTGAATCAAGGGTATCAAGGGGGCCGTTTGGAGTTTTCTGCTCGGCCATTGAGTTTCCAAGGTCATTCACGTCTTTGGCTTGATCTTGTATTTGAAGGTGACTTTTGACTTCTTGAGGACAGTACTCACCTTGGTTTTTGCTGTCGCTTTCAATCAGTTTCAATTGTTCCAACAGTGCTAGTTGTGTGAGACTTGGGGTGTCCAAAGTGTTCAGAACAAAGCACTGTGATTCAATTGTCCTTGTTAGATCAAATGGGTGAGGGTGTTGATTTGGAGCCCATAGTTTGAGGTTCTTGAAATCAATCAGTGGCTCAAAATGGTTCAGTAGGTGTTTGCCAACGAGCAATGGAATGGAGTCAAGTTTGGACACATAGACCGGATGTGTCAAGGTCATGGGTCCAATGGAGATTTTTAGTAGTGATATGCCCAACAGGGTTGTTTTAGTGAGCGCATATGGTCGCACGGCTAATGAAAAGGGTTCCAGTTTTAAATCTTTGTGAGCGCAGTTAGCGGCTACACATAGTTTATCAAAAAGGTTGTGTGACATGAGAGTGATGTCAGCAGCAGTGTCTAAAACAGCATCCTGATACATCACGTCTTCAAAGGTCAGTGGAAGGTAGAATTTCCGTGCCACTCCCCTCTCGTTTAAATCGCATAGAAATTGTAGAACCGGTGGTTCGACACAGAACTGTGAAATGTTGTTAAAGGAGTGGTCTGTGACCTGTGGTTGAGCTGCCATAACAGCACTGGACTGCATTGGATCCTTTGGTTCTTCTCCATTTGTAGGAAGGATTTTCTTCTTACCTTTTCTTCGTTTAGAACGTTTCTTCTGAGTTGGCATAGCTGATATAGCTAGGATGCCAGCAGTTCTATTTTCTTTGTTGCTTTGAATCTCCACTAGGAGGTGTTTGACAATTTTGATATCTTCCCTACTGAGAGTAGGAGTTTCTTCTTCCTTCCAAGGTTTGTGATAGGTCTGTACTTCTGAGCTTCTGGGATGAGATGAAGACCATTTGCCACAGTTACACGTGTCTTCGTATCGGTATCTGTCATCATGGTAGTCCGTATCGTGTTCTCGTGACCTATCCGGTGGATAGGGTCTACGACGGTAGTCGGGTTTTTGCAAAGTTTGTCCTAAGTGAGATCCAGAGGACCTAGCTTGGTTTTGACCTTGATGAGGTTGGCTGGGAAAATGTTTTGGCTGTTTATGTACTTGCGGTGTAGGAGGTGGAGTAGACCAAGGGGCTCCTTCCAGCTCCAAGGTGTTAGACGTGTCACTGATAGCTAGCACTGTGGCAGGCTCAGCGTGCTTGTTGCTGCTTTGTTGCTGTTTTTGGAATGCATAGTGTGCGAACTCTCTCAACTGACTTATTGAGTTTGACCTTGGGTTAGCTGTAACTCCAAGGTGATGACTCACAGTGGGATGGAGGTTCTGGATGAAGAGGATCTTGAAACTGTGGTCTTCTTCCATCCCTGGTGCATTTTGAGATCCAAAATAGGCAAGAAGTAGTCGCTGGAAGTAGGCCTGTGCAGGCTCTGAGCGTCCTTGATTCACGGCTAGGGCTGCGGTTAGCCCTGCCTGTAGGCAGTCATCGGAGAACTCCTTTTCGATGGCTTCACAGAGTAGCATGTAGTCTGCTTTGATGTTTGTCGGCTGTCTGTCTATGAATTTTGATACTGACCTGTTAGATGTTAGTTTAATCAAATAGATGCAATTGTCAACCGTAGCATCAGGATACTTACGCAGGTAGTAATCAGTGTCCTGTAAATAGACTATGGTATCAGGTGAACCCGTAGGACCTGGATCAAATTTTGTGACATTTTGGGCGATCTTGTCAAGGTCGCGGTCTGAAGGGGCACACACACGCTGTCCACACAATCGTCCGTACTCAAAATGGGAATCGGGCGAGAGAGCGTGGAGGACGTCTCAGTCTTTATGTACAGTACTTCATTTAAGAGCAGTTGACATTCCTTGTAGTCATTCTTCACATTTTCAAGTTGACTTTCTACTCTTCTGAGTTCCTTCTTTGTGTCTTGAAGGGCATCTTCAAGTTCATTGTTGTCTTGGCGAAGCAAGTCATTGTCTTGCGTCAACCATTTATTCCTGACTCTGCACGGTCCAAATCTTGTAACGCTTCATCAAGTTGATCTTGAGTCTTATCGTTCTTCTTTTGAGATTGTTCCAAATTTTCTTTCAGTGTTTCGTTCTCTTCCTGGAGGAAGAGGATTGTTGATTGTTGATTTGCTAGCTTGTTCTTGGCTACCTTTAATCTCGCGACTAATGCTAGCGTGAAGTTACGTATTACACTGGTGAGGTCCTTGTCTTCTAGTGTATTTGCAGTGTGGTAATCCAAAAGGTATTCAGTGAGTTGCTTCAGATCTTTGGGCTGTATTTTCTTGACCCATGTTGTGAAGCTAGATATAAAATCAGAAGTCCATCCTTCCAATGTTGCTTGAAGGTCATCCAGTTTGGTAAATCGGTCAGTTGTCTGTTGACTTGTCATGTTTTACCGTTAGTTATTAGTTAATTTAAAAATCAACTTGTTGATTATTGCTAATTTGTTAGTCAAGGGTTAACCTTGAATGTTTTATTTTACAACAGTGTTAGTTAAAAGCTCTTTTTAGAATTTGTTCCAACTTGTAGGCTTGCAAGATGGGAAGTAAAATTTTGAATTTATTTAGAAATGAGGAGATATTTCAAGTAATTTGTTTAAACTGTATTTTGTTAAATAATACAAAAATAAAATAAATAAAAAATAAATTAATATTAATAATAATTTAAAAAATTGAAAACTATTCAGTGAATCACTAAATCTTTTTGTTAAACGGCACAGGTTCAATCCTACTTTAAGATCACTCTTGAATAAACATTAACATTTGTTATAATCCTTAAGCTAAAATGGGTATTCCATCGGAAGCCCAGGAAAAAAAACAAACAGCAAAATAAACACACATATAGCTTCAAAGTTTGCAATTTTTGTTTAAAAATGTGTACATATGTTTGCTTTTAACTTAAAAGATTACAATATGTGGTTCCATAAGCGTTTGAATACAATGTGAATGCTTTTATATGTTCCTACTGTATGTATATCTATGCAGTGAATGGAGTTCCACCACTGGGAAAACTTTCAACGACCAACAAGTTTCTTTTTCACTTCTTTTTGTATAGAAACTTTAAATTGTTGTTAAATTTAGGTTATTCCAAATAATATGGATTGCTTTGAAGTTACTTTGAAGACTTCATTTGGTTATAAATTGGCTTTATTGATTACAAGTTTAGATAAAAGATGCAGTCCCTAGGTTTGACCACAAGATGGAGGCAGTTTTTGTCTGTACTCCCGGAAGAGGAAACCCAGTGTCATCACTAAGGGTCCAGGATTCTAAGATGGCGGTTAACTTCACTTTAAGCGGACTTAAGATGGCGTCGCTCGGCTGATTCTACACATGCGCAGTCTGTGCAAAGCCATTTAGTGACATGCAAATGTGAGAGCGTACGTTCTCGCGGACCTGGTCTCACGACAATGAAACACGTCTTGTTTTTCAAAAGCGGGAGAGCTTAAATCTCCTTAAAACTTTATTCATTGAAGACTAGTTTACACAATGGTTAGTTCAATTGATTTCCACAGGGATTACTTTGCCTGTGGATTTGAACCAACAGAAAACAAATAGGATTGCTTTGCTATGTGTTTCCCAGGCCTATTTTAGTTATTCAGAGTAAAATCACGCTTCTGAAGCATGCATTAAACAACAACAGAAATGACTGAGCAAAGTGAGGTGGAGGAAGCAGCAGACCAAGTGGTTCACTTCCCCCCTCCCTCTCGCGATTGGCAAACACACACACACACACACACACACACACACACACACACACACACACACACACACACACACACACACACACACACAGCAGAGTGATCAGGGAGAGACTAGGCCGAATTCCCCCCTCCACCTCGTGCTACATAGACACCCAGAGACAATGGCTGCAGCTCCTTGGTTCAGGAGAGACACACAATACACATCACCGTTGTTTTAAAAATTATAAGTCTGACTAAACCACACACAGCTTATGACTTAAATATTCCTTTCTGAGTATGTTCAGAGTTGAAACCCAGCCTCACACGGGGCAAATAAATATATATGTAGCGATATGAGATTTATAATTATTTTTATTATCAGGTACAGTATAAGATTACTTAATTTGTATTAATTTATTGGGACCTGAGATTTACTCCGGGTCCACACACAGAAAAAGTTTATAGTCAACACTCGTAGGGGCACTAGCTCACCTCTTTCGTGAGCAAATAGTCACTGATTTGACTTTATACCTGTTTAATCACTCAATGAATTAATTAAAAATCAGTCTCAAAATTTTAGTGAATTAGATACTGGGGCTTTGAAACCAGACTCAGAATGAAATAAATTTCCAACAACTTCTCTCATTTTCACGTATTTATTAAATGAAATGATGATTAAAGAACATTGAAATGATTTGCATTAACCATTAAATTAAACTTGTAAATGACAGATAACAATGTGAGGATTTGCAGAACCAGGGTGAAAATGTAAGCTGAATTTGGATCAGTTTGAAGTTGACAGGTTATGAAAAACTGAAAGCAAATTTATGGGGGAAATTAAACTAATTATATGGAAAATTCTGGATTGCTCTTAAGAAAATGTAAACAGAATTTTAATGAAAAGAAGAGTTATATTAATTGCTCTTTAATTTTGTATCTGATCAGATGCTGAATTATTCTCAAATCTCAGACGTTTTATTCAGCAGATAAATAAAGAATGCCGCTCAAGTGACCCATTGCACTGAAGTGTTCTTTCGGCGTCTTCTAGAAGCTTTAGTTGTAGATGGTGCCCAAAACCAGAATATCTTGCCACCAGATATTCGGACAGAGTATGGCAGCTTTCCAGTTTATTGTCACAAGATGAGATTTTGAATGTATCGATCACAGTTGGGCTGAAGTCCAACCAAGATGGCGGTGGTGTATCCTCTTCTCCGTGGCAGCGTTAATTTCTTCAGTGGTGGGTGATGGCCTTCATGGATCAGCTCTTCTCCCAAGGGAATTCAAGAATAATTACAAAATCTGATCCCAATACAAAATTAAACAACAACTTTCTGACTTAGTGGAGTGAAAATAGCTTCTGGTGTGGAGATGGTCACTCAAAGGTCTTAAAGAAAAATCTAAAAATAAAAATAAAGTCAAAACAGTGGGTTTAAAGAAAGTTTAACAGGGAAAAAAATAGAAACAGATGTCTAGGAACGGGAGTTTGACTCCGAATTAAGAAGTGAGCTCAGGAAAGGAAGAAAATTCCTAGACGGGTCTGCCTTCAGAAGACTCTCAAGAGGTCCGTAGAAGAAGTGTGCGAGAAGTCTCCTTTTGTTCTGTAGAAGTGATCTGCAGGAGGGCGTCTCCCCCTCCTTACAACTCCAGCTGAGTTTCGCGGGCTTCTGGGGATTGACAAAAGCCCAAGCCAATAGCCTTCCTTCGTGGGCTGGCTTTATGAACTTTAGTCCAATGAACAAACAGTCTTTTGTCTGTAACAACCAATAATATTGAAAGAAGTTTTGTCCCGCAGAAGCTGACCTGTGATTGTTGGAACAAGTATATGACAATACTTCTCACAGAATGACACACAATTTTAATACACTGGAGATTCCTTAACCTACTTATGTATAAAGTCTAAGCTAGCTTTAGTGATTCATGCAACTTTATAACTAGTGCTTTTAAATTAACATGCAAGAATAAACATTCATTTAAATATTTTTACATGGACATATTTAAAATGAAGGATTTGCGGCGGATATTAGAAAATATAAACAGTGATGCTGTGGTTTTAAGGAGAGTTTTATTATATCATACGGCGCCGGGAGCGAGCCCACGGCTCTCAGTGAAGGAGGACACAATGTCTGTGTCCTGCAGCAGCAGTTGCAGAAGTGAGATTGAGAGAGTGAGCGTTACAGAGTTGCAGCATATATACCCAACTACAACAATACATCAAAGGGTATTCCCCAGCAGTTGGTATGATCAAAGCGATAACAGAACAGGCATGAGACATTTGCATTTGAGAGACATATTGATCTCAGTCCCTAGGTCACAGTAAGGACAGGACGCATGAACACAATGCATGAAAGGCAACATTAACATCACAGAAGTGAGCCAGAAGAAACAAGTCTGTCTGTAGACATTAATACACATTTCACTGTTCTGTTAATTGCTCTAGCCGAGCGCTGTGTCTGACCAGTCTGTTTGTGGGGGTTTACACCAAAGCACATCTACATATTGATCTCAGCCTCTAGGTCACAGTAAGGACAGGACGCATGAACACTATACATGAATGGCACATTACATCACAATACATGCATGGCACATTGCATCACAATACATGCATGGCACATTGCATCACAATACATGAATGGCACATTACATCTCAGTAGTGCAGCGGGAAAAACCGAGAGAAGAGAGCTGAGTGTCCTGTATGTTGTGGGGGGGTTGAATCAACCCGCCACAGATTAATATATTTCAAACCCATTACTGATTGTCCACAGAATATCAAAGTCCCACAGATGCAGTGATCTTCAACAAATGGTGTCCTTAGAATTGTCCTGAGAAATGAAGCTTGAAGAGTTAATTTCAATTCAAAACTTGTATAGGCAAAGTGAGCATCTACTCCATAGACGTCCACCAGGGGTAGTGTCGAGCTCTGGCCAATCCAAGGCCTTAGTGAATGCCTTTAAAGTTTTATGGTATGCCTGTTGAATATAAACCTGTCTTAGTTGAGGAAGTCCCCAAGTTATTTATGATGTGAGTTAATCCATTAGAAGGCTTTCCTTGTTTAACAAAGGAATGTTGGTTCATCTGTGGTCCTGGGATGAAAAAGCACTTCTTGACTGTCCTTGCCCTGGGTGAAACAATGTCTTTAAGATGAAGAATAATTTTATTGATGATGCCAAAGCAAGATGATGCTACAACCCATATAAACACACGAATCATACCCACTGCACATTGCAGGACTATCAGGAGCAGAATGAAATGTGAGGTACCAGTTAGACTCTATTTTACTTGTGTGCACCCTTTTTAACCCTCAGCCTCTAAAGGATGAAGGTATATTGTCGTCACCCCGCCGGGTGGATGGGTGGCGGCATCGGTGTCAGTGTCAACACCTATCTTGTGAACACGATAATTAGAGAAAGAAATGACACGATCCTTTAAAATGTATACCATGGGTGTATCTATGAAAAATCTCGGATGAGTTTGAATTTGGGTGACCTTTGACCTCTAGGTCAAGTTCAGAGGTCAGTTTTCCCTTAATCTTGTAGCGCAATAACTACACAAAAGGAAGGATGTAGCCTTTTCAAATCAATACGTTTGTGTCTTAAGACAAGTCTTGGGTGGCTTAGACCCTGCCCTCTGACTATAGGTTTTGGGTCAAAAGGTCAAAGGTCAATGTTAACATTCCCTTTGCACTATTACTATGGAAAGAGTAAAGCTAGGATAGCCAAAGTTTGTACACAGGTTCACCCTGTGACCCTGACCTTTGACTGTGGTTTTGGGATTTCAAGGTCAAAGGTCAAGGCCAAAATGCCATTTAAACTATATCTCAACAACAAAGGAAGGTAGGGTCTCTTGGTACACAGGTTCACTTTGGGACCTCCACCTACAGCTATGGGTTTGGAGACAAAAGGGCAAAGGTCAAAATATAAACTATATCTCAACAACAATGACACCTATGGTCAACAAACTTTGTACACATGTTCACCTTGAATCCCTGAGCTCTGACTATGGGATTGGGGTCAACAGGTCAAAGGTCACGGTTAGCTTCCCCAATGCACTATTACTGTAGAACGAGTGAAGCTAAGGTCACCAAACTTTGAACACAGGTTCACCCTGTCACTCTGATATCTGCCTATTGTTTTGGGAATGCAAGGTCAAAGGCCAAGGTCAAAATGCCATATAAATAACATCTCAACAACAAACAGAGACTGAGTGGTATCACTGACAGCCACCAGTATTTTTGCTTACAGAGTTTCAGATTAGAGCCTCCAGCAATATGCAGGACAGCAAATAAGTGATCACTTGTCCAACTGATCTGGCAATAAAAACATAACATATTGTGCCTCATTATACCTGAGTCGGTTTGACTTTGACACAGCATGTGCAAGTCACTAACTTAACTGTTAGCATTAGTCATTAGCAACCGTGTTGAAAAAGTTACACCACAGAGCAGAAAAATACTAACTCACCAATTCATAGAAAGTCAGAACTGTGCTTCCAACTCAGAGAAATTTGTTTTTACCCCTGAATGAGGGATTTTAGAGCAAACTATCTATCCATCACAGAGGGAGAAAAGTGTTAATCTGAGCCGTGGTTTCTGTGTGTACTTCACTGCACACGTACTTCAGAGTCAGATGAGAACAACTCAAGACCACCTGCTGCAAGAATCCTTAGGGGACAAAAAGTGCATATCCCTGCTCGATATAGAAATAACTGAGTTTAGTCAGAAAGTAAGTAAAATTTATTTATAAAGCACTTTTCACAGACATACACTCACAAAGCGCTGTACAATAAAATAGAATAAAAACTTGATAGAGACACGGTAATAATAATTATAATTTTGAAAAAGTTAAAATAAGATTAAAATAATTTAAAAATGTCAGACTTACAAATTAAAAATTCATTTCAATTCAACTTTATAAAGTGCCATTTCACAACAACAGTCATCTCATAGCACTTTCAACTGTAGGGGAAAACCCTACAATTGCAGAAAGACCCCATCAATCAGGCGATCCCCTGTGAGCAAGCACTTGGCGACGGTGGAGAGGAAAAACTCCCTTTTAGCAAGAAGAAACCTCCAGCAGAACCAGAAGAATCTCAGGGAGGGGCAGTCATCTGCTGCGATTGGCTGCGGCGGGGGTGAGGGGTGAGGGATAAAGAAGAAGAAGAAGAAGAAGAAGAAGAAAAGAACAGATATGTAGAGAGCAAACAACACGATGAGGACACAATCTATGGGAGAGAGCAAACAGATGTTAATGACCAGCAAAAATATTTCATTGAGAGTAAAGAAAGGAGTGAAGCCCAGTGCATTACTGGAGGTCCCCCTGCTGTCTAAACCTATTAGCAGCATAACTAAGTGAGAGTTCAGGGGCACCTGATCCCACCCTATTTATAGGCTATACCAAAAATGAAGGTTTTAACCCTACTCTAAAACAGAGAGCGAGTCTGACTCCCGATTCAAAATTGGCAGCTGGTTCCAAAGGAGAGGAGCTTGATAAATGAAGGCTCTGCCTCTCACTGTACTTCTGGAGATTCTAGGTATTACAAGTAATCCTTCATTTTGGGAGCATAGTGCTCTATTAGGATGATAAGGTACTATCAGATCTTTTAAATAAAAAAGGACCTGATCTTTTCCCATCTGGGAAAAAAAAATCTTTCAAATTTACAATTAAAAAGTAGTAAATTTAGAATAAAACTGCCATAAATTTAGGAGAAAAAACTCAAACTGTCCAGACTAAAGTCACATCTCAATAACTTCTTAACTATTCTGTGGTAACTACTCTTTGTCATGAACGCCCCTCCGGGGCAGAAAACAAACTCACGCAATTAACCACAGTGAGGCGATTTATTGGTGAAAAAACATGACAGTCCAAAATAAACTGTGCAGGCAAACAAAGACAAAAATGAAATAAAGAAAACTTACACGGAGGCAGTAGAACAGGAAGCACTCTGGAGAGAACGGAGGAGGAGATAGACTGTGGAATATACGTAATCTAATCTGAACATTGGTGTGGGCAACAAAAACCAGGTGAACAGACAGGGTTTAAATACATAACCGTGCACCCACAGTGGGCCCGGGCTGGGCCAACGCTGCCCTAACAGTGGGCCAGCCGACTGGTGTGAGCACCTGAGCCAGGAGGCGGTCAATCACGGGCACCCTGGACTGGAACTGCGCACCCATGACAACCTCCACAGCGGGGAAAGCAGGACCTAAGGTAACCTTCAGCGGTGAGCCTGGATCCCCAGGACATGTCCGGTGTGGTGTTAGATTCTCTCTGGCAACCCAGGGAGAGGACTCAGACAAAGGACAAAGAGAGGAGAGGTCAGGGTCGCCGGCAGTGGTGGAGCCTGGCAAGGTGAGCTCAGGTGCAGCAGGCGGCTGCACCTGGCATTCCTCACCAAGAGCCAGGCAAGAATGCTCTAGTACAGAGAGGAGAAAGACAAAAGAGAGCACTTGCCTGAGCTCGAGCTCCACCGCCATCAAGGACTCCAATAATCCGGGTGATGTATTTTCAGGCTCGGCCCCCTGGAGGTTAAGCACAGGCATTGAAATTACTGCGGCAGCCTCCGCAGCAGACGTGATGGTCATTGCAATCTCTGGACTCCCAGGTGAAGGGGACCACACTGGTGACCTCCATTGGTGTAGGAACAGGAGTCTCCAGGGGCCACGGCCTCCTCCATTGTCTGGCGGTCAGGATTTGGGACCAGCAGGTAGTCAAGAGGAGTAGGAGGAGACATGGAGAGAGCTGGTGGGCGGTGAATGACTGCAGCAGGTGGAGAGGTCTCTGGGGGCTGCATACCCAGAGACTCTCTACCAGGGATTAGGCAAGATTTATTATCAAAGTTGGAAGTAAAGAGGGAGGAAACTTTCCTGTTCTCCTGGTTACCAGTGTTCCCTGCTGCAGCTGGCGAAACATCGTCCCTCTCTGTGGCTAGGACGATTCTGGGCCCCCTGAGGATTGTGGAGGAGCCGCCCCTCTGGCCACAGGAACGGGAGCTGCCGGTGAAGAAATCAAATGCCCCTTGACAGTCGGAGGATGCACCGAGGGAGGAGGCCTTGCAGCGGAAGTGAAGAGAGATTTGGCAGGCAGAACTGCCAGTGAGGAAAAAGAAGAGCGAGAGTCCGCTGCGGGAATAGCCAGGCTCGGTGTTTGAGGAGCGGCTGTCAAAGGAGCTGGATTATTTGTCCGCGGATCCAGGACAGGACATCATCGTCTTTTGGGTGCTGGAACTGGCTGGCTAGGAGTGGGAATGGGCGTGAAGTTCTGGTGAGCAACAGAAATGGCGGAGCCCCGGGAGCGCCCTCCCTTCGGTGCGAGCCTGGCTTTCTTTGGGGACTTCCTCCTCCTTTTGCTGTTTTTGCACCGTAGCGTTGCCAACCAGGTTATCCTCTCAACTCCCTCGGGATGCTCCTAGAGCTGAGGGTACCTCCAAACCTCTGCCTCCCCCAGGTCCACATACCAGAGAATATCTTCCGGGGTGGAATATGTGCTAGCCGAGAAAATTAGCTCGTCAATTTCCATAAGAGCTTGGCAGCACTCCCACTCCAGGCTCATCGGGTAGCTCCGACTCGCTACGCCCATCACCATCTCCAAAAAACAGGTGAGTGAGCACACACAAAAGGGTATAAACATGTCCCACTGCAGAAGCTGAGTTTCACTGGTCGCAGCCAACTGTCATGAATGCCCCTCCGGGGCAGAAAAGAAAGTCACATGCTTAACCACCGTGAGGCAATTTATTGGTGAAAAAACATGACAGTCCAAAATAAACTGTGAAGGCAAACAAAGACAAAAATGCAATAAAGAAAACTTACACAGAGGCAGTAGAACAGGAAGCGCTCTGGAGAGAATGGAGGGGGAGATAGACTGTGGAATATAGTCTAATCTGAACATTGGCATGGGTGCGACAAAAACCAGGTGAACAGATAGGGTTTAAATACAGAACTGTGATAGGATGCAGGTGCGTGAGTCAAGCTGGGGAGCACAGATTACTAACTGCCCTCAGCTAAGATAAGATAAGATAAGATAAGATAAGCCTTTATTAGTCCCACAATGGGGAAATTCCAGGATTGCAACAGCACAGGGATAGCAACACTCAGAGCAACAATCAGAAGGCAAGAAAAAACAAGAACAGCTAGTAAACATATGTACATATATATATATATATATATATATATATATATATATATATATATATATATATATATATACGTATATATATATGTATATATACTGTATATACACACAGTGCAGAGCATTGTGGTTGGTGAATGTGCAGCAGAAAGTCTAAGCTCTCTCTCTGCGGATGCGACGGGCCAGCTCGATGTCTTTGGGCATGATGGTGACCCTCTTGGCGTGGATGGCGCACAGGTTGGTGTCCTCGAAGAGACTCACCAGGTAGGCCTCGCTGGCCTCCTGCAGAGCCATGACGGAAGAGCTCTGGAAGCGCAGGTCGGTCTTGAAGTCCTGAGCGATCTCCCTCACCAGGCGCTGGAAGAGCAGCTTACAGATGAGCAGCTCCGTGGATTTCTGGGAGCGACGGATCTCTCTCAGAGCTACGGTACTGGGCCTGTAACGGTGAGGCTTCTTCACTCCGCCAGTGGCTGGAGCGCGTTTTCCGAGCAGCCTTGGTGGCTAGCTGCTTCCTGGGGGGCTTTTTCCTCCAGTAGATTTACGGGCGGTCTGCTTGGTTCTTGCCATCGCTCTTTATTATTCTGTCTTATATTTCTTGCACGCCGCCTAAACTCCAGCCCGGCACCCGCGTTGTTTTCGCTACAGTTCCCCGGTATGTCGAGTTTCTCCGTTAGCACCGGGTGGCGGTTGAGTGCTAGCTAGCTCTTCCCTGCTGTATCGTCTCCTGCTGTAAACAGAGGCTCCGTCCGCCGACTCGGGAGACCTTTGGGGCGATCTGTGTGTCCGTGATATATATATAGAGTGAAAGGTGTAGAAAGAAGGAAGATTAAAAAAGGCAGTTGCAAAAGGCAGCCAACTCGTGTGGCGCTGCCGGTCCGGCGGAACCGGAACCGGAAAAAAAAAAGCTGCTAGAAAAGCTGCTAGAAGAGAGACACAGAGGCTGAAGAGCTGAGGGCAGAGAGTTTTGAGTTTTAAAAAAATGCCTTTATTGCACAATTCAAAAAATGTAAGAGCACCAATATCATTCCACCAAGTGTCTCACATTGGAAAAGTGCAAACATAAGTCATCCCCCTCCCCCACACAACACAAAGTATTCCCTGCAGTCCACCTATTCCACATTGCCAGTGGCAGTAGTCCGAGTCTTCCTTGTAGTCCGTGCAAAGACGAGCCACAGGCCTCCAGTTGAGAGAGAGAGAGAGAGAGAGAGAGAGTTGAGTTTCAAAAAATCCCTTTATTGAACAATTCAAAAATGTAAGATCACCAATATCATTCCACCAAGTGTCTCACATCTCAAAAGTGCAAACATAACTCATCCCCCTCTCCCACAGAACACAAGAGAGAGAGAGAGAGGCAGAAAAGGAACAATTACTCACATCTGATAATCAAAAACAGACTGCGAGGAAAGAGGGCAGAAGAGGGAAAGGTCTGGTGAGAAAGGGGAAGGCTATCACACCCCAAACAAATATACGAACATGAACAACTGTGACGATGGAGTGTCGCCACTGCTATGGACCTCTTTAATTAAGTATTATATTATATGTGTAAAAGGATTTATAACTTTCAAATGTCAACATGTATTGTAATGTATAAATGCAAATATAGTTTGAGATCTGTTTTGGATAAATTGAAGTCCTCTTGTGTAAGATAAATGTAAATGTTAATTATGTTAATTGGGTGAGGCAAGTGAATAATCTGAGAACCACGTACCTTTGCCAGCATGCTTCCTGGTGGTGTCCGGGCAAAAGATTCCCCGGGGGCTTGAGTGCCCTTTAAAGGATGCCAGGAGGAGGAAGTATGTAATGGTTGAGTAGAGGGGGAAGGTTGGTGGATTTATATTGAAAATAAGAGTTTATATTATTTATTGTATTGTTTATGGTGTTTATTTATTGTGTAAATATTGTGGGAATTATTTATGTATTTATGAATCTCTTTTTAGATATTATTGGGTATAAGTGGGAATGTGAATATTTATTGTCTTACCTGGGACATTGGTATGTTCAAATTGGATTCATTATCTTACTAAGTATATTAACAGGTGTTTTTCATTTGGGTGTTGCTGGGTGTTGGATGTTCAATGTACAGTGGGGTAAAAAAGTATTTAGTCAGCCACCAATTGTGCAAGTTCTCCCACTTAAAAGATGAGAGAGGTCTCCAATTTTCATCATAGGTATACCTCAACTATGAGAGACAAAATGAGAAGAAAAAAAAAATCCAGAAAATCACATTGTCTGATTTTTAAAGAATTTATTTGCAAATTATGGTGGACAATAAGTATTTGGTCAATAACAAAAGTTCATCTCAATACTTTGTTATATACCCTTTGTTGGCAATGACAGAGGTCAAACATTTTCTGTAAGTCTTCACAAGGTTTTCATATACTGTTGCTGGTATTTTGGCGCATTCCTCCATGCAGATCTCCTCTAGAGCAGTGATGTTTTGGGGCTGTCGCTGGGCAACACGGACTTTCAACTCCCTCCAAAGATTTTCTATGGGGTTGAGATCTGGAGACTGGCTAGGCCACTCCAGGACCTTGAAATGCTTCTTACAAAGCTACTCCTTCGTTGCCCGGGCCGTGTGTTTGGGATCATTGTCATGCTGAAAGACCCAGCCATGTTTCATCTTCAATGCCCTTGCTGATGGAAGGAGGTTTTCACTCAAAATCTCACGATACATGGCCCCATTCATTCTTTTCTTTACACAGATCAGTCGTCCTGGTCCCTTTGCAGAAAAACAGCCCCAAAGCATGATGTTTCCACCCCCATCCTTCACAGTAGGTATGGTGTTCTTTCTCCTCCAAACACGACAAGTTGAGTTTTTCCCAAAAAGTTCTATTTTGGTTTCATCTGACCATATGATATTCTCCCAATCCTCTTCTGGATCATCCAAATGCTCTCTAGCAAACTTCAGACGGGCCTGGACATGTACTAGCTTAAGCAGGGGGACACGTCTGGCACTGCAGGATTTGAGTCCCTAACGGCGTAGTGTGTTACTGATGGTAGCCTTTGTTACTTTGGTCCCAGCTCTCTGCAGGTCATTCACTAGGTCCCCCCATGTGGTTCTGGGATTTTTGCTCACCGTTCTCGTGATCATTTTGACCCCATGTGGTGAGATCTTGCGTGGAGCCCCAGCTCGAGGGAGATTATCAGTGGTCTTGTATGTCTTCCATTTTCTATTAATTGCTCCCACAGTTGATTTCTTCACACCAAGCTGCTTACCTATTGCAGATTCAGTCTTCCCAGCCTGGTGCAGGTCTACAATTTTGTTTCTGGTGTCCTTTGACAGCTCTTTGGTCTTGGCCATAGTGGAGTTTGGAGTCTGACTGTTTGAGGTTGTGGACAGGTGTCTTTTATACTGATAATGAGTTCAAGCAGGTACCATTAATACAGGTAACGAGTGGAGGACAGAGGAGCCTCTTAAAGAAGAATTTACAGGTCTGTGAGAGCCAGAAATCTTGCTTGTTTGTAGGTGACCAAATACTTATTTTCCACCACAATTTGCAAATAAATTCTTTAAAAATCATACAATGTGATTTTCTGGATTTTTTTTTTTCTCATTTTGTCTCTTATAGTTGAAGTATACCTATGATGAAAATTGGAGACCTCTCTCATCTTTTAAGTGGTAGAACTTGCACAATTGGTGGCTGACTAAATACTTTTTTGCCCCACTGTAAGTTGTTGCCTGCAAAGTATTTGTAATAAATGGGAAAATGCTTGTTGCGAACTTTGGAAGTCTCGCCCTTCTGCGATGTACCTTGACCGCTCGGCAAGTTCCTGACAACAACAAACAATAAAACTTGGAAATAAAGTGAGGATCTGAACTCAGAAAAAAATCTGAGTACAGATACATGACACTCTTATGTATATTTGAGTGATAATATACAGCATTAACCTATGTTTACTTGTCTACATTTTCAGGCAACTTCACCACCTAAATTAGAGATTCTTTTTAATTGAAAATGTGGAAATTTTTTATGTGAATTTGGTGCGTTCCCATAAATTACCTACTTTTTCTCATGATTATTATTATTATTATTATTATTATTATTATAGACTTTTTAAGAAACTTCATGAAATTTGAAACTGTGAAAAAGTTTTGCTTTTGGATTGACATTTTTTGCTTGAATTTGTGACTTTTGCATAATAATCTAGCATCTTTTTTACTTACGTCTTTGCATTTTTGCCTCAATAATTTTCCATCACCTTTCCATTGATTTTTTTTCTTAATTTTTTAAAATTATTGCAAATGAGCTACATTTCTCTTGTGATATTATGATCTTTGTCTCAACAATTAATTAATTTTCTTTTTCTTAACGAATTTGTTAAATCTTTTAAATAACTTCCTGTGTTTACTTTCTCAATGACTAATTGTATATATGTTTAGATTTAATTCAGTTCAATTCAATTCAATTTATTTATATAGCGCCAAATCACAACACAGGTCGTCTCAAGGCACTTTACAGAAAAGAGTGTATTTAGGCCACACTCTTAGTTTATAGAACCCAGCAGAGACCCCTAAGAGCAAGCACTGCGGTGACACAGGTGAGGAAAAACCCCTTTAACGGGCAGAAACCTCGGGCGGAACCATAGCTCATAGAGGACGGCCATCTGCCTCGACCGGCTGGGTTGAGCAGCTACATTCAAAAGCAAACATACAAACAAAGCCAAACAGTCCAGTACCAAGCCTGGCCAGGCTGCACATGCAAGCGAAGGCCTAGCAAGAGCAACATTTCTAACTAAAGGCCTTATCAAAGAGAAAAGATTTCAACTTACTCTTGAATAAAGAGAGAGTGTTTGCCTCCTGAACTGAACTGGGAAGATGGTTCCACAGGAAGGGAGCTTGATAGCTGAAAGCTCTACCTCCCAATCTACAGCTGTGGACAAAATTGTTGGTACCCCTCTGTTAATGAAAGAAAAACCCACAATGGTCACAGAAACAACTTGAATCTGACAAAAGTGGTAATAAATTAAAATTCCATGAAAATTAACCAGTGAAAATCAGACAATGCTTTTGAATTGTGGTTCAACAGAATTGTTTTAAAAAATAAACTCATGAAACAGGACTGGACAAAAATGATGGTACCCCTAGAAAAGATTGAAAATAACGTGACCATAGGGACATGTTCAACCAAGATGTGTCCTCTAATTAACATCACAGGTGTCTACAAACTTGTAATCAGTCAGTCAGCCTATTTAAAGGGTGATAAGTAGTCACTGTGTTGTTTGTTGACATGGTGTATACCACACCAAACATGGACCAGAGGAAGCAAAGGAGAGAGTTGTCTCAGGAGATTAGAAAGAAAATTATAGACAATCATGTTAAAGGTAAAGGCTATAAGACCATCTCCAAGCAGCTTGATGTTCCTGTGACTACAGTTGCACATATTATTCAGAAATTTAAGATCCACGGGACTGTAGCCAACCTCCCTGGACGTGGCTGCAGGAGGAGATGGATAATACGAATGGTAATAAGAGCCCAGAACAACCTCTAAACACATTCAAGGTGAACTCCAAGGTCAAGGTACATCAGTGTCAGATCACACCATCCGTCGTTGTTTGAGCCAAAGTGAACTTCATGGGAGACGACCAAGGAGGACACCACCATTGAAAACAAATCATAAAAAAGCCAGACTGGGATTTGCCAAACTGCATGTTGACAAGCCACAAAGCTTCTGGGAGAATGTCCTATGGACAGACGAGACAAAACTGCAACTTTTTGGCAAAGCACATCAGCTCTGTGTTCACAGACGCAAAAATGAAGCATACCAAGAAAAGAACACTGTCCTTACTGTGAAACATGGAGGAAGTTCTGTCATGTTCTGGGGCTGCTTTGCTGCATCTGGCACAGGGTGTCTTGAATCTGTGCAGGGTACAATGAAATCTCAAGAATATCAAGGTGTTCTAGAGAGAAATGTGCTGCCCAGTGTCAGACAGCTTGGTCTCAGTTGCAGGTCATGGGTCTTGCAACAGGATAATGACCCAAAACACACAGCTAAAAACAACCAAAAATGGCTAAGAGTGAAACATTGGACTATTCTAAAGTGGCCTTCTATGAGCCCTGATCTAAATCCTATTGAACATCTGGGGAAGGAGCTGAAACTGACATAACGCACGGCTCAGGAGACGCACACACACAGGCTCAGAGAAGTTCAAATAGTTTATTAGCAACAGGAGTGAATGAATGTGTGTCAGCGGGATGTAAATGTGTTGGTGGTGGCGTCTGCTTCGGGCACAGAGGCAGGAGGCCGTACAGCCGGACAACCCTATGGGAAAAGCAAAAGGAGAAGGGTGACGGGCACACACCAACACAGGAGATTTGCAAGCGAGAGAGGAGCTTACTTGGAGGGCACAGATGACTGGCACAGCGAAGGACGAGGTCCGGAAGACAGCCACCTGGAGAGCTCGGTGCAGCAGCGAGGAATAGGCGATGGAGAGGCGATGTCCGCCGCCGGGGAATCCACCTGTGCACAGGGGAGCAGACTCGAGAGAGAAAAGGAGGTAAGAGCTTCTTACCCGGGAGAATAGCTGAAGGTGAAGGAACTCACAGCGATGCATGAGAAGTCTAACGGCTTCAGGCCGAAGCTCAGGGCGAGGCGGCTTATATCCCTCGCCGCTGATGATGAGCAGGTGTGCGTGCAGGTGGCGCCGCTGATGAGCGGCGCGGCGTGACAGTACTCCCCCCTCTAGCAGCGCCTCCTGGCAATGGCTTTCCTGGGTGCGCTCGGTGGAAATCAGCGATGAGCGATGGGTCCAACACAGACGACGGGGGTACCCACTGTCGATGCTCAGGCCCATAGCCCTCCCAGTCCACCAAGTACTGCAACCCACGACCCCGGCGCCGGGAGTCCAGGATGGAGGAGACGGGCCAGGCCGGATGGCCACCAATCATCCGGGGCGCGGGTTGCGCAGCAGGAGGAGGGCAAAGGGGATCGGAGACTGCCAGCTTCACCTTGGACACGTGGAAGGTGGGGTGGATGCGGAGGGAGGGGGGAATAGCTACACGCACAGCCACCGGGTTGACAATCCTGGTGATGGGATAGGGGCCCATGAAGCGCTGTGCCAGCTTCCTCCTCTCGCCTTTTAAGGTAACGTCCTGGGTCGACACGTAGACTTGCTGCCCAACCCTGTACGCCGGGGCAGGTCTTCTGTGCCGGTCCGCCATGGCTCTGTTGCGCTCCGCCGTGCGTAAAAGCACATTGCGCGCTGACGCCCAGATGGAGCGGAACTGCCTGAGATGCGCCCGTACTGAGGGGACAGTTACCTCACTCTCCTGTGCCGGGAACAGCGGGGGGTCGTAACCCAGGGACGCCTTGAAGGGGGACATCCCTGTGGCAGAAGAGCAAGCAGTGTTATGGGCATATTCAACCCAGACAAGGTGGTTGCTCCAGGACGTGGGCTTGGACGCCGTTACACAGCGGAGCGCAGCCTCCAGCTCCTGGTTGGTCCGCTCACATTGCCCGTTGGATTGGGGGTGATGGCCGGAGGAGAGGCTCACCTTGGCTCCCAAAGGGTTGCAAAATGACCTCCAAACCTCAGAGGAAAATTGGGGCCCTCAATCCGAGACCACGTCCACCGGAATCCCATGCAGCCTGACCACGTGTTGGATGAGGAGGTCCGCCGTCTCCAGGGCAGTGGGGAGACCTCGCAGGGGGACGAAGTGTACCGCCTTGGAGAAGCGGTCCACGATGGTCAGGATGGTGTCGTAGGAGTTGGAGACTGGGAGTCCGGTGACGAAATCCAGGGCGATGTGCGACCAGGGCCTGCCAGGGACGGGCAGGGGCTGGAGCAGACCCGCTGGAGGGGCATTTCCCGACTTGTTGGTGGCATAAATTGGACAGGCCCGGGCGTCGCGGGCAGCATCCCTCCACAGGCCCGGCCACCAAAAGGACCGCTGGAGGAGGTTTATCATCCGGGAGGAGCCAGGGTGACAGGTGAGCTTGGAGGTGTGTAGCCAGTGGATGACCTCTCCTCGAACCGCAGATGGCACGAATAGCCTTCCCTCCGGTCCGCCGCCAGGGTCAGGTTCCACTTCCTGCGCCTTCCGGATCTTGCTCTCAATGTCCCAGGAGATGGCTCCCACGACGCACGACCTGGGCAGGATGGTGTGGAGCGTGTCCTCCGACTCCTCGGGGGCGAATTGCCTAGAGAGGGCGTCGGGCAGGCCGTTCTTGGAGCCAGGCCTGAAGGTGATGGAAAACTGGAACCTGGCGAAGAACAAGGACCAGCGCGCCTGGCGGGCGTTCAGGCGCTTGGCAGATCGAAGGTACTCCAAGTTCTTGTGGTCCGTCAGGACCACGAACGGCAGGTCCGCCCCCTCTAGCCAGTGACGCCACTCTTGCAGCGCGAGCTTGATGGCGAGGAGCTCTCTGTCCCCCACGTCGTAATTTCTCTCTGCCGGGGACAAGCGCCGGGAGAAGAAGGCGCAGGGACGTTTGGCGCCGTCGTCAGGCGACCGCTGGGATAGCACCGCCCCCACTCCCGTGTCCGAAGCGTCCACCTCCACGATGCACTGCAGCGCGGGGTCGACCTGGCGAAGGACCCGGGAGGAGGAGAACTCCGCCTTCAGCGCCTGAAAAGCAGCTGCGGCCTCTTCGGTCCACCGGAACGGGACCTTAGGGGACGTGAGGCGGGTCAGCGGTCCGACGATGGTACTGAAGTTTGGGACAAAGCGGCGGTAGAAGTTCGCGAACCCAACGAACTGTTGCACCTGTTTCCTCGACGCAGGTGTAGGCCATTCTACCACCGCCTTCACCTTCTCTGGGTCTGGACGCACCTGGTCGTGAGAGATGATGAATCCCAGGAAGGATGTTGTCTTAGCATAAAATTCGCACTTTTCAGCCTTCACGTATTACCGGTTCTCCAGCAGTCTTTGGAGGACCCGCCTCACATGGACCTGGTGCTCGTCCCTGGACTTGGAGAAGATGAGTATGTCGTCCAGGTAGACGAATACAAAGAGGACGATGAAGTCCCGGAGGACGTCGTTGATGAGGCGCTGAAAGACGGCAGGAGCGTTGGTCAACCCGAACGGCATTACCAGGTATTCGAAGTGGCCGTTCGGGGTACGGAAGGCTGTCTTCCACTCATCTCCCTCCCGGATCCGGACGAGGTGGTATGCGCTGCGTAGATCCAGCTTGGTGAACCAGGTCGCCCCCTGGAGGGAGTGGAAAGCGGTGTCCATGAGGGGCAGGGTGTAACGATCGTTCTCCGTGATGTCATTTAGGGCCCGATAGTCAATGCAAGGACGGAGGGATCCGTCCTTCTTTCCGACGAAGAAGAACCCTGCCCCCACAGGTGATGACGATGGGCAGATTATCCCAGCACTCAGCGACTCCTTTAGGTAGGCGTTCATCGTCTCTTTCTCCAGCGCCGACAGACTGTAGAGCCGACCAGAAGGTAAGGGTGCCCCCTGGCGGAGGTTGATGGTGCAGTCATAGGGCCGATGAGGAGGGAGAGACATGGCCTTGGTCTTGCTGAATACCATACCCAGGTCATGAAATTCCAGGGGCACCAGAGACAGGTCCGGGGGTGCAGCGTCCGTAGGAGGGAGAGAAGCGGACGGAGAGCAGGCAGCGGACTGAAGACAGGTGCCCATGCAGAACGTGCTCCATGCCGACACCCCGGCTGACTTCCAATCCAGGACAGGGTTGTGGAGGCGTAGCCAAGGATACCCCAGGATGACGGGCGACACAGAGTTGGGCAGGACGAGAAAGGTTATCTCCTCCCGGTGGTTACCAGAGATGATCACCGGGACCGGGATGGTCTGGTGCGTAACCCTCCCAAGGGAGGCACGAGAGAGGTTGACCAGGGAGATGGGGTTTCTGAGCGCCTGGCAGCGGATGCCCAATCGGGTTGCCAGGCTTTGTGAAATAAAGCTGTCTTCTGCGCCCGAATCCACCAGTGCGTGGGTGAGATGCCCAATGGGGTTGTGGCAGAAACGGATGGGCAGCTTTAATTGAGTGAGGGGATTTAACCGATTGACGTCCGCGAGGCCCCCTACAGTGACTCGCGGACCCCACCGTTTGGCTTCTGTGGACAAAGCTCTACCGTGTGTTGACTATCTCCGCAATACATGCAGAGATTCAACGCACGGCGGCGTTGTCTCTCCACCGGGGAGAGCTTTGTCCAGCCCGTCACCATCGGCTCCGACTCCTCGGGGTGCGATGGTGGCGGCGTCACCAGGGGGCGAGCTTGGAACTGGCGCGACGAGGCTCCGCGAGGGCGAGAAGAAGACGACTTCCGCCCCGAGGAGCGCTCGCGCAGCCTGTTGTCCAAGCTGATGGCAAGGGAAGATAGCTCCGCTAGCGTCTCAGGGAGGTCCCGCCCAGCCAGTTCATCCCTCAGATCATCATTGAGGCTGCGGAGGAAAAGACCGCAGAGGGAGCGTTCCTCCCAGCCTAATTCCTCCGCTGCTACCCGGAAGTCGACCGCATAGTCCGCAGCCAACCGGCTTCCCTGCTGGAGGGCGAGAAGCCGGTCGACCTGGACCGTCTCGGTACGCGAGTGGTCAAAGACCTCCAGGAAGTGCCTCACGAACTGGTCATAAGTGAGGGTGGCGTAACTGGGCCTTGCCATTACGGCGTAGGTCCAAGTCAACGCTCGCCCTCCAGGAGATTCCCGATATAACCAATCCGACTATGATCCGAGGGAAAGTCTCCGGGCACGCGATGGAACACGGACTCACACTGCATAATGAACCCCCGCGCTCCGCCGAGCTTTCCGCTAAAGCGGGCGGGGGTCGGAATGGGCGTGAGCCGAGTCGGTGCCGCCGGAGCCTGCTGGACGGCTACTGGAGCGGCAGGAGCCGCGCCACCCTGATGAGCCGGAGGGAACGGCTGCTGGGGGTCCAGGCGGTCCAATCGGTTATTAAAGTTAATCAATTGGTTTAGGATCACCTGTTGCTGATAGGCTATCTGATCCACCCGAGCCTCGAGAGTGGTAAGCCGGTGTGCGAGCCCGCCGTCTGCCGAGCTGCTCTGCTGAAGCCGTACTGACATAACGTACGGCTCAGGAGACGCACACACACAGGCTCAGAGAAGTTCAAATAGTTTATTAGCAATAGGAGTGAATGAATGTGTGTCAGCGGGATGTAAATGTGTTGGTGGCGGCGTCTGCTTCGGGCACAGAGGCAGGAGGCCGTACAGCCGGACAACCCTATGGGAAAAGCAAAAGGAGAAGGGTGACGGGCACACACCAACACAGGAGATTTGCAAGCGAGAGAGGAGCTTACTTGGAGGGCACAGATGACTGGCACAGCAAAGGACGAGGTCCGGAAGACAGCCACTTTGAGAGCTCGGTGCAGCAGCGAGGAATAGGCGATGGAGAGGCGATGTCCGCCGCCGGGGAATCCACCTGTGCACAGGGGAGCAGACTCGAGAGAGAAAAGGAGGTAAGAGCTTCTTACCCGGGAGAATAGCTGAAGGTGAAGGAACTCACAGCGATGCATGAGAAGTCTAACGGCTTCAGGCCGAAGCTCAGGGCGAGGCGGCTTATATCCCTCGCCGCTGATGATGAGCAGGTGTGCGTGCAGGTGGCGCCGCTGACGAGCGGCGCGGCGTGACAGAAACATGCCGTCTGGAGAAAGCACACTTCAAACCTGAGACAACTGGAGCACTTTGCTCATGAGGAGTGGGCCAAAATGCCTGCTGAGAGGTGCAGAAGTCTCATTGACAGTTACAGAAATCGTTTGATTGCAGTGATTGCCTCAAAAGGTTGTGCAACAAAATATTAAGTTAAGGGTACCATCATTTTTGTCCAGGCCTGTTTCATGAGTTTGTTTTTTAAAATAATTCTGTTGAACCACAATTCAAAAGCATTGTCTAATTTTCATTGGTTAATTTTCATAGAATTTTTATTTATTATCACTTTTGTCAGATTCAAGTTATTTCTGTGACCATTGTGGGTTTTTCTTTCATTAACAGAGGGGTACCAACAATTTTGTCCACATCTGTATGCACATGTCGCAGAGCAACCACTAGTTATGGGTACAGTTATGGTTGTTTAAAAGCCAATTTTTACAATGACTCTTAAAAGTGTTTAGTGTGGTAGGTTCTCCGATGGCATATGTGAATTTTTTCCTCATAAATTTGCAACTTTTGCCATGAATTTGTAACTTTCATCCTTTAAATTCAAGTTTGTTTTTCTTGTAATTATGCATTTTTTTTCTCTCATGAATTTAGTACATATTTTAAATAAATGGGCAGTCCTTCCTATAAATTTGTTACATTATTCTAGTAAATTTGAAGCTTTTATTACCTCCGCCAAGGAGGTAATGTTTTTACCGGGGTTTGTCTGTCTGTCTGTCTGTTACCAACATAACTCAAAAAGTTATGAACAGATTTTGATGAAATTTTCAGGAAAGGTGTGTAATGGCACGGGGAACAGATGATTAGATTTTGGTGATGATCTGAGAGTGCATACCTCCGCCAAGGGCTTTGTTTGTATTTGTGCAGCAGGATTACACAAAAACTACTGGATGGATTTGGATGAAATTTTCACCAGAGGTGGTTCTTGGGCTAGAGAGGAACCCATTATATTTTGGTGATGATCTCAGAATGCATAGCTCAGCCAAGGCTCTTATCTTCTCACAGTGTTTTAGCAACAATACTCCAAAACTGATGGACAGACTTTGATGCCATTTTCACCACAAGTGGCTATAGGCCTACAAACAAACCCATTACATTTTGGAGGTGATCCATGACAAATGGAAGGAGCGTTGGTGGAGGTATGCGCTCTATGAGTGCTTTTCTAGTTTTATATATGTTTGTGATGGTTTCTTTCCTTGTTATTGTGTAGCTTTTTCTCAAAGTTTTGCACCTTTGGAAAATTTTGGGATTTTAAAATTATGACAAAATATTTATGCAAAATAGATAATAAAGTTTCTCTCTTTCTTTAAAACCAGGGATTCACTTGTTAAAAAATGCCAGGACTGATTTTTTTTTTTTTTTTTTGGTCCCAGTCCAGCTGTCATGAGCCTGAGCACGGCTGGATGCTGTGCTCAGTTTCCAGTTTGAGTTTAGTCCTTTTCTGTTTGTTTGCTTCTTTGTTTATGTTGTAGGCAGTATGGTCTCCTGTGTTTGGTCTCTGTTTATTTATGGAGTGTTTGTATTCTCAGGTTTGTCCTTATTGTCCTGTTTATTTATTGTGTGTCATTTTGTATTTATGGTATTATTTACTTCTTTTCGGGTTGTGTTATCTTATTCTTGTATTATTATTTAGTTTCCACTCTGTGCTTTTATTTTGACTGTGCTGTGCATCTTCTGGCTGTCAAACTCTGTTTTGCAGGCTGCACAGCTGACACTGGTTTTGACCAGGTAATATTTATCATTTTCTCAGTTTCCCTCAGCCGTGAGCCCCTTCGGCTGAGTTTACCTCTTTTTTCCCCGGCGTTTCCGAGTGCCTCAGCCAGTGTTTCGTCCAGGCTGTTCTTCTCGTCGTGAGCCCCACTCTCCTCTGGCACCTTCATCATCCCTTTATATGCAAGTGTAGTGTTTTATGTTTTGTTATGGTCATCTTTTTGTTAATAAATGTGCAAACTCACAGCGTGTGTTTGGTGTCCTTCAATCGCCCTTAACAAGGGTGATTTATGACACCAGCCCTGGCCAAGACAGCTAGCAGCACATGTTTTTCTTTAGTGGTTGTATTGCCAATCAACCACTGTGCACTGTTTGAATTCGAGAGAAAGAAGCTGTTGTCATTTCGGTATAAGCAAAATATTAAATCCAAGCTGTCACTGTTTTTATGTATCATCGCTTACCCTGTTGACTAACTAGAAGCCAGGGAGGAGATGTATGAAAGATGATAACTCTAACAAAATAATGTGTGTGTGTGTGTGTGTGTGTGTGTGTGTGTGTGTATTACGCACCCCTCCATGGGGAATTAGTCAGTGGTGCAGTTCATGGCACCGTTAGGGTACACCTCCACTCTTAGCCAAGGTGCTAGGGAGGTGTAACGCGGTGACAGCCAATAGGATTCACGTTTACATATGCACCGCAGTTGCGGGAGCAACAGCCAATCGGGTTCCGGCTTCTTTTGTGGATTGAAATACCTGTTCTTCCACGTTTATTCCTGCTCATATTAAAACATTAAGATACCAAACTTCGTTTCATTGCACAGTGAAAATCAACTTTTTATTTTTATTCTTAATTGTATACTGCATATATTCTTAATTGTAAACTGTATTCACTCATATAAGTTTGAACTGGACAAAATCCTGTTTCAGCCAACTGCCACTGCACTGGAGTGCAGCAATGATGACAGGTAAACAATAATGAAAAACAAACACTTTAATTAACACAATACCATCCACAAAGAACACTAAAGTTAACACAACAATGATTAACAACAATAAACTTATGAACACATCTGAGAAAAAAAAATCACAGAATAACTCACATGCATAAAAATAATCAGTTACTTGAAGAATTGCTTTTAGACTACCTTTACACATTTTCATGAATTTATTTTTGTTAATGTTAGAATTTCTGTCCTGGGTAAGGCAGTGTGTAGTTCAAAGCAAATTCTGCAATAAAAAACACAGCTTTTATTTCATCTTTTCTGCCACCCACCTAAGTCTCTCCATGTCATAATATGGTGAGCGCTTGAATTTGTCCCAACTCAGTTCCTCAGTCATGCCTTTGTCTTTGTACATGCTCAAGATTTTAGATGGACAATAAATGTATTTTCCAGACACCCCTGGAAATTCAGTGTGTACATGAGCACTGTTTGGGCCTTGTCTGAGCTCTGAACGACAGAAACGACAGAGTCGTCCCTGTGGTTGTGGAGCCTGCCTCCTTTTTGCTTTTTCCTCCACCCTCTGCTTTGTCAACTCCAACCCTTATGGGAAGAATTCAGTTGGAATGAATTCTTCAAACGGCATTTTTGGGTGATGGAGACCCTGCCCACTGTAAAGGTTATAAAACCTCGTTGAGCAGTAAAAGTATCTCACAGGCCCCTGCTGATAAAAAAAGTGAACTGAAGAGCCATCATTCATGTGGCGTGAATTGGGCTGCCCACAAGAGAGACAGGATTTTGAGTGTTTTGGCTTTGGTGGTGGAGCTTTTTGTTGCTGCTGCTGCAGGATGTCCTGCACCACTAACCTGATTTGTTTTTCTTGGGTAAGGTGTTCTTTTGGTTCTGGGTGGGGCGGATTAAATACTGCGGGTGGTATCTCTGTAACAGGGACCTGTGGATTTTTGCTACCGTCAGTCAAATTGTGCCACAGTGTTTGGGTCTCAAGGAGTTTCTCGGGGCTGGTGTTTAGAGATGACGCTGCATTCATAAGTTTGGCCAGATATTTAATATAACGGGAAATGTGTTGTTTGGTTGTTGGGTGAAGGAGACTATTTGGGTCAGTGGCAGACTTCTGTACCATTTCTGCGTATTCGTGATCGACAAGTCTAAGCATGTCTTTTTGGCCGCGGTACTTTGTCAAAAGGCCATCAATTTTCTCCCTCATTGGTGATGGCCAGCGGGAATGACCTAGGACAAATACACGACCGCCAGTTTTAACTGGCCCAGTGCGTGCTCCTCTGGGGGAGGTCTGCAGAGGCAGAGCTGGTGGGATTCCAGAAAATAAAATAAAAATAAAATAAATGAAAAAAATCACACATACAGTATATAGCAGTTTTACATTTATAAAATTACTGTGTCAAAAATGTCTTTAACTTGCCTATCACTGGTGAATGCAGGTCCCATTCAGATATTTCACTCTTAACCATGGTTACTGGCAGAATGCCAGCAGAGGATACTGCTGCAGGACTAGAGGATCCTGCAGGACCAGGGGAGGATGCAGGTCTGGAGAATACTGCAGGCCTGGAGGACGCAGAAGGACTGGAAGACACTGAGGGACTGGAGGACACTGAGAGACTGGAGGACGCTGAGGGACTGGAGGACGCTGAGGGACTGGAAGATGCTGCAGGTCTGAAGGGTGTGGCCTTGTTTAAAGCTGATGCCAGGCAAGGGAATAGAGTGAGGTTGGAGGATGCTGCTGGGTTAGAGGGTGCAGCAAGTTTGCGGAACACAACCTGGATTTTCGTATACGTATATGCATGCACAGTATATGTATGACTCAAACCCTTAGATTTATGTATAAGATTCTTCCCCACAACCATCAGCACACTAAATAAAAACTTAAATAACTGCTAATAATCCTATCATCCCTGAACACTTTTGATGCACTTTAAAGATTTTTACCTTATTACCTCCGCCAGGCCGAAAAGGCCAGGAGGAGGTTATGTTTTTGCCGGGGTTTGTCTGTGTGTTTGTCTGTTTGTCTGTCTGTCTGTCTGTCTGTCTGTTTGTCTGTTGGTTAGCAAGATAACTCAAAAAGTCTTGGACGGATTTCCATGAAACTTTCAGACGTTGTTGGAAATGGTACAAGGAAGAACTCATTAAATTTTGGGGGTGATCCGGTTCACCGTCTGGATATAGGAATTTTTTAAAGCATTTTTCAACACTGTGACATACAGCCATTTTCAACATGTGCGCAGGCGCAATGGAGGGCGCTGGTCGTCGTGTCTGCAACACAAACTCTGCGTTCTTCAACGTTTTAGGCACAAAAGCACGCGGAAAACACTGCTGGCTTGGGCCTGCCAGCGTGCCTGTGTTTGCGCGCAACTGCAAAACCTCACACGGCCAGCTGTCCACCGACGGATTCTTTGGCAGAAATTCCCTGGCCAGCCATAGGAGCTGCGCATTTGGCAGAAATTCACCGGCCAGCCATAGGCGCTGTGCAAAAACGAGCTCTCTGCCGGCGAAGCTTCTAAATTCTCGTTTGCTGCGGAGCGCAACCCCAAAATAATATAATATAAAACCCACGGCAACCTGTCTACCCAATTTGCATCCGTCAGTGGAGGAGATGGACACAACAGCAACACTTCAGTTTATTACCTCCGCCAAGGAGGCAATGCTTTTACTACTGAACCACTAATCCTATCACTATCACATTGATTGTCATTGATTAATTGTGTGTTTATTGCACTGTCCCTGTCAAATAAACAAATAATCATTGTGAATCCAATTGCTAGTCATATGTTTACATGCTCAAGGAATCTGAAAACGTACACACAAACACTGTATGGGGGGAATTGCGGCGCTTGGCGGAGGTCTGCGCTCTCCGAGTGCTTTTCTAGTTTATGATTTAAATTATCACTGAATGTCCTGTGTCTTGTGTTTTTGTAAGTTTTAAATACATCATTTGAGGGTCACAACTAATTCTGTTGTATGACAATTAAGACTAAGATTCTGATTCTGATGTAGTAGTTAAACTGTATGAAAGCAAACTCAAGTCAGCTAGATTCATACCAAACTTATGCATAGAATGAGAACATTTGAAATATCCGTTACAGTATTTTAAAATATTTAAGACGATCCAGTAAATAATGCTACTCTACTTTGAAAAACACACAATTTCACAATATTAGCTCTGCATAATAATGAACTCACGCGAAATCCACAGTAGTCTCAGCTAAAAAAACAAACAAAAAAACCACACAAACACACACACACACAAAAGTGTTTGAAAAAGAACTTAAATTGTAATAAATTGCTTAACTGGCGGTCTCGAACCGGCGCCGCAGCGGGAAAGTTTGGAGTCGGAGACCCACCGCAGCACCACGGAGGGAACGGCGCCACAGCGCCGCTCCAAGCCCCAGCGGCCAAAAATAAAATTACGTCCGTAGTGGTTTAGCATTACCATTGAAAATGAATGGGAAACGGTTTAGGGAAGTTTAGCTAAACAATCCCCGCCGTCCGCGCGCCGGGTACAACTGAGCTATACATGGTGACAGTCACAGTGATCAGCTGACGCTTCTGAGGATGACTGCAAATGTCGGTCTACACATGTCAAAGTTAAAAACATCTCCTTCTTATCACTGTCTGTATAAAGGAAACAATAAACTAATTTTCTACAGCTGTGAGCAGGCTATTGAATTACCTGTATCCAGCGCTAATGCTGGATGACAGCATTCCAAACAAAATGTTTTTATGTGCCTCTACCTCATTCAGAAGCACCTTTAGCTCACATTCCATGAAATTCCATTAATTCAATTGTGGCACACATATCTGAGTTGCTTAGGCTGCATATGTATATGTATGTTACTGTTGCCCACGTCTCAGAATGAACAATAAGTCTGGACATCCTGGGGATGACAGGAGGATGTGAAATGTGACCTTTTGAGATGGCCTTGAGAGGCTTCCTGACCACCAGGGTTTTGGGGGAGAGGAGAAGACCCAGGGATTATGTATTGTGTCTTGGGATTAAAGACAATGTGACTCTGTACTTTGATATCCCAGGTATAAAAGGGACAGATGTGGGAGGAAGGGCCTCTTTTTCTGTTTGAGAGGATGTTGGAGATACGTGAATGATTAATAAACCTGTATTGAGAAATAAACTCAGCCTCATCTTTTCATGCTCTCCACACTGGTGACCTTACGACGTATCATGGGCAGAAACGATTCCCCCGAACCGGACTCGTCAGGAACCAGCCGGGCAAACGCATTCTCAGTCAAACTACCAGAATTCTGGCAGGACAATCCGGACTCCTGGTTCCTCTTGGCCGAGGCTCAGTTCGCTCTCGGGGGAATAACGGCAGATGACACGAAATTCTTCCACGTTATTGCCAAGCTTGACAATCGCACAGCTCGAGATGTGCAGAGCCTGGTGCACCGCCCACCCGCTGGCGACAAATACGGCGGGTTGAAGGCTGCGCTCATCCAGCGTTTCACTCCCTCAGCCCAGGAGAGAGCTGAGTGACTCCTGGCCCTGAACGACTTGGGAGAAACCACGCCTGTCGACCTGATGGAAGACATGCTGAGGCTGAGAGGCTCAGACGACGACGATTTCCTTTTCGCCCACATTTTCCTGAGAACCCTACCGTCGGAGACGAGGGCGAACCTGGCAGTTTCACAGTTTGTGGCCCAGCGGGACTTCCGCGCGCTGGCCCGGGAGGCACAGCAGATTCTCAACGCCAGCAGACGGCACACGGCCACCGCAGCAGCAACAGACCTTGGCGCGACGGCCGGGAATGGCAGGGGGCCAGAGGCTGCGGAGGCAGAACCACCGGCAATGGCGGCGGTGAAGATCAAACATCGCGGAGGAGACGACCTCTGTTTTTACCATCGCCGCTTCGCCGCTTCGTCACTTCCTTGTGGGATCGTCACTTCCTTGTGGTAACGTATCGTCACTTCCTGTTTTGCTGTCTGCCTGTGTGGTTTGCTTTGTGGTTTGCTCTCCAGCCATTAGCTATGGCTACTAGCTCTCCTTCCTCTCCTCCTCTGGTGTGCTCTCTCTGTCAGATGTTTAGCTACACCTCTGCCTCTTTTAACGATAACGGTAAATGTAATAAATGTTGTCTTTTTGAGGCGCTCGAGGCGAGGTTGTCTGATTTGGAATCCCGGCTCTGCTGCATTGAAACACCATCTGCGCCAGTTAATCTTGACGGACGCCCATTAGCTGCAGCGGAGCTAGCTAGCTTAGGTCCCACTGTCAGCGGTCCCTCAGCTCTCCTCAGCAGCGAGGAGACTGGGTGGGTGACGGTGAGAAGGAAGCCTAGTCGCAAAGCCCCGGTACACCACCAACCTGTTCACATTTCTAATCCTTTTTCCCCGCTCAGCGACACACCCGCTGAGGAAAAAACTCTGATCATTGGCGACTCTAGTCAGAAACGTGAACCTAGAGACTCCAGCGGCCATAGTCAAATGCATCCCTGGGGCCAGAGCAGGCGACATCGAGTCAAATTTGAAAATGCTGGCTAAAAGTAACTGTAAATATTCCACAATTGTTATTCACGCTGGCATTAATGACATCCGTCTCCGGCAGTCGGAAGTCACGAAACTTAATATAGAATCGGTGTGTGACTTTGCAAAAACGATGTCTGCCACTGTAGTATTCTCTGGGCCCCTCCCCAATCTGACCAGTGATGACATGCTTAGCTGCTCGTCATCCTTGAACCGCTGGCTGTCTGTGTGGTGTCCTAAAAATGACGTGGGCTACATTGACAATTAGAGCTCTTTTTGGGGAAAACCTGGTCTTATGAGACGAGACAGCATTCATCCCACTTTGGATGGTGCTTCTCATTTATCTAACAATCTGGCATCTTTTTTATCCAAATTTCCAAAACCATGACTACTCAGAGTTGGGACCAGGAAGCAGAGTGGCAGTCTTACACGCCTCTCTGCAGCTCCTCTTCATCCGCCACCCCTCAGCTTAGCCCCTGTCTTCCCCATCAGAGAATCGTTGTCTGCTCCCTCCAAAGTAAATAAAAATATAATGTATAAGCATCCCAAAGGGATAAAGCAAAAATATTGGTAAAACTCAAATTAAACATAAAGCCTCTAAATTGAATGATTTGGCCTCTGTTCCTCCTCATAATTTAAAAATTAAATGTGGTTTATTAAATATTAGGTCTCTAACTCCCAAGTCTCTGTTAGTCCATGATTTGTTAATTGATCATCAGATTGATTTAATTTCCCTTACAGAGACTTGGTTAGGACAAGAGGATTATGTTGGTTTAAATGAATCAACTCCCTCTGGTTATTTAAACTGTCAAAATCCCAGAAGTTCTGGTCGTGGAGGAGGAGTAGCAACAATTTACCATTCCAAATTACTAGTTAATGTAAAGCAAAAAACATGTTATAATTCCTTTGAGGGCCTGGTCCTCAGTATTGGGCACTTTAGCAATCTTAGGTTAAACCCAATTTTATTTGCCATAGTTTATCGTCCCCCATCAACCTACTCAGAATTTTTATCTGAATTTGCTGATTTCTTACCTGATTTAGTGCTGAAATCTGATAGAATAATTATAGTAGGGGACTTTAATATACATGTGGATGTAGATAGTGACTGCCTTAATGTGGCATTCAATTCAATATTAGATTCGATTGGGTTTTCTCAGAAAGTAGGAAATTCTACTCATTACCTCCACCATACATTGGACCTTGTTTTGACATATGGCATAGAAATAGAAAATCTTGTAGTGTCTCCTCATAACCCTGTACTGTCAGGCCATTGTCTGTTAACCTTTGATTTTACTATTTCTGACTATTTGGCTCCTAAAGAAAAATATTATTACAGTAGATGCCTCTCAGATGATGCTGTTTCCAAATTTATGCAGATTGTTTCCTCTATGCCATGTGTCAACACAACGGAAATAAGCTATAGACAGCTTGCTCCTTCTGTAATTGATAACATGGTGGATAGTGTGTCAGCTTCTCTGCATCAGACTCTAGACTTGGTGGCCCCCTTAAAAAAGAAAAAGTCTAATCAGAGATTTCTAACTCCTTGGTTCAACACAGAAACTCGTACTTTAAAACAGAAGACTCGTCAATTAGAAAGAAAATGGCGCTCTACTAATTTAGATGAAATCTATTTAGCTTGGAGAAATCATCTTTTAATTTATAAAAAATCTCTTAGAAAAGCTAGAACGAGTTATTACTCTGCATTAATAGAAGAGAACAAGAATAATCCCAGGTTTCTTTTCAGTACTGTAGCCAGGTTGACAAAGAGTCAGGACTCTGTCAATCCTAGCATTCCCTTAGAGCTTACTAGTCAGGACTTTATGAACTTTTTCAATAATAAAATTTCATCCATCAG
This sequence comes from Pholidichthys leucotaenia, assembly GCA_020510985.1. NCBI lineage: Eukaryota > Metazoa > Chordata > Actinopteri > Cichliformes > Pholidichthyidae > Pholidichthys > Pholidichthys leucotaenia. Next base: position 206,332,170 of record CM035847.1, on the reverse strand, counting down.
AGATAAAATCAATCAGATTCTTCCCACAGTTAACTTAAATGCTGTAACTGCTACAACTCCTTCTATTGATGTCTGTCTTGATGAGTTTACTCCAATCGACCTTTGTGAGTTAGACAAAATAGTTTCCTCATCCAAACCTTCAACTTGTCTTTTAGACCCTATTCCTACCAGGTTATTTAAAGAAGTCTTCCCACTTATTGGTAGCTTTATTCTTCATATAATCAATTCTTCATTAACTTTAGGCCATGTACCGCAGGCTTTTAAAATGGCTGTAATTAAACCCTTACTCAAAAAGCCAACGCTAGATCCAGGAGCTTTAGCTAACTATAGACCAATCTCTAATCTGCCTTTCATTTCAAAAATCTTAGAAAGAGTTGTTGCTACGCAATTATTTGACCACCTGCAGGGAAATGGTTTACTTGAAGAGTTTCAATCTGGGTTTAGAATCCATCATAGTACTGAAACAGCCTTAGCGAAGGTCACTAACGACCTCCTCATTGCATCTGATAATGGACTAGTTTCTGTACTTGTCCTTTTAGACCTTAGTGCAGCTTTTGATACTATCGATCATAATATTCTACTTGATAGATTAGAACACTATGTTGGACTTAATGGAACTTCGTTGCAATGGTTTAGATCTTATTTATCTGATAGGTTCCAGTTTGTTCATGTAAATAATGAGTTTTCTTTCAACTCAAAGCTTAGTCATGGAGTTCCACGGGGATCTGTGCTAGGCCCTACTCTTTTTAGTTTATATATGCTTCCGTTAGGCAACATTATTAGAAAGCACTGTACACATTTTCATTGTTATGCAGATGACACACAATTATACCTGTCAATGAAGCCAGATGATAGTAATCAATTAGCCAAGTTAGAAGCCTGTCTTAAGGAAATCAAAGCTTGGATGACTTGTAATTTCCTGCTATTTATTTAGCGAATGCAAAGTCCTTAAGCCAAGCAGTTGCCTCCTGGTTTGCTGTATGGAGGGTGTGTAATCCTCCTTCCAGTCTTTGGAGCGGGCAAGCCTCTATGATGTGTTCCATTGTTTGCTCCTCTCCACATGCGCACAGTGGGCTAGGGTTACTGCCCCATCTGTGAAGGCTGGCCAAGCAGGGGCCATGTCCAGTCCTGAAGCGATTGAGTGTAGACCGCTGTCTCCTTGGAAGGTTGGTGCCCGGGACCTGTTGGTTGGGGTTTATCACCAGCTGTTTGTTTGGGACCTCCTTGGTCTCCCATTCATCTTGCCAAGCTGTCCGGATGGTAAAGTCAGCTGGGGGAGGGTTTTTCCAAATCGGCCGTCTGGATGAAAGTCGGGCAGTGGGTGGGGTGTAGATATCTGCATGGATTGGTAAGTGAGGAGAATCTTTAACTTTTTGGAGCATCCTTTGAGTTAATGCTGCTCGCCGGATGTGTGGAGGGGCTATGTTTGACAGTACAGAGAGCCAGGGGAGTGGTGTTGCGCGGATTGTTCCAGTTATAGTTCTCATGGTTGAGTTGAGCTGGGTGTCTACATGGTGTGTGTAAGATGACCTGGACCAGACAGGCGCACAATATTCTAATATTCAATATTCACAATATTCAATATTCAATATTTCCTGCTATTAAATTCAGATAAGACTGAAGTCATTCTAGTTGGTCCAAAAAACCTTAGAAATTCCTTTCCAAATCAAACTTTCAGTTTGGATGCGGTTACTCTTTCTCTTAATAGCTCTGTGAGGAACCTTGGAGTTATTTTTGATCAGGATTTGTCCTTCAATTCACATATTAAATTTGTTTCTAAGACTGCTTTCTATCATTTGCGTAATATTGCCAAGATTAGGAACATCTTGTCTCAGAGTGATGCTGAGAAACTGATCCACGCTTTTGTTAGCTCGAGATTAGATTATTGTAATTCTTTATTATCAGGCTGTCCTAAAACATCTTTAAAAAGTCTTCAGCTGATCTAAAATGCTGCAGCAAGAGTTTTAACAGGTACTAGAAAGAGAGATCATATCTCTCCGGTTCTGGCCTCCCTTCATTGGCTTCCCATAGAGTTTAGAATTAAGTTTAAAATCCTTCTTCTTACTTACAAAGCTCTAAACAATCAGGCTCCTTTTTATTTAAAAGATCTGATACTACCGTATTATCCTAACAGAGCACTACGCTCCCAAAATGCAGGATTACTTGTAATACCTAGAATCTCCAAAAGTACAATGGGAGGCAGAGCCTTCAGTTATCAAGCTCCTCTCCTGTGGAATCAGCTGCCAATCTGGATTCGGGAGTCAGACTCGATCTCTGTTTTTAAGAATAGGGCTAAAACCTACCTTTTTGATATAGCCTACAATTAGGGAGGGATCATGTGTTTCTGAACCCTCCCTTAGTTATGCTGCTAATAGGTTTAGTCAGCCGGGGGACCTCCAGTAATGCACTGGGCCTCACTCCTTTCCTCACTCTCAATGAAATATTTTTTTTTTTTGCTGGTCATTAACATCTGTTTGTTCTCTCCCATAGATTGAGTCCCCATCGTGCTGTTTGCTCTCTACATGTCTGTTCTTTTCTTCTTCTCTATCCCCTCACCCCCCAGCCAGTCGCAGCAGATGACTGCCCCTCCCTGAGCCTGGTTCTGCTGGAGGTTTCTTCCTGTTAAAAGGGAGTTTTTCCTCTCCACCGTTGCCAAGTGCTTGCTCACAGGGGATCGCCTGATTGCTGGGGTCTTTCTGCAACTGTGGGGGTTCCCCCCTACAGTTGATAGTGCTATGAGATGACTGTTGTTGTGAAATGGCGCTATATAAATAAAGTTGAATTGAATTGAATTGAATTGAATTCGCAGAGAGAGCACGCAAGTGTATTCCACCGTGTCAGTTCAAGAGCTCGGGAAACGGTTGATCTTCTAAACGGTTGATCTCTAAACGGTTGATCTTCCTAATAGACGCTTGGTTAATGCACTCTCGTTTTACTCTATCCCTTGTGCAGCTCGAGTGACCCCGCCCGCAGCACAAGCCAACGTCGCTACGGCAGGCGGTAAGTTCTACACCCTCCTCACTCAGTTTCCAGCACTCACAGTTCCCACATTTTCAGCAGCCGTTGCTAAACACGGAGTGGAGCATTTTATTACTATCACTGGTCCCCCCGTTTTTGCAAAAGCTCGGCGCTTGGATGCAGCTAAACTGTCCATAACGCGCGAGGAGTTTGCCAACCTTGAAAAGTTGGGCATCATCCAGCGTTCGAAGAGCCCATGGGCTTCCCCGCTCCACATGGTCCCTAAAGCGGACGGCTCATGGCGACCTTGCGGTGATTTCCGCAGGTTGAACAACGCTACAGCGCACGACCACTACCCAATCCCCCATATTCAAGATTTTTCCGTTCATCTGGCGGGGGCGCACATTTTTTCTAAAATAGACTTGGTCCGCGGGTACCATCAAGTCCCAGTACGCGCTGAGGACATTCCCAAAACAGCGGTAATAACTCCGTTTGGCCTTTTTGAGTTTTTGCGCATGCCGTTTGGGCTTAAAGGCGCCGCGCAGACGTTCCAACGCATGATGGACGTGGTGTTGCGCGATCTCCCTTTTGTGTTCGTCTATCTGGACGACATTTTGGTAGCCAGCGCGTCCGAAGAGGAACACGAAAAACACCTCACGGCAGTTTTCCGGAGGTTGGGAGATCACGAGTTAATAATCAACCCAGCAAAGTGTCAGTTCGGGGTGACGCAGATTGATTTTTTGGGGCACCGCGTCTCTCCAGAAGGAGCGGTCCCGCTGCCCGACAAAGTGCGTGCAGTAACAAATCTTCCCCAACCACAAACGGTCAAAGCATTACAGGAGTTTTTGGGAATGGTGAATTGTTATAACCGTTTCCTCCCCTGTGCAGCGCAGCTCATGCAACCATTGTATGCTGTGCTAAAAAAACAAAAAGAACGCGCTTTCTCGGAGGTTAAAGCAGCCGTTGTTGGCACATCCAGACCCAATGGCCCGCATAGCGCTCACTACTGATGCATCAGACGTGGCCATAGGGGCGGTTGTAGAGCAGCATGTGGCCGGGGCTTGGCAGCCGCTTTCCTTTTTCAGCAGGACCTTGTGCGATGCCGAGCGAAAATACAGCACGTTCGACAGGGAGTTGTTGGCGCTCCACTTAGCCATTCGCCACTTCCAGTTCTGGTTGGAAGGTCGGCGTTTCACCGCATTTGTCGACCACAAGCCGCTGACTTTCGCGATGGCCAAGGTTTCAGAACCGTGGTCGGGCCGGCAGCAGAGGCAGCTGGCTGCAATTTCAGAGTTTACTACCGATATTCAACACGTAGCGGGTAAACTTAATGTAGTGGCAGACTGTCTCTCACGCGCCGTAACTGCTCCAGTCTGCGCAGGGGTAGATTATACTGCCATGGCCGCGGAACAAAATAGCGGCGCGGAAGTACGCGCGGCCCCAGTCTGCGTGGGGATAGATTATGCAGCCTTGGCCGCGGATCAGGTTAGCGGTGCGGACGTGTGTGTGCTCCAGTCTGGACCAAAAGGGTTAAGGCTGGAGAGCAGGGTGCTGCAAAATGGTATGCCCCCATTAATCTGCGACGTCTCCACCGGGCGACCGCGCCCGGTGGTCCCGACCGCGTGGCGCCACTGTGTTTTTGACTCCATTCACTCTCTGGCGCACCCGGGGGTGCGCGCGTCGGTCAAAATGGTAGGAGAGAAGTTTGTGTGGTCGAGCCTGCGCAAACACATCAAGGAGTGGGCAAGAGCCTGCATGGCTTGCCAGTGGGCCAAAATACACAAACCCACTAAAGCCCCCTTAGAGCCATTTCACATCCCAGCTAAGAGGTTCGATCATGTGCACGTCGACCTCGTAGGCCCCCTCCCGCGGTCACAGGGGTGCACGCATCTTTTGACAATGGTGGACCGCACCACGCGCTGGCCTGAAGTGGTCCCACTGGCATCAACCACAGCCGAGGAGGTGGCACACGCGTTTTTAATGGCTTGGGTAGCGCGTTTTGGAGTTCCGTCGGATATTACATCCGACAGAGGTCCTCAATTTGCTTCTGAGCTTTGGTCGGCGATGGCCCGCAGCCTAGGGGTAACGATCCACCGCACTACCGCGTACCACCCCCAGGCTAATGGTTTATGCGAACGTTTCCATAGGTCATTGAAAGCAGCCCTCAAAGCGTCGCTTACGGATGCAAATTGGGTAAACAGACTACCATGGGTTTTATTGGGGTTGCGTTCTGCACCTAAAGAGGATTAAAAAGCCTCCCCAGCTGAGTTGGTGTTTGCGCAGCCGCTTCGGCTGCCGGGGGAGTTTCTCCCAGATAATCCTGTGCCGGAGTGCCCCCCTGCTCAGCAGTTGCTGAGCAACACGGGAGCGAGCACGCTTCCGCGCCCGTTCATCACGCTTTTCCGCGCGTTTTTGTACCTAAGGCTTTAAAAAATGCCGAGTTTGTTTTTGTCAGACACGATGCTCAACGCCCAGCCCTGCGACCTCCTTACGATGGCCCATATAGAGTGCTGGAAACAGGTGATAAGCATTTTTTGCTAGATTTGGGAGGCAGGAGGGAAACAATTGGCGTTGACAGACTCAAACCTGCTTTTGTGATGGCTGACGAGGCTGTGCCATTGGCGAGAGCTCCTCGACGCGGCAGACCTCCCAGGGAGCATGCCCCAGAGCCCCCATAGGGTTTGACTAACAGTTCTCATCCTCAGGTAGCAGATTCACAGCAGGATGGCGCCACGGGAGTGGTAAAGCCCACTTACAGCAAGTTCGGAAGACGATTGAAACCCAAACAGCACTTGGACTGATGTTTGTGATTTTACCATAATGTGCAGACTGTGTTGTATTGTTTCATTTTGGACGTTTGGGGGGGGGGGTCATGTGGCACACATATTTGAGTTGCTTAGGCTGCATATGTATATTACTGTTGCCCACGTCTCAGAATGAACAATAAGTCTGGACCTCCTGGGGATGACAGGAGGATGTGAAATGTGACCTTTTGAGATGGCCTTGAGAGGCTTCCTGACCACCAGGGTTTTGGGGGAGAGGAGAAGACCCGGGGGTTATGTATTGTGTCTTGGGATTAAAGACAATGTAACTCTGTACTTTGATGTCCCAGGTATAAAAGGGACAGATGTGGGAGGAAGGGCCTCTTTTTCTGTTTGAGAGGATGTTGGAGATATGTGAATGATTAATAAACCTGAATTGAGAAATAAACTCAGCCTCATCTTTTCACGCTCTCCACACCATTATTTTTGATTGTGGATACAGGAGAATCAAACATGCAGTGCTTGAATTTATCTATTTGCATACCTATTTGCATCAAATTGCATATTCAAATTGGGGCGTGCCAAGGGAGGAGTCCAGTATTTCTTCTTCTTCTTTCATTTTTTTGGTGGGGGCAACCAGCGTAAAGGTGCATTACCGCCATCCAGCGTTGGAGTGTGGGCCTGGCATTGTTACCCAGACAACCTCAACCCCCCCCCCAAAAAAAAAACAAAAAAAACAAAACAAAAACAAAACACCCCTATATCGTATTAATTAGCCCTGTATCTTTAAGGTAAATAAATATCTTCTTTAACCCAATCCCCTATATCACGCTTAAGTTAACATCTCCCACCCCTAGTTTCCTAATTTTCCCTACTAATATGTCTCTCTCCTGAATGTATTTCTGGCAGTGCAGAATGACATGCTCAACAGTTTCTTCCTCTCTCTCACAACAATCACACATCCCTGTCTGGTGCTTGCTTATTAAATGCATAGTTTTATTTAATCTAGTATGACCCAACCTTAATCTAGATAAAATCAAAGTCAAAGTCAAAGTCAAAGTGCCTTTATTGTCATTCCATTGTTAATAGCAGACCTCCGCCAAGCGCCACAATTCCCCCCATACAGTGTTTGTGTGTACGTTTTCAGATTCCTTGAGCAAGTAAACATATGACTAGCAATTTGATTCACAATGATTATTTGTTTATTTGACAGGGACAGTGCAATAAACACACAATTAATCAATGACAATCAATCTGATAGTGATAGGATTAGTGGTTCAGTAGTAAAAGCATTGCCTCCTTGGCGGAGGTAATAAACTGAAGTGTTGCTGTTGTGTCCATCTCCTCCACTGATGGATGCAAATTGGGTAGACAGGTTGCCGTGGGTTTTATATTATATTATTTTGGGGTTGCGCTCCGCGGCAAACGAGAATTCAGAAGCTTCGCCGGCAGAGAGCTCGTTTTTGCGCAGCGCCTATGGCTGGCCGGTGAATTTCTGCCAAATGCGCAGCTCCTATGGCTGGCCGGGGAATTTCTGCCAAAGAATCCGTCGGCGGACAACTGGCCGTGTGAGGTTTTGCAGTTGCGCGCAAACACAGGCACGCTGGCGGGCCCAGGCCAGCAGTGTTTTCCGCGTGCTTTTGTGCCTAAAACGTTGAAGAACGCGGAGTTTGTGTTGCAGACACGTCGACCAGCGCCCTCCATTGCGCCTGCGCACATGTTGAAAATGGCTGTATGTCACAGTGTTGAAAAATGCTTTAAAAAATTCCTGTATCCAGACGGTGAACCGGATCACCCCCAAAATTTAATGAGTTCTTCCTTGTACCATTTCCAACAATGCCTGAAAGTTTCATGGAAATCCATCCAAGACTTTTTGAGTTATCTTGCTAACCAACAGACAAACAGACAGACAGACAGACAGACAAACAGACAAACACACAGACAAACCCCAGCAAAAACATAACCTCCTCCTGGCCTTTTCAGCCTGGCGGAAGTAATAACAATGCAACGAAATTGAGATACTGCTCCCTAAAAACAAACTATCACACTCACAGTTCACTCATGCATTTAACATTCTTATAATTACAACAGTAAATAATGCTTGAAACAATATTACCTAAAAGTTGAATACAATATGTACGTAGCAATAATGAAAACATACTGAGCGATAAATATAAAAGACCAGCTTATACACACAGGGTTATTGCCACAAAATAACCTAAAATAACAAAATAGTATCAGTAGTCTGTGCGTGTTACATAAATCCGTTCAAAATACGTACTGCTGCTGGGAAAAAACTATGATTAAACCTGGTAGTCCGGGTTTTATGGGATCTGTACCGCTTTCCCGAGGGGAGCAAGTGAAAGAAATCATGGCCTGGATGAGCACAGTCTTTAATGATGGCAGTAGCTCTGTTGAGGTACCGAGACCTGGAAATCTCTTCCAGAGAAGGGAGAGAACAGCCAGTGATTTTTTGTGCAGTCTCGATCACTCTCTGGAAGGCTTTGCGGTCTGCGGCTGAACAGCCCTCATACCAAACCGTGATGCCATATGACAAAATGCTCTCAATAGCAGAGCGATAAAATAAAACCAGCAACTGTGCATTCAGGCCATTCTTCTTGAGGAGCCTCAGAAAGCGTAGACGTTGTTGAGCCTTTTTTATCGTAGCTATGGTGTTAACAGCCCAGGTAAGGTTGTGAGAAATATGAACACCCAGAAACTTAAAAGCCTCCAGCCTCTCCACATGCTCCTTGCCTATATATAGAGGAGGCGGCTCACTGCTATACTTCCTAAAATCAATAATGAGTTCTTTTGTTTTTTTTGTATTCAATAGCAGATTATTATCTGAGCACCATCTCACCAGTTTCTGGACCTCATTTCTGTATGCAGACTCATCTCCTCCTGATATGAGCCCCACTACTGTTGTGTCATCTGCAAACTTCACTATAATGTTTGTGGGATGAACAGGTATGCAGTCATATGTGTACAATGAATACAAAGTGGGGCTCAACACACAGCCCTGTGGTGAGCCTGTGTTAAGCATGACTGTAGAGGAGGACTGGGGTCCGAGTCTAACAGTCTGTGTTCTGTTTGTTAGGAAGTCCTTAATCCAGCTGCAAGTGTGAGTAGGCAGACCAAGCTGAAGCAATTTGGTGATGAGAATGTTGGGAATAATTGTATGCCGAGCTATAGTCAGCAAACAACATTCTTACATAGCTCCCCTTGTCTTCTATGGCTGAATGCCGAGTGGAGAGCTATAGCAATAGCATCTTCAGTGGATCTGCTCCGCCTGTAGGCAAACTGGTACCGATCAAAGTCTGGGGGGAGACTAGGCAAAAGATGTTTCAATACCATTTTCTCAAAGCACTTCATAACAATGGGTGTTAATGCTACTGGTCGATAGTCATTCAGACTGCTAATAGTATGTTTTTTAGGTACAGGAATACTGACTGCAGATTTTAAACACTGTGGAACAATGGCTGCCTTGAGAGACAAGTTAAAAATGTCAGTCAAAACAGAGCATAGCTGATCTGCACATGCTCTGAGCACCTTTCCTGGCACTCCATCGGGACCAGTAGCCTTTCTCGGGTGAACTGCTCTTAGTGTCTGTCTCACCTCATGATCCTGCAGGATAAGCACATCAGAGCTGGCATTCAATAACATCTGTGGGTGCGGGCGAGGTGTATTTGCCTCAAACCGTGCAAAAAAGCAGTTCAGTTCTTCTGCCAGTGAGGCGCTGATGTCACTGGAAATGATGCTGCTACCCTTAATAGTTTGTGATATAGTTTGTGATATAGTGTGTGATATAGTTTGTGATAAAATATTCTCTTCTTTTGTTGTTCTCTTTCCCACCCTGCCCTTTATTCCAACTGTGTTCTGGATAGCATACAGGTGATGTCCTGTACCTCCTGTGTCCCACCTATGTTGCCATTCCTGACTACTATACTTTTTAATATATAACTATATATTATATATATGAATATAGTACAGTCACTACTATACTTTTTAATCAGTGCTTTTGCCTCAGACTTACTGAATTAAATATTCCAAACCTCCTGGTGCCCCAGAGCCTGCTTAGCCAATTTATCTGCAGTTTCATTGCCCTTTATCCCCTTGTGAGCTGGTATCCACATAAATGATACAGCCACCTTTTTATTTCTAAGTCTATATAGAATCTCATATATTTTATAAACTATGTCCTGCCTGCTGTCAGATGACTCTGATTGTATTGACATTAAAGCTACACTGGAGTCCGAATAAAGAATAACATTTTTGATCGACAACCCCTCAATCCACTGTAATGCAGTTACCAAAGCTAACATTTCAGCTGTGTATACAGACAAATGGGAGGATGTTCTTCTGTTAACAGATATTTCCAAGGCAGGAATACAGAAAGCAAAGCCAGTGCAACCTGTCTCATGATCTTTTGATCCATCAGTGAATACTGGGGTGAAGGAATGATACATTGTTTCCAAACAATCCTCTACTAAAACTGCAGTGTTTCCAAATTCTCTATAACCTTGCATCTTTTCCAAAAAATACAAATCAACAGAAACTGAATAGAAAAACCAGGGAGGTGTGACTGGCAAAGGAACTGATGGAATATATGTTCTGTCACAAAATTTCATGTCTCTGGCTATCCTCCCAGCATAAATTGCAAAACTCTCCTTTATGACCCTTTCTCCTTCCCAACAAGGCATCAAAACTCTAGCTGTAGGATGATGATCTTGAGTGTGCCCTTGCAGATTGACCCAGTAATTCATCATTATCTGTTTACACCTGACATTTAATGGCATTTCCCCCATTTCCACTTGAAGAGCAGCAACAGGGGTTGTTTTAAGTGCACCACAACAGATCCTCAATGCTTGGGCCTGGATGACATCTAACTTATTCAAAATAGTTTTGAAAGCAGATCCATATACAGTACATCCATAGTCCAATACAGACCTAATTAACGCAACATAAATGTTTTTAATAGCAGCTCTACTAGCACCCCACTCCGCCCCTATCAAGCACCTCATTACATTCAACACCTTTTTGCATTTTATTGTCATATTTTGAATACGTTCCCTCTAAGTTAAATTAACGCCAAACCAGACACCCAAAAATCTGAAAACTTTGGCTTGCTCTATTTCCTGAGCATACATTGTTAACCTCTTGCACTCCGGGATACCGCGGGCGGTCACGTCTCTGTGACCTAGTGCGCACTGAAAAAAAAAAGCTGCATTTCCATTCTTCCACTACAGACACAGCCGTGAACAGAAAGCCAAAGGAGTGCTTTGATTGGTTTAGATTTGATTGACCTCTCATTCGACTAATAAGAGCCTTGAATTGGGTTTCTGAAACCTTGAAGAACCAATGACTGAAAACCTAGCAAGAAGGACCTGCCTACCAACGGCTGCGAATACAGCGAGCCAATTGAAGCAGAGAAGTTTGACGATTGAAAGCGTGTGTCCCGTGCGTAAAATCTGTTTTGTGTAAGCCGCTGTGTGTGACAGTAGCGTTCGCCAGTGTTTTTTTCTTACTACTGTTCTTATTTGTTTTGAAAAATCGTTCACCAAAACCGCAATCATGGAAGCGCAAAGCCGCAATAATGGAATTATGGTTTGACCGGGTCGCGTGACCAGAACCACGAGTCGTAACAAGCGGACCAGCGTCATGTTCGTCTGACAATGAGGAAGAGAAGTTCGCCAGCGACACTGCTGTTGTGGACAGGTAAGTATTATAAGCTAAATTATTCTTTATCCCTGAAAATTGTAATCAAAATGACTTGACCGATCGGTAAATTACAACTGTGCGTCATCGCCACATGACGGACCGCGGCGACCGGTCTGGTCCGGACTGTCAGTCACAGTCTGGCGCACGGTCCAGTCACGGAACGGTCCCCCCCACCCCCGCTACTCCTCTGTAGTGGATTGCAGATATATTGCAGATATTTTAGTACAACTGTGCGTAGTAGACCCGTGCGCTGCGGTCCGTCATGTGGCGATGGATGATGTCCGTTCTCTGTAGCGGGGGGTGGGGGGGGGGAGTTGTTATCCTCTACATTACAGATATTTTAGTATAATTTTTATTGCACTGTAGGTTATTTTTTCTTGTAAAAAAAAAAGCCACACATTTTTTACTTGGCAGGCTTCTTTGTGTGTGGGGGCTTGTTTGTTCATTCATTCATTCATGAATGAATAAACAACCCCCCCCCCCCCCCACACACACACACAGCCCTGAGTGTCACCTTTCATTAGAGCCCAAGATCAAGCATCTATATTGAATCATTCAAAAGTTACAGACGTTTTTCCAAACTGTGCCATTTGGCACAATTTGGCACAGTTCAAAAATGCCTGGGAACAACTTGACAAAAAAGCTGTGTAATATATTCATTTTTTGTGGTATTGTTTCAAAATTTTGACCTCGGCTGGATAACACTTGGTTCTACATTTCTGTTGCATTTTCCAGCCCGTATATGACAGCTGTGTGTTATTTGCAAGCATTTGTATCCAAAAAAATACCCAGGCGAACTTTATTTTCTTGAAGTTCAGTATGTTTAGATGACTGTTACTCAGTGGCAGGAGCACTTAGAGAGATTATGACTGTTTTGCCAAAAAATTCAAAGTGTTTTCTTTTAAATGAGACCAACCCCATGAAGATACTGCAAAGGGTTGAAGAACAGCTTTTGATTTACTTTGGGTATGTTATTTTTAGGCGTTATTAGGGAAATTGACCAGAGTGCAAGGGGTTAACTGAGCATCAGCTACCCTTTTCCTTGTAAATACAACAACCTTTGTTTTTACCACAGAAAAATTTAATGTCATGCAGTGACCCTTGCAGGCCACCATAAGACGCCAAAAGTCTCCAGTGAGTTTTGCATTTGATGTTTAATTATAACAAGACAAGACGAGACACAAAGCTGTGAGCCGCTGAGGGCAGAACCACACACTACAGAGTACAAGGGATCGTAGGGCTAACCCCAGCCACTACAACCTTAACTATGACATGAACAAGACTATGAACACGAACCTGACATGAATGAGGACCAGGAATGTTTGACGAGGAATGTTTGACGATACTCCAGCATCAACCCGCTGTCAGCGCCCGCTAATAAAGCCGGTCGCAAACGAGCAGTGATGCCGAACAGCTGATTGACCTTGACAGCCGGAAACCCCACCGAGCGCTGTCACAATAAGAGCCCGGTGGAGCCAGAATGTAATCCACAGCTGTCAAGGCCGGCAGAGATGATGCATAGCCCGACCGCGGACGAGATCGGCGCTCGGGTCATAACAGTACCCTCCCTCTGAGGGGGGGGCTCCTGAACGCCCATAGACATCCAATCCCCCCCACCCCCTCCAGGGTGGGCGGATGGGCAGGAGAGGATCAAACCACAGATCGAAAACCAGAGCACAGACAGGAAAAAAAAAAAAAAAAAACGACTCAAAAATTTCATGGAACAGTCACACCGACACGAAATAACAGAAAAGAGAAAAAAACTCCCTACAGTACAGAACATGATGACAAATCAAAACTCCCAAAATGCACAAATTGCAACTACAAGAAACAAAACACAGGACAGCGAAAAGAACAGAACAATTACAGGACCAGACTACATTCCAAAATACATGAAACACAATAACCCGGGCACAAAAACAAAAATACCACACTCTCAAGTCAAAAGGCAAATACAACACAGGACAGAAAAAAAACAGAACAATTACAGGGCTAGACTACCACCAGGAGTGACCTCTACCCCCGACAGTTCTTGACGACGGGCGGAGACCAAACGCCACGGGAACAGTTCAGGTAGTCTCCCCGCGTCCAACGGCCGACGGGTGGTCATGGGAGGCGGAACATGACCGGGCGGCCTACCACAGTCCCAGGCCCGGAAAGTCCACTCCTCCGGTGGCCGAACCAGATTGCCCAGTGAAACACCCAACATGTCAGGTGGCTGACCCGAGGTGCCGAACTGGCCAAACAGTTCCTCAGGCAGCCAACCCGCGTCCCTCAGCCACCAGTACCGGGGGAAAACAGCCCTTGGCGGCCTCTCTGGCAAGGACAAAACTCGGGAGAGCTGGGGCGAGTGAAAAGGGACCCCCACAGCCCCCGGCGATGATGCGCAGGGGCGATGACTCTGAAGAGGGGACAGAAGGCAAGGATGAGCCCGAACTGGGTCGGGCGGGGAAGGGTCTGCAGCTCCTCCACCGTCCTTGGACCACACCGGCGCTGCACCTCCGATGGACCCTGATTGGGTCCCGGCTGCACCCACGTCGGACCCCGACTGGGCCAGAACAGTACCTGCGATGGACCCCGATTGGGCCTCGGGCGCACCCACGTCGGACCCCGATTGGGCCAAAGCAGCTCCCGCGAAGGACCCCGATTGGGTCTCAGGCACACCCACGTCGGACCCCGATTGGGCCGCAGCAGCCTCCACAACGGACCCCGACTGGGTCAGTGCAGCTCCGCTGATGACCTCCACCCCCGAACCTGGAATCTCCAACTCAGCGACCCTGACTGGCTCCACACTGGTGACACTGCAAGGAAGCTCAGAACACACAGAAAAACCGGGATCAGTGTCACCGGCAGCAACAGAACCCAGTGAGACGAGTTCGGGCACAGCAGGTGGCTGCCTCTCACTCGCCTCTCCGAGAGGCAGGCAAAAATGCTCCAACACAGGGGACAGAGACACAAGAGGGAGCACTTGCCTGCACTCAGGTTCTGTTGCCGTCCAGGACTCCGTCGATCCAGGCTCAGGGCGAAGAAGTTCGTGCGTAGGCTCCAACTCAGCTGCATCGGGCTCTGCAGCTGGCAAGATGGATTCTGCAGTCTGAGGTTCCTCTCGCGCTGATGCCCACGCTGATGACCCGTATGGTGTGGAGGCAGGGGACCCTCGACTCACTGGTTCGGAACGCTTCGGGGAGGAGACCCGGGGACGCTTCATCGTCGGCACAGGTTCCGGGCCGCAGTCCGCTCTTCTCCTCCATCCACGACGTGGCTGCAGGGCCGGATCCAGGCTTTCCAGCACTGCAGGCCCCCTCCCCACCCTGCGACGTAGGCCTGGCGTCGCGGACCACTCAGCAGAGGGAGACATAGAGGCAGCAGGTTTAATTAATGTAACTACAGCAGGTGGTAGGAGCTCGGGGGACTGCGAACCCCGAACTCCGCCCCCAGAAGTCAGAGAAGGCAGATCACATCATGTAAAGAATGAACTAGCACTTGCCTTTCTCCCGGAGGGAGGGTGGTGCCTGCTGTAGGGGACGTTGTTCCTCCTTCTCCCGCTGGATGGCGACAGAGGGCCCCCTGGAAGGACGAGAAGGAGTCGCTCTCAGAGGTCCACTGACGGGCTTCGCCAGCAGCGGGTCCAGCCGGGGATTCTGCTGAGGTTCACCTTGGCCGTGGCGCCGACGTCTTCGACGGCCCCCAGATGGCGCGAACTCCTGGACCGGATCAGGGGCAGGAACGGTTTCCCAATGCGGGGAGCAAGGATGCCTCCTCCTCTGCTTCCTTCCGTAGTCCACCTCCAACCCACGGAGTATCTCGCGATGTGCGGCGAGCTCAGCCCTCCTCGTCATCACCTCCGGGTGATTGTCGTAGTGGAGAGGAAGGTTGTCCAGAAGAACCTCAGCGCAGTCCAGGTACCGGCGTATGTCGCTGGGAGTGTCGTAAAGCGTAGCGGTGAATAGAGTTCCATCCACATACTCCAGAGCCTCCGCTAGCTCCTTGCCCAGGCGCCAACCGCGGCCCCTGGATGACGGCATTCTCCCAGCAAGTGACACCCAGACAAGGAAGAACAATAGTCAAATTTACGCGAAAACTCACGGTGAAAAAGCGGCTCGGTGTGACGTCTCCGTTTAGACGTCCTGGCTGGAGTATACTGTCATGCGGTGACCCTCGCGGGCCACCATAAGACGCCAAAAGTCTCCAGTGAGTTTTGCATTTGATGTTTAATTATAACAAGACAAGACGAGACACAAAGCTGTGAGCCGCTGAGGGCAAAACCACACACTACAGAGTACAAGGGATCGTAGGGCTAACCCCAGCCACTACAACCTTAACTATGACATGAACAAGACTATGAACACGAACCTGACATGAACGAGGACCAGGAATGTTTGACGAGGAATGTTTGACGATACTCCAGCATCAACCAGCTGTCAGTGCCCGCTAATAAAGCTGGTCGCTAACGAGCAGTGATGTCGAACAGCTGATCGACCTTGACAGCCGGAAACCCCACTGAGTGCTGTCACAATAAGAGCCCGGTGGAGCCAGAATGTAATCCACAGCTGTCAAGGCCGGCAGAGATGATGCATAGCCCGAGCGCGGACGAGATCGGCGCTCGGGTCATAACATTTAAATCCCCAAGAGTATGACCACCCTTCCACAGCACGTATTGCCTCTTGTATTTTCCCCTCTTATATAATTAAAATTACTCCCTCTTTTCCATAATGCCCCATCATCAGCAAATAAAGAACAACCAATGTCATTATTCATACAGGAAAAAGCATCATTTATCATAATAGAAAAAAGTACTGGGCTTTTAACGCTACCCTGGGGGGTGCCATTTTCCACCAAGTAACTATCTGATAAGGCTCTGCCCACTCTAACTTGAATGTACTGTACCTATTAAACAAAAAATCTTTGATCCAGTTGAATGTTCTCCCAGAAATTCCTATCATACTTAGCTTAATCATTAGCCCCTCCTTCCACAACATGTCATACGCCTTTTCCACATCAAAAAACACTGCAATTACCGACTCTCTATTAACTTGAGCTTTCCGTATCTCTGTCTCCAAACACACAACAGGATCTATAGTTCCCCTTCCTTTTCTAAATCCGCTCTGATGTGGTGACAAAATTCCTCTACTTTCGAGATAAAAGGAAACTCTTGTCTGTAATCATTCTCTCCATTACTTTTCCCAGATATGATGTTAGAGCTATAGGTCTGTAGCTCACTGGGTCTGAGGGATCCTTTCCTGGTTTTCCTACAGGAACAATCACAGCCTCTTCCCATGCAGTTGGGAGCTTTCCCATTTCTCACACTTTGTTGTAGACTTCCAATAGCTTCCTCATTGCCAAAGTCCCTAAATGTTTTAGCATGATGTAACAGATATTGTCTTTCACAGGGGATATTAATCCTGATTTGTTTACTGCTCTTTCCATTTCATCTAGAGTGAAAGGAAAATCCAAAGAACTACTAAAGTCTAACCTTTCCTCCAGAGCCCCTGGGTGTGCTAAACTCGTCCTATTTCTTCCTCTTTACCCTTTTCAGTCAAATTGCTTGAACTATGAATTTGAGTCAGAGTCTTTGCTATCACTGTTGCTTTTTCCTCATCAGTTACTGCAGTCAATCCCCCACTTTTTAGTATTAGATACTGCCATTCCCTCCTAACTCCCCTCATAGCCTTGATCATATTCCATACATCCCCCACAGCTGTTGATCTACCTATAGTGTTACAGTATCTCTGCCAGCTTTCTCTCTTAGCCCTCCAGATAGTTGTCCTGGCTTTTGCTAGTGCCCTCTTATAATTAACCAAGTTTAGCAAATTATGAGTTCTTCTTAAAGTGCTGATGACACGTTTTTGACTTCCTCTAATTTTTCAACACATAATACAATATGACAAAACAGGTTGGTCTGTGCAGTTCTAAGTCAAACAGGCTTTTTTTCACGTGAATATCTGACGTTTTCATGAGCGCCACGTCACCAATTACGTCAGTGGCTGGAAAACCCCGCTGCCATGTAGTCACGTCATCGGAAGAACACAGCACTTGGCTGCCCATTGTACACACAGGATGGAAGCGGTTGAAAACATCCACGATGGTTCCAGCACATGTAGTCTGGAATTGGTTTGTGTTGTTCAATCTTCAGACGATTATAGTTCCAAAGAGTGGAATGATAATGAAGAATCTGGGGGCATCAGACCGTATAGGTTTGAGCCGTGCCAAGCAGGCATTGTGCCAAGCCAGTCACAGAGAGTGACGGGTGGAGAGGCACACATGCCCGCCGCAGCAGCAGCGACAAACACACGGCAGGGGAACACCGAGTGTTATTCTTTTGTTATAGATATTGCAACAAATTATTTGTTCATAAATATAATTCATTTAAACCCGATTTTTCAATAAAATCATAGCAGTGTATTCTCTGTGGCTCAGGCATTGGGTTTATTATGGATTATATTTTGAGTTCTTGTTGTTTTTGTTTTGTACATGTGTTTTATGTGCGTTTTGAGCCACTTTCAGGTGGGCACTGTCCAAGATTCGCCAGTCCGAACACGCGCTCTCTCTCTTTGACAGTCAGCTGTTCATGGTTTGTGTGCATCAATTCAATTCAATTCAATTCAATTCAATTCAACTTTATTTATATAGCGCCATTTCACAACAACAGTCATCTCATAGCACTATCAACTGTAGGGGGGAACCCCCACAGTTGCAGAAAGACCCCAGCAATCAGGCGATCCCCTGTGAGCAAGCACTTGGCAACGGTGGAGAGGAAAAACTCCCTTTTAACAGGAAGAAACCTCCAGCAGAACCAGGCTCAGGGAGGGGCAGTCATCTGCTGCGACTGGCTGGGGGGTGAGGGGATAGAGAAGAAGAAAAGAACAGACATGTAGAGAGCAAACAGCACGATGGGGACTCAATCTATGGGAGAGAACAAAGAAATGTTAATGACCAGCAAAAAAAAAATATTTCATAGAGAGTGAGGAAAGGAGTGAGGCCCAGTGCATTACTGGAGGTCCCCCGGCTGACTAAACCTATTAGCAGCATAACTAAGGGAGGGTTCAGAAACACATGATCCCTCCTTAATTGTAGGCTATATCAAAAAGGTAGGTTTTAGCCCTATTCTTAAAAACAGAGATCGAGTCTGACTCCCGAATCCAGATTGGCAGCTGATTCCACAGGAGAGGAGCATCATCTGCTGTGATGTCAGCCAGTCAATGTTGCCAGCACTACCACGACGTGTTGGCCGCTCCATACAGCCGTGGTTCTGTTGTGCTGCTTGAAGTGATGTCGGCCCTGGGGCACAACCATGGTTAACATGTCTCCTCTCCA
This sequence comes from Pholidichthys leucotaenia, assembly GCA_020510985.1. Classification (NCBI taxonomy): domain Eukaryota; kingdom Metazoa; phylum Chordata; class Actinopteri; order Cichliformes; family Pholidichthyidae; genus Pholidichthys; species Pholidichthys leucotaenia. The sequence goes on along the minus strand of CM035847.1, from coordinate 206,313,418 downwards.
TGTTCGCTGGGCGATGTTGGCCCCAAACGCCAACTGTGGGTGTTTCTGTTTATTTTTGTGGGTCTTCACCTTTTTGGGAACTGCTGTCATCATTCTTATATTCAATACATATGCTGTGGTGAATTCTGTGCCTAAATCCATTCATCATGACCCTCTATGCGCTCTTACGCAGGGCAGGGAGAGGGAGGATGAAATAACGAGGATTTTCGTGCAGGGTTCACCACAGCACATTTAATACAGAAAGACAGACAGTTCCCTGAAAGGTGAAGACGTACAAGAAACAGACACACTTAATGATGGCGTTCGGGGGCAGACATCGCCCAGCGAACGAATGAGAGGAGACGTGTTTGCCACAGGTGCGCCCCAGAGCCGACATCGCTTCAAGTACGTACAAGAGCCACGGTGAACATGGAGTGACTACCGTGTCGTGGGAGTGCTGAAAATACTGGCAGACAAACAGCACAGATGACAATACTATGGACCATTAGTGCATGACTGGCAAACGGCCGCGAAGTACAGTACCTGCACTGCTGGTGATGGTGTGATTAGAAGCACCTGGGCGAGGACCGGGAAACATGATTAGCAGGAATTTGAATCAACTGGTGATAATGATAGAGGGGACGTGGCCGGACCGGTGAGACGTCAGCATGGGATAACAGAAAGTAGGTCAAAGCTGCGCGTAAATCCATTAATCCTTCTCCTCGTGCGCTCTTCCTGCATAAAAGCGTATGAGGAGACTTAATAACAGTTGGAGCTGAAGCATGTGATGTGATCTTTCACGGTTTGATGTTTATCTAAGCCTGCGACACAACGCAAAGGCACAACCATAAAATTAGATCAAGAAACCAGAGAAACTGAGCTACAAAGCTGCTGTCATTCCAGTCAACAACACCGGAGTCCGTTCTGTCGCTTACGTCATGGGGGTGCCGCCCTTAATTCGGTGGGCGGCACCACAGTCCAGTCAGTGGCTGCTGTTTTTTGATGATAACTAGTTTATGCAGGCGCGGTTGTAAATGTTATATTGATCATAGACAATGACTTTTGGGTTTACACAACATCCTAAAAAATGTCAAAATTGTGTCATCAGCCCTTTAAGACCCTAAGTGTCTTATTCCTCTCTTTAATGGTTTTAGTGCACTCATCTGTCCACCAAGACACTGCTTTCTTTAACATTTTACCTTTACTTTTAGAGATGGATTGATTAGCTGCTTCAAGAAAAATAGTTTTAATATTTTTCTCCACACTCTCAATGTCTTCATTAACAGCTACTTGGGGTAAGTCTCTCTCACAGATGAATTTCAATAGTTTCCAATTAGCAGTGCTAAAAACCCATCTCCCTTTTTTATGTCCACTTACCCTATTCACTGAAATGAAAATATTACAATACACTGGGAAATGGTCACTTCCCACCAAGGACTCCTCTAAAACCTCCCACTCACACACACCTGCAATATTACTCGTCACCAAAGTTAAGTCAAGAACTGAACCACTCCCCGTATGTACATCAATTCTAGTTGCTCTACCATCATTTAAACATACTAGATTCTTCTCTTCCAAAAGTTTTTCAATTGTCTCACCATTTACAGTATGTCTGTATGATTTGCCCTCCATAATACATTATGGGCATTATAGTCCCCACATATTACCACCCTGCTTCCATCTGAGATAATTGATTCAATATCAACTTCTTACAAGGATTATAAAAATTTATGACTACTAATTCCCCCTCTTTTGTCCAAATTTCAACTACCACATATTCCAGTTCAGCACCTTTACCTATCTCTCTGAACTGAATTCCCTCCCTCACAAATGTTGCACATCCACCTCCCATTCCCTCCCTTCTATCATTCCAAATTGAGACATATCCCACTATTTTAAAATCCAGATTGGGTTTCAATCACGTCTCCTGGACACAAATAACATCTGGTTTGTCTGAAAGCTCCTCAATATACCTTTTGAATTCCTGTCCATTAGCCAGCAAGCTTCTCACATTCCACTGAACCAAAATGACCATTAATGCTATTCCTATCCAAGCCATGCTTGATCCTGACTCGTCTGACTACTAAGATCATTCTTCACCTCCTCCCAAGTTAATCCACTGAAACCAAGATGATTAGCTGCTGCTTTCACTATTATTTGAATTCTCTCAGTTTTAGACTTGACTTCCACTGTGGCATTCACAACTCCTGCTATAAAAATAACCAGTTTCTTCAGATCAACCTGGATTTCCCCATTCCGTTCCAGTTCTCTTTCCTTTACAAGCAGCCTCCCCCCAGTCCTTTTCCCATTCCCTCCTCTTTGGTTCATCCTTTTCACTGCTTCAGCATAGGAGATTTTATTCTGCACTCTGACCTGCTGAATTTCCCTTTCTTTCATCATCCTTTCACAACCTCCGTAGGCCATACTATGGCTCCCTCCACAGTTACAACATTTGGGCATTTCTTGGTTACACTCTCCATACTGGTGGTTGCCCCCACATCTTGCACACCTTCTCCATCTACATGTTTTAGCTGTGTGTCCAAATCTTTGGCAATTATAACACCGGACTGGATTAGGGACAAATTCCCTTACACTGTAACTCAGAGAACCCAGGGTTACATTTTTGGGGAGCACATCCCCTTCAAACTCAATCACCACACCCTCAGTGTCTCTTCTCTGTCCCTCCCGAGTGGCCTGTAGTCTACGAACTGCTTTTACAATCCCCCTTTTAAATTAGCTTTGATTTCTTCCATTGAGACTCCTATTGGCACCCCCCAAATTACACCCTTGTTCCACTTAGACCCGTTATCAATAAAGCTTGTACTTTTCACTTTGAACCGCCCAATCTCCCTCATTTTGTCAGTTCTTTCCCTTTGCTCCTCACTCCTACACACAATCAGTAGATTTCCATCCCTCAGCACCTTTACCAAATGTACCAAATGTATTTCTCCAACTTGACTGTTCAATATTGTTGTCAATTTAACTGGGCTTATTGTGGATATCCGCTTTTCTTCCTCAAACCTTACAATAATTTTGAATTCAGCTCCTTTCTGCACTCCTCCCTCAGCGCCACCACCAACTTCCACTACTCCTGGCTTTCTTCGCATTACTTCCAAGAAAGTTATTCTCTCTTTTTTCTTTCCCTTTTCCGCTTCCCTGCCCAGTATCCATGCTGTCTTCACTATCCCATAAATCAGAATCTCCCCAGTCTGGCCCATTCACAACGCTGTTTTGCCGACCCGCCACACCTTCTTTTACAACGTTTCTCCTCCTCATTCTTCCATGCTTGCAAACTCCAGTCACATCACCTGACTTCTTTGCCAAATTGCCTGACAAATTTCTCTGGTCTTCTTTCGGAAATCTAACCATAAATCCCTCAGATTAGCCAAAAACGAGCTTTCAAATTTGCCTCCTACGGTCCACGATCGCATCTGATGGGGTTCCACCGGTTCAGCCTACCCCTGAGAGGCCGAGTCCGGTATTTCCTCACATGCGTTCATTTTCAAGTCGATTGGAATGTACAAAGGAAATATGCTTGGATTCCAGCGTACGGATGGTTTCATACATCTTGATTTTTTTTTTTTTTTGCTTACAGCATTTTCTTGATTTAAACGTACGTCATCTTTCAGTAGGAAATCCATGCAAGTCTTTGTACATGAGGCCCCTGGTCCTGCTATTCAAAGATGCTCCAATCAATGCAGGCAAAGCAGTCTTGTAGCTGGAGAAGAGCGGTTTCAGGCCAGGTTTTAATTGTGTGCTTGATTAGGGGGGAACTCTTCCTAAGGGGGTGTAGGCAGGAATCAGTAACAGAGAGAGATGGTTTGATTGTCCAAGGTGGGGGGTGGCTCTGTAGGCATGCTTAATGTTGCTATAAACATGATCCAGTGTTCTTTCCCCTCTTGTGGGACACTTAACGTTGATAGAATTTGGGGAGTACAGTAAGCATGCCTTGTTAAAATCCCCTGCAATAATGTGAACTACATCGGGGTGATCCCTTTGCTGCCTGTTGACAATGCCCTGGAGGTAATTGAGTGCTAAGTTAATGTTAGCATCAGGAGGAATGTAAACGGCTGTTAAAATTACTGCAGTTAAGCATACGGGGGCGATAAAAAGGCCTGCATAGGAAGGACATGGCCTCCAAGTCCGGTGAACAGTGGCTATGAATTATTCTGCTGTTTCTACACCAAGTCTGAAGCACATAAGCACAGATCCCTCCCCCCCTTTCCTTACTAGAATCAGCATTGCAGTCGTGACGGTGTGTAGTTTGGCCTGGTAATTCCACAGTGGCATCCGGAAAGCATTTGTTCAGCAATGATTCGGTCACAATCAGAATACAACAGTCCTGGACATAGTGATTATAGGCGATCTCCATGCACAGCTCATCCATTTTGTTGGCGAGGGATCTGGCATTGGTGAGAAAAATTGAAGGTAACTGGTTTGGAGCGACGTTTGCACAGCTGGACAAGAAGGCCAGCCCTGCAGCCTCATTTCTGCTTCCTCTCCCATCATCGTCTGCGCTTGTGGGGCATAATAAACGACAGAGTCCCCGGAGGTCTGGCGATCTCCTCGGGGATGTGATGGAAGTCACTGGAATGGGCGCTGGAGATGACAGAAGTGAGTTGGCGACCGATGCCTATAAGTTCCTGGCGGCTGTAGGTAATTAGTCCATCACAGAAGGAGCACAGAAAAGACACAAGAAGGGATACAATAGACTGGAGCGTATAGCCGCTGCATGTGAATTTGCTGCCATCTTGGGAAAAAAAAAATCAAATTCAATCTTAGAAATTTTAAACAATTTAGACCATCTCGAACAGTCAGTGTGGCCAAAATGTTCCTGCATGCAATGATATTTTCACACATCGATTACTCTTACCAACTTGTCATAAACTGCCCTCTCTGGGCAGAGATATGAGATCCAGGCGCTGGACTGTGAGCTTGTGATATTTATTACAAAAACAATGAACAAAAAATGTAACATGCTCAAAACATGAAATATAACGAGAGGAAAAAAAACACTCAGGAAAATCACACCAGATCGAGGCAGGGCTGTGGTAGAGGTGAGAAGGGAACGATCATCATTAGACAGCGGCAAATGCAAAATGAAAATCACTCCATTAAATAGGAATCACAATCCCTCACACAATCAACAACCGGTGTGAGAATCTGAATGGGGAGGAGAAGGCAATGACACACAGCTGGGAACAATGAGGAAGTCATCAGGGCTGCCAGCTGGCAAAGCACACCCAAACTGAGCAACCCCAGAAGGCCAATGACAGCTATCAACCCTGAGACAAGGACATAAAATACAAACATAATGCTGTGACAGAAAAAATGAGGACAGGCAACTCAAAAATACAATAAACAAACTATAATGAATGTAAATGGGAAAATAATTCCTACTAAGGATAAATGACAATTCAAAAATGACAGTGTAAATATGAAAAGAAAGAAAGATAAACAAACAACCTGAGGTCAGTGGACACCCCCCCCACCGCGCTCAGAACATGACAGAGCCCCCCAAGGGTGGAAACCAGACACCCCAGGACAACATCAAAAGAAAAGAACCCTCCCACAAAATCCCACCCCAACAAGAAAACAACCCCACCCCGGGAGGGAGGAGGGGGACCCAGGCATGGAGGGACTGAACCAAACCAAAAGGAACCATGGAGGAAAACATCACAAACAAAGTCCCTCTCAGAACCCACACCAGGAAGACCCTCGGCTCACCTAAGCCCCCTGGACCGAGGAGGTAGACAGTTCGGGAGGACAACCAAAGTCCCAGGCCTGACGGAGGGCAAGGTGGTCCGAGTTGGGTGGTCTACCAGAGAGTATGGGTCACCCAACCCAATGGCTTAGTCCGTCAGGCGGTTGCTCAGAGTTCTTAAACCACCTGAACAGTAAGGGTGGTCCAGGAGGCAGCTCCCCCACGGGGAGGCCCAGTGACGAGAAGGAGCATGGAGGAGGGGGAATCACGACGGTGCCTGGCTGAAGACGAAGGGGAACCACGAGGGTGTCAAGCAGTGGAGGAGAGGCCCCGACGCCTTTGGGCTGGCCGGCAACCCCCGCGGTGGCTCTGGGCTGCAGCATAGTCCTGAGCATAGTCCTGAGCCACGGTGGCTCAGGACTGGAGCAACGCTACACCCGCGGTGGCTCCGGACTTGGATGGAACACCCACGACAACCTCCACTGGACGGAGAGCAGCACCCTCGGAAACCTCAGCCGGAGGGGAAGCAGCTCTCACGGAGGCCCCAGGCAGGGACAGAGCACCTGTGACAACCTCAGTGGGGGAAGATGGACCTGCAGTGATCTCGGGCGGCGAGCCTGGACCTATGGAGACATCTGGCACAAGTGGAATATCCTCGGTGAACCTGGGGAAAAACTCGGATTGGAGATACAAAGACACAGGGTCAGGGTCACTGGCGGTGATGGAGCCCGGCGAGGTGAGCTCAGGCACAGCTGACGGCTGTGCTTGGCTCTCTTCACCTACAGCCAAGCAAGATTTCTCCAGAAGAGAGACTACAGAGACAAAGGAGTGTACTTGCCTGGTCTCAAGCTCCACCGCTATCCATGACTCCGTCAATCCAAGCGATGGTACTTCGGGCTCAATCCTCTGGAGGTCCGGCCTGACTCTGCTGCAGAGGATCCTGCAGCAGGCATGGTGGCTGGTGCAGTCCTACTCTCCTCCAGCGAGGTAACCCATACAGGCGGTTAATCTGGCTTGGAGTCTGGAGGTGGTCTCCCTGTTGGCGCTGGGTCCTGAGTTGCTGAAGCCTGGGGCCGCTCTCTTGTTGGCACAAGCTTCGGGTCAGAGGTAGCATTCTCCCTCTGTCTGGTCCACGGCTGCGGGCCTGGAATTTTGGCCTCCTGACCCTTAGGTTCCTCCATCGCCTGGCGGCTCAACCCTGGGACCGGCGGGCACTTGTGGAAAAAAGGAGACACAGAGAGGGCAGGTGAGAATATCTGCAACAGGCGGTGAGGACTCAGGGGACTGCAATTCCTGTGCGTCATTACTGGGAATAAGGCAAGGCATATCATCATGAATTATAGGAGAATGAAAAGACACTTGCCTGTTATCCCGGGGTTCGATGTTTCCTACTGCAGTAGGTTTGACCCTCTCTGTGGTTTCTATTGAAGAAGGCCCCCCAGGAGAACCCTGAAGAGCTGCCCCTGCAGCTCCAGCTACGGGCAGAGCTGGCGAGAAAACATCCAACCTCTCAGCAGCGGGAGAGTACAACGAGGAGAAGTGAGAAACAGCAGCTGTGGATAAGCGGGGAACTGGCGGAACAGTTGGAGAGGAAAAACATGGGGAATACACTGCTGCAGGCATCTTCTGCCTCGGTGAAGGGGAATTAACTGACCGAGAGGCGGGAGCGTTCCTCCGGTGTGTTCTCCCAGAACGGCGGCGAGGAGTGGGAGGCGGAGGAGGTGACTCAAGATGAGGGAGAGGCTCCGGAGTCAGGGGACGCTCCATCATCGGCTCAAACTCCGGTTCCCTCGGTGAAATTTCCTGTAATTCCTGAGCCAAATCCGGAAGGAGCCAGAGTTTAACTTTCAGGAGGAGGTCGGTCTCTGCCAATAATACCTGCCGGGGCTCCTTCAGCAACTCAGCCGATGGAGCGGGCCAAAGCTCGAGAGGAGAAGGCTTTGCTGCCGCTGCAGAGCGGCTAGAGGCTGGAGGCTTTTTGTGCCAGTGCTTGCTTTTTGTTGGCACAGGTACCGGCATTGGAGCTGGTTCCTCCGGCTCATTGATTGTAGGTAGAGGGAGGAATATGGAGATAAGTAGGTCTGTGAGTTCCGGATGATCCGACAGGCTGGGACATGCCCCAAGCACCTGCGCCGCGCCCTCCATACACTCTCGGGCTCCCTCGGGGGTACAGGAGGCTCGAGCCTGTCGCAGGATATCTTCCAGCATACACACTGACCACCGCTCAATTTTATCCATTCCTAAGGTGGATACCTCTGGGGTGACAGACATGGTAATCCCGGTGTAAAAAGACAGACCAAACGGGGAAAAAAAATAGAAAAACCAACACAATATCCCCGCCACTGAGTGAAAGAATGAAGAGAAAAAAAAAAACAAATAAACAACAAACTCACAGCAGCTGGGTCTGTCACTGGCTGCTGTCTACTGTTATAAATTGCCCTCTCTGGGCAGAGATATGAGACCCAGGCACTGGACTGTGAGCTTGTGATATTTATTACAAAAACAACAAACAAAAAATGTAACAAGTTACTCAAAACATGAAATACAACGAGAGAAAAAACTTACTCAGGAAAATCATGCCAGAGCGAGGCAGGACTCTGGTGGAGGCGAGAAGGAAACAATCATTATTAGACAGCAGCAAATGCAAAATGAAAATCACTCCATTAAATAGGAAACACAATCCCTCACACAATCAACAACCAGTGTGAGAATCTGAACGGGGAGGAGAAGGCAATGACACACAGCTGGGAATAATGAGGAAGTCATCAGGGCCGCCAGTTGGCAGAGTACACCCAAACTGGGCAACCCCAGAAGGCCAATGACAGCTGTCGACCCTGAGATAAGGACATAAAATACAAACATGATGCTGTGACAGAGAAAATAACGACAGGCAACTCAAAAATACAACAAAAGAAAGAAAAACAAACAACCTGAGGTCGGTGGACACCCCCCCCCCCCCGCGCTTAGAACGTGACAGAGCCCCCCCCCCCCAAGGGTGGGAACCAGACACCCCAGGGCAACATCAAAAGAAAAGAACCCTCCCACAAAATCCCACCCCAACAAGAAAACAACTCCACCCCGGGAGGGAGGAGGGGTTTACCTTTATATAAAGGTAAGTACATGTAAATTGAATGTTATGTCATCGTTGTTCAAAATTCAGAGAATTTCAAGACATAAAACACAATTTTGCATCATATAAAGTGAAAATACCCGTACATGTAAACAAAAGCATATAAAACAACATGTGGCCATAATTCAAAAAGTTGATCTAATTGAGCAAAACCAATGTGATTTTTGGATTCAGCACATCAAGATTGTCCTAAATAAGCAAAAAAATACTTAGATAATAAATTTAATGTTGACCAGTGTAATCAAACCCATTGAATCCTTATACAAAAATGCCATAAAAATCTTTGATAAGAAAGATCCCACATATTATCGTTGTCACATTTACAAGAAATACAATTTTCTGTCATTTGAAAATTATAAAATTCTCAAATTTGCCTGTTCAATCTATAAAATATTAAATGGCTATGCAACCCCTCCCCCTTCTCCCCGGGAAAATATGTTAAACTGAGGACTGTCACTGACAAAACCACTAGAGCAATCACTAGAGGAGACTGTGAGGTCCCCCACAGACACACCACATTTGCTCAATCTGTGCTATCAGCGAGGGGCAGCAAGATCTGGAATAATATACCACCTGCAATCAGAGAACGTACCATACTAAACACTGTTAATACTCATTGTAAAATTTGTCTTGACAACCAAAATTGTGCCCATAACTAGTGGTTGCTCTGCAGCATGTGCATGCCCATGCCCAGGCATACTATTTGTGCCCATGCGTCACACACATATGGCCCGCCTCTTGTTTGTTGCTGTTGTTTGTTGTTGCTGTCAAGTGCTTTGGTGCATGTGTGTGTACACATACACAGCACTTCACTCATGACATTTGAATGTTTTGTTTTGTAGCACCTTAACTCTTGCACTTTAGCATATCCACTTTGTACAGTTTCATGGCAGATGTTCTTCTCGTGTATGACTATGTTTTTGTGACCCGCCGGGGGACTACAGATGCAAATTTGCAGTATTGCTAAATTTGGCATTCTTACAGTTATATTAATGTTCATTAGTATGTCATGTTTCTTTCACATAAACATTAAACTAAACTTCTCTTGACATATAAAACCATACGTAATCTATCCCCCAGTTATTTTAAAGAATTGATTGTTTGTCCGGACAGATTATTATGCTCTCAGCATGCAGGACTCCTAGCAATCCCGAGGGTCTCTAAAAGTTTTCTGGCAAAACTGAGACGAGCCTTTATGTTCTTTTTGCTCAGCAATGGTTTTCGTCTTTGAACTCTGCCATGCAGGCCATTTTTCCCCAGTCTCTTTCTTATGGTGGAGTCATGAACACTGACCTTAACTGAGACAAGTGAGGCCTGCAGTTCTTTGGATGTTGTTGTGGGGTCTTTTGTGACCTCTTGGATGAGTCGTCGCAGTGCTCTTGGGGTAATTTTGGTTGGCCAGTCACTCCTGGGAAAGTTCACCACTATTCCATATTTTTGCCATTTGTGGATAATGGCTCTCACTGTGGTTCACTGGAGTCCCAGAGCTTTAGAAATGGCTTTATAACCTTTTCCAGACTGATAGATCTCAATTACTTTGTTTCGCATTTGTTCCTGAATTTCTTTGGACCGCAGCATGATGTCCACCTATTGAGGATCTTTTGGTCTACTTCACTTTGTCAGGCAGGTCCTATTTAAGTGATTTCTTGATTGAGAACAGGTGTGGCAGTAATCAGGCCTGGGTGTGGCTAGAGAAATTGAACTCAGTTTTCCAAAGATGTGATAAACCACAGTTAATTTATGTTTTAACAGGGGGGAAATCATGTCGAAGTGTCCTTGAGCAAGACACTGAACCCTCAGTTGCTCCTGGTGGCCAGGCTAGCGCCTGTGTGTATATGGAGGCTCTGCCGCCATCAGTGTGCGAATGAGTGGATAGCAGGATCTGTAAAGCGCTTTGGTCATCCAGCGATGAGAAAAAGCGCTATATAAGTGAATGCCATATACAGTATATAAAACAAAAACTGCTATTTTTGCTCATTGTGCATAGTGTTTGGGCATTACACCACCAGGTCTAGCCATGGATGTGTCTGCTCGCAGTATTTCCTATGAGATTCTTTAGTTAGCTTAACAAGCCTGAAAAAAAAAACAAAAACATAAAAATGCTGTAATCTTAGGTCAAATTAGCTTTGATAAAATTTGCACATCATATCTGTCAACCTGCATGTTGCTGTTATAAATAGTATTTCTCTTCTTTCTTCCTTTTCTTCATTTCTTCCCTCACCCCCCCAACCAGTTGTGGCAGAAGACTGCCCCTCCCTGAATCTGGTTCTGCCGGAGGTTTCTTCCTATAAACGAGTTTTTCCTTCCCACTGCCGCCTAGTGCTTGCTCATACAGGATCATCTGATCATTGGGGCTTTTCTCTGAATTATTTATGATTTGTGCTTATGTATCTACTGCCTTGAGATGACTTTTGTTGTGACTAGGCGCTATACAAATAAAGTTGAATTGGAATTGAGTTGACATTTGGATTACTATGCCATAGTGTTTTATGTTTTAACTGTCAAGATGTGGGTTCAACCCACATCCTCGCCTTGAGTTATGTTTTTTGGGGTTTGGGGTTTTGGTCCTTAGTATTATCTGTATCATGTTCTGTTTTATATTTTCTCCTGCTTCACTTTGGGGTTTTGATTATTAATATTATTATGGGTTTTGTTCGGTCATCATATGCATTATGATTGTCTTGGTCTTGTCTCCCCTGATCCTCTGTTCATGTTCTGTGTTTCCTCCGCCTGTGGTTGTGTGTGTAGCCCTGCCTGTCCTCTCACTTCTGTTCTACCCTTATGTCAGTTGTTAGTATTGATTAGCGTCCTCACCAGGGGCCTCATGTACAAAGACTTGAGTGGATTTCCTACTGAAAGATGACGTACGTTTAAATCAAGAAAACACCGTAAGCAAAAAAAAAAAAATAAAAAAATCCAGATGTATGAAACCATCCGTATGCAGGAATCCAAGCACATTTCCTTTGTACATACTGACCTGCCTGAAATTGAACGCACGTGAGGAAATACCGGACTCCTCCCTTGACATGCCTCCATTTGAATATGCAATTAGATGCAAATAGGTATGTAAATAGATAAATACAACCCCAGCACATTTGATTCTCCTGTATCCACTATCAAAAATAATGGATTTAATGGAATTTCATGGAATGTGAGTAAAAGGTGCTGCTGACTGAGGCAGAGGCACGTAAAAACATTTTGTTTGGCACGCTGTCCTCTGGCATTAGTACCGAATACAGGGAATTTAATAGCCTGCTCCCAGCCGTAGAAGATTAGTTTATTGTTTCCTTTATTCAGACAGGGATAAGAAGGAGATGTTTTTAACTTTGACATGTGTAGACCGACGTCTGCAGTCATCCTCAGAAGCGTCAGCTGCTGCTGTGATTTATACTATACATAGCTCAGTGGTTAAATTGCCAGATTTCAAGGCAGAAGGTTCCAGGTACGAGACCAGCTGTGATCTCTTTTAGGCACCCCAATGGAAATAGTTGTCCGCACTTTCTTGCGTCATCACATTGTTTTTACATGTATGTTGTATCTTTTACACAATGTTATTTTAAACGATGAATAAATCTATCAATCAATTTGTGACCAGCCGGGAGGATCAGCTGGTTGAATAAAGGAAAACAGTCACAAAAAAGAAGACGATATGAACCTATTTAGTGGGTAGCCACGGTCACCTGTCAGTTGAAACCAGATCATAATAGAGTTGACAAGTACATATTTTATGTCCAAAATGCAAATCTCATCCTTTATAGTTATATGCAACTTACATGGCTTACGCACTATTGTAAATGAACGAAGTACACCGGGTGACAGGTGAGACTGTTGCATTTCAAACTTTACGCATGTGTTTATTGACATAACCACTGTACACACAGAGCCAATTGGGGCTTGGTAGAATGCTGTGAAATTGTAGTTTAATCAGGAAAAAAACAAACAAACAAAGTCACTTACTCAAACCAAGGAGTTATAATGAAGCCTTGAAGACAGGGTGATATCTGTGGGGCGCACAGGCACGTTGCACATGAGGTGGGTTATTATTAGGACAATTACATAAATTTACTCACCAAGAAGCCACCCATCCACACAGTGGCAGCTTGTAGTTTGTTGCCAGCAATGTTGTTCATTAGAATCATTAGGAAAACTGGCTCTTGCTGCAAATTGCACTTTGATGATGGCCTGTTCAACTGCATTGTATGGGAATATGATGTGCCTGGGTGACAGCCGGATAATACCATCCCACACAGCTGGCATAGCTCAGCTCAGGGTTAAACTGGGAAATTCCTGATGGGTCTGCCAACTCCCTCTGAAATGTCCATTTCCAGAAACCCCAGAGTTATCAGCACCTGCACTGGGATGGGCAGTGCACGACTTCTCGCTGTGTCACACTCCAAGAGCGACCGTAGCTCTGTTCAGCTCAGTTCCACAGGGACTGCCCATGGACCCCTAAGCTGGCTGACAAGCCAGTCATCATCCTGAGCCAGAAAATCTTCTGTCTCTAAATACCCTTTCTCTTCTCACTGCGCCATTTGCAATATCCTTCAATCATCTGTTGTGTGGTGATCCGCACTGTGTGCCCTTTGCCCTAATTATCTTCCACGGCTGTGGGCACACCTGCTCCTCCTCATTAAGCACCCTTTATAAGGAACACTGTGCAGGAAGAGCTCCGTGCGGGAGTCTTTCCCTTTCAACTCTACGCCTCGAGAGTTTCTCCTCTCTTGTTTGGCTTCAGCTTCTCGTCATATGGGAGTTTCGTCTCCCCAACGCTACGTAAGCTATTCCAGAGTTGATTCTATGCACCTGCCTGTTTTCCCTTGTTCCTTGTGCACAGGTGGACTAACCTCCAGGCGGACAGTGGACTACTCCTTTCTCTCAGTTGGTGAGCTGGAGAACACAGCACGTTTTCCTCACCCTAATCAGCATTGTACAGTGGGGCAAAAAAGTATTTAGTCAGCCACCAATTGTGCAAGTTCTCCCACTTAAAGGCCAAATGTCACGTAATTTTTTTTTCTAAATGACAATGAATTTAGATAAAATACACATAGCTTAAACCAAATATTCATACCGGAGACCATATCACCCACCTGTATTTACATAATTGCACAAAATACACCAGCTGTAGGCCCCACCTTGCTTGCTGGCTTGTGACAGCCAGTCCAGACCACGCCCATGTTTTTGACATCACCAGTTGTACCCTGGCTGCCCTGCCTATCCACATTCACACTTATCAACATTGGACAATCATGGCGGAAAGTGACAGCGATTGTGATGAAATTAGTTTAGTTTTGTCCTCTGGTGAATCGGACTTGGAATTCAGGGAAGTCGACACCCCAGATACTGATGACAGTGGTTCAGACAGTGACAGAGGCATAGAACCTTACAGGTTCGAGCCGTCCGAGACGGAATCAGATGCTTTGTCTGATGACAACAGTTCCGACGATGACCAGAGAGCAGAACCAGCGGAAAATGTCACTGAATCGGACATTAATCGCCTCCAGAATGTTGAATGGTAAGCCAAAAGAAATCTGTGATGTTTAATAAATTATAACCACCGGCAAAATTGTGAAGCCGAAGGGGGTCTGTCAAGTGCGCCCCATAAATAGCGTTTTTTCGGAAGCCATTGTTATGACGATACAGCGGGGCGCTAGCTTACAGAAGAACCCTTTCTTTCCTCATTCAGTTGTAGCAACAAAATCAAGGATGAAATGGAAGTAATTGTGGAAAATGACTTTTATTAAAATCCCCAGGATCATGTGTATAGGGCCATAACCAGGAATGTTCCTTTCTCGCTGTAGACGAATTAGAAATTTAGCTTGTTGTTTTGTACGCCAGCTTCAAGGTTTGATACGTAAATCGGGGCTATAATGGACGGCGGGGTAATAAGGGACACTTTTCTGGGAAATGTTTTAAATGTAATTCTGCTTTTTTTATTTTGAGCAGGACGTTGAGTTGTGTTAACACAACAACACAACTCAGCGTCCTGCTCAAAATAAAAAAGCAGAATTAGGTACATTTAAAACATTTCCCAGAAAAGTGTCCCTTATTACCCCGCCTTCCATTATAGCCCCGGTAAATAATTGCATTCAGAAAATATTTGCAAATTCTTGTACTTGAATTTTTCAATAGGTGCACCTGTCAGTGTTGCCAAGCAATGCCAACAGTGGAGGAGAGCCGCTGCTGTCAAGAAATTGACCAGATCAGAATGCGGATGGATGGGCATCAGGTCACCTGTATAACACAGGTCCAAGGCTTCAACAGTGTCTGCCTGGACAGGGATGTCCTTGAAACCGCGTATTATGCACACAGGGAGAGGCAGAGGCCACAAGATCAACCTGTGAATGAGTGAGTACTCTTTTTCACAGAAATTCAGATTCAAAAAATACAATGTATGAAATAATTTACAGAAATTAGATAACATCATAACTTACTTCAGAATCAGAATCAGCTTTATTGGCCAAGTATGCACAACACATACAAGGAATTTGACAACAGGAACAGAGTATGTACAGTAAATTACAGTCTGTACACGTTTCTATAAAAGGATGCAAATATATACAGGAATATATGCAGTTATTTACTCAAACTAACCACACTTCAAATATATTCACACACAAGACAGTTCATTTGTAATATATAACTTCAGACAGATATCACAATATGAAATGGCATCATATGTTATCAACAATTTGAACATTTCTGTTTTAGACGCCTAAGATACACAGCATACCGCCAGTTGGTTCGGTGGTGTTGGGGCTACCTTGGACGAGAGATCAGGGTTCCACTACCATCATGTGCAGTCCGGGCCATAAGAGATCGATACCATGGAATCGACTATGTGGGATTCAAGTATCCCAACTAGACCCTGATCATTGACTGTATATATAGATATAGTTGTTGTATATATGTACAAACTTGAGCAGTTGCTGAATGCTCTTGCATTGTTTCATGTACAGTGTTACTGCCATTAAAATGTTATGATGAAAATACATACAGTAAATGCAAATATTTCATACTGGGATTAATTTTATCCATTGTCAATGGTCTCACGTAGAAATTCTGTGAAATTTTAACAATATACCAACCATCTGTACAAATATATTTTCCATTCTACTAGACTTCCGGTTTCACAATTTACACATGTACTAGTAGTGGTGAACCAAGTTGGTTGCAGGTGAGAACAGTTTCACTGTCCTAGGCCTATCGCTGTGGAAAACGGCTTCGATGTTCTTTGATGGCTTCTTGTTTGCATGGATGATGAAATCCAGCACATAGAGAGGATGGTATCTGGATATCTGGTTCTCTCTCATCCACCGGGGTGCTACACAGCTCCTTCACCTCAGCCATCAGTTGGTCCACATAAGCTGGGGGAAAATATATCATTTTAAAATTATGGATCTAACCTAAGCACTTCCCATCTAGATACATTTGTCAATAGAAGTTTAACAGGGGTAGGTCCACGGGTGTACGGAATTTTGGGCACAGGAACTTTCGGCACAGGAACTTTGGGTACAGCAATTTTTGCATATAGGAAATTTGGGGACATCAATTTTAGCAATAAATTTGGCACATTACAATATGTTTTATCACATTACTAAAAGCTGACTTTGTGGTTATTATTATGATGTGCCAATTTAATTTACTAGTTCTGACTATGACTTATCATAAACAAAAATAAGTAGCATACCAAATGTGTGCTTTTTGTTTTATGTGAAAACAAATAAAGTCAATTGTTTAAACAATTACAAAAATATAAGTGTGCCAAAATTGCTTGGTATTTGAGTAGCAGTTTTGGATTATTTTTGGATGGGTTTCAAAACAGAATACTTGTTACTAGTACAGTCAAACCTGCTGAAACTGCCACCTGTATAAGACAGCCACCCTGTATAAGACAGCCACTTCATCTGGTCCCAAAGTTCACTTTTACATTGTAAACCACCTGTGTAAGACAGCCACCTGCCTAAGAGAGACACCTTTCTGCGGTCCCAAGGGTGCCTGTCTGACACAGGTTTCACTGTATATGATCAAAAAGTACTTGTTAAATAAAGCAATTTTCAAGTATTTTGAAAAACTGAAATCAAGTGCCTGGTTTAAAAAAGTTTGGATCTGGAGCTGTCAATTGACATTGCAGGTTCATTATACAATGAATACAATAAAATGAACAAATACAATAATAATGAACTCAGGTTCATTATACAAGGAATGCAATAAAAATACAATGAACTGGACTGTATAATATCTACTGATACTACTAGGATCCTTAGTTCTGTAAATAATGGTACACTGATCTGCAACTAGTTCTACCTAATGGTTATCTGACATAAAAGGAACCTGTAATATGCTGTCTGTTGTCTTAAAATCAAAGTGACTAAAACTTTCATTTGATCATAATGATATTCAGCTGCAAATATACAGCTTCAAAGAAGTTATGTAACATTCAGATAAGGCCAGGTTTATGCTAATCAAGCTCACTGGGGTGTGGGGATTTGACCCACTGTTTGAAGTTATTTTGGCCTTGTTTGGGCATGATTAACATCATTAAAAAGGACCTCATGGCATCTTGGAAGGGTATTTAGTACTTTCATAAAAAGAACTTGATTAATCACAGTAAGAACAAATGCTTTCTACATAAACTGCTTTCTATATTTACTTACCAAATGTGGCATTTTGCATAATTTTCTTGACAACAGGTGCACCTTTCTTGTATTTTGGGAAATGCAGTGAGAACATGCCGCGCCCATCCCTTGTAGTTGCCTGTCCTCTTGCAGCATTCTCGTTGTAGTGCATGGCAGCAAGGCGAGTACTGAAGCAATTTAGTAGAAAAAAGGTGTATTATAAGTTTTTTCAAGTGGTGTAAAAATTTTCAAATAGTGATAAACCACTGCAAAATTTCTAAATGAGGGAAGTGACCACATGGTTATATCCATGAATCACCATGTCTGAAGCTCAATAACTAGTGCAAATTTGTCTAAAAAATCTGTATACCCTATTTACTTTTCATTAAGAGTTCCACAAATCCTGCTTGCATGTCACTTAATCATATTTTGTATTGTATACCACATTATATTACATGTACACATACCGACAAAGCATCCCAAGGTATGAGAACCCATACATCTTTGGTGCGAACTGAGTGACCAGACTATGGAAGGCCTCTATCTGTGAAGTCTGGTAGCTTCCAGAGAGTTTTTTAATGTCCCGGCAAAGTGAGGGATTATGGACCAAGCACTCCAACTTGATAGCAGCTTTGGTTGCTAAAAAGAAAAATGAATTATAATGAAATCGAGAATAAAATTTATCATTTTTATTCCCACTTCTTCAGAATTAATATTTGTTTTAGTACAAAAAACATACATGGCTTAACCCATTTCTTGCGTCTGTCTTTGCCTTGGAGCTCCCCGTGCTCACATGTGGGGAACAGGGTCCCATGTCCCACATGAATGTCCATACAGTGTGGGACAACGGACAGCCACTTTGCCAGGACCAAATCGCCTTGTCCCTGTGGAGAGGACATGGCAGACCAATCCATGTGGTTGACCACACTCTTTGACCAAGCCCTCAGCTCCATGCATCCTCTTTCGTTGCTGGCAGCAACAAGCTTTTTTGAGAAACCTGGAACATTAAATGATATTTGTATGAGCATTAGCCTTGGTAAAGAACAATGAGCAAACAATAATTTCATATTTTTACAAACATGATGGATCGATAAAGAAAAAAATGTCTGTCAGATTACTTGCACATGACTGAGAATTAGTATTATTATGCCCGTTATAATCTGTGATATACAACTATGTTATTAGGACACTGAGTACAAGTTAAAATATAATATCTAAGTTTTATTCAATATACATGTACAGTGAAGCTGATAAAGGTGACAAAGGCCAGAGAGCAAATAAAGGTGACCACTATGTACAAGTGACCTCATGTGGATATTCATTTCGACAGAAATGTTCTGCTTGGGAGCACAAATGTTGGCTTTTCTTTCTAAGTGGTTGTTATATGGAGGCGGCGGACATAGCATGTTTTACGGTAATTACCTTTCGCAACATGCCAAACGTCATACAAATGTAGCACTTGTGGAAGATTTTCACGAATCCATTTAGCAATGGACTTGTGTCGGTCTGTTACTAGGATGCTGATTTCTAAATCATTGTCCTGCAACATGTCAATGGTACGCTCCAGTCCCTTTTGCTCCATGTGGTAACTCCCCCCACATTCATTGGCCTGCACCAGTTGAACATCAAGTACCACATTGGCCTCTAGTTCTATGGCTGTGTAAGTGCCATACTTGGCACTGTGACCAGGGCTATCTGCACGCCCATCTCCCCCCAGCACAAGGCTTTTGTCCTCCAGACGCAACAACGAGATGTCACTGTGTTGCAGAAATGTCCACAGGGCATGCACTGCTGGCTGGAGTATGAGTCTTTGGTGTCTGAAGTAGGTACGTTTGGTATGTTTAACAATCCCAATACTGTTTAAGACCCGAAACACCTTTCCAGCTATGGCACCAGCAAACAGGATTCCTGCAGAGAGCAGTATATTAATCCTGGGGAACCTCCCCCACAGTGGAGTGCTGGACCACTTGCTGACTTTGCTGCAAGCTTCACAAGTAAAGCGGATTTCTAGCTGTGCACCCCAAGTCTTCAGGACTGGTGTCAAAGGTTTAGTGCCACAGGAAGGACAGCAGCACCACAGCAGCAACTCCATCAAGCGTGAGTGACTCACAATATATTTAGGCTCCTTCCAAAGTAATGCCTCTGGTTGTGTGTCTGGTTTGGCAGTGACATGCTCATCCTCAATATCATCATCACTCTCATCAGATGACAGAGCGTACTCTGATCCATCGTCATCTGTGTCAGAGGACATGACTGACTCCGGTGAAGGTGGTGGCCTGCTTTCTCCGGCTGGTCGCAGACACTGTAAGGGCGGAGCATCTAGTCTGTCACACTGGATGGATGCATCACTGGTCTGCATTGGTGTTTGACAACCTGTAAACACACATGAAATGAACATATAGGTTCAGTACACAGCTGTTATAATAGAAAGCAGATATGAGCCTGAACACATACTCATTTGGAACATTAACATAATGATAAAGGGGCTCTGTTGAAATCTATGTTTACAACTGCAAGGTAAAAACTGCTATAAAATGTCACAGAAAGTCTAAAATACACTGTATAAAGAAATTTAAGACTCATAAAATTTTGAATGCTTCTATCAGTCTAAATAACCAATATATTGGGCTATACATGTATGTGTTTTTGTTTGTCCTCTTGTCATTATTTAATGCTAGGCTTGTAATAAGTGGATTGTCCATGGGCTTAAAAAATACAATATGTATTGTAGTATAACATGGTCTCACTTACTAGCATTGACTGTGGAACTTTTCTTTCTAATGTTGGCCTGAACCTTGCGACTGCGCATGTCGGGAGCAGATTGGCAGGCAATGCTAAAAGACGGAAACATCTGAAACACACAAACAATTCCGGAATGAATTATAGAAGAACTATGAAACTGAGAAATCAAAATTTGTCTACAGTTACATAGTAACCTTTGTAGCGGGGGGCAGCGAATGTGGTGGGGGTGGTTGGGGTGGGTGTGGGTTGGGTTTGGGCGGGGGGTATGTAGACTATATGCAAAAGCTACAAAATGTCCGTGTACCATATTTCACTTGCCACAAAGAAACTTGGACAACTCATCCACATAATGATCTATTTGAAATTATTTTTTTTCCTTTGTTACTGTTTTTGTACATACCTGTAGGCAGTCTGGGTCTGTACTGGGCTCTGTACAATGCAAATCACTTGGTTCACAGTCCATTTCCTCCACTTCTGGTACTGAATCCTCACAGCCCACGTTTATGCTGGTGCTGGTATCCGGGGTGCTGGTAGAGGTGGCAGCATAATCCAAGCTTATTTTCTCCATAACCTATAACATATATTATTTAATGCATATCAAGAAAAATATGTTTTATCGAGTGCCATCCAGCAATACGATAGATGATTTATTTCTAAGGATAAAATTGTTGGTCGTTGTTACGTTGGTAACGAGGGGTAACTAAAAACAAAAATAGTGATTGCCTTGCAAACAAAGGAAAAAAACTGTCTATGTATTAAAAATATGCGGTGCCTCCACTGAGGTTCCAGAAGGCAGCTAAGCGACCATATTACAGATATAGGACACATAAAAATACACATATCTATGGGTATGGGCCTAAAAACATATTTATAAAATCAGTTTTACTGAATATAGCTACCAAGTACCTACCCTTTTATGTTCCCTCTTTGCATAGGCACCACGGACAGTCTTTTGTTGCTGTTGTTGTTGCTTAGCTTCCTCAAATGGCCGTGGAAAAATAGTCGGGACTGACCCTGGCTTTAAAATTAATATACGTTTCACCTCAATTCCCAGTTCAGCCATTGCTAGTGGTCTCGGTTCAAAACAGCTGTCGTCGAAGTGACGGCTACACAGCGCGCTGTACTTCGATGGCCGCTTGAAGTCCGCCCTTGTTGTCTTAACACTCCGTGTCCATTGTGCCGCTACTTGGTGATCTTTCGGGAAAGTAAACAGTGAAACACCATCCTTGTTGGTGTTGCTGCAATAGCCAGCGATACAACGTTTCCCGCCACTGCCGGGCATGGTGAAATATCCAATTTTTTCTAGCTTGTTGCTCACTTCGATCTTCCGGTCTCCATATAAACAATCAATGGGGATAGCCTTAGCATCAAACTCGGGTACAATCGATTTCGTCACTTCCGCCTTCTTCCCCAGGCGATTCCAGGGGCTGTGTCAGGCCAAGCGCGGCAGTTTTAAATTAACGAATATTCCGATTTTACTGAAGCATATGCACCAAGACCCAAACGGATAGGTTCCCTTTTACATCTAGTTTCAATACATTTAAAGTACCCTGTTACGTGACATTTGGCCTTTAAAGATGAGGGAGGTCTCCAATTTTCATCATAGGTATACCTCAACTATGAGAGACAAAATGAAAAAAAAAAAAAACAGAAAATCACATTGAAGGATTTTTAATGAATTAATTGGTAAATTCCTCGGTAAAATAAGTATTTGGTCAATAACAAAAGTTCATCTCAATACTTTGTTATATACCCTTTGTTGGCAATGACAGAGGTCAAACGTTTTCTGTAAGTCTTCACAAGTTTTTCACACACTGTTGCTGGTATTTTGGCCCATTCCTCCATGCAGATCTCCTCTAGAGCAGTGATGTTTTGGGGCTGTCGCTGGGCAACAGAGACTTTCAACTCCCTCCAAAGATTTTCTATGGGGTTGAGATCTGGAGACTGGCTAGGCCACTCCAGGACCTTGACATGCTTCTTACGAAGCCACTCCTTCATTGCCCGGGCGGTGTGTTTGAGATCATTGTCATGCTGAAAGACCCAGCCACGTTTCATCTTCAATGCCCTTGCTGATGGAAGGAGGTTTTCACTCAAAATCTCACGATACATGGCCCCATTCATTCTTTTCTTTACACAGATCAGTCATCCTGGTCCCTTTGCAGAAAAACAGCCCCAAAGCATGATGTTTCCACCCCCATCCTTCACAGTAGGTATGGTGTTCTTTCTCCTCCAAACACGACAAGTTGAGTTTTTCCCAAAAAGTTCTATTTTGGTTTCATCTGACCATATGATATTCTCCCAATCCTCTTCTGGATCATCCAAATGCTCTCTAGCAAACTTCAGACGGGCCTGGACATGTACTAGCTTAAGCAGGGGGACACGTCTGGCACTGCAGGATTTGAGTCCCTAACGGCGTAGTGTGTTGCTGATGGTAGCCTTTGTTACTTTGGTCCCAGCTCTCTGCAGGTCATTCACTAGGTCCCCCCGTGAGGTTCTGGGATTTTTGCTCACCGTTCTCGTGATCTTTTTGACCCCACGGGGTAAGATCTTGCGTGGATCCCCAGATCAAGGGAGATTATCAGTGGTCTTGTATGTCTTCCATTTTCTATTAATTGCTCCCACAGTTGATTTCTTCACACCAAGCTGCTTACCTATTGCAGATTCAGTCTTCCCAGCCTGGTGCATGTCTACAATTTTGTTTCTGGTGTCCTTTGACAGCTCTTTGGTCTTGGCCATAGTGGAGTTTGGAGTCTGACTGTTTGAGGTTGTGGACAGGTGTCTTTTATACTGATAACAAGTTCAAACAGGTGCCATTAATACAGGTAATGAGTGGAGGACAGAGGAGCCTCTTAAAGAAGAAGTTACAGGTCTGTGAGAGCCAGAAATCTTGCTTGTTTGTAGGTGACCAAATACTTATTTTACCGAGGAATTTACCAATTAATTCATTAAAAATCCTTCAATGTGATTTTCTGGATTGTTTTTTTCTCATTTTGTCTCCCATAGTTGAGGTATACCTATGATGAAAATTGGAGACCTCTCTCATCTTTTAAGAGGGAGAACTTGCACAGTTGGTGGCTGACTAAATACATTTTGCCCCACTGTACATACACTCCTCCACTTCCATTCAATAAAAGATCATTATTGTTGTTGAGCCTGTGTCTGCTTCTGGATGTTTCTGAAATCATGTCAGTACGTCTCCATCAAGAAACCCCAGCAGACAGTGCTTTTGCACACAAATTTAACATCATAGATGCTTGTTTGAACCAATTAACACACCAACAACAGGTGATCTTAACACAACTCACTCACTTTAAGCCACGGCTCGACCAGCTCTCCCCATCGCAGTTTCTTCCACCTGCTTCCAGGGATCTGGCCGGGTTGGTCAATCCCTCTCAGTCTCCACCTCCTCACTTCCGGCTAACTCCCGTCCCCACTCCCACCCATTTTAGTAGTAAGTTAGGGGAGGCAAGGGGTTTCTTGTTACAATGCAGTTTGGTATTTCAGCGTGTGCCAAGGGATTTCCCCATCCATCATAGCCAAATCAGTTATATGGTGAATTTGTTGGAGGGACGGGCTTTGGTTTGGGCTACCGCCATTATGACCCGACCCGAATATGCCAGTTACACAAATGACCGATTTGTGGCTGAGTTTTCTGAAGTTTTTGACCACTCTGATCGGGATGATGTACTCACTTCTCACCTCCTTAATCTGAGACAGGGGGTTAAATCTGTGGCTGATTACGCTGTGGATTTTCGGGTAGTAGCTACTGAGGTTGGGTGGGAAGATGCCCCTTTGTGTAGTATTTTTGTTGGGAGCCTTAGCCCCAGCTTGAGGGATGAGTCGGCCCGGGTGGAAAGACCCACTAAGCTTAGTGAGCTCATTACACTAGCTATTTCCATTGACAACAGGATAAGGGAACGGGCTAGTGAGCGTTGCTCGGGCACTCAACCTCGTCGCTCCCCTTAAGACCCTCACTCCTGCAGAGTCCCCTAAGGGGGATGAACCCATGCTGATTGGCCGGTCTAAATTGGCCCCGGTGGAAAGACAACGCCGCTGCGACCTTGGCCTCTGTCAATATTGTGCCAGCACTGAGCACGAGGTCGTGTTGTGTCCCAATCAGTTAAAAGGGGGAGTCCGTTAGTCACAGTAGGGGGACTAACGGACGGTGATAGTACTAAATCCCTTACACATCTCGTGTTACCTATTCGCTTTCAACACGCACTCACTAAATTATCTTCACATGCTCTCATTGATTGTGGAGCTGAGCAAAACTTTATTTCGGAGGGTCTGGCAACCCGGCTGGGGCTCCATGCTGCAACCTGGAAAAACCTCTTAAGTTGATTTCCCTCTCCAAGATGCCCCTTGCCATGTTACCAAGCAAACTGCCCCCGTCTCTGTGCTGGTTTCAGGTAATCATCGTGAGCATATGAAGTTCTTTGTGTTATCCTCCTCTGCTTCCCCTGTCATTCTGAGCTTCCCTTGGTTAAGTTTACACAATCCCTCTATCGACTGGCAGACGGGAAGAATTATTTCATGGAGTACATTTTGAGTGCATGCCTGCAATCTGCTGCCTGTTCTCCTTCTGTACCCATTTGTTCCCATGATTTGCCTCCACCTGATATCTCGTCTGTGCCTCCTGAGTTCCACGACCTGGCGGTGGTGTTCAGCAAGGCGGAAGCCCTATCACTACCCCCCCCACTGCCCGTACGATTGTGCCATCAACCTCCTGCCGGGGACCCATCTGCCTACGAGTCGGCTCTACAGCCTCTCTGCCCCGGCACGTGAGGCTGTGGACAAATGCATCAAGGAGTCCCTGAGTTCCGGTATCATCAGGCCATCTTCCTCGGCAGTGGGGCCGGCTTTCTTCTTCATGGGTAAGAAAGACGGATCGCTCAGGCCATGTATTGATTTCAGAGAACTCAACAACATTACTGTAAAGGACAAATACACTCTTCCCCTTTTCAACACGGCCTTTGATTCCCTTCAG
This sequence comes from Pholidichthys leucotaenia, assembly GCA_020510985.1. Classification (NCBI taxonomy): domain Eukaryota; kingdom Metazoa; phylum Chordata; class Actinopteri; order Cichliformes; family Pholidichthyidae; genus Pholidichthys; species Pholidichthys leucotaenia. The sequence continues at coordinate 206,288,261 of CM035847.1, read as the reverse complement.
GGGGCCAGGTAGTTCACAAAATTAGATCTTTGCAACGCTTATCACCTGGTTCGCATCAAGGAGGGGGATGAATGGAAGACTGGTTTTTGCACCCCTAGTGGCCATTTTGAGTATTTAGTCATGCCTTTTGGGTTAACCAATGCTCCTGCTGTTTTCCAGCAGTTTATCAGTGATGTTCTGAGAGATTTTCTGGATTCATTTGTGTTTGTGTATCTTGACGATATTCTCATCTTCTCTCATTCTCTGGAGGAACATCGCATACACTCAGACGGGTCTTGCAATGCCTCCTGGAAAATCAGCTTTATGTCAAGGCCGAAAAGTGCGAATTCTAAGTCTCGTCCACGACTTTCCTGGGGTTTGTTATCTTTCACAAGAAGATCATTGCTGACCTGGAGAAGGTTAAAACAGTGGTGAAGTGGCCTGTTCCCTCCTCCCGCAAACAACTTTAACAGTTTTTGGGATTCGCACATTTCTATCACCGCTTTGTCAAAGATTACAGTATTATTGTTTTACCCCTCACTCACCTGACCTCCACGAAGGTGCCATTCCACTGGACTGAGGAGGTAGAGGCAGCATTTTCTAAACTAAAGGCTGAGTTTTCCTTTCCCCCTACCTTGACCCAGGTTGACCCCTCCCTGCAGTGCTTGGTGGAAGTGGATGCCTCGGACTTTGGTGTGGGAGCAGTGTTGTCCCAGCATTCCCCCATCGATAACAAGGTCCGCCCCTACGCCTTCTTCTCCCACCAGCTGTCACCTGCTGAGAGGAACTATGACGTGGGGGACAGGGAACTGCCAGCCGTTAAACTGGCCTTGGAGAAGTGACGCCACTGGCTAGAAGGCGCCTCATAGCCGTTTGTCGTTTGGACAGATCAGAAGAACCTGGAATACCTTCGGACTGCCAAACATTTGAATGCCAGACAAGCCCGCTGGTCCCTGTTCTTTGGCAGATTTAATTTCACCATCACCTACCGCCCAGGTTCGAAGAATACTAAGCCCGACATGCTCTCTAGACAGTTTTCCCCTGAAGCTGCCAAGACGACACCTCACCCTATTGTTCCCCCTTCCTGCATCGCTGGCATGCTATCTTGGGACATTAAGGAGAGGGTTAGGAGAGCGCAGGAGACGGAGCCCGACCCGGGTGGAGGGCCAGCGGGACAGATGTACGTGCCCTCTGCAGTCCGAGGGGAGGTTATTGACTGGTTGTACTCCTCTAAGGTTTTGTGCCATCCTGGGGTGGCTTGCACTGTGGCTCAATTACAGAGATCCTTCTGGTGGCCCTCATTGCAGAAGGATGTGGGTAAGTTCATCCAAGCCTGCCCCCAGTGTGTGACCTGTAAATCGTCCTTTTCTCCACCTGCAGGTCTGTTGCATCTTCTCCCCATCCCCAGTCCACCCTGGTCCCATGTCGCGCTGGATTTTGTGACCGGTCTTCCCCCCTCTGCTGGTCACACTGTTATCCTTACTATTGTGGATATGTTTTCCAAGGTGGCTCACTTTATTTCTTTGCAGAAGCTGCCGGCGGCCAAGGAGTCAGCGGATCTTCTAGTCATGCATGTGGCCCGGCTTCATGGCATCTCGGTGGACATTGTGTCAGATCATGGATCCCAATTCATCTCTCAGGTTTGGCAGTCCTTCTGCAAGGTTATGGGGGCTACGGTGAGTTTGTCATCAGGATATCACCCACAAAGAAATGGCCACTGCGAACGCACTAATCAGGAGTTGGAGGCTGCCCTGAGGTGCATCACGGCCTCCAACCCAGCATCCTGGAGCACATACCTACCTTGGGTTGAGTATGCCCATAATACTGCTGTCTCTTCTGCCACTAGTCTCTCTCCTTTCGAGGTTTCTTTAGGTTACAATCCCCTGCTATTCCAGGAGGAGGAGGAGATCACGTTCCTTCGGTCCAGGCACACATCAGGTATTGTCAGTGACTCTGGAGAACCACTAAGGCTGCTCTGTGACGCATAGCGGCCCACAATAGAGTTCACACAACAGAGCACAACAGAGCGACATCAGCGGGGTCTGGAGAAACCTTAAAACCATCTCTGGGCTCCAGAATACCTCCCCCCAGGCCACGGGGGGCAGGGAGTGGGCGAACAATCTGAATCTGTTTTTTAATAGGTTTGACCAACCGCCCTCCCCCCCGACTGCACAACAACCACTGCTGCCTCTAAAGACATCAAGTCCTGCTGCCCACTCCCCACTCCACCATCACTCCCCCACTCCCAACACACAGCCCCCAACCTGACCCTCACTAAGACCCAGGTGAGGACGGAGCTGAGGAAGATCAAGGCAAGGAAGGCGTCGGGACCGGATGGCATCAGTGCAAAGCTCCTCAAGTCCTGTGCAGACCAGCTGTGTGGGATTGTGGAGTACATCTTCAACCTGAGCCTGAAGCTGGGGAGGGTACCACAGTTGTGGAAAACATCTTGTGTGGTACCTGTACCAAAGACTTTCCACCCCAAAGATCTGAACAGCTACAGACCAGTGGCCCTGACGTCCCACATGATGAAGACCCTGGAGAGACTGCTCCTTGCTCACCTCCGCACCCCTGGTGGGACCAGCGATGGATCCACTCCAGTTCGCCTACCAGCATGGTATTGGGGTGGAGGATGCGGTCATCTTCTTCCTTCACCATTCTCTGTTCCACCTGGAGAAGCCCGGGAATGCAGTGAGGATCATGTTCTTTGACTTCTCCAGTGCTTTCAACACCATCCAACCGATGATCCTGAAGGACAAGCTGCTGTGCGCAGGTGTGGACCAGCACCTGTCATCATGGATCCTGGACTACCTCACAAACCGGCCACAGTTTGTGAGAACCCGGGACTGTGTGTCCGACACGATCATCGGTAGCACGGGGGTCCCCCAGGGAACGGTTTTGGCTCCCTTCCTGTTCACCCTTTATACTGCGGACTTCTCACACAACACAACACACTGCCATCTACAGAAGTTCTCTGACGACTCTGCGATCGTTGGCCTCATCTCCAACGGAGATGAAGCTGAGTACAGAGGGCTTATCCAGGACTTTGTGGACTGGTGCCATCGGAACTGCCTCCAGATCAACGCAAGGAAAACTAAGGAGCTGGTGATGGACTGCCACAGGCAAGGACAACCCCTCACAGCACCAGTAAACATCCAGGGAACAGACATTGAGATGGTGACATCCTACAAGTACCTGGGTGTTCATCTGAATAATAAACTAGACTGGTCACACAATACTGACACACTCTACAAGAAGGGACAGCGCAGGCTGTTCCTACTGAGAAGACTCAGGTCTTTTGGTGTACAAGGGGCGCAGCTGAAGACATTCTACGACATGGTGGTGGCATCAGCCATCACTTTTGGAGTGGTCTGCTGGGGCAGTGGCATTACAGCAGCCGATAGGAAGAGACTGAACAAACTGATCAAGAAAGCTAGCTCTGTCCTGGGGCAGCGCCTTGACCCAGTGGAGGAGATGGGAGAGAGAAGGATGGTGGCTAAACTGTCATCTCTGCTGGAGTCCGAGTTCCACCCTATGCAGGACACACTGAATGCACTAAGGAGCTCATTTAGCAGCAGACTACATCATCCTAGGTGCACAACCGAGAGGTTTCGCAGGTCCTTCCTACCAACAGCTGTCAGACTGTATAACCTAAGCAGGGCTGCTCGCAGAGAAAGCAAAAAGACGTGACAACCTAATAGTATTGAATACAAAAGACGCAATAGACTTACACAATGGTCCCCTCCAGTATACAACTAGGAAAATACCGGTAGCTACGGAGGGTGACAATATGTATGGATACATAATCATACCATGTAGGATAACTAAGTAGACAGTTATGCTGTTTCATTCCATCTAGCTACAATGCTCCGCATTGTGTGTGTTTATATATTTATATATTTATTCCATCTAGTGACAATGCTCCACACTGTGTGTTTATATATTTACATATTTATTCCATCTAGCTACAATGCTCCGCACTGTGTGTTTATATATTTACATATTTAATCCATCTAGCTACAATGCTCCGCACTGTGTTTATATATTCATATATGTATTCCATCTAGCTACAACGCTCCACACTGTGTGTGTGTTTATATATTCACATATTTATTCCATCTAGCTACAATGCTCTGCACTGTGTGTGTTTATATATTCATATATTTAGTCCATCTAGCTACAATGCTCCACACCGTGTGTCTATATATTTATGTTTATATGTACATATGTATACTCACTGCTCTTGTTTTTTCTTGCCTTCTGATTGTTGCTCTGAGTGTTGCTATCCCTGTGCTGTTGCAATCCTGGAATTTCCCCATTGTGGGACTAATAAAGGCTTATCTTATCTTATCTTATCTTAATACTGAGATTGCCAACCGTCACGGGACCCAGGCTCCCTCCTACCGAGTTGGGCAGCAGAATCAGAATCAGAATCAGAATCAGAATAAACTTTACTGCCAAGCATGTAAAAAACACACGAGGAATTTGACTTGACATTGGTGCGCGTGCAAGCGCGACACAATGACACGGCAGCCATAATAGGCACCTCATCAAACAGAGATAGATAAGAAAGGGAGGGGAGGGGAGGGAACGACACAATGGGGGAGGAGAGAAAAAAAACTTCGTTATCAGAATACAGCTTATGAATATTTAAGCAGATTATGATTACAATGAAAAAAAATCTCTCAATAGCACAGAGCAACAATCAACTACAAAAAACCAAAAGACCAAAAGTCAGAGAGGATCAGTGAATGGATGGGTGTAATTCAGTATATATGAATCAGTGTGTTCGTGTATGTTGAATGCAGGTGGGTGTTTATCAGTTACTGGAGGCAGCAAAATCTCTCCCAGCCGAGATGTTATGTCTTAGTGTCTGAAACTCGGAAGCATGTCCTTGAGGCATGGCAGATGGAAATTTCCTGAGCCAGTCACATGTCCTTGAGAGTTCAGTTGCAGCGCCCAGAATGTTTATGAAGAGAAGCACAATCTTCTGTTTTGTCTTAATCCAGGAGGAAAATAGTCAACAGGGCACCGAATTCAAGGTCTGATAGACACAGATCACTCAGAGCATAGAATTTTTTCATCTCTTGCAATCCTGTGTTCATAATTTCCATATATAGGCTTTAAATCCATTCCTTGGAGGCACCAAAAACGACTCCAGATGTTTCCCTTCTAAAACATGGATAAACATGTCCGGTAGAGTCCATCCCTCTACAGTGCATGCCAGATGGTAATTTCCATGTTAGTCATTGCCGTTAGTTAGTGCACTCCCCCGTCTGGTTGAATTGTTGAAGAAGCAGCTATGCCGGGACCGCTTTTGATTAGCTCTTCCAGTTAAATTTTCGATACACCAGGAAAACTCCAGAGCCAATCAGCAGAAAATCCTGTGATCATAAAACCAAACCAGATAGATGTTTTCCACATCATCAGGCGAATCATGCAGATACATGCGTTCCAATCCATGGGTCTCTCCATAGGGGCTCCCCCTGGCCCGAATTTATGTAAAATGTTGTTAATTTTATTAAAGCCGCTCACCAAATCCATTTTTTTTCATTTGGATCAAGATTCAGCCAGAAGAACAGCGACGCAGACAAGACAGCAAGCTGGGATTCTCAGTTAGGGAGGGAAGGAGGGTGAAGGAGGGAGCAAAGGAAAAAGCGACTGTTCTCTCTGAAAGGCAGAAGCAGAAGGTATGGCTCTCCACAAAGAACATTAACCTGAAGGCTGAAACCAGGAAGTTGTCACAGCGTTTTATTGGGCCTTATCCGATAACCGACATCATTAACCCCGTTGCTGTTCGTTTGGCTCTTCCTCCCTCTCTTCGCATCTGTCCTACATTCCATGTCTCTCAGATCAAGCCGTTCGAGTCCAGCCCGCTGTGCCCCCCACCCAAATCTCCACCCCCGCCGTCCGTGATGATCGATGGCGGTCCTGTGCACAAGGTCAACTGCATCCTGGATGTCCGACACAGGGGACGTGGTCTGCAATATCTGGTGGACTGGGAAGGGTATGGTCCTGATGCTAGAACCTGGGTGCATTCCTCATTCATGATGGACCCTCAACTCATCAGGGAGTTCCACAGGATGCACCCGGACAGGTTAGAACGGCCGCCGAGAGGCGTCCCGTGGGGAGAAGGGGGTACTGTGGTGATCTGCAGTTTGTGCCCTTTGCCCTAATTATCGCCTCCTCATTAAACACCCTTTATAAGGAATGCTGCCCAGAAGGCAGCACAGAGACGTCCACGCTTTCTCCCAGGAAGAGCTCCGTGCGGGAGTCTTTCCCTTTCAGCTTTATGCCTCAAAAGTTTCGCCTCTCTTGTTTGTCTTCAGCTTCTCGTCATATGGGAGTTTCGTCTCCCCAACACTACGTAAGCTGTTCCAGAGTTGATTCTCTGCACCTGCCTGTTTTCCCTTGCTCCCTGTGCACAGGTGGACCAACCTCCAGGCGGACCTCTCCTCCCTCCTGGCGGCGGACCGGACCTTGTCTGTGGACAGTGGACTATTCCTTTCTCGCAATTGGTGAGCTGGAGCACACAACACATTTTCCTCACCCTAATCAGCACTGTATATACTCTGCACCTGCACAATGGCACTACAGCGGGATGCTGGGCCCAGTACTGGATTGTCATCTCTTCAGAGCCAGATTAACTCTTCGCTGCCATAAGACTATCAATTCTCTGTTAATATTATTACCTGCCTGCCTGTGTCTAATCCCCTGTCTCTGCTGTCATTGTAGGGTTGCCAGACCTGTCCTGCTGGCCACGTTCCTGCTCCCATTACACCTCATGCACAACACCATACGCACACACACACACACTACTCCACTTTCATTCAATGAAAGATCATTATTGTTGTTGAGCCTGTGTCTGCTTCTGGGCGTTTCTGAAATCATGTTGTTAGAGGCATTTTCTGCACTTCTTTGTGCTTGCTTTTATATCCACTCATCTAATTGCGCACACTTGGATGTTCATCATGTATCTCTGGTGTGTACAATAATTTTCACATCTTTATCAGTCTCCCAGCATCACCTAAGTGTCGCCAACGGACCAATAACAGTAGAAACGTACATACGCCAGCCATGAAGTTGGCATGGGGCTGCACATATTTCCACGGTCATTTCATTCTTGATACAGCTGAAATTTTCCAAAGAAAAGGATGTATGCCATGTTTTTGTGCTTAAGTACCTTTTGTACATGAGGCCCCCATTCTGTATTTTTTGATTAGCCCTTGCTCTATTTAACCTTGTGTCTCCCTTTGTTCTGTCTGGTGTCCTACAGCCATGCTGTGTGATCAACACGTATCCTGCCTAGTCTGCCTGTATTCTGCCATGTTTTTAGGTGTGCCAAGTTTGTGTTTGCTGTGCCTGCCTGCCAGCTTGTGTGTCTTCTGTTTTGGCCCTCGAACTGTATTCGGGTAACCAGCTCAAATAAAACTTTTGGACTTGAGTCCTGCGGGTGGGTCCTGTTGTCAACATTCGTGACATTAACTCAGTCCTTTCTCTTTCGATCAAATTGTCTATTAAAGATGCACTTACAGTGGTGTGAAAAAGTGTTTGCTCCCTTCCTGATTTCTCATTTTTTAAATGTTTTTCACACTTAAATATTTCAGATCATCAAAAAAAAATAAATATTAGACAAAGATAACTCAAGTAAACACAAAATGCAGTTTTGAAATTAAGGTGTTTATTATTAAGGGAAACAAAAATCCAAACCTACATGGCCCTGTGTGAAAAAGTGTTTGCCCCCTAAACCTAATAACTGGTTGGGCTACCCTTAGCAGCAACAACTGCAATCAAGCATTTGCGATAACTGGCAATCTTTTACAATTCTGGGGAAGAATTTTGGCCCACTCATCTTTGCAGAATTGTTGTAATTCAGCCACACTGGAGGGTTTTCGAGCAGGAACCGCCTTTTTAAGGTCATGCCACAGCATCTCGATCGGATTTAGGTCAGGACTTTGACTACGCCACTCCAAAGTCTTCATTTTGTTTTTCTTAAGCCATTCAGAGGTGGACTTGCTGGTGTGTTTTGGATCACTGTCCTGCTGCAGAACCCAAGTGCACTTCAGCTTGAGGTCATGAACAGATGGCCGGACAGTCTTCTTCAGGATTTTTTGGTAGACAGCAGAATTCATAGTTCCATTTACCACAGCAAGTCTTCCAGGTCCTGAAGCAGCAAAACAGCCCCTGACCATCACATTACCACCACCGTATTTTATTGTTGGTATGATGTTCCTTTTCTGAAATGCTGTTACTTTTATGCTGGATGTAATGGGACACACACCTTCCAAAAAGTTCAACTTTTGTCTCGTCAGTCCACAGAGTATTTTCTCAAAAGTCTTGGGGATCATCAAGATGTTTTCTGGCAAAACTGAGAGGAACCTTAATGTTCTTTTTGCTCAGCAGTGGTTTTCATCTTGGATCTCTGCCATGCTAGCCATTTTTTCCCAGTCTCTTTCTTATGGTGGAGTCATGAACACTGACCTTAAGTGAGGCCTGCAGTTCTTTGGATGTTGTTGTGGGGTCTTTTGTGACCTCTTGGATAAGTCGTCGTTGTGCTCTTGGGGTAATTTTAATTGGCCAGCCACTCCTGGGAAAGTTCACCGCTGTTCCATGTTTTCGCCATTTGTGGACAATGGCTCTCACTGTGGTTCACTGGAGTCCTAAAGCTTTAGAAATGGCTTTATAACCTTTTGTCATGAACTGCCAGCCCAGTTTCATGGCATGGTGGCTGCCCTGTCTTTGGTGGGTTTTGAGTTCCTATTTTTTCCATCAGGCACTTCCTTGGGAGCCTTGAGGTCTTCCAGCTCCTTGACAGCTCGCAGCCATGCCCCCTCTCCTGCCAGGTTTTGCCAGCTGGCTGTCATTATTGATTCATGCACTCACACGCGCGCACACACGCACACACTTACTTGTTTTTCCCTCATTACGCACACCGGGGTTCACTCCCGTCATTATGTGTGGTGTTAGTTTAGGCCGGTGGTCACGGGAGTGAATCGCCAGATTATTGTTGGACCTGTGTGGAGTACACAGTGGTTGCCCTATTGTTTTGATGCACGCATAACTAGATGCCCTGCCTGTTTTTGGTACCGCTTCACTCTGCATGACATCTTGTCCTTTTCTTCTGTTTTTGCAGGCTGGCTCTGGGATTCCCTCCACGGACGTCTCTGTCTCCAGTTCCAGTGAGTATTCCTGTGCCCACCACTTCCAGTCCCATCTTCCAGGCTGCCCTCCTCTGCTGTCAATTCTGCCTGAATGACATAATTCTGGACCCAGGGGACAAAAGACAGACTCGAGGGAAATGCAGTTATCCTTTTATTAGCTAACTGTGTCTTGTGAATGCGTGCATGTATGTACAGTGTCGTGTGTGCAGTGTAGGACTCGTGCAGGGGGAGAGCTGGATGCCGTTCGGCCTGGCAACCCTATGGAGACAAAGCAGAGGTATTAACTCGGCACTGGGGCAAAAGGGCATAATAATGATGACAGCTTACTTTTGCAGATGGTGGTGGTGAGCTCAGGTTGGCCTTGAGGGCGACAGCCAGGGAGACAGCGTCTGGCTCTGTGCAGGGAAGAGTGTGAGTTACCCTGATGTAGTAGTGGAGCTGAACCGCTGCCGGGGAGAGAGGATCCGCCGCCAGGGAGATCCACCTGTGCACAGGGGAAGATGAACTTGACAAGGTGAGTCAATATAGCTTACGTGCGGCGAAGCGTCGGTCTATGATTAGACGATGAGCCAGGACGTGGCTGCTGACGAGAGACATGTCCTCTGGAGTTTGACAGACGGCTCCGTGCTGAATCACAGGCAGGTCTGGCTTTTAAAGCCCGCTGATGATTGGCAGCAGGTGTGCGTGCAGCTGAAGTTGATGATGGCCCTGCGGGCACCATGACAGTACTCCCCCCTCTAGAGGTGCCTCCTGGCACCTGTCCTATCTTACCCGGGTGCGTCCAGTGTAAGTCCCTGATGAGTTGTTTGTCGAGTACGAATGATGGACGTACCCAGGACCTCCACTCGGGGCCATACCCCTCCCAGTCCACCAAGTACTGAAGGCCGCGACCCATCCTGGACGTTCGCCCCATGCCGGGTCGCCGTCTATCACCACTGGTGGAGGTGGAGCCTTGGGAGGAGGGCAGAGAGGGCTGGAGCAGACGGGTTTCACCTGCAAGACATGGAAGGTCGGACAGATGCGGAGGGAGGGGGGGAGAGCTAGGCGTACAGCCAAAGGGTTAACCACACGAATAATGGGGAAGGGCCCGATAAAGCGCTGGGCCAACTTCCGTTTCTCAGCTTTCAGATTAATATTTTGAGTTGACAGCCATACCTGCTGACCCACCTTGTATTCAGGAGCCAGTCTCCTGCGGTGGTTAGCCGTCCTGGTGTTACGTTCAGTGGTCCGAAGGACAGCTCTGCGGATGGTGGTCCAGAGCCGGCAGCAGCGCCTCACATGGGCGTGGACAGAAGGCACCGCCACTTCCTTCTCCTCCTCAGGGAACAGTGGGGGGTTGCATCCTAAGGAGGCCCTGAAGGGGGACATGCCGATCGCTGAGGAAACCGTAGAATTATGGGCGTACTCGATCCAAGGCAGGTGGCTGCTCCAAGAAGATGGACTGGAGGAGCACGGTGGTGCAGTGGTTAGCACTGTTGCCTTACAGTTAGAAGGTTCCTGGTTCGAATCCCCAGGCTGGCAGGGGTTGGAACCTTTCTGTGTGGAGTTTGCATGTTCTCCCTGTGCTGCGTGGGTTTACTCCGGGGGCTCCGGTTTCCTCCCACAATCCAAAGACATGCATGTTAGGTTAATTGGCTGTTCTAAATTGTCCCTATATATCTGTTTCCTATAGGCCCTTAGAATAGAGGGTTAGTACTAGTGAAAGCGCTTTGAGTGGTCTTTGTGACTAGAAAAGCGCTATATAAGTGCAGGTTAGTTAGTTAGTTAGTTAGATGACGCAGCGCAGAGCGGCCTCCAGCTCTTGATTCGCCCGTTCGCACTGCCCATTGCTCTGCGGGTGGTATCTGGACAACAGGCTTACAGTTGACTCAGGTGCGCTACAGAACACCCTCCAGACCTGGGACACGAATTGGGGCCCACGATCAGAGACGACGTCAGTGGGGATCCCGTGGAGGCATATGACATGCTGCACCAATAGGTCCACTGTCTCTCGTGCCGTAGGCAGCCCCCGGAGAAGAACGAAGTGGGCAGCTTTGGAGAATCGGTCGACAATAGTAAGGACCGTACTGAAGTGGTTGGACGGCGGGAGGCTTGTCACAAAATCCAGGGCGATGTGGGACCAGGGACAGCTGAAGAAGCCCGGCCATATTAACTCGGCACCGGGGCAAAAGGGCATAATAATGATGACAGCTTACTTTTGCAGATGGTGGTGGTGAGCTCAGGTTGGCCTTGAGGGCGACAGCCAGGGAGACAGCATCTGGCTCTGTGCAGGGAAGAGTGTGAGTTACCCTGATGCAGGAGTGGAGCTGAACCGCTGCCGGGGAGAGAGGATCCGCCGCCAGGGAGATCCACCTGTGCACAGGGGAAGATGAACTTGACAAGGTGAGTCAATATAGCTTATGTGTGGCGAAGTGTCGGTCTAGGATTAGATGATGAGAAAGGACGTGGCTGCTGACGAGAGACGTGTCCTCTGGAGTTTGACAGATGGCTCCGTGCTGAATCACAGGCAGGTCTGGCTTTTAAACCCACTGATGATTGGCAGCAGGTGTGTGTGCAGCTGAAGTTGATGATGGCCCTGTGGGCGCCATGACACTGAAGCTTTTTGGGTTCCCTGGGCTTCCTCACTGGCAAGCTGAGGAGCGCCTCGTGAGCTTCCCAGAGCCTCCTCGCCCTTTTGGTATTTTCTGTTGTTGCTGAACTGTGCCTTTTGTTTTAGCACAATAAATTGCACACAACGTCTTCCTGCGTGTGGATTTGTTTCTTTCCTCCGTGCGCTGCGTAAAAGCGCACAGGGAGATCACAACACCTTTTCTAGACTGATAGATCTCAATTACTTCATTTCGCATTTGTTCCTGAATTTCTTTGGATCACAGCATGATGTCCAGCTTTTGAGGATCTTTTGGTCTACCTCACTTTGTCAGGCAGGTCCTATTTAAGTGATTTCTTGATTGAGAGCAGGTGTGGCAGTAATCAGGCCTAGGTGTGGCTAGAGAAATTGAACTCAGCTTTCCAAAGATGTGATTAACCACAGTTAATTTATGTTTTAATGGGGGGGGGGCAATCACTTTTTCACACAGGGCCATGCAGGTTTGGATTTTTTTTTTTACCCTTAAACACCTTCATTTAAAAACTGCATTTTGTGTTTACTTGTGTTTTCTTTGTCTGCTATTTAAATTTGTTTGATGATCTGAAACATTTAAATGTGACAATCATACAAAAAATAAAGAAATCAGGAAGGGGGCAAACACTTTTTCCACACCACTGTAAATTACAGTGGTGGCTCAAAAGGAGAAACAAAAGAACATGATGAGGAACTTTAGCCAGTCATAAAAGAACAACCGAGAAATCAACTTCCTGTTTTCCAGTGACACTTTATGTGGGTTTACTGTTATTTTGCTTTGGTGTTCCACATATAAAACCACATCTTACTCATTGTCGTGTTCAGTTGTGGGAAAGTGTCATGCATTAAAAGTAATGTGATATATTCTTATTCTAGGAAGAACATTTCATCTTCAGAGAATCAGGGAAGAAAAGTTGTTTCTCTCCCTTGGTACAAAGGCAGATAAAATGGAATGTATTTTATCAATGACAGCTCTGTGTTGTCAGTATCCGTTGTTCTCAGAAACACTCCACTGTGGATCCCACAGCAGATGGAAACTAGCAACATAAAGTCCCAATCTGTGAGCAGTTGCAGAAAAAAATTATATGTTGCAAAACTCAGTCCGTCTTGTCCCAGTGGATGGTGATGTAATCCTTATTATTTCTCTAGAGCTGGCATCCATAGTACAATGAATTTCCAAGTTTTTAACAGTTATTCTTACACATGATGCAGACTCCACGGTACCTTTTGAAAGAGTTTTCCTACATGCACAAGTTGCATTTGTCTGAGTGTCTTCATAATGCATTTCACTTTCAAAGGATTTGTGATTGCTTTTGCCTGTGATTCCCGAACTTTGAGCCTCTTTTCCTGGAAAAGTTTCCCTAGCATTTCAAAATATTAAAGGGCCACATTGTGCAAAGACAATGTTTCAGGGATTTTGATAAGGTAAAATATCTCCACATATATAAAACAGGCCTATTCAATTAGCGGCCCGTGGACCACATGTGGCCCAGAACCAACCTCTGAGTGGCCCAGGCCCAGGCCACGCCAAGAAAATATAAATTTAAGAAAAAAATGTGAAGGAATGATGGTCTGCAAGCACGCACACGAACAACGTGTGTGACCGTCATCCGCGCAAAGTTCAGAAGCGCCCCGCCCGTGTGACCGTTTCAGTCGGCAGGCAGAGTGTCTTGCTGGCGTCACTCACTGTCCGAGAGAAGCATGAGCTTATTAAAGTACTGGAAAAAAAGTAAAAGAGGCAGTGGAGGCATTTATGGTGGTTTTAACCCACTGGTAACGGGAAAAACCATGAAGAGTCACTTAGCAAACAGATGTGATTAGACTTCATATGCAGGGAAAGGCAAGAGTGACTGAATCGCTAGGATTTACTTCACCAGCCACTACAATATTAACTAATAATTTATGTTCATTATTATATACCTGGCAAGTTAAGATGACCGAAATTCACGAAGTCAACCGCCTTCAGACAAACTAAATGTGCCAACATTTGGATTTCAAAATAAGGGAGTTTTATTTCCTGCTGTGTGGGTGGTGAGGAGAGTTCTAAAAACTATAAATACTGTATATAGAAATATTAAAACAGAAATAACTGCATCTTTTGTCATTTAAGTTAATTTATTTCATTAAATATAATATTAATATTTTTTTCTTTGAAATCAGAGTTAAATTATTGTTCTGTTCTGGCTTTGCAAAATTATGGTCGAAAGTGTAAATTGTATAAGGAAAAAAAGTCAACATTTTGCTACAATCTGTTTCAAATTTATATTACAAAAAACTTAATTTTATTTAAAAAACAGACAAAAATTAATCATAAACTAATCCACAAATTTATAATAAAGTCTCAATTGTACATGAAAAGTCAATTTTACAAGAGCAAATTATAAATTTGAGGAAAATGGTTTCAAATTTAGATAAATTTACAGAGAAAAGTAGAAAACTATGAGAAAACTGTTTTAAATGTTGGAGAAAACCCCCAAACCTTTAAGACTGAAGTCATTACTCAAGTTTTTAAGTGGGTGCTTTTTGCATCCTTTTTTCCCCTGGTCCTGTCAGGCAACTAGGCAAGCAGAATGGGGATCTGTCACCCTTATTGTGCCAAAACAGATTTACTTTGCCAAGAGGAGCTTATACAGTACCTAACTATGTATTGTATATTGTTGTAAACTCCTCCTGTAATAACTTTTAATACTTTATTTTAATTATTTTACCCATGGAAGACCCGCCAGGATAGGGAAGAGGGAAAGGGAGTGTGTGGAGGGGGAAAGAAAAGGGAATGGAACAGACAAAAAGACAAACCAACAACTAAAACAAACAAAAGACAAACTGCTTCTTCCACCGAAGATGTCTCAACACGAGTCTGGTTTCCGCACCTGTTAAAGGAGAGACACTTGTGCATGTACGTCTGTGTATGTGTATATATGAGAGCGTGTGCAAAATAAGTGTGTGCATGTGAGTGGGTTGTCAGGAAACATACGAAGTGGGGGGCCGGTTGCAGCAGCTCTCCCCCTAGGAACCCCGAGCAGGCAAGGCAGCGCCACCAACCCCCACAGGGCACAAATGTCCGAGGACAGCAAGTCCCAGGAAAGCCAGGCATCCGCCCCCGGAGGGATGATAGAGGAAGGCCAGGTCACCAGGCGGCCGGCGCGGCAAGCTCACACCCCCGGACCTGCCAGCTCCCTCTCCAAGCGGGGCCAACGCACGTCCCCAGGCCCCAGGTGCCAGGAGGCCAGCGACCCCACCCCCCAGGCTGGAGACCGGCCCATGCCCCCCAGCGCAAGCCCCCCCAGGCACCCCCCCAGCACCCCCCCCAGCACCACCGCCGCACACCGCGGGGACCCCCATGCCCAAAGAAGTCCCCCCGCCCAGGGAAGCCCACATTGCTGAGATACACTACCCCCCTTAATCCAGCACCTCCCGACTCGCAGACACACCCTTCCCCACACCTTCACACCCACATGCTCCCATTTCACTCATATGCACTAACTCACTCTCACTCACCTGAACCAACCCATTCTCTCTCACTCCTGCACCCGTTCCAACTCACCCCTCATTCACCCTTGTTTCATAAGGCAGCTGTGAAGCAGATGCAGCGAGCCTAAACGTGAACCAGTGCCCGGCAGCTGCCGGGGAGACCACCGGCGCAGGCCACAGAAGCAGACCCCCACCCCCGGCACCCACCCGAGCAACTGATCAGCAGACCACTGCAGGCGCCCAGAGATGCTACCTGACACACAAAGTGCCACACAAAACTGACCCACCATCACCACCTCCATTCATCACCCCCTCACTCTCACTTACTCTCATATTCAGTCCTGCTCTCACTCCCTTGATTGTATCTATACGTTCAGAAGCACCCAGGGATTTTGACAACATGATCGGTCCCAGGCTCCCCACTGGGCCCCCATACCCCCAGCAGGAGGAGGGCAACAGGGGTGGGGGAAGACTTCCCCCCCCGCACAAAACATGGTGGGTATGTATGTCGGTTATATGATGTAATTGTGTGTAAATGTGTGGACTACCAAAGTGCAGTTAAAATTGGGGGGGATGGTGGTTGGAGCACTGCCAGCCACTGTGATGGGCAGTGGGGCCCCCATCCCCCCAAGCCCACAGTGTCTAAAATGCAATTAAAATTGAGGCGAGGGCAGCCCCACCACACAGCAAAGGTATCCCCTTCGCCGACACAGTGCGGCACACCCCCACCCCAAAGCCCTAAATGTATCCAAGAAGATGTATATTCCACCCAGAGTCAGGGGGAGGGGGAGGGCGGGAAATCAGACTGGGAGGGAGGTGGCCTAAAAGTGAGGACATCCCCCCCAGAAGCCAGTTTGCAAACTGGTTCATGAGGCCACCCACTGCCCCCAAATCCCAACCCAGGGCAAGGGTCACCAGTGCAAGCAGCCCAGGACCCACCAGCATTGTGCCCTGGTGCTCCCAGCACCACAAACATGATGGGGAAGTCATACCCCTTCCCACTCACACACACAAACATGGACAACAATAGTCACAATAGTGAACAATGGGCTGGACCCACACAGCAACCCACATGCCAAGCGACACCCCCAAGTGCCCATGCAAGCCCACCGACCACCCACCCCAGACGCACACCAACTGTGGCAGGCCACCCTGCAGCCACAGCCACCCCGGAGCAACCCGACGGAAACACGGCCACCAACCCGGGCCAACGGCCCCCCTAACCACCCCCGAGCACCAACACACACCCACCACCAATGACACCAGGGGCAATGCGACAAAGCGCCCCACCCCGCGACACAACAGCAGGGCGGCTGGGACAAGCAGGCCCTGAAACGCCAACCCCCATGCCACTAGTTGGACTGCCCCACCCCCACCACCCAACAAAGTTCTCCTACCCATATACACATCTTCCACCCCCAGACATCCACCCACAGGTAACTGCACCCATACACACACGCACCACCACCCACCATCACACATGCCCACCTACACCCACACACAGCACCACCTGCCCACTCACAACAGACACACCCACTTCCGCACCCACTCATACACAAGCTCCCACTCACACCCACTCTCTCTCTCACACACACACACACACACACACACACACACACACACACACACACACGCAAACCCCGGTGGACAGGGAGGGTGACCAAGGACGCAGGCACCTGCCCCAGGGTGCCGCCAGGGCCCCAGGGAGAACACGACCCCGCCACGCAAGGACGCATAGGGGCCAACCCGCACCATCGGTGCACACCCAGTTTTTAGTCATTTAGTCATTTAGTCAATTTGGACATTTCCACTATGGGTGTACTCACTTTTGTTACCAGCAGTTCACACATTAATGGCTGTGTGTTGAGTTATTTTGAGGGGACAGCAAATTTACACTGTTATACAAGCTGTATACTAACTACTTTACATTGTATCAAAGGATCATACCATGAAAAGATAATAAAATATTTACAAAAATGTGAGGGGTGTACTTACTTTTATGATATACTGTATCATCACTATATATAATTCAAGAAATCTCTGTATTCTGCATACAAGGCCTTCCTTATTTCACTATCGATTCCTTCAAAAATATCATTAATCATAATATTAAACAAAACAGGGCTACACACACTGCCTTGGGGGTATCATTTTCAACTTGATATATTTTGGAGTACTCTGTACCAACTCTTACCTCAATCGTTCTATCATATAGGAAATCTAATACCCAAATGTATAATTTACCTTCAATACCAAATTGATTTAATTTAATCAGCAACCCTTCCTTCCACAGCATGTCATACACTTTTTCGACATCAAAGAAGACAGCTATCACATTTTCCTTATTTACCTGGGCTTTCCTAATTTCAGATTTTAGGTGCAAAATCAAATCCATAGTACTTCTCCCTTTCGGAACCCACTTTGAAAAGGAGAAAGACATTCCCTCCTTTCCAAAATGTAACTCAGTTTTCAGTCACCATTCGTTCCATTGGGGCTATGGAGGAGCTGTTTCCCAGCTGCCCAGACTTGCCGTGTCAAACCCAAGATGGCCACTCTCCACTTTGGCATAACACAACTCCGGCACATGCTCGAGCGAATTGACTGCCCACGTCATCTCTTCCAACCTGGCACCAGGTCATCATTTCCTTCTTCTGCCTCCGGTAAACTGCCTCCTGCCTTTCCCGTCACTGCTACACTGCCTGCCATCCCCAGTTCACCAGCCACGGCAGAGGACGCTATGGAGGAGGAAGAGCAGAGGCAAGTGATCCTCGCACAGATGGACATTTTACTGGAGCACAGCCCTGGCTCAGTCCGGAGGTGCTGTTTCTGGCTTGAGAGGATCAGCCAGCTTCTAAAGGGTCAGCGGGTAAGCGAGCCTCGAGGAAACATCGCTCCATTCGCCAGCCGGGCCCTTCACTTGAGGCCCCATTGAGGGATTCTGCTGCCGCGGCCCTACCCTCCTCGAGTGCTCCATCAGTGGCAGCAGGACGGGAACAGAGGCAAGTACCTTTTCATTTATTTACATCATTCACTGAAGGGTCTTGTCTTGTTCCTGGGGAAGGGGCTTGGCCACCAGCCACCACTGAGCTCTCTCTCCCGGTCTCTGCTGCCGCCTCCACCTCACCTCCATCTCCCCCTTCTCCTCTGCTTTTATTCGGATTGTTTGCCTATACTGGGTGGGAACCGACTGATCATGGAAGTGTCTGTTGATCCTGAGGTTCCAGTGCCAGCTCCATGTCACTCCCCAGATCCAGTACCAGCTCCACTACCAGCTCCGGCTTTTCTCCAGACAGCTCCAGCCATCCCCGAGGTGCGCACAACAGCTAACGTTGTCCCTGAGGTGCACACAACAACTCCAGCTGTTCCCAGGGGGCACCCTCCTGCAGAGACTGCTCCTCTCCACGTGCACACTCTTGTAAAGACTGCTCCTCTCCACGTGGATGCTTGCAGAGACTGCTCCTCCCCACATACATGCTCCTGCAGAGACTGCTCCTCCCCACGTGCATGTTCCTGCAGAGACTGCTCCTCCTCACATGCATGCTCCTGCAGAGACTGCTCCTCCCCACATACATGTTCCTGCAGAGACTGCTCCTCTCCACGCGCATGCTCCAGCAGAGACTGCTTCTCTCCACATGCACGCTCCTGCAGAGACTGCTCCTCCCCACGTGCATGTTCCTGCAGAGACTGCTCCTCCTCACACACATGCTCCTGCAGAGACTGCTCCTCCCCACCTACATACATGTTCCTGCAGAGACTGCTCCTCCTCACATGCATGCTCCTGCAGAGACTGCTCCTCCCCACATACGTACATGTTCCTGCAGAAACTGCTCCTCCTCACATGCATGCTCCTGCAGAGACTGCTCCTCCCCATGTGCATGCTCCAGCAGAGACTGCTCCTCTCCACATGCACACTCCTGTAGAGACTGCTCCTCCCCATGTGCACGGTCCCACAGACACTGCTCCTCTCCACATGCACACTCTTGCAAAGACTGCTCCTCCCCACGTGCATGCTCTGGCAGAGACTGGTCCTCTCCACATGCACGCTCCTGTAAAGACTGCTTCTCCTCACATGCACACTCCTGCAGAGACTGCTCCTCTCCACACGCATGCTCCTGTCGTAACTGCATCGGCTGCAGCTCCTCCTGCTGGCCAACCGTCATTGTTGGGTGTCGTCGCCGATCGGTCAGGGTCATCTGGATTCGCCGCTGATCAGTCTGCACAGCTTGGTACTGCTGCTGCTTCACTCACAGCTGATTGTGAGGTCATCACTCCAGCAGCAGGAGACCAGGAGCTAAAGCAAGTACTCTTTCTATCTTCTACATCAGTTTTAGAAAAGACTTTCCTTACTTCTGGTGAGGAAACCCAAGTGTAGATTTCACCTGCCTCTGGGCCCTCCCCACCAGTCTCCGCTGCTGATGACTATGGTGCCACCTTACTGACCTCTTGTTTTCCCCTCTCGTCTGAGGTGGCCATGTTGAGGATGGAGCCACAGGAGGACCACGCTCCACCTCAGCCACCTACCATTCCAGAGGTTGGGGGACCTCCACGCACTGTTGTTCCAGAGGTTGAGCAGTCCGCTCCGCCTGTCATTGTTCCAGAGGTCGAGCAGTCCGCTCCACCCGTTGTTGTTCCAGAGGTCGAGCAGTCTGCTCCTCCCGTCATTGTTCCAGAGGTCAAGCAATCCGCTCCTCCCATTGTTGTTCCAGAGGTCGAGCAATCTGCTCCAGCCATTGTTCCAGAGGTTAAGCAGTCCACTCCACCCATCGTCATTCTAGAGGTCAAGTAGCCCGCTCCACTCGTTGTCGTTCCAGAGGCTGAGCAGTCCGCTCCACTCGTCATTGTTCCAGAGGCCAAGCAGCCCGCTCCACCCATCATTGTTCTGGTGGCTGGGGAGCCTCCACCTGGGCCATCCAAGCAGTCCACTCCACCAGTTGTCCCAGAGGCCGGGGGGCCTTTTTCATTTGCTCCTGAATGCAGCGCACTGCTGTCAGCCATTCCTGAACTGCCCCTTAAGCTCAACTCACCCTGTCCTCTGGTCTGGTGGCCCAGAGACCTTGGCAGGCCACCCGACCCACCCTGTCCTTTAATTTGGGGTCCTGTGGACACGGGTAGACTCCCTGAACCATTTCTCCCCATGATCTGGTGGTGCAGGGACTTTGGGAGGTCACCGGATCCACCTTGTTCTCCGGTCCAGTGGACCTGGGACAAAGGGACACCACCCAAGCCATCATGTTCCAGTTTGGTGGCCATGGACTGCGGTTGGCCCCATGTGAGTGTGTGCTTTTTAGACTCTGTGGTGGGTAAGAGTCTGTTTTAGCCCGCCTGGCCCTGTACCTCCACCACCCACCTGGTAAGGTTTTTTTCTTTTGTTTTTGGGTCTGGGTGGGACAGATAACATAACAGTGTTTTCCCCACCCTCCTTAACTACACTGTGGTGCCCTTGAGCAAGGTCCTTAACCCCAAATGCTCAGTGGAGCTGCTCAGAGGCCACAGGTCAGTCTGGTTGTACTGGGCAGTTTCCTTGTGTGAATGTGTAACTGCATGAATGTGAACAGGGCATCCTTGAAAAAGAGAGGTTGCCTCTCAGTGGAACTACTCTGTATAAATAAAGGTAAAATAAACAAAAAAAATAAATTTTGTTGGTTGTTGATGCTACGCTTTGAGTTGTCTGGTATCCAATCCTTTCGAGGGGGGTCCTGTAAAGGTTTGGACATGACTGTGCTCATGTCCTCGCTTTATGTTCATATTTGTATTTCTGTTATCTTCAGGACACAAGTTCAGCCATGTCCTTGCCTTTTGTTATTATGTTTCTCTGTGCTGTGATTATTATTTGTATTTTGGACCTGGTGTGGTCTGTCTGTTCAGCCCCGCCCGTCCTGTGCTGTCTCCATTGCCCTTGATTGTTTCCCACATGTCCTGTGTTGTCTTGATTACTCCCCTGTCTATACAGCGGGGAAAATAAGTATTGAAAACGTCAACATTTTTCTCATTAAACATATTTCTGATGGAGTCATTGACTTGAGATTTTCACCGGATATCAGTAACAACCCAAGCCCATTTTTCTACACAAACTATCTTCAAATCTTGAATGTTCCGTGGGTGCCTTCTATGAACTCTGATCTTCAGTTTGTTCCATAGATTTTCAATTGGATTCAGGTCAGGTAACTTACTGGGCCATTCTAACAGTTTGATTTTCCTTCTCTGGAGCCAGTTGAGTTTCCTTGGCTGTGTGTTTGGGATCATTGTCTTGCTGAAATGTCCACCCTCATTTCATCGTCAACATCTTGGCAGATGGAAACAGGTTCTTATCAAGGATGTCTGTGTACATTTGTCCATTCATCTTTCCTTCAATTGTATGAAGTCTGCCTGCACCATGTGCTGAAAAACACCTCTACACCATGATGCTCCCACCTCCATACTTCACTGTTGGTATGGTGTTTTGGGGCTGATGTGCAGTGCCATTTCTCCTCCAAACCTTCTGTTTGTTGTGACATTCAAAAAGTTCCATTTTGGTCTCATAAGACCACATTATATTCTTCCCGTATTTTACTGGCTTGCCCAAATGTTGTGCAGTAAACTTTAAACGAGCTTCAACATGCTTTTTCTTTAGCAATGGAATCTTGCGGGGTGAGTGGGCATGGAGCCCATGTCGAGTGCATTACTTATTGTTTTCTTTGAAACAGCAGTACCTACTAACTCCAGGTCTTTCTGAAGCTCTCCACGAGTGGTCTTTGGCTCTTGGATTACTCTTCTGATAATTTTTTTGACTCCCCTGTCAGAAATCTTGTGAGTTGCTCATGGTCATGGCCGGTTTATGGTAAAATGATGTTCTTTCCACTTCCAAATGATGGCTCCAGCAGTGCTCCCTGGAACATTCAGCAGTTTAGAAATGAACCTGTAACCAAATGCCATCATTATGTTTTGCAATAAGATTGCGAAGGTCTAGAAAGAGGTCTCTGCTTCTACCCATCATGAGTTCTTTGTGGTGTGACAATCTTGATATTCAGTAGACCATTTTAAAGGCTATCAGTTAGGACTTAACCATCTGAAATGAATTTGCACTGATGGGGGATGGAATGGCTTCCTAAATTCTGATGGATTTCAGCTGGTTTCTTGGCTTTCTATGCCTTTTTGCACCTCTTTTTAGATAAGGTTTTTAAACGACATGTAACAGAAACCACAATCAACAATCTTAGAAATGATCTAAAAATACAAGACTGGAGCAGTGTTTATGTTGACGACATTGATACAGCATATGGAGAATTTGTCTCTATTTTATATGTCTCTATTTTATCACAACTATATAGTAAACACTGCCCTCTAGTGGTAAAGGAAACTAAAGTTAAACACAGAGATAAGCCTTGGATCACCAAGGGCCTGCAAAATGCTTGTAAAAAGAAAAACTTGTTATACAAAAAGTTTCTGAAATTAAGAACTGTGGAAGCAGAAAGAAATACAAGACATAAAAATAAACTCATTAGTATTTTAAGCTCAAGTAAAAAAACATATTACAGAAAATTATTGGAAAATAACAAAACTAATACATGTAATATATGGAAGGTGTTAAATAATATAACAAAGACAGGAAAACTAAATTCCAACCACATCTCTTATTTAAATTCAGATAATGGAATAATCAATGAAAATAGCTTGATCTCCAACACGTTTAATGAATATTTTGTTAATACAGGGAAAAAAATCGCCAACTCCACTGTATCATCAGTAAATACAAGTGGCTCTGAAAATGTTGTCAACATAAACGCTTACTCAATGTTTATGAAAGAAACAGATGAAAAAGAAATTCTTGTCATTGTTAACAAATTCAAAGAAAAAATCAGCTGATTGTAATGATTTCAGTATGTTAAGATAAGATAAGATAAGCCTTTATTAGTCCCACAACGGGGAAATTCCAGGATTGCAACAGCACAGGGATAGCAACACTCAGAGCAACAATCAGAAGGCAAGAAAAAAAAACAAGCAAGCAAGAGCAGCTAATATACATATGTACATATTACTATAAAATATATATATACACACACACACACACACAGACACACAGTGCAGAGCATTGTAGCTGGATGGAATAAATATATGAATATATGAACACACAGTGCGGAGCATTGTAGCTAGATGGAATAAATATGTAAATATATAAACACCCACAGTACGGAGCATTGCAGCTAGGTGGAATAAATATGCAAGTATATAAACACACACAGTGCGGAGCAATGTAGCTAGATGGAATAATATGTAGATATATAAAAACACAGTGCGGAGCATTGTAGCTAGATGGAATAAATATATAGATATATAAATATAAACACACCCAGTGCTGAGCATTGTAGCTAGATGGAATAAATATATAGATATATAAATATAAACACACCCAGTGCAGAGCATTGTAGCTAGATGGAATAAATATGTAAATATATAAACACACACAGTGCAGAGCATTGTTGCTAGGTGGGATGAAACAGCATAACCGTCTATTTAGTTATCCTACATGGTATGATTATGTGCCCATACATATTCTCACCCTCCATAGCGACCGGTATGTTCCTAGTTGTATGCCGGAGAGGACCATTGTGTAAGTCTATTGCATCTTTTGCATTCAAAAAACTATTAGTTTGTTACGTCTTTTTGCTATCTCTGCGAGCAGCCCTGCTTAGGTTGTACAGTCTGACAGCCGTTGGTAGGAAGGACCTACGAAACCTCTCGGTTGTGCACCTGGGATGATGTAGTCTGCTGCTAAATGAGCTCCTCAGTGCATCCAGTATGTCCTGCATAGGGTGGAACTCGGACTCCAGCAGAGATGACAGTTTATGTTCTTGGTTAAATGTTCTTGGTTAAATGTATTATTGATTGTATTGTTAAACACTTCACTTTCATATGCAACATGTTACTTACTGCTGGTACATTTCCAAAGAAAATGAAAATAGCAAGAGTCATTCCTCTGTATAAGACTGGTGACAAACACTCATTGTCAAACTACAGACCCATCTCCTTGTTACCTCAGTTCTTCAAAATACTGGAAAAAATATTTGTTAAGAGACTAAATGATTTCATTGATAAGCACAATATACTCTGTGAATAACAGTATGGATTCAGGAAGAACCGGACCACCTCACTGGCACTCATGGACTTTGTTGAACAGATTACGGATGCAACAGATAGAAGAGAATACACAGTTGGAATATTTCTGAACTTACAAAAGGCATTTGATACAGTTGACCATAAATTACTCCTCAGTAAATTACATAAGTATGGCATCAGAGGAATTGCTTTTGACTGGTTACACAGCTATTTAGAAGACAGATATCAATATGTTCATGTGAATAATACAGACTCTGAGTTGCTGAAGATGACGTGTGGGGTACCACAGGGTTCTGTGCTTGGTCCATTGCTGTTTATTTTGTATATTAATGATTTATGTTCTGTGTCTAAATTACTCAAGTGTATTTTATTTGCAGATGACACAACTTTTTTTTGTAGTGGAGAAAATCTTAAGCAGCTTCTGGATTCAGTAGAAAATGAACTTAAACAAATCAGTCAATGGTTCACTGCCAATAAATGATCTATTCACCTTGGAAAAACAAAATGTATAATATTTGGAAACCGCAAATTATATAATCACAGAAAAATTAAAATAAACAATGTCGAAATTGATAGTTTTCAAAACCAAGTTCCTAGGGGTCATTGTTGATAACAAACTAAACCGGAAATCACACATAAATTATGTCAAAACTAAAATGTCTAAATCCATTGCCGTACTATATAAAGCATACTGTATAAAGTTAAGGATCTCCTGTGTTAGAAATCTCTTTGCATTTTATATAATTCACTGATAGTTCCTTTTATGACATACTGTGGGGAGATCTGGGGAAACACATATAAAACAAACACAAACTTAATCTTTTTACTACAGAAAAAAGCCGTACGCATTGTATCAAAGAAACCTTACTGTGAACCAACAAATCAAATATTAGAGATCTGGTAGATTATAATGCCATTCAAATCATGTACAAAGCAAATAATAACCAATTACCTGTAAATATTCAGAGACTGTTTAAAAAAAGGGAAAGCAAATATGAGTTAAGAGGTAACTCTGTTTTTAATAAGCCAAAGGTTAGAACAAATACAAAGTATCATTGCATGTCTGTCACTGGAGTTAAACTGTGGAACTGTTGCTCTGAAAATATTAAAACATGTTCAACTCTGAAGCAATTCAAAAAATTGTACAAAGATGAGAAAATCTCCCAGTATCTCACTGTAAATGCTGGGAGATAAATTTGAAATAACTTAAAGGGTTTTTTGTCTACTTGTTCTATTTGATTTTCTTTGTTGATTTTGGGTAAGACTTAAATTTTTATGTTATTGATTTTAAAATTGTAATGGGGTAGGCACTATATAAGCACTAGCTTCAGCCTACACCCTTTCGGTTGTTCTTTTGTGTTCTTATTTGTGTGTTCTTATTATATTGTATGTGTTTATTATTATTATTACCAAATAAATTCATTCATTCATTCATTCATTCATTCATTCTTTTTCTTCATGTGTTCAGTACTTATTCCCTGTGTCAGTCTACTTTGTATTAAATGTAACGTGTTTTGTGAGCTTTTGCCTTGATTTCGTTGTATGTATGGATTACTTAGGTTGTTACTGATATTTGGTGAAAATCTCGGGTCAATGGCTCCATCAGAAATATGTTTAATGAGAAAAATGTTGAAGTGTTCAATACTTATTTTCCTCGCTGTATATGTGCGTCTCAGTCTGTGTCTTGTTTGGTGACCTTAAGTCATACCTGCGTCTACTCTCACGCTTCTGTTCTGCCCATGCCAGTTTTACAGTGCTTTTGTGTTCATTTGCAGCTCTCGAGCTGTGTTTATTTTGTTATTTTTTGTGATAAATAAATCATGCTTAGAAAACGCAATGCACATGAGTCCCATTCTCTACCCAGCCCAGGCACAAACCATGACACCCGCAATCCTAAGCAATCATGATCACAACAGTTGCAACCACATCCCCATTTTCATACCTTCAAATAAATAATCAGAAATGGCTTAATCTCAAAACCAAACACCTGAACACAGGAACGATCTACAACAGGGGTGTCCAATCATGTGCCATGGAGGGCCAAGACCCTGCAGGTTTTTTCTTCTACCCAGTCTCTTTAGCAGGTGTTTTCACTTATCGGCAATCAGTGGGAAGAAATTCAGTGAAATCTGCTGTTGAAGACACTGGTTGGAGATAAAGCCTGCAGGGTCTTGGCCCTCCATGGCACATGATCGGACACCCCTGATCTACAAGGACAGAAACCATCTTTGGAAAAAAATTGTAAAAGTATTTTTTTAGATTTCACACAATAATGGGGTAGCTTCACTTTTTGAGAGCTCTCAAGTCATCCATTTTCACTCCAGTTTATGGAATCTGAAGCCTTTCATCATCCTCTGCACATTAGCACCCCCTGGTGAGGTCAAGCCCCACTGGCCCCTGATGTGGCAACATCACTAAACCTAAGGCCTGAACGGAAGACAGCACTAATTCCAGTCTGACTTTTTCATGTGAGCTTGACTTTCTTTAGGTATGTACAGTGGTGTGAAAAAGTGCCCTCTCCCCGATTTCTCATTTTTTTGTATGTTTGTCACACTTAAATGTTTCAGATCATCAAACAAATTTAAATGTTAGAAAAAGAACACTGTAGAAGCTGGGTTAATCATCTCAGACTGGATGCAGAGGGTAAACAGAGAAGGACAATAGGTATTGAGATGAGAGAGATTATGGTGAGGTAGCAGGAAGAAGTAGTGGGGGGAGAAGGGTTGAATGTATTGTGATGCGAGATGTCATGCAGATGTGAGATGGGTGGAGGATATAAAGACTGATGTGAGAGTGAATAAAGTAGACTGCTGCACGAGTCTGCCTCCGTTATTTGCACTCTCCACACTGGTGACCCCTTGACGAATTATGGAACACGAGGCAAGAACCCCGGAGCCGGCCCGGACGGGAACCCCCAGCAACGCGTGCACTGTTTCGGTCAAACTACCGGACTTTTGGCTGCACGACCCGCGGTCTTGGTTCCACCAAACCGAGGCTCAGTTCACCCTCCCGGGAATAATGGCAGATGATGCCAGATATTCCTATGTGGTCGCAGCGCTGGACACTCGCACGTCTCGGCAAGTAGCGAGCCTTTTCCAACAGCCTCTAGCCCACGACAAATACGGGACTCTCAAGGCCGCGCTGACCCAGTGCTACATGCTCTCAGACTGTGAGAGAGCAGAGAGGCTCCTGAGGTGCTCCAAGTTAGGAGATGGGTCGGTGGTCGAACTGATGGAGAAGATGTTGGCGTTGATGGGCACGGACGACGGGCATTTTCTGTTTGCCCACCTTTTCCTCTGGAACCTCCCAACAGAGGCAAGAGTGGTCCTTGCCAATTCGCAGTTGCTGGCCACGCGTGACTACCATGCGCTAGCCCAGGAGGCAGATCAGATCATCCTCACCACCAGAGCCCTCACAGTGAACGTGACGGCGTCGGAACCCAGCAAAACGACCAGCGGAGGCGAGGAGCCAGCGACGGTAGTGGCAGCGGGGGCCAGGAAGTGCCAGAGAGACACGCTCTGCTTCTACCACCGCCGCTTTGGAGAGAACGCACGCATATGTGTGCCACCGTGCCAATTCAAGCGTTCGGGAAACACCAAGGCCGGCATTCAGTAGCAGCTGCGACCGCCGGTGAAGAGAACAAGCTGCTCTATGTGACGGACTCGCGCTCGGGGAGACGGTTCCTCATAGACACCGGCTCCCAAAAGAGCCTCATCCTGCCGTCCTACGCCGACCGGCTAGTGGGAGCTAGAGGCCCCCAGCTGGTAGCCGTAAACGGCTCAGACATTAAGACTTTTGGTGAGAGAACACTGACTTTATCCCTACACGGCCGTATGTACGAGTGGACTTTTGTCATAGCGGCATTGAGTTTCCCTATCCTGGGAGCTGATTTCCTGTGTGCACACAGGTTGCTAGTTGATGTTGCTAACAGGCGCCTGGTTAATGCCATGTCGTTTGATTCTCTCCCCTGTACAGCTCGAGGGGCCGGGACAATAACACAAGCCAACATCACAGCTCCAGGCGGTAAGTTCCACACACTGCTCACTCAGTTCCCAGCACTCACGGTCCCAGCGTTTTCGCCGGCCAGCACTAAACATGGGGTGGAACACTTTATCACCACCACCGGGCCGCCTGTTTTCGCACGACCTTGGCGCCTGGACGCAGCTAAACTGGCAATAGCGCGCGAGGAGTTTGCCAACTTGGAAAGGTTGGGCATTATCAGGTGCTCAAACAGCCCATGGGCATCCCCGCTACACATGGTCCCTAAGGCCGAGGGATTGTGGCGACCGTGCGGAGATTTCCGCAGGTTGAATAACGCCACAGCGCACGACCGCTACCCGATTCCCCATATTCAGGATTTTTCCGTTCACCTCGCGGGGGCACACAATTTTTCTAAAATAGACCTGGTCCGTAGTTACCACCAGGTCCCAGTGCGGGTGGAGGACATACCCAAAACAGCGGTAATAACTCTGTTTGGCTTGTTTGAGTTTTTGCGCACGCCCTTCGGATTAAAAGGCACGGCACAGACATTCCAACGCATGATGGACGCGGTGTTGCGCGATCTGCCGTTTGTGTTTGTCTTCCTGGATGATATCCTGGTGGCCAGTGCATCCGAGGGTGAACACGTAACCCACCTCAGGACGGTTTTTCGGAGGTTGGAGGAGCACGGGTTAATAATCAATCCGGCGAAATGCCAGCTCGGCGTGACGGGGATTTACTTTTTGGGGCACCGCATCTCACCGGAGGGAGCGATACCCTTGCCCGACAAAGTGCGCGCCGTGGCGAATTTTCCCCGGTCTCAGACAATCATTGCACTGCAAGAGTTTTTGGGGATGGTTAACTTTTATAACCGGTTCCTCCCCCGCGCAGCTCAGCTCATGCAGTCATTGTACGCCGTGCTCAAGAAACGGAAACCGGCGGACAGAGTCGAATGGACTCCGGAGCGGGAGCAGGTGTTCTCTGAGGTTAAGCCGGTCACTTCCGGCTTCCAGAGAGAGCAGACGCTTTTCTCTCCTCTCCTCTCCTTTCCTCCTCCCTGGAAACTGTCTCCCTGCTTGCGATGTCCTGTCTGTGTCTCGCTCTTCTTCTGCTGCATCGATCCAAATGGAAATTATGGAAATTGGAATTGCGGCTTAATGCTATTGACACCACTTTTAACAGGAATCGGGCCAGGGGGGAGCCCAAGAATTGGAACTCGTGTTTCGACTGAAGATTGGCATGATCACAGGATTTTCTGTTTGGCCTTGGAGTTTTCCTGGTGTATCGAAATTAAAGTTGGATGAGCTAATCAAATGTGAACCCGGCGTAGCTCCCTCAACAAATTCGTTCAGCTGGGGGGAGCACTGATAGCGGCAAATGGGATTAACATGGAATTTACCATCTGGCATGCACGGAAGAGAGATGGACACTCTTGGACATGTTACCTATGTTTCGGTAGGTGGATAACATCTGGAGTCGCTGAGTGCTCTCCAGAGAATGATTCTAAAGCCTGTAAATTGTGATGCACAGAATCGCATGAGAGGTGAAATTTTTATGCTCTAAGTGAACTGTGCCTATTGACCTTGATTCGGCGCCCTGAAGACTTCATTCATTCCTCCTGGGAAGATAAGGCTCAAGGGAGTTTGGCTTCTTTCTTAACCCAAACAATTAACATCAATTGCTGTTGTTCAGCAGACTGGACTCTTCAAGGACAGCGCTATCATGTGTCTAATACAGAACTTTGCCATCTGGCATGCACGAAGAGAGAGAGACTCTGGACATGCTTACCTGTGTTTTCAAAACATGATTATAACAACTATCCATTGCCAGGAGGCGCCCCCCTCTGTTGTACATCAACAAATGATACATTCAACACTGCACTCACACTGATTATATACGCTGATTACACACACTGGTCTCTCATCGCTCTTTGTCAACGTGTGTATTGTTTGACTGCTAAATGTGCATTGAGGTTTTTTTTTTCTTGTAATCATAATCTCGCTCACTGAGCGCTATTCTGATAACTATGTTTTTTTCTCTCGCCTACTGTGTCATTCCCTACCCCTTCACTCTTTACCCCCCACTGTATGACTGGCGCCTCAAGGCTGCCGCGGCGCTGGGATGCGCTTATAGAGCATGCCCAACGTCAAGTCAAATTTCAATTCTCCTGTATGTCTTGCACGTACGGTAGTATTGACAATAAACCTTAATTGAAACAGCCCTGGCAAATGCCGCACTGTTGGTGCACCCAGACCCGGCGGCCTGGATAGCGCTCACTACCAACGCCTCGGACGTGGCCATAGGGGCTGTCATGGAGCAACGTGTCGCCGGTTCATGGCAGCTGCTCACTTTTTTCAGCAGGGCTTTGCGCGACAGTGAGTGTAAATACAGCGCGTTCGACAGAGAGTTGCTTGCTCTCCACCTGGCCATACACCACTTCCAGTTCTGGCTGGAAGGGCGCGGCTTCACCGCGTTCATGGACCACAAGCCGCTAACGTTCGCGATGGCCAAGGTTTCGGAACCATGGTCGGGCTGGCAGCAGCGACAGCTGGCCGCGATCTCGGAGTTTATGACCGATATTCAGCATGTGTCGGGTAAACTGAATGTGGTGGCGGACTGCCTCTCGCGCGCAATAGTGGCCCCGGTCTGCATGGGGATCAATTATACAGCCATGGCCGCAGAGCAGATTGGCGAGGCGGACGTGTACGCGCTCCAGTCTGGACCAACAGGGTTAAGGCTGGAGAGCAGAGTACTGCAAGACGGCAGCCCCCCCAAATCTGTGACGTCTCCACGGGATGCCCGCGCCTGGTGGTCCCAGTTTCTTGGTGCCGTAGAGTGTTTGAGTCTGTTCACGCTCTGGCGCACCCAGGAGTGCGCGTGTCAGTCAAAATGGTGGGAGCAAAGTTCGTATGGCCAGGACTGCACAAACAAGTGAAAAAGTGGGCTGCAGCCTGCGTAGCGTGCCAACGAGCCAAAGTACACAGACACACGAAGGCTCCTTTGGAGCCATTTTGTATACCGGCTAAGAGGTTTGACCATGTTCACGTGGACCTCATGGGCTCCCTCCCGCCATTACAGGGGTGCACGCACCTTCTGACAGTGGTGGACCACACCACACGCTGGCCAGAAGCAGTCCTGCTGGCGGCAACCGCATCCGCGGACGTGGCGCGCGCTTTTTTGACAACATGGGTGGCACGTTTTGGCATCCACGTCTGATAGGGGCCCTCAGTTTTTTTCCGACCTCTGGTCCGCGATGGCCCGTAGCCTGGGTGTTGCAATTCATCGCACAACCGCGTACAACCCACAGGCCAATGGGTTATGCGAGCGTTTCCATAGGTCACTGAAAGCAGCGCTCAGGGCTTCTCTGATGGATGCAAATTGGGTAGACCGGTTGCCATGGGTTTTGTTGGAGTTGCGTTCTGCACCAAAAGAGGATTTGGAGGCTTCCCTGGTGAAGCTTTTTTTTTTCCTCATTCACTGTGGCTCTCCGGGGAATTTTTGCCAGATAATCCCACGCCGGACAACTGTCCGTCTCAGCGTTTGCAGCATAGCGCAGATACAGGCATGCTGCCGGGCCCGGCCCACCACTGTTTTCCACGCGCTTTTGTGCCAAAAACTTTGAAGAATGCGGCGTTCGTGTTTGTCAGGCACGATGCCCACCGCCCCCCATTGCGCCCACCCTACGATGGCCCGTTCAGAGTGCTGGAAACAGGGGACAAACATTTTTTGCTAGACTTGGGGGGTCGTCGGGAGAAAATATGTATAGACAGACTTAAGCCCTCCTTTGTGGTGGCGGACGAACAAGTGATATTGGCTCAGGCCCCTCGGCGTGGAAGACCCCCATGGAGAACTCCCCAGGTAAACGATTCATCACAGCAGCCACACGGGCAAGTCGAAGGTCTCCCCCCCCTCGCCATTGCCCACTCGCAGACAGACACACTCCCAGGAGCCCCCCACTGGCACGGCAGCGCCGCGGAGGCGGAGAACTCCCATTACAGCAGATACGGGAGGAGACTGAAGCCAAAAGGACGTGAGGACTGAAACTCGGTCTGAGATTCGGGGCGGGGGGGGGGGTGTAGAAACTGGGTTAATCATCTCAGACTGGATGCAGAGGGTAAACAGAGAAGGACAATAGGTATTGAGATGAGAGAGATTATGGTGAGGTAGCAGGAAGAAGTAGTGGGGGGAGAAGGGTTGAATGTATTGTGATGCGAGATGTCATGCAGATGTGAGATGGGTGGAGGATATAAAAGGAGAGACCCTGGTGTATTGAGAAAATGCTTTTTCTGTTAGGACTGATGTGAGAGTGAATAAAGTAGTCTGCTGCACAAGTCTGCCTCTGTTATTTGCACTCTCCACAACACAAGTAAACACAAAATGCAGTTTTTAAATGAAGGGTGTGGGGGACCCATGCTGTAGTCTTCCTCTCAGTAGTTTCCCTTTCAGACTGAAAGGCATGGAGATGCAGTAGTTTCCTCTGACAGAAGAGCATGGAGATCAAAGGGCTGGGGGACAAAGGGGAATTGTCATGGGGGAGTGAATTGTAATGCAGGACCTCAGGTAGCAGGGACGTGTGAGTGTTGGGATATAAAAGAGAGTCCCTACTACATGAGGTTAATGTTTTCTGATTCTGGAAGATGTGAGAGAGAACAATAAAGTTCATCTGCTCAGAAAGCTCAGCCTGGTTATTGTCTTTCTCCACAATGGTGACCCTTGATGCAGAATGGAACACGAGACGAACACCCCGGAGATTACCCGGACGGGAAGCCTCAGCAATGCGTGCGCCGTTTCGGTCAAACTACCAGACTTTTGGCTGCACAACCCGAAGTCTTGGTTCTTCCACACCGAGGCCCAGTTCGCGGTCCGGGGAATAACGGCAGATGACACCAGATATTACTACGTGGTTGCAGCGCTGGATGCTCGCACAACTCAGCAGGTGGCGAG
This sequence comes from Pholidichthys leucotaenia, assembly GCA_020510985.1. Classification (NCBI taxonomy): domain Eukaryota; kingdom Metazoa; phylum Chordata; class Actinopteri; order Cichliformes; family Pholidichthyidae; genus Pholidichthys; species Pholidichthys leucotaenia. The sequence continues at coordinate 206,255,015 of CM035847.1, read as the reverse complement.
CCTGCTAAAACAGCCCCCACCCCGCGACAAATACGGGGCTCTCAAAACCATGCTGACCCGGCGCTACACGCTCTCGGACTGCAAGAGAGCGGAGAGGATCCTGACGTGCTCCGAGTTAGGAGACGGGTGGGCGGTCGAACTGATGGAGAAGATGTTGGCATTGATGGGCACGGATGACGGGCATTTTCTATTTGCCCACCATTTCCTCTGGAACCTTCCAACGGCGGCCAGAGCGGTCCTTGCCAACTCGCCACTGCTGGCCACGCATGACTACTGTGCGCTAGCCCAGGAGGCAGATCGGATCATCCTCACCACCAGAGCCCTCACAGTGAACGAAGCGGCGTCGATACCCAGCGAGACGGCCAGTGGAGGCGAGGAGCCAGCGATGGTAGCGGCAGCGGGGGCCAAGAAGCGCCAGAGAGACACACTCTGCTCCTACCACCGCCGTTTTGGAGAGGACGCACGCCGATGCATGCCACAGTGCCAATTCAAGCGCTCTGGAAACGCCAGGACTGGCAGTCGGTAGCAGCTGCAACCGCCGGTGAAGCAAGCAAGCTGCTCTATGTGTCAGACTCACGTTCGGGGAGACGGTTCCTCGTGGACTCCGACTCCCAAAAGAGTCTCAGAGTCACACGCCGACCGGCTGGCGGGAACTAGCGGCCCCATGCTGACAGCCGCAAACGGCTCAGACATTAGGACTTTTGGTGAGAGTACACTGACTGTATCATTGCACAACTGTACATACCAATGGACATTCGTCATAGCGGCATGCAGTTTCCCAATCTTAAGTGCTGATTTTTTGTGTACACATGGACTACTAGTCAATGTTGCTAACAGACGCCTGATTAACGCAATGTCTTTTGATTCTCTCCTCTGTACAGCTTGAGGAATCAGGCCAACAATGCTAGCCAACATCACAGCTCCAGGTGGTAAGTTCCACACACTGCTCACCCAGTTCCCAGCACTCAAGGTCCCGATGTTTTTGGTGACCATCACTAAACACGGGGTGGAGCACTTTATTACCACCACCGGGTCGCCCGTTTTCGCATGACCTCGACGCCTGGACACAGCTAAACTGGCCATAGCGCGCAAGGAGTTTGCCAACTTGGAAAAGTTGGGCATCATCAGACGCTCAAACAGCCCATGGGCATCACCACTACATATGGTTCCTAAGGCTGAGGGATCGCGGCGACCTTGCGGAGATTTCCGCAGATTAAACAACACCACAGTGCACGACAGCTACCAGATCCACCATATCCAGGATTTTTCCATTCACCTCACCGGGGCATGCATTTTTTCCAAGATAGACCTGGTCCGCGGTTACCACCAGGTCCCGGTGAGCGCGGAAGACATACCTAAAATGGCAGTAAAAACCCCGTTCGGTCTTTTTGAGTTTTTACGTATGCCTTTCCGGTTAAAAGGCGTGGCACAGACATTCCAACGCATGATGGATGCGGTGTTGCGTGATCTGCCGTTTGTGTTCGTCTACCTGGATGACATCCTGGTGGCCAGTGCGTCCGCAGACAAACACGTACCCCACCTTAGGACAGTTTTCGGGAGGTTGGAGGAGCACGGGTTAATAATCAACCCGGCAAAGTGCCAGTTCGGGGTGACGGGGATCGATTTTTTTGGGACACTGCATCTCACTGGAGGGAGTGATATCCTTGCTGGACAAGGTGTGCACAGTGGTGAATTTTCCCCGGCCTCAGACGGTCAGGGCGCTGCAGGAGTTTTTGGGGATGTTAACTTCTACAATCATTTCCTCCCCTGCGCAGCCCAGCTCATGCAGCCGTTGTACGCCGCGCTTAAGAAATGGAAGCCGGTGGACAGAGTCGACTGGACTCCTAAGCAAGAGCAAGCGTTTTCCGAGGTTAAAACAGCTCTGGCGAACGCTGCACTACTGGTGCACCCAGACCCAGTGGCTCAGATTGCGCTCACTACAGACCCATCAGACGTGGCCATAGGGGCCATCGTGGAGCAGTGCATCACCGGTTCTTGGTAGCCACTTGCCTTTTTTAGCAGGTGTTTGCGCAAAAATGAGTGTAAATACAACGCGTTCGACAGGGAGTTGCTGGTTCTCCACCTGGCCATACGCCACTTCCAGTTCTGGCTGGAAGGGCATACCTTCACTGCATTCGTGGACCACAAGCCACTAACGTTTGCGATGGCCAAGGTTTCGGAACCATGGTCGGCCCGGCAGCAGAGACAGCTGGCCGCGATCTCGGAGTTTACAATCGACATTCGTCATGTAGCCGGTAAACTCAACATGGTGGCTGACTGTCTCTTGCACACATTAGTGGCCCCAGTCTACGTGGGGATAGATTACACTGCCATGGCCGGGGAGCAGATCGATGATGCGGACGTTTGCGCACTCCAGTCTGGACCAGCAGGGTTAAGGCTGGAGAACAGAGTTATGCAAGACCGGGGGTCCCCCCCAATCTGTGACGTCTCCACCGGCCACCCACGTGCTTGGCGATACCGCGTTTTTGAGTTGGTTCACTCCCTGGCACACCCAGGAGTACGCGTGTCAGTCAAAATGGTGGCAGCAAAGTTTGTCTGGCTGAGCCTGCGCAAACAAGTTAAAGAGTGGGCTGCAGCCTGTGTAGCGTGCCAACGAGCCAAAGTGCACAGACACACAAAGGCCCCCTTGGAGCCGTTCCATATCCTGGCTAAGAGGTTCGACCATGTTCACGTGGACCTCGTGGGCCCCCTCCCGCCATCGCAGGGGTTCACGCACCTCCTGACAGTTGTGGACCGCACCACGCGGTGGCCTGACGCAGTCCCGCTAGCTTCCACCGCGTCCGCAGACAAGGCACGTGCTTTTTTGACAACTTGGGTGGCACGTTTTGGCACCCCTTCGGACATCACGTCTGATCGGGGCCCGCAGTTTGTGTCCAACCTCTGGTCCACGATGGCCAGGAGCCTGGGCGTCTCAATTTATCGCACGACCGTGTACAACCCACAGGCCAATGGGTTACGCAAATGTTTCCATAGTTCACTGAAAGCAGCACTCAGGGCTTCACTTACGGATGCAAATTGGGTGGACCGGTTGCCGTGGGTTCTATTAGGGTTGAGTTCCGCACCGAAGGAGGATTTGACAGCTTCCCCAGCAGAGCTGCTTTTGTCGCAGCTGCTGCAGCTCCCTGGGGAATTTTTACCAGATAACCCCGCGCCGAACACCCATCCGTCCCTGCGTTCACAGCATAGCGCAGACGCAGGGACGCTACCTGGCCTGGCCCACCACCGTTTTCTCTGCGCTTTTGTGCCAAAAACCTTGAAGGACGCGGCGTTCGTGTTCGTCAGGCACGATGCCCACCGGTCCCCATTGCACCCACCCTACGATGGCCTGTTCAGAGTGCTGGAAACCGGGGACAAACATTTTGTGTTAGACTTGGGGGTTGCCGGGAGAGAATCTGTATAGACAGGCTTAAGCCCGCCTTTGTTGTAGCAGACGAGCAGGTGGTGTTGGCCCAAGCTCCTCTGCACGGAAGACCCCCACTGAGAGCTCCCCAGGTAAACGATTCATCAGAGCAGTCACATGAGCATGCTGAATGTCCCCCCCCCCTCCACTGTCCCCTCACAGACGGACACACTCCCAGGAACCCGCCACCAGCACAGCAGCACTGCGGAGGCTAAGACCCCCTGTTACAGCAGCTATGGGAAGACGCTGAAGCCGAGAGGACGGGAGGATTAACACTCAGTCTGAGACTCTGGGGGGGCGCATGGTGTGGGGGACCCATGCTGTAGTCTTCATCTCAGTAGTTTTCCTCTCAGACTGAAAAGCATGGAGATGCAGTAGTTTCCTCTGATGGAAGAGCTTGGAGATCAAAGGGCTGGGGTACAAAGGGGAATTGTCATGGGGGAGTGAATTGTAATGCAGGACCTCAGGTAGCAGGGGCGTGTGAGTGTTGGGATGTAAAAGAGAGTCCCTACTACATGAGGTTAATATTTTCTGATTCTGGAAGATGTGAGAGAGAGCAATAAAGTTCATCTGCTCAGAAAGCTCGGTCTGGTTATTGCCTTTCTCCACAAGGTGTTTATTATTAAGGGGAAAAAAAAATCCAAACCTACATGTCCCTGTGTGGAAAAAGTGACCCCCCCACCCCCGTTAAGACATAAATTAACTGTGGTTTATCACATCTTTGGAAAGCTGAGTTCAATTTCTCTAGCCACACCCAGGCCTGATTACTGTCACACCTGTTCTCAGTCAAGTAATCACTTAAATAGGACCTGCCTGACAAAGTGAAGTAGACCAAAAGATCATCAAAAGCTCGACATTATGCTGTGATCCAAAGAAATTAAGGAACAAATGAGAAAGTAATTGAAATCTATGAGTCTGGAAAAGGTTGTAAAGCCATTTCTAAAGCTGTGGGACTCCAGCGAACCACAGTGAGAGCCATTATTTAATGGCTTTACTTTAGTTTAAGTAACAGACAACAATTTGTACAAATTGGTGAGCACAAATCACCCTTCATGGACATCACTTGTGGTGTGCCCCAGGAGTCAGTTATGGGACCCAAACTCTTTATTTTGTATATAAATGACATATGCCAAGTATCAAAAATTCTGAAATTTATTTTGTTTGCGGATGACACAAATATCCTTTGCACTGGTGAGAATATGCAGCAGGTTTTAGAGGTGGTCACAACTGAAATGAAAAACGCAGTGGTTCAACAAAAATAAATTATCTCTAAATCTAAAAAAAACAAAGATTATGTTGTTTGGAAATTATAAAATAAATCATGAAATAATGGTAACGATAGATGATACCAGAATAGAAACAGTACAGGAAAATAAGTTTCTGGGGGTGACGCTAGACAATAAAATCTGCTGGAAACCTCACATCAGTCACATCCGGGCCAAGCTGGCAAAATGTATAGGCATACTGGGGAAGACAAGACACATCTTGGACTATAAATCATTGGTCTTACTGTACAATTCACTGTTTCTACCTTATCTTAACTACTGTGTAGAAGTCTGGGGAAACACCTACAAGACCAACCTACAGTCAATATGCACATTACAAAAAGAGCTATAAGGATAATAAATAATGTAAGATATAGACACCATACCAATTCGTTGTTTTTAAAGTCACATGTCATAAAGTTCATCGATTTAGTTAAATTTAAGACAGCACAAGTCATGTACAGGGCTATTAATAATCAACTCCCAACTAATATACAAAAAATATTTAAAAAAAAGAGACAATGATCATAATTTGAGAGGAGACTTAAACTTTACAAAACCCAAGATATGAACAACCAAGAAAAGTATGTGCATATCTGTCTGTGGGGTGGATTTGTGGAACAGTCTGGAGCCGGAACTGAAACTATGTACAAACAGAAATCAATTCAAAAAGAGGTACAAACATTATTTGCTGAAAGGATATATGTTAGAAGGGTAGTATTTATATGTACGATTCACTATGCTCACTCTGGGACACTATGGGACACTATGGAATGGTGGGTGGGACAGCACTGTGTATATCTGTTGTTTGAGGCTGGTTTTGATGTATGGACATCAATGTATGCTAGGATGGATGGGTGTTAATGTTGATATGTACAAAATACAGTTAATTGTTTACTTGGGGTCTTAAATGTGGTAATTTGTATATAATTCACATGAATGTATTTATGGAAAAGAGGAGATGGAATTAATAAGTGTTCACTTCTTCCTTCTCCCTTTCGAACACTGTATACTGTTACTTTATTGCATTTGTCATTTGTTTTGTTTTTGTTATACGTTTTTGTTCGAAATAAAGTACCTACCTACCTACCTATCTATCTATTATTCCCAAATGGCGAAAACATGGAACAGTGGTGAACCTTCCCAGGAGTGGCAGGCTGACCAAAATTACCCAAAGAGTGCAGCGATGACTCATCCAAGAGGTCACAAAGTCCCGTCAACAACATCAAAAGAACTGCAGGCCTCCCTTGCCTCAGTTAAGGACATTGTTCATGACTCCACCATAAGAAAGAGACTGGGCAAAAATGGCCTGCATGGCAGAGTTCCAAGACAAAAACCACTGCTGTGCAAAGAGAACATAAAGGCTCGTCTCAGTTTTGCCAGAAAACATCTTGATGATCCCCATGACTATTGGGAAAATACTCTGTTGTGGGAATGTGGAAATGATGAGACAGATTTCTCTCATGGCAGCTTTATTCACATTCGCCAACATCTCAAAGAAGAAAGAGGACATTACAGGGAACTCTCGTCCTTAAATACCAGGACTCTCACAGTTCACAAGTCTCATTGCATCACAGGTCACAGGTCTGCATTATAATCGCCAGTAACAATGCATCTCCTCTTTAATCCTCTAATCTCACCCCCACAGTCTCAAGCCCTGCATACCAAAGCTAACATCCTCCCAGCTTCCTGTTATCTCCAAGGAAGCTCTGTCTTTGTTCTGATCTAAAATGTGAGGCCTTACATCAGTCACAATCAGTCACAAAGTAGGTCACATATGTGTGGCCACCCCCCCCCCCCCAACATTTTAGAACAAACAAGAGAATAACAGCATGCATGCCGTGAAGAATCAATACACATCAGTCCGCATGTTGTCTAGGCTTCAGTCTCCTGCCGTATCTGCTGTAGCCTGGATTCAACGTCTCCGCGGCGCTGTCACGCTGGGAATTTGCCGTCTGGGGGTGGAAACCTTCTGTCAGTCCCTGCGGGTGTTCTGGGGAAACATTACTCTGTGAAGCCCCCAGTGGGGGTCTACTTCGCCGCGGGGCCCTTGTCAACAGCACTTGCTCATCCACCACCACAAAAGCGGGTTTGAGTCTGTTTATGCCAACTTTTTCTTTCCTACCCCCCAAATCTAGCAAAAACTGCTTGTCCCCTGTTTCCAGCACTCTGAAGGGTCCGTCATAAGGTGGTCGCAGCAGGGGTCGATGCGCGTCGTGTCTGACAAAAACAAACTCTGCGTTCTTCAAGGCTTTAGGCACAAAAATGCGCGGAAAGCTGTGGTGCACGGGGCCGGGCAGTGTGCTTAATTCTATGTTACTCTGCAACAGCTGAGACGGGGAGGTGTCTGGCGCCGGGTTATCTGGGAGAAACTCCACAGGCAGCCCAAGTGGTTGCGCAAACACGAGCTCTGCTGGGGAGGCTTCTAAGTCCTCTTTAGGCGCAGAACGCAACCCCAATAAAATCCACGGTAACTTGTCTACCCAATTTGCATCCGTCAGTGACGCTCTGAGAGCCGCGTTCAATGACCTATGAAAACGTTCGCATAACCCATTAACCTGCGGATTGTACACGGTTGTGCGGTGAATTTTGACACCCAGGCTGCGGGCCATTGTCGACCAAAGTTCGGACTCAAATTGAGGGGCTCTATCGGACGTAATGTCCAATGGAACTCTGAAACGCGCCACCTAAGCTGTTAAAAACGCGCACGCTACCTCCTCAGCTGTGGTTGATGCCAGCGGAACCACTTCAGGCCAGCGCGTGGTGCGGTCCACCATTGTTAGAAGGTGTGTGCACCCCTGTGATGGCGGGAGGGGTCCCACGAGGTCCACATGAACGTGATCGAACCTCCTGGCCGGAATGTGAAATGGCTCCGAAGGAGCCCTCGTGTGCCTGTGTACTTTGGCCCGTTGACACGCCGTGCAGGCTGCTGCCCACTCTTTAACTTGTTTGCGAAGACTCGGCCACACAAATTTCTCTCCTACCATTTTGACTGACGCACACACTCCCGGGTGCGCCAAAGAATGAATCGAGTCAAAAACGCGGCGGCGCCACGCAGCCGGTACTACTGGACGCGGCCGTCCAGTGGAGACATCGCAGATTGGGGGGGCATACCGTCTTGCAGCACCCTGTTCTCCAGCCTTAACCCTGTTCGTCCAGACTGGAGCGCGCGCACATCCGCGTCACTAACCTGCTCCACAGGCATGGCTGCGTAATCTATTCCTACGCTGACTGGGGCTGCCACGGCACGCGAGAGGCAATCTGCCACTACATTCAGTTTACCCGCCACATGCTGAATATCAGTGGTAAACTCTGAGATCGCGGCCAGCTGTCTCTGCTGCCGGCCTGACCACGGTTCGGAAACCTTGGCCATCGCGAATGTTAGCGGCTTGTGGTCAACGAACACGGCGAAACAGCGTCCTTCCAGCCAGAACTGAAAGTGGCGGATGGCCAATGGAGAGCCAGCAGCTCCCTGTCGAACGCGCTGTATTTACGTTCGCTATCGTGCAAGGTCCTACTGAAAAAGGCGAGGGGCTGCCAAACCCCGGCTACATGCTGCTCCATGACCGCCCCTATGGCCACATCTGACACGTCAGTAGTGAGCGCTATGCGGGCCGTTGGGTCTGGGTGTGCCAACAACGCAGCCTTTGCTAAGGCTGCTTTTACCCCCGAGAACGCTTGGTCCCGCTCCAGGGACCACTCGACCTTATCCGCGGGTTTCTGTTTTTTGAGTGCGGCATACAGCGGCTGCATGAGTTGCACTGCGCGGGAGAGAAAACGGTTATAAAAATTCACCATTCCCAAAAACTCCTGTAACGCCCTGACCGTCTGCGGCCGGGGAAAATCTGCTACCGCGCGCACTTTGTCAGGAAGCGGAACCGCTCCTTCGGGGGAGACGCGGTGTCCTAAAAAATCGATCTGTGCCACCCCGAACTGACACTTTGCTGGGTTGATTATTAACCCGTGATCTCCCAACCTCCGGAAAACTGTGGCCGGGTGGTTTTCGTGTTCGTCTTCGGACGCGTTGGCTACCAAAATATCGTCCAAGTAGACGAACACGAAAGGGAGATCGCGAAGCACCGCATCCATCATGCGTAGGAACGTCTGTGCAGCCCCTTTGAGCCCGAATGGCATGCGCAAAAACTCGAATAGGCCAAATGGAGTTATTACCGCTGTTTTGGGTATGTCCTCAGCGCGCACTGGGACTTGGTGGTAACCGCGGACCAAATCTATCTTAGAAAAAACACGAGCCCCGGCCAAATGAATGGAAAAATCTTGGATATGCGGGATTGGGTAGCGGTCGTGCGCTGTAGCGTTGTTTAACCTGCGGAAATCCCCGCAAGGTCGCCATGAGCTGTCAGCCTTCGGGACCATGTGTAGCGAGGAAGCCCAAGGGCTATTTGAACGCCTGATTATGCCCAACCTCTCCAGGTTGGCGAACTCCTCGCGCGCTATGGCCAGTTTAGCTGTGTCCAAGCGCCAAGCTTTTGCAAAAACGGGCGGTCCGGTAGTGGTAATAAAATGTTCCACCCCGTGTTTAGCGACGGTTGCCGAAAATGTGGGGACCGTGAGTGCTGGGAACTGAGTGAGCAGTGTGTGGAACTTACCGCTTGCAGCTGTGACGTTGGCTTGTGCTGTTGGCGGGGCCACTCGCGCTGTACAGAGAATAGAATCAAAAGAAAATGCATTAACCAGGCGCCTGCTAGCGAGATCAACCAACAAACCATGTGAGCACAAAAATTCAGCCCCCAACATATTGAAATTCACTGCTGCTATAACAAAAGTCCACTCAAATGTACAGCCGTGTAGGGACAGAAGCAGAGTCCTCTCACCAAAGGTCTTAATCTCCGAGCCATTCGCTGCTGCCACACCGGGACCTCTGGAACCTGCTAGCCTGTCCGCGTAGGAAGGTGTGATGAAACTCAACTGGGAGCCTGTGTCCACGAGGAAATGTCTCCCCGAGCATGTGTCCAACAAGGAGAGCAGCTTGTTCTCCTCCCCGAGGGCCGCAGCTGCTACCGACCCCCGGTCGTTTCCCGAACGCTCGAACTGGCACAGTGGTACACATTTGCGTGCCCTCTCTGCGAAGCGGCAATGGTAGAAACAAAGGACGTCTCCTCCGCGTTCCCTGGCTCCCGCCGCCACCGTCGTCGGTGGGTCTGCTACTGCTGCCCCTGGCCCCCTACCAACTCCGGTCGTCGAGCTGAGTTCCGCTGCTGCGGCCGTGGCCGCGCGCTGTCTGCTGGCGTTGACAATTCGCTGCGCCTCCCGGGCCAACGCGCAGTAGTAGTGCTGGGCCAATAACGGCGAACTGGTCAGGGTCGCTCTCGTCGCTGATGGTAGGGTCCTGAGGAAGAGGTGGGTGAAGATGAAGTGGTCGTCATCTGAGCCCCTCAACCTCAACATCTTGTCCATCAGATTAACGGGCGTGTCATCTCCCAACTCAGTCAGCGCTAGGAGTCTCTCTGCTCGCTCCTCAACGGAAGGGGTGAAGTGCTGGATGAGTGCAGCCTTCAACGCGGTGTATTTGTCGCTGTCTGGCAGCTGCTCGATAAGGCTCTCCACATGCTGAGCCTTGTGGTTGTCCAGTTTTGCGACCACATGGTAGAATTTTGTGTCGTCTACCGATATCCCCCGGAGGTTGAACTGTGCCTCAACCGCGTCGAACCAGGAGCGCGGATTGTCCTGCCAAAAGTCCGGTAGCTGGACCGTAGCGGCATTCGCTTGGCTGGGGGCTCCTGACGAGGCTGGCCCCGGGGGATTCTCCTCATGCTGCATGCTACGTCTTGGGTCACCAGTGTGGGAATGTGGAAATGATGAGACAGATTTCTCTCATGGCAGCTTTATTCACATTCGCCAACATCTCAAAGAAGAAAGAGGACATTACAGGGAACTCTCGTCCTTAAATACCAGGACTCTCACAGTTCACAAGTCTCATTGCATCACAGGTCACAGGTCTGCATTATAATCGCCAGTAACAATGCATCTCCTCTTTAATCCTCTAATCTCACCCCCACAGTCTCAAGCCCTGCATACCAAAGCTAACATCCTCCCAGCTTCCTGTTATCTCCAAGGAAGCTCTGTCTTTGTTCTGATCTAAAATGTGAGGCCTTACATCAGTCACAATCAGTCACAAAGTAGGTCACATATGTGTGGCCACACTGTGGACTGACGAGACAGAAGTTGAACTTTTTGGAAGGTGTGTGTCCCATTACATTCGGTGTAAAAGTAACACAGCATTTCAGAAAAGGAACATCATACCAACAGTAAAATATGGTGGTGGTAATGTGATGGTCTGGGGCTGTTTTGCTGCTTCTGAACCTGGAAGACTTGCAGTGGTAAATGGAACCATGAATTCTGCTGTCTACCAAAAAATCCTGAAGGAGAATGTCCGGCCATCTGTTTGTGACCTCAAGCTGAAGTGCACTTGGGTTCTGCAGCAAGACAATGATCCAAAACACACCAGCAAGTCCACCTCTGAATGGCTTAAGAAAAACAAAATGAAGACTTTGGAGTGGCGTAGTCAAAGTCCTGACCTGAATCCGATTGAGATGCTGTGGCATGACCTTAAAAAGGTGGTTCATGCTCAAAAACCCTCCAATATGGCTGAATTACAACAATTCTGCAAAAATGAGGGGGCCAAAATTCCTCCACAGCACTATAAAAGACTCACTGCCAGTTATCGCAAACGCTTGATTGCAGTTGGTGCTGCTAAGGGTGGCCCAACCAGTTATTAGGTTTAGGGGGCAATCACTTTTTCACACAGGGCCATGTAGGTTTTTTTTTTTTTTTTTCCCTTAATAATAAACACCATCATTTAAAAAAAATCATTTTGTGTTTACTTGTGTTATCTTTGTCTAATATTTAAATTTGTCTGATGATCTGAAACATTTAAGTGTGACAAACATACAAAAAAATGAGAAATCAGGAAGAGTGCAAATGCTTTTTCACACCACTTATACACTGATCCCCCCCTTCCCCGTTGAACCTAACAACTGGAAATGTTACCACAACAAAGGTCAGTGGCCAAACACAAATTATGTCACATTGCAAAACTATTCTAATATTCTCAGGTGCAGTTGTAGGTATACTTTTATTCAATATAAAAGTATACCTACATTATAAAGCCCTCAGTAATCTTGAATATCATTATCATTGCCGGTGTATTTTAATTTTAGCCCAGCACTGCCAAGGTATACATTTTAAATCAGATTTTGGCTCAGACATTTCATTACAAAGGAATTGTCATTTTGTCTGGAGCTGTGTAATCTAAAATCTGTTTCAGAATATATCTCTGGATTGGATTTAGGCCAAATGATTTTTGCTATCAAGGTACAAAACAGTTTTCATGTATGTTTATCTACTCTAGGTTCTGTTTCCCATAACGCCACAGACTGTAAACAATAACCATTAACCTTTGTTTGTACCGTTCAATTTGTAATTGAAGCTTCTCAACGAGATGCTATTGTACACAGATACACACACACACACAAAATCATCTCTCTGATTTTTTTCCATTCTTCTTTTCCTTTTATGTGGGAGAACATGTCAACATTTACACAAATCAGGTGTAAGTTGTTAGGAGTGGTGGCCTAGAGGTAGAGGTGGCCAAGACCCAGGAAGTCGTGGATTCAAGTCCCAGCCAGATCATACCAAAGACCTTATAAAAATGGTACTTCCTGACTGCTAACTTGGTGCTCAGCAAAAATAGAATGGAGGAAGGAAAGTTAGTTACCCAGCCACAGGGGGTGCACAAGCCAGTGTACTCCCTGTGCCGAAAAAAAAAAGAAAAGGTGTACTGTGAATCGTTAATTTTGATCATTGTGGAAATGTAAATGTGTGTGGCATCAGTATATTTTAAGTTGGAAGTGGTTAATAAATGGTTTTCATTTCTCCTGGAAGGATGGTAGTCTTCAGTATTTGTTACAGTGATCACTGCCATGGAGATGCATTCTGTGATGAGACTGTTACACTGATTTATAGTGACTGACTGTCAAGATTTCGAGTTTAGAAGAATAGTTCTCTTGGGGATGCTGGAGAAGTCAATAAGTTGTTATTGTATTTGTGTGGTATGTTGATATCTGTGAGGTCACCGAGCAGATCGAGAACTGGAGAAAGGGGGTCAGGATTATAGCAGGATTATATGATAAAATATTTGTCATAAGGTACAGGAATTATTTATTTTATTTAATAGTGGGTGTGAAAGGGGGTGGAGTTAAACCGTCACTTTTACACCCGCTAAATTAAATAAAAGCACTGGTAAAAGGGGGCACCAGTCACAATGGACAATAACCGGTTCCGGTTCCGCCGGACCGGCGGCGCCACACGAGTCGGCTGCCTGTTGCAACAGCCTTTTTTTTATCTTCCTTCTTCTTTCTACACCTTTCACTCTGTATATATATCACGGACGCACGGATCACCCCGGGGGTCTCCCGGGTCGGCGGACGGAGCCACGGTTTGCAGCGGGAGACGTTACAGCGGGGAGGAGCTAGTGCTAGCTAGCACTTGGCCGCCGCCCGGTGCTAATGGGAAACTCGACATACCGGGAGCTGTAGCGAAAATGACGCGGGTACCGGGCTGGAGTTTAGGCGGCGTGAAAGAAATATAAGACAGAATAATAAAGAGCGATGGCAAGAACCAAGCAGACCGCCCGTAAAATCTACTGGAGGAAGAAGCCCCCCCCCCCAGGAGACAGCTAGCCACCAGGGCTGCTCGGAGAGGCGCTCCGGCCACCGGCAGAGTGAAGAGGCCTCGCCGTCACAGGCCCGTGGCTCTGAGAGAGATCTGTCGCTGCCAGAAATCCACGGAGCTGCTCATCCGTAAGCTGCCCGTCCAGCGCCTGGTGAGGGAGATCGCTCAGGACTTCAAGACCGTCCTGCGTTTCCTGAGCTTCGCCGTCATGGCTCTGCAGGAGACCAGCGAGGCCCACCTGGTGGTCTCTTCTTCGCTAAGGGAGTCACCATCATGCCCAAAGACTTCCAGCTGGCCCGCTGCATCCGCGGAGAGAGAGCTTAGACTTTCTGCTGCACATTCACCAGCCATAATGCTCTGCACTGTGTGTCTATATATATATACATTTATAGTAATATGGACATATGTTTACTAGATGTTGTTTTTTCTTGCCTTCTGATTGTTGCTCTGAGTGTTGCTATCCCTATGCTGTTGCAATCCTGGAATTTCCCCATTGTGGGACTAATAAAGGCTTATCTTATCTTAATATTAACTTTAATTTTAATTAATTTTGTACCTTCAATTACTTAATGGATCAGTCTCAAAGTTTCAGTGAGTTCTTTTCCTGCCGTGATTAGGAAACATATATATGCGAAAGGAAAACGCTTCAGCTTCTCTCATTCACCCTTTTATTAAACTCATTCAGGTTACATGATATGGCATTCAAATGATGGATAAACAGATTCAAATGATAACAGCGTACGATGTCACATCAACTGTTATTGTTTTCCTGAACATAAAATCCAGCGTTACACCTTTGTGGAACCAAAGAGAAACCAGACTTATGTTTCAACGGTAAATGAGGCTGAAATATCCAACGAACAGAACACAGTTTTATGGGGAAAATTCATAAGCTAATCATCTAAAAATGGCTTCTGAATTAATCTACAAAAATTAAGGGCAGTTACTTAAAAATGACTAAGAGTCTTCCTTCAGTTTACAGCTTTATCCTGTGGCTAAGAGACTAATTGAGCCCTGAAATACGGGCTATATTCAATTGTAATTTAATTGTTCGGACATCACGTTTAACCCAGCAGATAGTAAAATGAGCCTCACTCACAAGACAGCTGAAGGTCCACGTGTTCAGAGCGGGTCGATACCGGCCGAGTTTAGGGTCGGGACATCAGGAAGAAGCGGCTGCTGCGATGCTTCCTCACAACCGTCAGAAGTGTTGGCCCAGCCGGGGGCTCGTTCAGGACGAGGGCAGCAGAGTAATCGTCCCCGAGCGGCGTGAAAAAGTCCTTGGAAACGAGTCCAGCTGAACCGGTGAAGTCTCTTGTAGCAGGATATACCCAAAAACTGAAGGAACCACTTCTCAGTCAGGCAGGTATGAGGCTGGAAAGAGAGTCCAAAAAACACAGTCTGTGTTCAATTTAAACTAGGAAAATTAAAGGTCCACTTTAACGGCGTTAAAAGTCATAAAAAAAAATTGAGAAAAACATTTACTAGTACAAGAATGGCTTCTGAGGTGAAGGAAAAAGTTTGAGAATTTGATTCTCTGAAAAAGCGAGCTCTAAAGAAAAAGGTGATTTCTCCTCAGTAACCAAAAACTAACGTAGAATTTGACAAACTTCACAAAGAACAATTTAGATAGAATAAAACTACACATGACCTTGAAACGGTGGAATAAAATCTTCCTCTGAGATCTAGATTACTATTCTGCTTCTTTAATCTTAGTTCCTAATCTTTCTCAAAATCTCTTTCTTCTTTTCTGTGTTCTTAACTTTTTACTTTTCTTTCTTAACTTAATCTGCCTTATTCTCACTCTTAAGCTTACATCTTGTTCTCTCTTAATCTGAATCTGTGTGTTTTTCCCTGAATCTCTAACCTACATTTTAACTTAACATTTACTTCTTTCTGTGTGTTTCTTTTTCTTTTCTGCTATTTGTCTTGTTCTAACTGCAGAGCAGCTTCAACTATTTTTTAAAGGACCCCGCCTGGGTCATAAACTTCTGATGCCGATCGCAAGACTGACCAATCGACTTTATCAAAAGCAGTTTGAAATGGCTGCTATCCAATGTGAAAACATTACTTTGTTTGAGAGCAGCCAATCAAACGAAGACACCATCCCATGAAATTGCAGAGAAAAATCGTCAGTTCTTATGAAATTAGGTGCTCAATATAAGATCTAACTAAATTAAATGACTTGGCTAATATTTGGTGATCATGCATTTATACCATTACTCTAATATTACATTTGTTTGAATAATACTCATGAATATAACATTTCTTATACATAATTATAATACATGCATTCATATTTAGATCAAAGCTTAATGTAGTACAGCAAACCATGGTTGGTGATAAAAAGGGATGATTTTCAGTGTCCTTAGGATCCAGGGGAGAAGAGGATAAGCTGAAAGAAACTTTAATGTTTAGAACAAATTAAAAAGTCATCCTACATACTGAAACACATTCCATAGGTATCCGCTAGGAGGTACTGTTGAGCTGTAGACAATTTCTTTTAGGTCTATAGTATCTGGAAGAGATAATCTGGGAGCCATCAAGGTTATAAACCTGTCTGATTAAGCCGTTTATGACCCTTTTAAGAGCATTGGTTTCCTGTAACTGAGGATGTTATCCAAATGCAGTGTTCATGTTGGAGGTCTGGTCTCCTGAGTTTTATGTTCTTCCTTTGAGCCTTTAAAAGCAAATTCTGACCCTTACCATCTCTGCAAGAGGCAACTGTTTACATTGGGGTCCTGGGAAAACATCTTTGGTCAGGTCTGGATGAGGCCTGGATGAGTCGATATGAAAGCCAGTGATATTCCTGTAGAATGCAGAAAAGTGGTATTCCTGTTGAAGGAATAAAGTGAAATTCCTGTAAAATGGAGAGAAGTGATCTTCTGTCTTGGTTTGAGGAGACAATGATGCTACAGGATATTTGGCAGTGTTTCTGTGACCCAAAATGTGTCAACTGACTGGCATGTCCAAACTACGTCATGATTATTTGTGACCCTCATAGTGTACTGTAAAGATACAGTATGTCCAGAGCCGCTGCTAGCTGTTTGTGTGCCCTGAGCATAACTTTTGTTTGGTCCCCCCCCCCCAAAAAAAAAAAAAATACTGGAAAAACCCCCCACCTCCAGGTTATGTTGGGTCTTTGTGTCAAGGGGGCTGTGTGCCAAAAAAAGTCATGACTCAAGACCACATTCTGCAGGTGAAACAGTGGCATGACAGGAAGGAACCATGGTACAATAAAAAACAGACAAAAAAACCCAAAAAACAGTACAAATCTCTGTAAAGATACAGTCATGTGAAAAAATTAGGACACCCCATTAAGTATTCAGTGTAGTGGAGCTGAAATAACGAGGCGGTTTTGTATTAAAAACAGGGTTTTTAATGAATAGCTCCGCTATCAAATCTCATCAGGTGTAGAGCTTGGCAGAAGGCAAGAGACAGAACTCTGCTTCGCTTGCTGGTTAAATACAAGCACGCATAGCACCACTCATTGAAACAGCTGATGTCAGAGCCACTCATTGAAAAAGGTAACATCTCCCCGTTATCTTAATCCCCATTGTCCTGCCATCCCCTCTCCCTGTCTTGGGAGGTGATGGGAACTCCCCCTCTCGCTTTAGGGGGCAAAGGTGTCGAGTCCGTCTCCACTGCCGCGTCTTGGGAGGTCCATTGTCTTTACCCCGGCGCGGGGGATGCTCTGTCCTTACTAGGTGTGAAGCTCTTTACATATGCTGTCACAAAACATTTCCACTTGTTCTAACATATGTAGATATGGGATATAAGAGTCATATATACCACAGGCCCCCCAAACACTAGGAAAGGACATAGAAAGAATTACAGTCTAAGATAACGACTATGAAATACTACGTGTTACAACTGTTGCTACCGGAGAAATTTTCTAGCAGCTATGCTCCTAAGAAAGTTCAGTGGTAAACATAACAGCATAGTGAAATCATAAGTAGCCTTAAACTGTTGTAGCACAATTAGTGGATAATTGTGGGGTGATTGGTATCAGTCCTTGTGCTGTCTGGGCTTAATCCTTCTCCCAAAACTGTTGTAGGTTGGCTTAGGTGTCCCGCTGGGACCTTCTCGTGGTGAATCTGCATTGTGGGAAGGAAAGAGATTATTTGTTCCCTGCCTGGGGGCTGAGACTTTTCCTCTGGGGGGTCTACCACGCCGAGGCGCTCGTGCCACCTGTGTAGGCTCGTCTCTCAGCAAGAAGGCAGGTTTGAGTCTGTCAACACTGACCACTTCCTTTCTGTCCCCGTAATCAAGCACAAAGTGTTTGTCACCATTTTCCAGCACTCTGAACGGGCCATCATAAACTGGGCGTAACGTTGGTTTAATAGCGTCATGCTTAACAAAAACGAACTCAGCGCTTTTCAAAGTTTGAGGAAGAAAAACTCGTGGAAAAGAGTGATGAGCTGGACCGTGGAGGGAAACCGGTCCACTGCTGCCTAAAAACCTTGGGACGGGAAAGTGTCCTGGTTCTGGGTTCTCTGGTAAAAATTCCCCTGGGAGTCTGATAGGCTGGGCAAAAACTAATTCTGCAGGAGAAGCGTCTAAATCCTCTTTAGGTGCTGCACGCAATTCCAATAAAACCCAGGGAAGTTTATTAACCCAATTTGTGTCCATTAGTGAGGCCCTGAGGGCAGCCTTTAAGGACCTGTGAAAACGCTCGCATAACCCATTGGCCTGAGGGTGATAAGCGGTGGTGCGATGAATTGTTGTCCCTAAACTGTTAGACATGGCCGACCAGAGCTCTGAGATAAACTGAGGCCCTCTGTCTGACGTGATGTCTGATGGAACACCGAAACGTGCCACCCAGTTTGCTAGAAAAACGCGAGCGACTTCCTCCGCTGTTGTTGACGCTAAAGGGACTGCCTCTGGCCAGCGCGTGGTGCGGTCTATCATAGTTAGCAGGTGTGTGAAACCTTGGGAGGAAGGTAGCGGCCCCACGAGGTCGACGTGAATGTGGTCGAATCTTCTAGCAGGAATTGGAAAAGGCTCCAGAGGGGCCTTTGTGTGTCTGTGTATTTTGGCGCGTTGACAAGGAATGCAAGTTTTTGCCCATTCTCTTACGTTTTTGTGCAGGCCTGACCACACAAACTTTTCAGCAACCATTTTGACCGAGGCGCGCACACCTGGGTGCGCGAAGGAGTGAATTGCGTCAAAAATACGGCGGCGCCAAGCAGTTGGTACTAACGGGCAAGGTCGGCCGGTTGAAACGTCGCATATTAGGGGAGGCACGCCGTCGCGCAAGTTTTTTTTTCTCCAGCCTTAACCCTGTTGGTCCAGACAGGAGCGCGCGCACGTCTGCATCACTGCTTTGTTCTTCCGCCATGGCTGCATAATCTATCCCATCCTGGATAGGTGGTGCGTATGTGTGTGCGTTAGTGAAGAGTTCCGCTGCTGAGGCGGTGTAATCTGTCTCCTCGTGCTCTGGCGGTGTCACAGCGCGAGAGAGACAGTCAGCTACTACGTTAAGTTTGCCTGTTACGTGTCGAATGTCTGTGGTGAACTCTGAAATAGCGGCTAGCTGTCTTTGTTGTCTGCCTGACCATGGTTCTGAAATTTTAGCCATAGCAAAAGTGAGCGGTTTATGGTCCACAAAAGCCGTGAAACTCCGCCCTTCTAACCAAAACTGGAAGTGGCGGATGGACAAATGAAGCGCCAGCAGCTCTCTGTCAAAAGTGCTGTATTTGCGTTCAGTTGGGTTTAGCGATTTGCTAAAGAATGCTAAAGGTTGCCAGACCCCACTGACAAGTTGTTCTACAACTGCCCCTATAGCCAGGTCTGAGGCATCTGTGGTTAGAGCAATGCGGGCTGAGGAATCTGGGTGGACTAACATTGTGGCGTTAGCTAGGGCGCCTTTTACTTCCGCGAAAGCGCGTTCACGCTCCGGGGTCCATTCGACCGCGTTGGAAGCTTTCTTTTTTCTGAGCGCGTCATATAGGGGTTGCATGAGCTGAGCTGCGTGGGGGAGGAAACGGTTGTAAAAATTAACCATCCCCAAAAATTCCTGTAGCGACTTAACCGTTTGAGGCCGTGGAAAACTTTCTATCGCACGAACTTTGTCTGGAAGCGGAATTGCCCCTGCCGGGGAGACCTTATGTCCCAAAAAATCAATTTGTGATACGCCGAATTTGCATTTGGCTGGATTGATTATAAGTCCGTGCTCTTCCAGCCTCTGAAAAACGGTAGTGAGGTGCTGTTCGTGTTCTTCCTCGGATGAACTGGCTACCAGAATGTCATCGAGGTAGACAAAAACAAAGGGTAGGTCGCGTAGGACTGCGTCCATCATCCGTTGAAAAGTTTGAGCAGCGCCTTTGAGGCCGAATGGCATTCTTAGGAATTCAAAAAGGCTGAAAGGGGTTATAACCGCTGTTTTAGGAATATCTTCAGCTCGGACTGGGACTTGGTGATAACCACGGACTAAGTCTATTTTTGAAAAAATGCGCGCACCTGCTAAATGTAATGAAAAATCCTGAATGTGAGGAATTGGGTAGCGGTCATGCGCTGTAGCGTTGTTTAGCCTGCGGTAATCTCCGCACGGTCTCCAAGAACCGTCGGATTTCAGGACCATGTGAAGTGGTGAAGCCCAAGGGCTCTTTGAACATCGGCAAATGCCTAATTTTTCAAGAGCTGCAAATTCGTCCCTTGCTATGTTGAGCTTGGCCGCATCTAAGCGGCGAGCTTTGGCAAAAACGGGAGGTCCCGTTGTTGGGATGAAGTGTTTAACCCCGTGTTTGGCTACAGTGGCTGAGAATTTGGGGGTTGTGAGTGCTGGAAATTGGGTGAGGAGTTGCTCAAACTTACCTCCCGCCGTGGTGACGTTGGCCTGCACAGGTGGTGGAGAAACTCGAGCTGAGCATGGAATAGAAGCAAAAGATAGTGCATTAACTAGGCGTCTATTTGCAAGATCCACTAATAACCCGTGTGCACACAGAAAATCTGCGCCTAACAAATTAAAGCTCACCGCTGCTATGACAAATGTCCATTTGTAGCTGCGGCCGTGGATGAGGAGGTGCAGGCTCTTTTCCCCGAACGTGTCGATGTCAGAGCCGTTGGCTGCCACTGCTCCGTTGCCCCGGGTGCCCATGGCTCGATCTGCGTGGGAGGGCATGATGAAACTCAGCTGAGCTCCCGTGTCGATGAGGAACTGCTTGCCTGTGTATCCATCCGTCACGTATAACAGCTGATTCTTTACGCCGAGGACCACTGCTGTTAATGGCCCTCGGCTTGGGCGTTTCCCGACCTCGTAAAACTTGCAAGGAGGAACACATTTGCGGGCTCTCTCTGCGAAGCGGTGATGATAAAAGCAGACGTCGTTCTGCTTGTTGTGCTTGGGCCGCGCCGCTGTCACCGTGGGTTGCGTCTCTCCAAGGCTCGGGGTGTCAGTTCTCAGATCTGCGGATGCCGCTGTGGGTGCCCGCTCTCTGCAGGCGTTGACGAGCCGGTAAGCCTCGTTGGCCAGTGTGCGGAAGTCTTGATGATTCTTGCACTTCATACTCGCTAGTGTCCCTCTCAAATGCGGTGGTAGAGTGCTGAGGAAAATGTACTGGAAAAGGAAATTATCATTGTCCTCCTCCTTGAGCTGTAGCAAATCCTCCATGAGGGTCCTTGGATTGCCCCCTCTGTGGCCGTAGACCGCCAGGATCCTTTCGGCTCTTTCCTCCGCTGACGGGACATAATTCGCCACGATGGTAGCCTTGAGTGTCTCATATTTGTCCCGGGTTGGTGGTTGCTGGACCAAGCTCCGCACACACTTTGAAGTTGCGGAGTCGAGCTTGGAGATGATGTGATAAAATTTGGTATCATCTGCTGTGATACCCGCCAGTATAAACTGGGCTTCGGCTTGCTGGAACCAAGATGTAGGGTCTTCTCTCCAGAAGTCTGGCAGCTTGACAGCGACGGCGTTCGTGCACACCATCATTGTCGTGTTCGCCGGGTGAGAGTGTGTTTCTACGGCTCTCGCGGCGGTGCTGGAGCTCGGTTGAGCTCTCTCAGTGCCCTCTGCCGTGGGGAACAGCTGTCTGCTTGTTCCCTCGTCTGCGTCGTCGCTGGCGTATGCCAGAGCCACCATGGATGAGCAGCTTGAAGAACGCCTCCGGTCCATATTCTCGCATCAGGGTCACCAGTGTAGTGGAGCTGAAATAACGAGGCGGTTTTGTATTAAAAACAGGGTTTTTAATGAATAGCTCCGCTATCAAATCTCATCAGGTGTAGAGCTTGGCAGAAGGCAAGAGACAGAACTCTGCTTCACTCGCTGGTTAAATACAAGCACGCATAGCACCACTCATTGAAACAGCTGACGTCAGAGCCACTCATTGAAAAAGGTAACATCTCCCCGTTATCTTAATCCCCATTGTCCTGCCATCCCCTCTCCCTGTCTTGGGAGGTGATGGGAACTCCCCCTCTCGCTTTAGGGGGGCAAAGGTGTCGAGTCCGTCTCCACTGCCGCGTCTTGGGAGGTCCATTGTCTTTACCCCGGCGCGGGGGATGCTCTGTCCTTACTAGGTGTGAAGCTCTTTGCATATGCTGTCACAAAACATTTCCACTTGTTCTAACATATGTAGATATGGGATATAAGAGTCATATATACCACATCAGTTCTTAATTAAGAAATGTTCACATATCTATGGCTAACCTTGTTTTTGTTTTTATTTGCATTTTTTTTAACATTTATTTTAGCCATTTTAAGTGGAAATGAATGTGGAGGTGTTCTAAAAAAAGATGGGGGGGGGTCCAAATTTATTCCTCACTATTTGTTTAGAATTACATTTTACAGAAAATTTGAAAAAAAAAAATTCATTTTGAATTGTTTAGTTGTATTACATGAATCTCCCAGTATTTTCAACATTGATATTAAATATCCATATGTCCAAATATGTTGAAAAAAACAGGCTTATTCAGGGTGTCCTAATTTTTTTCACACGACTGTACATAAATCATAACTATAATGTCATAACTGATGATTCTAAACTTTTGAATTATACTTATAGATCTATCCATCCATCCATCTTCTTCCGCTATTTAATCCTTTTCGGGTTGCGGGGGGGCTGGAGCCTATCCCAGCATCTTTGGGCGAGAGGCAGGGTACACCCTGGACAGATCGCCAGTCCATCACAGGGCCAACATAGAGAGACAGACAACCATTCACTCTCACAGTCATACCTAAGGACAATTTAGAATCCCCAGTTTGATGCCAATTAATGTCATGTGACGTAATAAAAATCCCCAGTTGTACTAAGTATTCCACCTCACAAGGTGGCAGACGGCAGACACATAACATACTGCTCTTGCCTTGGAGGACCAATGGCCCCCAAATACCCCCCCCCCCAAAAAAAAATAAAAAAAAATAAAAACAAATGGTTATTTGCAGTGTGTATCACTCTATAAAAGCAAGAAATCTGTGTGTGTGTGTCTGTCTGTCTGTGTGTGTCACGCTTCATAGGACATCATAGGGCGGCCTATGATCTCTGCCTGAACATCATAGGACGTCCTATGAACTCAGGCATCATAGGACACAGACAAATGTGTCTTTATGATGCCACATAGACCATGTGTCTTTGAACTCAGACAAATGTGTCTTTATGTCACATAGACCATGTGTCTTTGAACTCAGACAAATGTGACTTTATGATGTCACAACATAGACAAATGTGTCTTTATGATGTCACATAGACCATGTGTCTATAAACTCAGACAAAACTTCAATAGAAGGACAACAACTGCTGCACGTCAGAAAAGATGCCATCAAGATGAAACACCTGAGGTTCCAGCAGTACATCACACCCATCTGAGACAGGACACCCTTCACCAGCATAGGGTATGACAGACGTTAAAGCATGTTTCTAGGACATCATAGGACGGCCTATGATCTCTGCCTCATCATCATCATAGCGCGTCCTTATGAACTCAGGCATCATAGGACGACTCACCATGCCTACATGACGGTAAATGTGTAACCTTGACGAATGCCAGTCGACACTACAAATGTGTAAAATACCAAGCAAAGTGCTGATTTTCTCTGGGTGCTCTGCTTTCTTGGTTTCTACGGGCATGCACGGGCCTTCCTGAACAGGGTTGAAAGCTACTTTTTCAGGATCGTGCCCATGAACTGGAATTACGACGCACCTATCCCTCAACCAGTGGTCTGAACAAAGAAGAAGAAGACCCACCAGATGGAGAGCAATAGAATGAGGAGAACTGCTGCACGTCAGAAAGGATGCTGTGAACATGAAACACCTCAGGTTCCACAGTACGCTGCAGGCATGACTGTGAACAACACAGCCGTCTGAGACAGGAGGAGACCCTTCAGTGGTCTGAATGAAGAAGAAGACCCACCAGATGATGTCTATATGACGGCACATAGACAGAGCACATGACTCCCTAACAAGACATACTGTATATGTATATAGTCACAGGTAAGCAACATAACACAGAACAGTGACAGGCAGGAGAAGAAGTAACAAGCCGGGGCAAACAGCCCCAGATGGCAGGGAATATTTTGTGTGATTTTTATGATTTGCTGCATACAAAAGCCATAACATGTGATTGCCAATTAGTGCTGAATTGCTATACCAACTGTCCTGTAACTGTCAAAAATTCTGTTCCAATGCATCCCCTCTATGGGCACGCACAGGTTTCTACGGGCAAGCACGGGGATGCACTAGTATATATATATATAAGATAAGATAAGATAAGCCTTTATTAGTCCCACAATGGGGAAATTCCATGTATATATATATATATATATATACTGTATATATATATATATATATATATATATATATACTGCTAAAAAAAAATAAAGGGAACACTTTGAAAACACATCAGATTTTAATGGGAAAAAATAAGCTGGATATCAAAATTGTGGCAGGCTAGTCCAGTTTACTCAGATTAAAAAGTGTTCCTGGGGACAGTGTTCTTTTCTTGGTATGCTTCATTTTTGCGTCTGTGAACATAGAGCTGATGTGCCTCGCCAAAAAGTTGCAGTTTTGTCTCGTCTGTCCATAGGACATTCTCCCAGAAGCTTTGTGGCTTGTCAACATGCAGTTTGGCAAATTCCAGTCTGGCTTTATTATGATTTGTTTTCAACAGTGGTGTCCTCCTTGGTCGTCTCCCATGAAGTCCACTTTGGCTCAAACAACGACGGATGGTGCGATCTGACACTGATGTACCTTGACCTTGGAGTTCACCATGAATGTGTTTAGAGGTTGTTCTGGGCTCTTTTGTTACCATTCATATTATCTGTCTCCTCCTGCGGCCACATCCAGGGAGGTTGGCTACAGTCCCGTGGATCTTAAATTTCTGAATAATATGTGCAACTGTAGTCACAGGAACATCAAGCTGCTTGGAGATGGTCTTATAGCCTTTACCTTTAACATGCTTGTCTGTAATTTTCTTTCTAATCTCCTGAGACAACTCTCTCCTTTGCTTCCTCTGGTCCATGTTTAGTGTGGTACACACCATGTCACCAAACAGCACAGTGACTACTTGTCACCCTTTAAATAGGCCGACTGACTGATTACAAGTTTGTAGACACCTGTGATGTTAATTAGAGGACACATCTTGGTTGAACATATACCTATGGTCACATTATTTTCAATCTTCTCTAGGGGTACCATAATTTTTGTCCAGGCCTGTTTCATGAGTTTGTTTTTTAAAGTAATTCTGTTGAACCACAATTCAAAAGCATTGTCTGATTTTCATTGGTTAATTTTCATAGAATTTTTATTTATTACCACTTTTGTCAGATTCAAGTTATTTCTGTGACCATTGTGGGTTTTTCTTTCATTAACAGAGGGGTACCAACAGTTTTTTTCCCTGCTTCCCTTCCTCAAGAATAACTTTTTGACAGCCACACTCCTATTAAGACCTTTTCTGATGAGGCTTCAGCCAAATGGATCAGCTGAAGGTTCAGATTTCTTGGGTCTTGTGTCAGTTTTTTGCTGTTTTTTTTTTGTCCATGTGTGTATGTCGTAGGCATGCCTTGCTTACACCAACTATACGGGCATGCAGAAATACATGCTTATACTTGGTTTCTAAGGGCATGCATGGGCATGCACAGGTATGCACTAGTCTCTTTAATTAAAGTATTATTGCAGTATAAAACAGACATAAAGTGGTGGATGTTCTACTCTACATAAAAACCAGATGTTCTGAACTATACTAGTGTGTCTTAAAAAAATATCCATCCATCCATCCATCCATCCATCCATCCATCCATCCATCTTCTTCCGTTTAATCCTTTTCGGGTTGCGGGGGGGGGGGGGGCGTCTGGAGCCTATCCCAGCATCTCTGGGCAAGAGGCAGGGTACTGTGAAACAGTTATATTTTAATAATTTTGTTTAAAAAGTTAAACTTTATAATTTCCTATATTTATCATGCAAATAGAGCTATTTGAAGCATTTATTTTGAAGTATGATTATTATGACCGTTCTGAATTAATTTATGAATCATGATATTCTCATGTTTTGAAATGCAGGAGAATATTTTTTACATTGTGGATTAATATGGAAATAAAGGTCTATCAGTTAGGGCTGTATCAAATATCTCATTATCTGAATATTCCTTCATTAAATTGGTATTTAGGTTTCAAATGCACTATTCAAATATGTACCCCCCCCCCCCAATTTCTGATCTAAATACCAAATTAATTTAGGAGAAAAGGTTCACAAATCTACAAGAGAAAAAAAATAGCAACATGAAGATAAAGTCCAAATTTTACCTAAACGGTCACAAACTTATATCACTAAATTTGCAATGAATGAAAAAAGATGAAGACATTACAAATATGAGAAAAAAAAAATTATAAAATTTACAAGAAATGCACCAAAATTAAGGGAAAACTAAATTTACAAGGAAGAGTTGCATATTGATAATAAAAGCTATGTAAATATATAAGAAGTTGCATGTGAGTGAAGTTTTTCTACTCTGAAATTTTTGAAACAGGCTGAGAACCTCACTGATTCAGGAGCATTTAGAGCAGGGGTGTCCAATCATGTGCCATGGAGAGCCAAGACCCTGCAGGTTTTCTCTTCTACCCAGTCTCTTTAGCAGGTGTCTCCACTGATCAGCAATCAGTAGGAAGAAGTTCAGCGAAATCTGCTGTTGAAGACACTGGTTGGAGGTAAAGCCTGCAGGGTCTTGGCCCTCCATGGCACATGACTGGACACCCCTGAGTTAGAGGTGTTCTTGCTTACGAACACTGAAAAAGAAATTCTCATGTCTATAGACAATGAGACAGTGATCAACAAAGTAGCAGAAATCAGTTTACTGCTTACAGTAGGTGACTGCTGATGCTCTAGGCCTTAAAGTATTATCTAAGCAGTGCAACAACAACTAAAAAGGAATTCAGAGAGTGCTTTTTTGGTACCTCCATCAAGGCTGCTGCAAGGTCCTTAGTGGAGGTATGCAGTCTGGGATCATCACCAAAATTTAATGGGTTCATTCTTAGCCCAAGGACTACCTCTGGTGAAAATTTCATCAAAATCCATCCAGTAGTTCTTACGTTATCCTGCTAACAAACAGACAGACAAACGGACAGACAGCCAGATCACGCCGATTACATTACCTCCTTGGCGGAGGAAACAAAGCACCCTGTGATTGGCTGTTATAACTGAGAAAATAGTTGCCATAGTTCTAGTCTTTTCAGTGTTCCTACCAAGAGCTGTTACAAGCATTGTGGGCCCACTCAAGCTATGGGGAAGTCACATTCACCCAATCAAAGGTTGATGTACCATCAAAATAATTTACGAAACATTATTTTAAGGTAAAAACCTTACGTAGCGTTGCTTTAACCATTTTCAGTGCAGAGTGAAGTGGGGATTTGTTTTTTCAGTCATAGAAAAATTCCATATTATCCACATTATTATTGTTATTAATAATGTATTATTATTATTAATATGTATCATGCCTTTCCTATATCATGTCTGATGTTTATATGTGCATTCCATGCAGGATAAGTTCATACATTCCTTTATATTATTCTTCCATATTATATTTCATATTATATGTCTGATATGACTTGTGATTCATGTATGGCCTTGAACAGCTCCAGTCTGCGTGTGAGTGTGCCTGAGTTAGCAATTTTAATCACCAGCTGTACTGATACATTTTTGGATGTCTAGTCCTGTGTGACCGAGAAGGTACTGGCTCCTTGTTTCCTGGGAGCAAAGATAAGAACTGTTACCCCCTGTCTTGCTAGATGTACTCAATGACAGTTTCTCCGTCTTCCCATGGATAAAACAGCTTTAAAAGCTAGAACAATGAATGGCTGATTCAGAGGTATGGATGGTCAGACTTGGGGCCGCCTCTGTATTTCTCCCTTATGAGGAATAAATGTACTTACATCTAAATTTTCGGCCTGATTTTTGACTCAGATTAATTATACTGAAAATTATTCTAACATTTTTGCTCTCCGAACAGCGGATCCACATATCTCCGTCTTTCAGGCGCCTCTGCTTGATTTCACCGAGTGCACAGCTGATAAAAGACCTTCCCAGGCTGAGTAAAAAAAAAAAAAGGCTCAGTGTTACTGCAGTGAAGGCATTTCGAACCGGGGCGCTGGAACTGACAGGGTGACTGATCTGAGAATCCTACGGGTGGCTTGGATGTATGTACATTTGCTATTGTTTATGGATAAAAGATAGTGAGATTGCCCGGACCAATTGAACACTGCGAATGCTGTTTGGGTGTGAAATTACAGCTAGAATTGAAATTTCGCTGTGATAATACAGCCTGTCAGTGCAGTGGCGGTGCCGGAAGTTGCATGCAAAGAAAAAAGGGAAAGATTCGTGCTCTTTTAACCATGGACATTTTATTGTCTAAATAACTAGGTTCTCGACGTCCCGTGGAAGAGTGACGTGATCCCAGAAAAATAGATTCTCAGGGAAGATCTGTACCACACCTGCTTATTGTCCAGGTTTCTGGACTTTCAGCATTTTTGTGGAAAAGTTGTGCGACCCTGTCATAAAAGGGGGGTTTTTCATGGAAGATTCGTGCCCTTACCAGGTCTGCTTATCGCCCATGGGATTTCCCCCGCTACGGTGAGCTATTGCAAGATGCTGGGGGAGGAGGTCTTACTTGGGCTTTCGGCACACAGCGGAGGGGTTAATGTGACCGTTGAAATACTGGTAGATTTTATTTTGTGAGTTTGCTGAAGTGCTGGATAAAAGTTACTGCAGTCTGAATTTGTTTTGTCTCAGTGTTACATGAAATCCGCTCCGGTGTGAAACAGAGACAGAGTTCCCACAGAGATGGAGTGAACAGGGTGTGAAATTGATGGTTGTGATTTTTTTCTGATATTTGTGGAGCACAAAAAGGTTGGTTAGTTAATTGTTATCCTTTTGAGAAGTGTTTAAAATTACAGGTATTTGAAAAAGTAGTTTTGAGCAAAAGGAGCTGACTAGTGTTGTGTTTTCACGGCAGTGTAAAAAAAAAAAGGAAAAAAGAGAAGCTTCATGCTACAGTGGTGGTGTGACGTTGCCACATGTGCATGATTTTCTGCTAAAAGTTTCGGAGATTAATTGAAATTATTTTCATGCCGTTTTGGTTTTTGGCATAAACCTAAAAGTTTTTATTGTGTGAACAGATCTGACCTTGTGGAGATAACGTAAAAAGAGAGCATTTCTGGGTGGGCCCTGTGTGTGTGTGTGTGTGTGTGTGTGTGTCTGTGTCTGTGTCTCTGTGTCTCTGTGTCTCTGTGTGTGTCCTTGGATGAAAGAAACAGGCAGAGAGAGAGAAGAAAAGGAAAAAAAAATAGAAAAGGCTGTGTAGCTACTGATTTGTGTGTGAAAACTTGGTAAAAGGGAAGAGGAAAAAAAAATCTATATATATGGGTATTTTTGCAAAGTTTTGGAATTTTACTTTTTTCAGTCTAACTTTGTGGGTTTTCACTCTAATGTTGTGTACGTGATGAACTATTTACATATTTTTTTAAAGCCAATATTTTCATTTCCTCCAGTTTTTTTCTTTGGAAAATGAAAAACATTAAGCTATTTTTATTCAATTTTTTTTGACATCTCACTGACTTTTATTGACTCAATTGCCTTATTTCTCTGACTGAAGCATAACAGTGAACTTTACAGGGAAAAGTTAAGTAAAATTGCTTGCATCTTCATCACTGCTACCAGCATGACAATGATGAAATTAAGTGAATATTACAATATCATGCTGTCACTTAATAATGCCTAATCACTGAAGGCTTTATGTACAGTACACCTTATATTACATGATTCAAAGCATCGAAGATGTTGATAATTACTGTTTGTGCAAATGATTTACCAGAGACTACTGACTATCAAACAGAGGTCTTGGTAATTCTATGTCATTCATATGTAATTCTTTTTTTTTCTTGCCTTCTGATTGTTGCTCTGAGTGTTGCTATCCCTGTGCTGTTGCAATCCTGGAATTTCCCCATTGTGGGACTAATAAAGGCTTATCTTATCTTATCTTATCTTATCTTATCTTATCTTATCTTATCATATTGTTGCTTTGTTTCAATAATACTAAACTCATTTTTTTTTAAAATAAATGCTTATGTGCTTATTTACATTTTGATCCTTTCACTGTCGATGTAAAAAAAAGGGGGGGAGGCAAGAAGAAGGCTCAAGGTCTGAAGGATTGCAGGATTTAGGGAAAAACAAAACAAAACAACGATTGCAGTATCAATCATTCTGACCTTAGAAGCATGTCCATGCTCAGAATGTCAGTTTTTTCTTTCCTGTGCAATAAATTCCTGAACACACAGTGCTGCTGTATGACCTCTGCCACTCAGGAAAGAGATTTGGCCTGCACTTTGCAGTTACTAATTCTAAATGCTGCATTGATTTAAGGCTTCTAATATATGACACTGTTTTATTTAAAAAGTGATCTTAAAGTAATGCTGATGCGTGCACATTAGTAAAACATTTACTAATTCACTGAATATTTAGCAAATACTTGTTGTGAATAGCAAAGTCACATTATTCAAATTGTGGAAGCTTTAAAGTTTTTTTTTTTTTCTGTTATTCTCCATTCTTGTTCATATTTTTGTTTTTCAACAGGAAAGGGAACACATTCACAAAATCTTTACCTTTCACCAGGATTTAGATTTGCCAAATCAACAAGGTGAAAAGATAGGAATCATAACATCACCATTAGCTTTCAATTTAATAAATCCTTGGTGACATATGCAATATGTAACAAAATAATAAAATCAATCATTCACTTGTGTTTCTTAACATTAAATGTTATAATAAACAGTGGGATAAACAACGTGAAACATTTAAGGGACACAAACTAATGATGATAACTGGAACACTAGTAAAATCAATTTATGGGGTGATAAAATTTGCACTCCTGTTGATATAAATACTGACATGTGGATGGGGGTAGCCTTAAGGCTTCCCCCCAATTTTTTTTTTTTACAGGATGACACCGACATTTGATCTTTGTGGGAGATGGGAGGAGGCCAGACAGTGTGTGGGTGACAGGTTCATTGGTGACAGGCCACATGGGAAAGGACCTCTCAGTTGACAAGCATTTTTTGAAGCTAAGTAGAACAAATGACATTGCAAATGACATAAAGCATCTCAATTTAAATGACTTTGACTTTAAAAATGTAGTGTTTATATGACTTCACACTGCAGGATACATCTGACACATTGCAATCTCACACCTTGCATGATGCCACTCACCACATAATGGTGTGACAGTATCACATTTCAGAAATATGACAGTAATAAGGAATACTTGTGTTTTTTATTTATTTAGCGAATGCAAAGTCCTTAAGCCAAGCAGTTGCCTCCTGGTTTGCTGTATGGAGGGTGTGTAATCCTCCTTCCAGTCTTTGGAGCGGGCAAGCCTCTATGATGTGTTCCATAGTTTGCTCCTCTCCACATGCGCACAGTGGGCTAGGGCTACTGCCCCATCTGTGAAGCCTGGCCAAGCAGGGGCCATGTCCAGTCCTGAAGCGATTGAGTGTAGACCACTGTCTCCTTGGGAGGTTGGTGCCCGGGACCTGTTGGTTGGGGTTTATCACCAGCTGTTTGTTTGGGACCTCCTTGGTTTCCCATTCCTCTTGCCAAGCTGTCTGGATGGTAAAGTCAGCTGGGGGAGGGTTTTTCCAAATCGGCCGTCTGGATGAAAGTCGGGCAGTGGGTGGGGTGTAGATATCTGCATGGATTGGTAAGTGAGGAAAATCTTTAACTTTTTGGAGCATCCTTTGAGTTAATGCTGCTCGCCGGATGTGTGGAGGGGCTATGTTTGACAGTACAGAGAGCCAGGGGAGTGGTGTTGAGCGGATTGTTCCAGTTATAGTTCTCATGGTTGAGTTGAGCTGGGTGTCTACATGGTGTGTGTAAGATGACCTGGACCAGACAGGGGCACAATATTCTGCTACAGAGTATGAAAGGGCCAGTGCTGAGGTGCGCAGGGTGGAGACTGCCGCCCCCCATTTTGCACCAGCGAGCTTGCAGAGCAGGTTGTTTCGTACTTTCACCTTAGCAGCCGTCCCCTTTAGATGTTCCTTGAAGGATAAGGTCCTATCAAGGGTCACTCCAAGATAAGTTGGATTTGGGGCATGCTTAAGCTTGAGTCCGCTCAGGTGGATGTTTAGTTCTCTGGCAGCTTTTGCATTGTGGAGATGAAATACACTGGAGACGGTTTTTGCTGGGCTTGGTTTTAGGCGCCAGATTTTGCAGAACTGGTCCAGTTTAGCAAGATCTTCCGTGAGCACCCGTTCCAGTGGTTCAAAGTCTGGTGCTTGGAATGCCAAACAGATGTCGTCTGCATAGATGAATTTGCGGGATTTTGTAGTAGGCAGGTCGTTTATGTAGAGGTTGAACAGAGTTGGAGCAGAGTGGAGCTATTGTGTTGCTTACACAACACAATACTTGTGTTGTGTAATGATGACTGCTACAGACCTGGCCTGTGCTCCCGGTGCTTTGCCTCGGCCGAGCCGGGCCTCCGGACTCCAGTTCACACCATAATTTACCAAGGAATATATAAAATAAGGCTTTCTTTGTACAAAATTAAGCCAAATTCTAATTAGGCAATATGTCCACATGTCCATTGACTTAAGGACTGTGACATAACCTTTCACAAGGATTCACTTACACATATTCAACCTGTCTGTGTTCAAAAGGTCAGACAGATGTGGTCTTAGTGACTAACTCAGAATGGTTGCTATAAATACTAAATCACATCACATCTGCACAGACCGCTATATTACTTTTTCCTACATGGAATTTGTAAACTAGGTCAAGAGACGACATGCATAAAAGAAGCTATGACTATTGAAACCTCATTTTGAAGGAGCTACAGTATACTACTCACAAATTTTCATCTAAATTAACTGTGTGAACCACACAAAAAGTGGTAACACGCTTCCTTCTAGTAAAAAGACACTACCCATCAAGCAAATACCCTGTAACTTTGCTGCATGTGCATCTCCATTCATCAAAAGGGGGTACCAAAGAAATGTATTAGCAAAAATAATTAGCAATCCTCAGAAAATAGATAATACACAAAAATTATCAATAGATGATCAATAATGAAGAGAAAAATTTAAATGAAACTGCTTGGTAATGGAATCACAACATTCAATAGGAGAAATTAAAAGTTACATCAATACATGTCAGATACTATTTAAGAAAATATCTGCAGGTTATTGTAAAAAGAAATATCATGTTCATAAGAATCAAGGTAAACTGAGAAGGAAGAAGGAAACTATGCAAATTTATGAGAAAAGTTCCGAATTTCTAAGGAAAGTCCAACTTGTGCTGAATTTATGTTTACTGTGGGACTCAATTTAGAATTGACTACAAAGACAATACAGATTTTTACTCAATTATGTAAGAAAAGAACAATGCTTTAGGGAGCTCAAAGCAAAAATGATTTGACCTTCCCTGCATAAACTTAGTTGTTTTTTTTTCCCCCAAAACCTTTGCATGGACCTCATTGAGCTAAATAAGAATAAAGGTAAAAATGTTTACAAATTATTTACATACTTATTGAATATACAAAGGCTTTCCCCTACACTAATCTAAATATTGCTATGGTGACACTGAAACCCTTAACTGAAGCAATATCAAGATTTATAATAGCTGAAATGATTTACTTAGATAATGGAAATGGAATACACTTGGTAAATCAAATCATGTCACATTTAAGTGCAGTTCATAAATTATTAGTACCAAACATTTACCTAGGAAACCATTTAGCTTACCATCAACAATCTACAAGAATAGTATAATACACAAATAAGAAAAATAGGAAAATTGTGAATGGCAAACTCTATTATTGAAGCCATTTAACTTAGGTGATGAGGAAGGGTTTCCGGGTGATTGTATGCAAAGAATGACAACTGACAGCAGTGTCATCTATACTGCCCTTCTCAGGAGGGACCATGTGACAAAGGAACCATGGGAGGTGCATCCATCTCTTGGGCAAACCAGGGGATCTGGTCATCAAAGGAAACTGGACCAAAACTCCCTGGCAAGGACAGCACAAAGGTAATCCTGCTGACCTAAACAGCCGCGGAAAGCAAAGGACATGGGACTTGGGTGCATCTAATGTTTACCCCACCTGAAACCCGCAGCAAGAGACTGTTTGATATATATATATAGTATAGTTATTTGAAAAAAACAAAACAAAACAAAAAAAACCCAACAACAAATGACTGTTTAACTGTTTCTCTATGCAAGTGTCAGCTGATGACTTGGCGTCTAGTAATGACCTTTGCTAATAGAGAAGCAGGCTGTTTGTTTATCATGACAAGGGAAAAAATACAAGGGAAGGAAAAGTGTGGTTAGTGTCGTTACCTTATCATCCTCATCATCCTCTAGTAATGCTTAATATTGGTTATTAAGTTGTTTCATTGCTTATACACTGTAGAGAATTGTTGTTTGCTCCTTAATAACAAGAACAGTTAGGCAAAATATCTTTATTGCTAAAATAATGCAGCTACTACAGGCTGTTTGGTTTTTGAAGAGAGGCTATATACAGAAATAACATAGCAAACTTCATTCTGAATCACACCTGACACAACATATCACTCTACTAATTAGAAACATGATGACACTCCTTACTCTGCGAATGCAAGGTTAATTTCATCAGGGAACTCCTCTTTTTGAAGTGGTGATGTCCCCTTTTCAACAGCTTAACACTCTCTGTGTATGCAACGGCTTACAGTGCGTCTCTCCCCTGTACTGCTACCCTGCTTGACCAACGAAGCGAGCAAGTGTTATATCAAGGATCTACATTGACAAAGGTAATTGAGTCATTGGGCGTATTCGCACCTGGGACACTGGGCAGATTTGTGTACCCCGTTTTGGCAACTGACACTCTCATCATGTCGGCAGGGCAAGTGGGTGGGGTGAAGAGATATGCTTTTCTACCACATGATGCCATTTTTGAAGCATGAATGCGATTTCAGATGGAAAGTACAGGAGTGAGGTTTTTGTTCACTGTTTCTTTGCATGAGAGTGGATGTGAATACCTTAGGGATTAAAACACTTAATTATAGGTTACAATTATTTACAAAATTATAACAAAGGATAGAATGGTCCTTGATTGACTAATTACCACCCGTAGAGGTGTAGGATTTTTATAACTTCAGATTTTTTCTTGTGTGAGTCCTTAATATGATGATGAGGATGTTTTTGAAGGTTGCAATATAATTTAAGGCTGTTTTTAAGGCTGTTTCATATTATTTTCTATGTTCTTATTTGACACAGTCTAAAATTAATTTTAATCACTGCACATGTTTACTCTAATGACATATTCTATACACATTTTAACTTGCAAGGACACATAATAGCATGTAAATTCTTACACATATCCTTATATTAATTCATTATCACTTTTGTTATTTTTCTTTTAAAGGGGACCTTTGGTTAGTTAGTTAGTTAATCCCTTCACACCTGAAGGTGTATATGGGCGGCGCCTATCTCCGTTTCTCTGACCCTAGGCCACACAGCTACTGTAAGTAGTGAAAGCTACAGCGGGGGGTCAGTCCTCTGGTAGCTCTGTGTGTAACTTTACTTTCCCCATTCCATTATGCGGAGCACCACGCTAGAAGGCAGAAAGCACCATTTTTATATGGTCTTTGGTATGACCCGGCTGGGATTTGAACCCCTGCCTCCCGGGTGTGGGGCGGATGCTCTACCAACTGAGCCACCACTCCGGTGGGGACCTTTGGTGGTCGTGAAAAAAAGATATTATATTGAGCCCCTGTCTCACGTTCTAGTTCAAGTTTAAATTCAAGTTCAAGTTCAAAGCAATGTGATATAAATCCATTGCTGATGTGCTGGTTCAGCTATGTCAGCAAAACATGCGTGCAGCCATACTGGCAGCTACATGGCCTGCCAGGACGCTTCCTGTGATGTAGTGTCGTGGATACCGCGATCTGGATCAATATTGGCTGAGCCTGGAGTGTCCGGATGAGCAGTGGCTTTCGGGATATTCAAATTCAAATTCAAACGTTTATTTCAAACTCAGGGTTCATATTAAATGCAGAACTAAAACAAGTAGAAAATAAATAAATAAATGCTTAAATTCAGCGGGTCGTCTCGTCTGATCTGAGGTCGTAACGGCCGTCAGACAGCCGGGGATTCGGCGCTGGGCTCTTCCCTCTTCGCTCGCCGCTAAAAGTATATACAGATCAGCAGACACTCGGCGCTCTTGTAACAACAAAAACATACAATGCGATATGGATATTGCAACATGGCGGAATGTAAAGCCTTTGGATGTCTCAATAATAAGCGAAAAAACAAAGATAAACACTTCTTTTGTGTACCCAAACCCAGCTCACCTTGTCGGAAGATCGTAGCGGAAAAGTGGTTGCGCAATCTCGGAAAAGGGCACAGACGTTTCCTTTCAGACGAAATTCCGTTGTGTGTGAGGACCACTTTGTCACTTTCACCCTCAGAAGACCTTTCTGGCTCAAACCTGTAGCCATGTTGGACAAATTCTTCCTCAGAGTCTGACAATTCAGCCATAATAGAATAAAAACACTCACAAAAGCACCCTAGTCGCTGATACAGGCGGATTATTGACTTTTCAGTAGCAACGTAGTGACGTCACATCCGCAAGTGTCATGGCTGCGTGCATAGTTTTCATTGGCTGGCCATGCCTGCGGTCGTATTTGCATATTTCTCTGGTGGTAGATGGCTGGCAATAATTATTTAACCAAATAACGAATACTTTGCCTAATGTTTTCAAGTTGAATGCGTTTAAGATGACCACCACAGGTCCCCTTTAATCTTGATGCTTTATTAAGCATCAAGGGGGAATATGATAGAAAAATTCCATATTATCCACATTATTATTGTTATTAATAATGTATTATTATTAATAATATGCCTTTCCTATTTCATGTCTGATGTTTATATGTGCATTCCATGCAGGATAAGCTCATACATTCCTTTATATTATTCTTGCATATTTTATTTCATATTATATGTCTGATATGACTTGTGATTCATGTATTCATGTATGTGTAACCCAGTGTTAAAAACACGAATAAAATTGTAAATATCGATAAAGTTTAAAAAAAAACAACAGCACTCATTTCACAATGGGAAGGGATATTTTGGAGATAAATATATAGATAAATATAAGTTCATAAATATATGTTTATAAATAGTTAGGAACATTCTCTGGAAAGTTTTGATAACATTCCCAATAGTTTTATTTGGCGTTTTGGGTGACCAATGGCTGCGTTGTTAGCTGGGCAGCAACAGCCAATGGGGTTCCGCCAGCCAACAGGGTCACACACTTTCTCGCTCGGTTTTGGTGTGATCTGCAGAACAATTTCAGTCACGGCAGAGACACCGACAAGGAAGCGCAACTCCTTACTAGATGGAGAGCTAACGTGCTAGTAGCAGCCTTTGCCCAGATAAAACCCTTGGAATTGGTAAGCCTAAACCAAAATGAGAAATGAGACATTGCGGCATTGCCAAATTCTAATACCTCTTTTGTAAATTTTAAGATTGGAATATAAAGGCTGTGGACGCCGTTGAGCACGGGAATCCCATTGACGCACGTGTCACCTAGCGTGGTAAGTGCCATGGTTGTGTATGGGAATGCTAATCGCTAGCTTAGCATGCTAACCGCTGATGCTAATTTTCGGCTAGTTTTTTTTTTTTTTTTATCAGAAAAAGACATTTTTCTGAGCTGTGGCGGTTAGCAAAGGTCCCAATTCCCCTGCCATTAAATGTATTTAATGGTGAAGGTTATACCTGTGATTTATAGGTGTTTAAAAAATATATCTGTTGTACCATTAGAAATATTTTGTAATAGCTATACATAATAGCTTATTTGCTGTGTTCTGACCTATCCTATAGGTCAGGGTTTTTTTTTTTTTTGTTTGGACTGGTTGGACCAGAAGATAGTGATTCTCCAGATCTGGATGGTGAGCCGAAGCCCGAATCACCTGGAAAGGACTCTAGAAACTGTAAATATTGTAAATACATTTTGGGTATTTTATTTTTAATTTTTTATTGTGACAAGGGCTGTGGTTTTTTTGTTTATGTGTACATATTTGTAAAAATATACATAGTTGCAAGTTCTATACACCATGTGTTGTGTCATCTGTTGTTGCACCTCCCAGGCTCCTACAAACCTGTAATCTTCTGATCTGGCCCAATTATTTTTTTTTTGGTACTACACCTAAAGTGAGTAGGTGCTAGTGAGAGAGGGTTACAAATAAAAATTTGGCGAACCAGCCAGGTGCCTGGAATGTGGCACAACAGATGAGGATTCTGTTTTGACCCCTGACTAAACAGTTGATATATGGCCAAAATGGATTTTGTGGAAAAGCATGGTGTTAAAATTCCTAACGCAGTCATTGTCAGTGGTGTTGTTGATAAAGAAAGAGACACAGATATTTTTGAGTTTCTAGAGCAACATGGCACTATTCGTAGGGTGCTTACCATTAATGATAACTCATCTGATTTTGACAAAAGTCATATTGTAGAGTTCAAATCTGGATTAAGCATTGAAGCATTAGCACCTACGTTGCCGTGCTCCTTTCCATCCACTGACAATTCTGAGATTAAGTACTGCATTCAAACTCTAACCGATGTCTACACTAAAACTGTAGGGGGCAGTGTTACTGAGGCTTATCTTAGCAACCTTAGGGGTTTAGCTAAGCTAAGTGAAAAAGGTTTTGAAGAGGTGTTGCAGGAGGTTATGTCCAAAATAAGGAAGTCTATTGAAGGTGCTGAGACAGCTGAAACAGTCTCTGCTGACATTGATCTTGCTTCCCTTACTGTAGAACCCACACAAAGTGGAGTCTCTCCTCCACTCCAAGTTGAAGTGCCTCGCACCCCTAAAACCACTCAAGCACTCTTTCAAAGCCCTCTTAGACCAAACTTGACACCTCAGATGTTGAGCTCAGCTGATCTTAACCCACCGGAGGTTCAGAAAATCATAGTCGAGCATGTCATTAAAAATGAAGAGAAGCCGTCAAATGCCCATTCCTCCTTAAGAATCAGAGCTTTCTTTGGCAAAACGCCGAGACCGTATACTGAAGCTGATTATGAAATGTGGCGTTCACATGTTGACTTGATGATGGAAGATACTTCTTTGTCTGACTTGGAAAAATCTCGCAAGATCTTTGAAAGTCTTCTTGCTCCTGCGTCTGATATTTTTCGCCCTCTTGGGCCTGAAGCCACCTCTGCCGACTATCTTAAGCTTTTGGACTCAGCTTTTGGGACTGTTAAAGATGGTGAGGAACTGCTTGTGCGATTCATGAACACTTTCCAAAATTTTGGAGAAAAACCCTCTGCATATCTGCATCGTTTGCAGGTGGTGCTCAATCTCACAGTGCGTAGAGGCGGTCTAGAGCCCCAGGAAGTGAACAAACAGCTTCTCAAGCAGTTTAACAGAGGCTGTTGGGATGATAATCTGCTAAAAGAGCTACAGCTGGAACTGAAAGATAAACATCCACCTGAGTATGCATAATTATTGCTTCACCTTCGCACTGTTGAAAATAGACAAGAAGTTAAAAACACACGCATGAAAAAACACTTGGGCGCCACAAAACCAAAAGCAGCCTCCTACGAACAAACAGTCACCGAAATAAATACAAATAGTGAAGTGGAGTCGACAGTCTGAAAAATCTGAAAAAGCAAGTCGCTGATCTAAAAAGCCAATTAGCTGCTGTCGTGAAACAAAAGAAACAAGCACCACCGAAGAAAGACCCAACTAAGAAATCTGGAAATAAAAAACCTGACCATGCCAAACCTGAAAACTTACCTTCGTCCAGCCGTCCCAATACTAGGCCCAAACCATGGTACTGCTTCCGCTGTGGCGAAGATGGACATATTGTAGCCACTTGTGAGTCAGAGCCAAGCCCTGCACTTGTAGCTGCAAAACACAAAGAATTAAGAGTAAAAAGATAGATTTGGGACAGTCAGAACCCCCAATCTTCTTTACAACTGAGGTCTACCCCTGTTGTGGGACAAACAGAGGCTAGTTCAGAGATGACCCGTCCCAAACCAAGAGCTCCATTCAAGACACGTGCTAAACTGAAGTCACACTACAAAACAGACCTCTTTAACTTTCCTAATGGTCTAATTGGTACAAAAAGTACAGCACAAGTGAAAGTGAATGGCTGTACTGTGAGCTGTTTGTTAGATACAGGGACCCAGGTGACTACTGTCCCTAAGTCCTATTACAGACAGTACTTATCCAACCATGAGATTAAGCCACTTTTTGAGCTGTTAGAAGTGGAGGGAGCTAACGGTCAGAGTGTACCTTACTTAGGCTACATTGAAATGCATGTCACTTTCCCAAAAGACTTTCTCGGTATTGAAGCCGAAGTGCCAACACTTGCCTTAGTGGTTTCTGATGTACGTGCAGCTGATCAGTCCTTAGTGTTAATAGGGACAAACACATTAGATGTACTTTACGAGTGCTACTCTGATGCATGCTCTGAACTGCAGCCAACCATGTCACTTGGTTATAAGGCAGTGTTAAAAGTCCTTGAGCTACGGCACAGACAGTCCAAAGACACTAGCCTTGGTTTAGTGACCATGCGCAACAAAGAGCCACAGTTAGTTCCTGCAGGCCAAACAGTTTTTCTAGATGGCGCTGTAGCTGTGTCAGCCGGCAACAGTGAAAAATCTGTCTTGTTAGAACACCCGTTAATGTCAGCCTTACCTGGTGGTATCCTAGTAAAACCATGTCTCATAGACTTACCTGAAAGAGCACCTTACCTTGTTCCAGTTATACTCACCAATGAATCGGAACATGACATGACAATCCCTCAGAAGTGTGTCATTGGAGAAATCTGTGCATATCAATGAGTCCTATCGCAAGAACACTCCGTGAAAGTTACAAAGTCCAAAACTGAACAAAAGTCCACTCTGAAGTTCAACTTTGACTCTTCCCCCATTAGTGCTGAATGGATGGAGCGCCTAACAGAAAAACTCAGTCATATGCCCGAAGTATTTGCACAAAACGATCTTGACTTTGGCAAAACGGATCAAGTGAAACACACAATCAAACTATCAGATGAAACACCGTTCAAACACAGAGCCCGTCCCATACATCCAAATGACCTGGAAGTGGTCCGTAAGCATCTCAAAGAACTCCAACAAGCAGGCATGATAAGAGAGTCCACTTTCCCATTTTCTTTGCCTATTGTAGTGGTGCAAAAGAAAAATGTCGATGTCCGCCTTTGTATTGATTACAGGAAGCTTAACATGCAGACTGTAAAAGATGCTTATGCCCTCCTCAACTTGGAGGAAACGTTTTCCACCTTGACTGGTTCGCAGTGGTTCTCCGTCCTTGATTTAAAGTCGGGGTACTACCAAATTGAGGTAGAGGTGCTGGACAAACCAAAGACGGCGTTCGTATGCCCCATGGGCTTTTGAGAATTCAATAGAATGCCCCAAGGCATTACAAACGCCCCCAGCACGTTCCAGCGCCTCATGGAGAAATGCATGGGCGACATGAATCTGCATGAGGTGATCGTGTTCCTCGATGACATCATTGTATTCTCCAAGACGACCGAAGAACATGAGGCTCGCTTAATGAAAGTTCTTAATCGCCTAAAAGAGTACGGGCTTAAACTCTCCCCTGAGAAATGCAGATTTTTTCAAAATTCTGTCAGATACCTTGGTCACATTGTGTCCAGTAAAGGAGTTGAGACCGACCCCGAAAAAGTGAAAGCCCTAAGTACCTGGTCTGTGCCCCGTGATCTCAAACAGCTCCACTCGTTCTTAGGCTTTTCAGGGTACTATAGGCGGTTCATTAAGAACTATTCCAGCATTGTTAAGCCCCTCACTGACTTAACAGCAGGCTACCCTCCTTTGCGAAAGACCCCAAAGCCCAAAGCTAAGCCTGCCCAGTACCACAACCCAAAGACACCGTTTGGCGAGCGATGGACTTCTTCCTGTGATCTTGCATTCAAAACCATCATTGAAAAGCTCAGTACTGCGCCTGTCCTGGGTTTCGCTGACCCTCAGTTGCCATATACACTCCATACTGATGCCAGCACTACAGGGCTTGGCGCCGCCCTCTATCAAGAGCAGGAGGGCCAGACTAGGGTCATAGCTTATGCAAGCTGGGGGTTGTCTAGAAGTGAGTCCAGTTAC
Organism: Pholidichthys leucotaenia; assembly: GCA_020510985.1. Taxonomy (NCBI): domain Eukaryota; kingdom Metazoa; phylum Chordata; class Actinopteri; order Cichliformes; family Pholidichthyidae; genus Pholidichthys; species Pholidichthys leucotaenia. The sequence goes on along the minus strand of CM035847.1, from coordinate 206,213,043 downwards.
CCCGCCCATAAATTGGAATTTTTGGCTCTAAAGTGGGCAGTAACAGAGAAGTTCGCAGACTATCTATATGGCAACCACTTTACTGTCATGACAGACAGTAACCCCTTGACGTACATCTTAACTATTGCTAAGATGGATGCCATGAGTTATAAGTGGCTAGCTGCTCTGTCAACGTTTAACTTTAAGCTCCAATACAGAGCAGGCAAGCTTAACTCAGATGCAGATGGCCTCTCTAGACGGCCAAATGGCGAGTTACTTAATGACTTAGTGTCCCAAAAGGAGTTTGACCGCATACAGCAGTTCACTCAAACTCACTTGTCTCTTCCTGAAAGCAGTTTAAGTTCCGAGGTAGTGTCTGCTATATGTGAAAAACATCTTGTCTGTAGCTCTCCAGACAACACCTTCCCTTTGGTTCACTCATTAGCCCTCTTTGTAGCCGCCATTCCAGATGACTACACCGATGAAGATGGCTGTGGTGGTCTTCCAGTTGTACTCCACATGACTCCTGAACAGATCAAAAAAGAACAAAGAACTGACCCCTGTTTAAGAGAAGTGATTGCACAAATTGAAACTGGGCTAAAAGTTCCACCAACTGTACGAACTGAGCTTCCTGACATCAACTTGTTACTCCGAGAGCTCGGTCGACTTGAAATGTTCAATAACATCCTCTACCGCACTCGTCAAGATGGAGAAAATGTTACTTACCAGCTCGTCTTAACTGAACAGCTCCGCGATTCAGTCTTTCAAAGCCTCCACTGCGACATGGGCCATTGAGGCACAAAGCGTACTTTGGATCTCGCCAGAACAAGGTTCTACTGGCCTCGCATGGCGGCAGATATTGAAAAGAAGATCAAGACATGTAATCACTGCGTAAGATGTAAAACAGCTCCAGAATGAGCTGCTCCGCTTGTCAACATCAAGTCCACCCGACCACTCGAACTTGTCTGTATGGATTTCCTGTCCATTGAGCCCGATCAAAGTAACACGAAGGATGTGCTCGTGTTAACTGATCATTTCACGAAATACGCTATAACCATCCCTACAAGCAATCAGAAAGGTCAGACCGTTGCAAAGGCCCTTTGGGACAACTTTATAGACCACTACGGGATACCTGAACGGTTACATAGTGATCAGGGTCCCGATTTTGAGTCTCATATTATAAAAGAACTTTGCAAAATCATGGGCATTCGCAAAATCCGGATGACACCCTACCACCCCAGAGGTAACCCGGTAGAACTTTTCAATAGAACGTTATTGAGCATGCTGGGTACTCTGGAGGAAAAGAACAAAACTCATTGGCACAACTATGTAAAACCACTTGTACATGCGTACAATTGTACGAAGAATGACACTACTGGTTTTGCCTCGTATGAGTTAATGTTCGGTCGTCAGCCGAGATTGCCCATCGACCTTGCATTTGGGCTCCCGTTTCACAACAAAAGTACATTGAAAAACTGAAGACAACTCTACAAGAAAGCTACAAACTAGCAACGGAAAATGCTAACAAGATGGCTGAAAGAAACAAAACAAGATTTGATATATATTTTTTTTTATTACTTATTTTGTACCCGTAGGTAGATTTGTTTTGCAGTCTGGTGACAAGCCACCAGCTGCCGGTCGCTGCGTGCGCAAGCGCCCCTTATCCCTAACCTGCATGTTTTTGGCATGTGGGAGGAAACCGGAGAAATCCCGGAGTAAACCCACGCAAACATGGGGAGAACATGCAAACTCCACACAGATCACTGTTGGCCGGGGGCAGGGATCGAACCCACGATCTCATGATCCCCGCGATCCCCCGGCCGAGGGTAAACTGTGCTGCCACAGTGCTAACCACTGCGCCACCGTGCAGCCCGTGATATGCGAGTGAAACCCTCAAAACTAGAACCAGGCAACAGAGTTTTGGTACGTGCAGTCCGCCTCAGAGGCAAGCACAAACTAGCAGACAGATGGGAAGCTGAAATTCACATTGTGGTGAACCAAGCAGGTGACTTGCCTGTTTACACTATAAAACCTGAGACAAAAGATGGTCCAGTTCGCACCGTTCACCGCGACCTCTTGCTTCCCTGTGGTTTTCTTGCCCCTGTTGAAGACGAACCTGTCCAACCAAAATGTGTCCGCAAACCTAAGACAAGACAGTCACCTGAACAAAGTGATGAATGTGAGAATTCAGAACCGGAAAATGAAGATGTCTATTGGTACAGAGAAGAACCAATCCAAACGCCCATAAAGCTTACTCAAGTTTATGAAATTCCCCATCCAAAGACATTCTTTAAAGGAGACATTTCTGCTGAAACTCACTCACCTGAGAATGACAACCAAATAGAAAATGTCACCTCACCTAGATGCGACAATTTACCGAATGATGGAAACCTGGAGGAAACTGAAACAAACGGACGGCATCAGCGCAAAGCTCCTCAAGTCCTGTGCAGACCAGCTGTGTGGGATTGTGACGTATATCTTCAACATGAGCCTGAAACTGGGGAGGGTACCACAGCTGTGGAAAACATCTTGTGTGGTACCTGTACCAAAAACTTCCCACCCCAAAGACCTGAACAGCTTCAGACCGGTGGCCTTGACGTCCCACTTGATGAAGACCCTGGAGAGACTGCTCCTTGCTCATCTCCGCCCCCTGGTGGAACCAGCGATGGATCCACTCCAGTTCGCCTACCAGCATGGCATTGGGGTGGAGGATGCGGTGATCTTCCTCCTTCACCGTTCTCTGTCCCACCTGGAGAAGCCCGGGAATATGGTGAGGATCATGTTCTTTGACTTCTCCAGTGCTTTCAACACCATCCAACCGATGATCCTGAAGGACAAGCTGCTGCGCGCAGGGGTGGACCAGCACCTGTCATCATGGATCCTGGACTACCTCACGAACCGGCCTCAGTTTGTGAGAACCCGGGACTGTGTTTCCGACACGATCATCAGTAGCACGGGGGCCCCCCAGGGAACGGTGCTGGCTCCCTTCTTGTTCACTCTTTATACTGCGGACTTCTCACACAACACAACACATTGCCATCTACAGAAGTTCTCTGATGACTCTGCGATCGTTGGTCTCATCTCCAGCGGAGATGAAGCTGAGTACAGAGGGCTTATCCAGGACTTTGTGGACTGGTGCCATCGGAACTGCCTCCAGATCAACGTGAGGAAAACTAAGGAGCTGGTGGTGGACTGCCGCAGGCATGGGCAGCCCCTCACAGCACCAGTAAATATACAGGGAACAGACATCGAGATGGTGACATCCTACAAGTACCTGGGTATTCATCTGAACAATAAACTAGACTGGTCACACAATACTGACGCACTCTACAAGAAGGGACAGCGCAGGCTGTTCCTGCTGAGGAGACTCAGGTCTTTTGGTGTACAAGGGGCGCTGCTGAAGTCATTCTATGACACGGTGGTGGCATCAGCCATCACTTTTGGAGTGGTCTGCTGGGGCAGTGGTATTACTGCAGCCGATAGGAAGAGACTGAACAAACTGATTAAGAAAGCTAGCTCTGTCCTGGGGCAACGCCTTGATCCGATGGAGGAGATAGGAGAGAGAAGGACGGTGGCTAAACTGTCATCTCTGCTGGAGTCCGAGTTCCACCCTATGCAGGACATACTGGATGCACTGAGGAGCTCATTTAGCAGCAGACTACATCATCCCAGGTGCACAACCGAGAGGTTTCGTAGGTCCTTCCTACCAACGGCTGTCAGACTGTACAACCTAAGCAGGGCTGCTCGCAGAGATAGCAAAAAGACGTAACAAACTAATAGTTTTTTTTTGTTTTTTTTTTTTTTTTTTTGAATGCAAAAGATGCAATAGACTTACACAATGGTCCTCTCCGGCATACAACTAGGAACATACCGGTCGCTACGGAGGGTGAGAATATGTATGGGCACATAATCATACCATGTAGGATAACTAAATAGACGGTTATGCTGTTTCATCCCACCTAGCAACAATGCTCTGCACTGTGTGTGTTTATATATTTACATATTTATTCCATCTAGCTACAATGCTCTGCACTGGGTGTGTTTATATTTATATATCTATATATTTATTCCATCTAGCTACAATGCTCCGCACTGTGTTTTTATATATCTACATATTATTCCATCTAGCTACATTGCTCCGCACTGTGTGTGTTTATATACTTGCATATTTATTCCACCTAGCTGCAATGCTCCATACTGTGGGTGTTTATATATTTACATATTTATTCCATCTAGCTACAATGCTCTGCACTGTGTGTTCATATATTCATATATTTATTCCATCCAGCTACAATGCTCTGCACTGTGTGTCTGTGTGTGTGTGTGTGTGTATATATATATTTTATAGTAATATGTACATATGTATATTAGCTGCTCTTGCTTGCTTGTTTTTTCTTGCCTTCTGATTGTTGCTCTGAGTGTTGCTATCCCTGTGCTGTTGCAATCCTGGAATTTCCCCGTTGTGGGACTAATAAAGGCTTATCTTATCTTATCTTATCTTATCAAATGTGGAACAATCAAAACAATGAGAATGGAACTGAAAGTGAAACCAACTCACCTGATAAAAGTACCTGTGATGAACCTGTGGAAGAAAAAGAACCTGAAAAAGAGATCCCAAAGACTGTGAGACGTTCCGAGAGGACAACCTCCCAGCCAGAAAGACTACAGTACAGTAATTTGGGAAACTTTCTCATAACTGTTGCCCAGTCCCTGTTTCAAGGACTAAACCTGGCTTTTACCAGAGCCTTAACAGAGACAGATCCTAAGATTATTCCCATGAACACTGGTTCCCTTGTCTTTAATATCTAGCTAACCCCATGCAAAGGGACTCGCATGATTCTCAGGGGGGATAGTGTAACCCAGTGTTAAAAACACGAATAAAATTGTAAATATCGATAAAGTTTTTTTTTTTAAAAAACACTCACAATGGGAAGGGATATTTTGGAGATAAATATATAGATAAATATAAGTTCATAAATATATTTTTATAAATTGTTAGGAACATTCTTTGGAAAGTTTTGATAACGTTCCCGATAGTTTTATTTGGTGTTTTGGGTGACCAATGGCTGCGTTGTTAGCTGGGCAGCAACAGCCAATGGGGTTCCGCTAGCCAATGGGGTCACGCACTTTCTCGCTCGGTTTTGGTGTGATCTGCAGAACGATTTCAGTCACGGCAGAGACACCACCAAGGAAGCGCGACTCCTTACTAGATGGAGAGCTAACGTGCTAGTAGCAGCTTTGCCCAGATAAAACCCTTGGAATTGGTAAGCCTAAACCAAAATGAGAAATGAGGCATTGCGGCATTGCCAAATTCTAATACCTCTTTTGTAAATTTTAAGATTGGAATACAAAGGCTGTCGACGCCGTTGAGCACGGAAACCCCATTGACGCACGTGTCACCTAGCGTGGTAAGTGCCATGGTTGTGTATGGGAATGCTAATCGCTAGCTTAGCATGCTAACCACCGATGCTAATTTTCGGCTAGTTTTTTTTTTTTTATCAGAAAAAGACATTTTTCTGAGCTGTGGCGGTTAGCAAAGGTCCCAATTCCCCTGCCATTAAATGTATTTAATGGTGAAGGTTATACCTGTGATTTATAGGTGTTTAAAAAATATATTTGTTGTACCGTTTGAAATATTTTGTAATAGCTATATATAATAGCTTATTTGCTGTGTTCTGACCTATCCTATAGGTCAGGTTTTTTTTGTTTGGACTGGTTGGACCAGAAGAGAGTGATTCTCCAGATCTGGATGGCGAGCCGAAGCCCGAATCAGCTTGACCAGTGGTCTAATTGATCACCTGGAAAGGACTCTAGAAACTGTAAATATTGTAAATACATTTTGGGTATTTTATTTTTAATTTTTTATTGTGACAAGGGCTGTATTTTTTTTTTTTTGTTTATGTGTACATATTTGTAAAAATATACATAGTTGCAAGTTCTATACACCGTGTGTTGTGTCATCTGTTGTTGCACCTCCCGGACTCCTACAAACCTGTAATCTTCTGATCTGGCCCAATTATTTCTTTTTTTGGTACTACACCTAAAGTGAGTAGGTGTTAGTGAGGGTTACATATGGCTTTGAACAGCCCCAGTCTGTGTGTGAGTGTGCCTGAGTTAGCAATTTTAATCACCAACTGTACTGATACATTTTTGAATGTCTAGTCCTATGTGACTGAGAATGTACTGGTTCCTTGTTTCCTGGGAGCAAAGACAAGAACTGTCTTGCCAGATGTACTCAAGGACAGTTTCTCCATCTTCCCTAGGATAGCACAGCTTTAAAAGCTAGAACATTGAGTGGCTGATTCAGAGGTATGGATGGTCAGACTTGGGGCTGCCTCTGTATTTCTCCCTCATGAGGAATAAATGTACTTATATCTAAATTTTCTGCCTGATTTTTGACTCAGATTAATTATACTGAAAATTATTCTAACATTCAGTTGTCAGTTTTCTTCCAATTTGTCTTTATTGAGTTATGGTTTAATGAAAGCACCAAGGTGCTGATACCTCGGTGTCTGTGGCATGGTAAGATAAGGGGTTGTAAAAAAGTCACACTGCCACTTCTAGTGGGCAGGAATAGTTGTTACAATAGCTTTTTTCGCAGCTGTATTGATGTAATGTAATGTAATGTACTTTATTTATATAGCCCTTTAAAACAACCCTTAGGTGACCAAAGTGCTTTACAGAAAATTAAACAGCATTAAAAACACACACAGCATTAAAAACAAATAACAAACAAAGAAATAAGAATAAATTCCTAAAAATAAGAATGAAATAAAAACAAATGCCAAGACAAATATCACCACTACTGGGTATTAAAAGCCATCCTAAACAAGTATGTTTTAAGTTCTGATTTAAAAAGGGCCAGGTCAGAGATAGCACATAGGTCGGGGGGGGGGGGGCGGAATTATTCCAGAGCCTGGGGGTGACAACAGAAAATGCTTGGTCACCCCAATGTTTATACCTTGACCTGGGCACATCCAGCAAAAGCTGATTGGATGACCTCAAAGTCCTGCCTTGGTTATGGACAGTCAAAATCTCAGACAGATAAACCGGAGCAAGGCCATTAAGAGCTTTAAAAACAAAAAGCAAAAGTTTAAAATTAATTCTAAAATGGACTGGAAGCCAATGAAGTGAAAAAAGCATCAGAGTAATGTGCTCTCGCCTAGGTGTGTTGGTCAAAAGACGGGCTGCTGCATTTTGCACTAGTTGAAGGCGGCTGAGAGAAGACTGAGAGATGCCAACATAAAGTGCACTGCAGTAATCAAGTCAAGAAGTGATTAAAGCATGGATGGCTTTCTCAAGGTCATGACGGCTCAGGAACGGTTTGGCTTTGGATAACAGATGTAATTGATAAAAGCTCAACTCAACTACACTGTCAATCTGTTTATCAAATTTTAAATGGCTGTCAAAAATCACCCCCAAATTTCTGACAGCTGAACTGAGCCTTAAAGAGAGGGTACCAAAGCCAGCTGTTACAGTATCCCCAAACACAATACATTCTGTTTTTTCTTCATTTAATTCAATTCAATTCAACTTTATTTATATAGCACCATTTCACAACAACAGTCATCTCATAGCACTATCAACTGTAGGGGGGAACCCCCCCAGTTGCAGAAAGACCCCAGCAATCAGGCGATCCCCTGTGAGCAAGCACTTGGCGACGGTGGAGAGGAAAAACTCCCTTTTAACAGGAAGAAACCTCCAGCAGAACCAGGCTCAGGGAGGGGCAGTCATCTGCTGCGACTGGCTGGGGGGTGAGGGGATAGAGAAGAAGAAAAGAACAGACATCAGAATCAGATTTATTGCCATTGTTCATGTAGTACACAAACTAGGAATTTGTCTCGGTGCAATGCTGCAACATTAAACATGATAAAATAAAAGAAATAAACTATACATGCAATAAAGTGTAGAATAAGAGTGAGTAATACTAGTCAGCAGTTAAAATATATTAGCGAGCAGCAGATAATGTGGAGAACCATATAGTGCAGTCGGTAATGCAGGAAGAAAACAGTGATGATTGACATGAGTCTGGTTGAGCTGCTGTACATAGTGCACGAGAGTCAATAAGTCACTTAGTGTTCAGCAGTCTGATGGCAGAGGGGAAGAAGCTGTTCATGTGACGGGAGGTTTTAGTCTGGATGGACCGAAGTCTTCTACCTGAGGGGAGAGGGGCAAACAGTACGTGACCAGGGTGTGAGGGATCGGCTATGATCTGGCCAGCACGCCTCCGGGTCCTGGAGATGTACAGATCCTGGAGAGATGGGAGCTTGCAGCCAATCACCTTCTTAGCAGTGCGCACGACGCGCTGCAGCCTTAGTCTGTCCCTGGCAGTGGCTCCTGCGTACCACACGGTTATGGAGGTGGTGAGGATGGACTCGATGATGGCTGTGTAGAACTGCACTAACATCTTGGTGGGTAGCTTGAGCTTCCTCAGCTGCCGCCCGAAGAACATCCTCTGCTGGGCCTTTTTGATGAGGGAGCTGATGGTGGGCTCCCACTTGAGGTCCCTGGTGATGGTGGTGCCTATGAAGCAGAAGGAATCAGCAGTGGTGATGGGAGAGCCTGTGAGGGTGAGGGGGGGCAGAGGGGTTGTGACTTTCCTGAAGTCCACAATCATCTCCACTGTCTTCAGAGCGTTCAGCTGCAGGTTGTTGTTGTTGCACCAGGACGCCAGCTGGGCCACCTGTCTCCTGTAGGCAGACTCGTCGCCGTTGGAGATGAGCCCGATGAGGGTGGTGTCGTCCGCAAACTTGATCAACTTGACAGACTCATGTAGCAAACTCATGTTTGCTCATGTAGAGAGCAAACAGCACGATGGGGACTCAATCTATGGGAGAGAACAAACAAATGTTAATGACCAGCAAAAAAAATATTTCATAGAGAGTGAGGAAAGGAGTGAGGCCCAGTGCATTACTGGAGGTCCCCCGGCTGACTAAACCTATTAGCAGCATAACTAAGGGAGGGTTCAGAAACACATGATCCCTCCCTAATTGTAGGCTATATCAAAAAGGTAGGTTTTAGCCCTATTCTTAAAAACAGAGATCGAGTCTGACTCCCGAATCCAGATTGGCAGCTGATTCCACAGGAGAGGAGCTTGATAACTGAAGGCTCTGCCTCCCATTGTACTTTTGGAGATTCTAGGTATTACAAGTAATCCTGCATTTTGAGAGCGTAGTGCTCTGTTAGGATAATACGGTAGTATCAGATCTTTTAAATAAAAAGGAGCCTGATTGTTTAGAGCTTTGTAAGTAAGAAGAAGGATTTTAAACTTAATTCTAAACTCTATGGGAAGCCAATGAAGGGAGGCCAGAACCGGAGAGATATGATCTCTCTTTCTAGTACCTGTTAAAACTCTTGCTGCAGCATTTTGGATCAGCTGAAGACTTTTTAAAGATGTTTTAGGACAGCCTGATAATAAAGAATTACAATAATCTAATCTCGAGCTAACAAAAGCGTGGATCAGCTTCTCAGCATCACTCTGAGACAAGATGCTCCTAATCTTGGCAATATTACGCAAATGATAGAAGGCAGTCTTAGAAGCAAATTTAATATGTGAATTGAAGGACAAATCCTGATCAAAAATAACTCCAAGGTTCCTCACAGAGCTATTAAGAGAAAGAGTAACTGCATCCAAACTGAAAGTTTGATTTGGAAAGGAATTTCTAAGGTTTTTTGGACCAACAAGAATGACTTCAGTCTTATCTGAATTTAATAGCAGGAAATTACAAGTCATCCAAGCTTTGATTTCCTTAAGACAGGCTTCTAACTTGGCTAATTGATTACTATCATCTGGCTTCATTGACAGGTATAATTGTGTGTCATCTGCATAACAATGAAAATGTATACAGTGCTTTCTAATAATGTTGCCTAACGGAAGCATATATAAACTAAAAAGAGTAGGGCCTAGCACAGATCCCTGTGGAACTCCATGACTAAGCTTTGAGTTGAAAGAAAACTCATTATTTACATGAACAAACTGGAACCTATCAGATAAATAAGATCTAAACCATTGCAACGAAGTTCCATTAAGTCCAACATAGTGTTCTAATCTATCAAGTACAATATTATGATCGATAGTATCAAAAGCTGCACTAAGGTCTAAAAGGACAAGTACAGAAACTAGTCCATTATCAGATGCAATGAGGAGGTTGTTAGTGACCTTCGCTAAGGCTGTTTCAGTACTATGATGGATTCTAAACCCAGATTGAAACTCTTCAAGTAAACCATTTCCCTGCAGGTGGTCAAATAATTGCGTAGCAACAACTCCTTCTAAGATTTTTGAAATGAAAGGGAGATTAGAGATTGGTCTATAGTTAGCTAAAGCTCCTGGTTCTAGCGTTGGCTTTTTGAGTAAGGGTTTAATTACAGCCATTTTAAAAGCCTGCGGTACATGGCCTAAAGTTAATGAAAAATTGATTATATGAAGAATAAAGCTACCAATAAGTGGGAAGACTTCTTTAAATAACCTGGTAGGAATAGGGTCTAAAAGACAAGTTGAAGGTTTGGATGAGGAAACCATTTTGTCTAACTCACAAAGGTCGATTGGAGTAAACTCATCAAGACAGAGATCAATAGAAGGAGTTATAGTAGTTACAGTATTTAAGTTAACTGTGGGAAGACTCTGATTTTATCAAATCAAATCAAACTTTATTGTCATATTGCTGTACATACAACTGTAGTGCAGGCAAGATGAAATTGCGTTTCTCTCGGCATCCATATAAGAAGCAGCATGATTAAGACACACTCCCACATAGCTCCACCCCCCACCCCACCCCCACCCCCCCATCCATTCACACATCCCTGAGACATACTTGGGGAAAAAGAATAACTAACTATAATATACAAAATGTCCATAGGTGCAGTAGTGTGTATGTGAGAATCCGGGTCAGCTGTTCAGCATCCTGACAGCTTGTGGGAGGAAGCTGTTGATCAGTCTGGTGGTTCTGCCTCTGATGCTCCGGAATCGTTTACCAGATGGAAGAAGTTCAAAGTGTTTATGCAGAGGGTGAGAACGGTCCTTGACAATGTTCAGTGCCCTGCTCCTACAACAGTTCTGAAAAAGCTCTTGGACAGAGGGGAGGGAGACTCCTTTTACCCTCTCCGCCCCCTTGACTATCCTCTGCAGGGCTTTTTTGTCTGACATACTGCAGCTGGAGTACCATGTAGCAATGCAGTACGTCAGAACACTCTCCATCACACCTCTGTAGAAGGTCCTGAGGATGCAGATGGGGAGAGAGGCCTGTTTGAGTTTCCTCAAGAAGTGTAGTCTCTGCTGAGCTCGCTTCCTGATCTCCAAGGAATTCTTGCTCCAGGTCAGGTCCTGCGAGATCTGCACTCCGAGGAACTTGATGTTCTCTACTCTCTCCACTAAACGGCCGCCGATGCTGAGGGGGACGTGCTCAGGCTGTGACCGCCGGAAGTCGATAATCATCTCCTTCGTTTTGTCCACGTTGAGCACCAGATTGTTCTCCCTGCACCAGCCCTCCAGGTCTCTCACTTCTTCCCTGTACATTGATTCCTCATCCCTCTGAATAAGTCCCACCACCGTGGTGTCATCTGCAAACTTAATAATCTGGTTCCCCTCGTGTTTGGATACACAGTCATGTGTTAGAAGTGTAAACAACAGTGGACTGAGTACACAGCCTTGAGGGGTTCCAGTACTCAGCGTGACAGAGTTGGAGATGTTGTTTCCAACCCGGACAGACTGAGGTCTCTCAGTCAGGAAATCCAGGATCCAGAGACATGTGGCAGTGTTCAGACCGAGAAGGAGTAATTTCTCTATCAGTCTCTGGGGAATAATGGTGTTGAATGCTGAACTGAAATCAATGTACAGGAGTCTGGCGTAGGTGTCTTTCTGGTCCAGGTGGGTGATGACAGAGTGTAGGGTGGTGACTATAGCATCCTCCGTGGAGCGGTTTGAACGATATGCAAACTGGAGTGGGTCGTGTGATGCAGGGAGGCAGGCTGTGATGTGTGGTTTGACAAGCCGTTCAAAACACTTCATCACAATTGGTGTAAGTGCAACAGGACGATAGTCATTCAAACAGGACACCACTGGTTTCTTTGCCACCGGTACAATGATAGAGGTCTTGAAGCATCTGGGAACGATGGCCTGACTCAGGGAGATGTTATAAATGTCAGTCAGGACATCCGCCAACTCGCTCGCGCAGTCTCGGAGCACACGTCCCGGCATCTCTGATGGATGAAATTTTATTATTGAAAAAGTTCATAAAGTCCTGACTAGTAAGCTCTAAGGGAATGCTAGGATTGGCAGAGTCCTGACTCTTTGTCAACCTGGCTACAGTACTGAAAAGAAACCTGGGATTATTCTTTTTCTCTTCTATTAATGCAGAGTAATAACTCGTTCTAGCTTTTCAAAGAGATTTTTTATAAATTAAAAGATGATTTCTCCAAGCTAAATAGATTTCATCTAAATTAGTAGAGCGCCATTTTCTTTCTAATTGACGAGCCTTCTGTTTTAAGCTACGAGTTTCTGTGTTGAACCAAGGAGTTAGAAATCTCTGATTAGACTTTTTCTTTTTTAAGGGGGCCACCAAGTCTAGAGTCTGATGCAGAGAAGCTGACACACTATCCACCATGTTATCAATTACAGAAGGAGCAAGCTGTCTATAGCTTATTTCCGTTGTGTTGACACATGGCATAGAGGAAACAATCTGCATAAATTTGGAAACAGCATCATCTGAGAGGCATCTACTGTAATAATATTTTTCTTTAGGAGCCAAATAGTCAGAAATAGTAAAATCAAAGGTTAACAGACAATGGTCTGACAGTACAGGGTTATGAGGAGACACTACAAGATTTTCTATTTCTATGCCATATGTCAAAACAAGGTCCAATGTATGGTGGAGGTAATGAGTAGAATTTCCTACTTTCTGAGAAACCCCATCGAGTCTAATATTGAATTGAATGCCACATTAAGGCAGTCACTATCTACATCCACATGTATATTAAAGTCCCCTACTATAATTATTCTATCAGATTTCAGCACTAAATCAGCTAAGAAATCAGCAAATTCGGATAAAAATTCTGAGTAGGTTGATGGGGGACGATAAACTATGGCAAATAAAATTGGGTTTAACCTAAAATTTCTAAAACTAAAAATCTAGCTACAATGCTCCGCACTGTGTTTTTATATATCTATATATTTATTCCATCTAGCTACAATGCTCCGCACTGTGTGTGTATTCCACCTAGCTGCAATGCTCCGTACTGTGGGTGTTTATATATTTACATATTTATTCCATCTAGCTACAATGCTCTGCACTGTGTGTTTATATATTCATATATTTATTCCATCCAGCTACAATGCTCTGCACTGTGTCTCTGTGTGTGTATATATATATTTTATAGTAATATGTACATATGTATATTAGCTGCTCTTGCTTGCTTGTTTTTTTTTCTTGCCTTCTGATTGTTGCTCTGAGTGTTGCTATCCCTGTGCTGTTGCAATCCTGGAATTTCCCCGTTGTGGGACTAATAAAGGCTTATCTTATCTTATCTTATCTTATCTTAAAATTGCTAAAGTGCCCAATACTGAGGACCAGGTTCTCAAAGGAATTATAACATGTTTTTTGCTTTACATTAACTAGTAATTTGGAATGGTAAATTGTTGCTACTCCTCCTCCACGACCAGAACTTCTGGGATTTTGACAGTTTAAATAACCAGAGGGAGTTGATTCATTTAAACCAACATAATCCTCTTGCCCTAACCAAGTCTCTGTAAGGGAAATTAAATCAATCTGATGATCAATTAACAAATCATGGACTAACAGAGACTTGGGAGTTAGAGACCTAATATTTAATAAACCACATTTAATTTTTAAATTATGAGGAGGAACAGAGGCCAAATCATTCAATTTAGAGGCTTTATGTTTAATTTGAGTTTTACCAATATTTTGCTTTATCACTTTGGGATGCTTATACATTATATTTTTATTTACTTTGGAGGGAGCAGACAACGATTCTCTGATGGGGAAGACAGGGACTAAGTTGAGGGGTGGCGGATGAAGAGGAGCTACAGAGAGGCGTGTAAGACTGCGACTCTGCTTCCTGGTCCCAACTCTGAGTAGTCAGGGTTTTGGAAATTTGGATAAAAAAGATGCCAGATTGTTAGATAAATGAGAAGCACCATCCAAAGTGGGATGAATGCTGTCTCGTCTCATAAGACCAGGTTTTCCCCAAAAAGAGCTCCAATTGTCAATGTAGCCCACGTTATTTTTAAGTAGCGTAGTATTTTTAAGTAGAGAAAATTTTGGCTTAACCACAACTTAATGTCAGTGATGCAGTCCAATAGAACACTTCGTGAGTTTGTTTACTCTGGGTTCAAAGGTAAATAAAGCTGCAAAATGTCCGCATAACAGTGGAAAGACATGTTATGCCCTGGTTATTATTGACCCGAGTGGCAGCGTATGTAATGACAACAGAATAGGCCAAGGATAGAGCCCTGTGAGACCCCACAGGAGAGAGAGGCACTAGAAGAAGACATGTCACTCATCATTACAGAAAAAGTTCTGTTAGATAGGTAGGATTCAAACCACTTAAGTGCAGTGCCATGGATGCCAACATGGTGATTCAGGCGTGACAAAAGGATAGTATGGCCCACAGTGTCAAAGGCTGCTGTAAGATCTAGCAGCACTAAGACCACGGGGCATTTGGCATCAGCAGACATCATATCATTGTGCACCTTTAGCAGGGCAGACTCAGCGCTGTGACGAGATCTAAACCCAGATTGAAACTTCTCAAAAATGGAGTTGTTTCTAAAAAAGATTGCAACTGTATAAAAACAGCTTTTTCTAAAACCTTAGATAAAAAGGGCAAATGAGAAATGGGTCGAAATTTAAATAAAACTGAAGGGTCAAGGTGAGGGTTTTTAAGAAGGGGCCTAACCACAGCATGTTTAAAAGCAGGTGGGACAAATCCTGAACTAAGACAGGAATTAATAAAAACCAAAAGACCAGGCCCTACAATATTAAAAACCCTTTTCGGTATTCCAGCGGGAACAACATCCAGTGAGCAATTTGTCAGCTTCAGAGACTTCACTATATCAGTAAGTGATGATAAAGAGACCAACTCAAACTGTTCAAACACAGCATAGTAACCCGGGACAACAGACAAGCTCCCATTAAAACTGTTAATGTTATAACCCGAGCGTCGGTCCTGATCGCGCTCGGGCTAAGTTCTGCTCGCTGCCGGCCTTGACAGCTGGAGGGCTATATTCTGGCCTCACCGGGCTCTTATTGTGAAAGTGCTCGGTGGGGCTTCCGCCTGTCAAGGGCCGGTCAGCTGTTTGTCATTACCGTCGTTAGTGCTTCGCCCTTTTTTTTGTAACTTAAGATTTTTATTCATTTTTCATTATATATATTGCATTCAGATCACAGTCTACATTTAAAAAAAAAACAAAGGGGCTAGAGTAAAAAAGAAAAAGGAGAAAAAAAAAAAAAAAGGGGGGGGAACAAATGTTGGAGCATCAAGTTTTTAGTTTCCATCTCTTAATTCTTCTGGTTTTTCCAGCGTCTTTGGTTATTCTTTCAATATCTGTCTCGTTGTTGCACTTTGTAGTGTGTCCATTTCCGCCATTTTTTTTCCCATAGTCCTTCTTGCATTCTTTGTCGATATGTTAGTTTTTCCATCATACGTATGTCCTCAATGATGTCAGTCCATTGCTCTTGGTCAGGAAGAACTTCTGATCGCCATTTTTTTGTGATTGTTTTTTTACATGCAATCAACAAGATTTTAACTAGATATCTGTCCTCAGCCTGTATAACATTGTCTCTTTTAAGATCACATAGGTACATCAAGTTACAGTTCATTGGTATATTATATCCTAATATCCTCTGTATTGTCACATGTATAGATTTCCAGAATGATGAGATTTTGCTGCATTTCCAAAACATATGCGAGTGGTCTGCATTTTGAGCCCCACATCCCCTCCAGCAATAGATTGGGTATTTGTATACTTTCCTTGAATCTGTGGTGTAATGAAAAAGCGAATCAGGTTTTTCCATCCAAATTCCCTCCATGTTCTTGAATTTGTTGACGTGTGTTGTGTTTTCCATATTTCCTGCCAGCTTTCTTCTGTTATGTTTAAATTGAGCTCTTTCTCCCATTTCTCCTTTATATAGTTACTTGAATGATTGTTTGCCATAAGTTTCTGATATAGCTTTGAAATAATTCTTGTTTTATTTCCTGTATATGAGCTTAAAATGAATTGTATAATCTCGCTCACATCTGTTTGGAGGTTATGCCTAATCTTCTTCATATAATAGTCTCTCATCTGCAGATATCTGAAGAATTCCGATCTTTCTAGTTTAAATTTTCTCCTGATGTTTACAAAGCTCCCGAGATCTTTTTTTCCGATATTGCCCCTTGCTGTGATTCCCTTGTTCACCAGATTTTTGTATCCCCTATCTTGTTTTGCCGGTTCAAACTGACTGTCAAATGCTACCCATTTCAATAGTTTTATGTCTTCCTTTATATTATACTTTTGTACTATTTTATACCACAGTTCTAAAGTGAATTTAGTGATTGGGTCTATTTGTTTGATTTGCTTATATGCATCTTTATCTCCTATTATGCTTTGTACTGGGAGTCCCTCAATTTCCTTTTCCATTTCTTTCCATTTTGCCTCATATCCCTCGTCGCACCAACATGCGATATATCTTATTTGTGCTGAGTAGTAATATTCCTTTAGACTCGGTAGGCCCTTGCCTCCTTTCTCTTTTGGTAACTGGAGAGTTTTATATTTCACTCTTGGTTTTTTACCTCCCCAAACAAATCTCGATATCATCCTGTCCCACTTTGAGAATTGGGCATCTGGAATCTCTGTTGGTATAGCCTGGAAGAGGTAAAGTAATCTAGGTTGTATGCTGATTTTGACTGTCTCAATTTTTGAATTCAGATCCATATTTAAGATTGACCATCTATCAATATCTTTTTTTATTTCTTGTTCCAACCTATCATAGTTTGCTTTATAGATTTTGCTTAGATCTTTAGGTATGTTCACTCCAAGGTATTTTATTTCTTTTTGTTTCCAGTTTAGTTTGATCTTATCAGTTATCTGGTTTAGAGGGTTATAGTGGAATGTCAGTATTTGTGTTTTTGTTATGTTTATCTTGTATCCTGATAATTTTCCAAAATTTTCTATCAAGTTCATCATTTCCATTATTGATTCATCTGGTTGTTCAAGGTAAACTATAATATCGTCTGCAAATAGCCCAATCTTGTGTTCCGCCCCCTTTATTGTTACACCTTTTAATTTCTTATTTTGTCGTATCGCTTGAGCCAGTGGCTCTACGAACAGAGCAAACAAGGTGGGCGATAAGCAGCATCCCTGCCTAGTTGATCTTTGTATATTTACTTTGTCTGTTAAGCTACCGTTTATCTTGATTCTTGCCACAGGTTCTTGATACAGCGTCCTTATGCATTGTACTGATTTTTCGTTAAATCCAAAGCGTTCCAGCACACTATATAGGAATTTCCAGTTAACCCTGTCAAATGCTTTTTCTGCGTCTAAACTCATTATTACTGTGCTTTTCTTTTCTTTATGTATTTGATTAATTATATGTATTGTTCTCCTGATATTGTCATGTGTTTGGCGTCCCTCTATGAAACCAGTTTGATCATCTTCTATCAATTCCGTCAAGAATGTCTTTATTCGTTTACATATAATTGTTGTATATATTTTATAATCCACATTTAATAAAGAGATTGGCCTATAGTTTCCGCATTGTTCTCTATCTTTCCCTGGCTTTAAAATGACTGAAATAATGGCTTCGTTCCATGATGGAGGTATTTTGTTGTTGTTCAACGTCCAATTAAATGACTTTAGAAGCTGTGGCGTGAGTTCTTCTATAAACAGTTTATAAAACTCAGAAGGGTATCCATCACTACCTGGTGATTTACCGTTTTTAAGTGACTTAATCACATCTCTAATCTCTTGTGTTGTTATTTCTGCTGTTAGCTTTTCATTTTGTTGATTTCCTATTGATGGCAAGTCCAATGTGCATAGAAATTTTTTAATATCTTTAGTATTTGTTTCTTCAGGTTGCGAGTATAGTTCTTGGTAGAAATTATGGAATATTTCTTCGATGTTTTCTGGGTTAACTGTGGTTTTATTTGTGGTGGGGTCTTTAATCTTATATACATTATTCATTGTTTGTTGTTTTCTTAACCGTTTTGCCAGCAGTTTTGTGGCTTTTGGTCCCGTTTCATAATATTTTTGCTTTAGATATCTATTTTTCCTTTCAATTTCATCCATTTGTGTTTCTTTTATCTTTATTTTTTCTTCTTTAATTTCTTGATATATTTTTGGGTCATTTGTGCTTTGATGTTTATGTTCTAATTCCCTCAGTCTCTCACATCTTTGTTCATATGCTTCCAGTTTAGTCTTATTTGCTTTTCCTGTTTCAACAATTAATTTACCTCTTAACACGGCTTTTAGTGCATCCCATAGTATTGTTGGGTCCACTTCTTCATTGTCATTCTCTTGGATATATTCATTTATGTTTACTTTTATTCTTTCTTTTATTTTATCATCATTTAACAGTCCTACATTAAGTTTCCATGTTGTTTGTCATTTTCTATTGTTTAAATTTATTTCCATGTATATAGGATTATGATCTGATATTTCTGCCCCTCCAATCCAACAATTTCTCACCCTGTGTCTGTCATCTTCATTCATAAGGAAGTAATCTATTCTAGAGTGTACTTTATGGACTGCTGAATAATGTGTATAGTCTTTTTCGAGTGGGTGCAGGTCCCTCCAAATGTCTACCATACCCATTTCTGCCAGTGAGGTTCTTATGAATTTTGTTACATGTTTTTTTGTCTTCTTAACACTTGTTGTATCAATTTCATGATCCATGACAGCATTTAAGTCTCCTCCACAAATTAGGACTCCTTCACTGTGTGTTGCTATGAGATCAAACAGATGTTGAAAAAAACCCTTGTCACTTTCTGGTGGGGCATAGATGTTCACTAATGTGATCTGCATTCCATCTATGCTACCCTTTATTATTACATACCTGCCTTCTTTATCCTGGATTTCCTGTTCACATTCAAATTGTATTTTATTTGAGATTAGTATCATAACCCCCCTTTTAGTTCCTCCCTTAAATGAACTGTAGTAGGAGTTCTTATAGCCAAATCTCTTTAGTTTCACATGTTCTGTCTTGCTCAAATGTGTCTCTTGCATAAATATAATTTCGGCTTTTTCTTTCTTGAATTTTCTTATTATTCTTTCCCTTTTAACAGGTGAGTTCAGACCATTCACGTTTAGTGTTATTATCTTAAGATTTTTACCCATAATCATGTTTTTCCATTTTTTTAACTTGTGCTCCTAGCCCCTTTAACAACAAAAATAACACATATTTATATAAAAACACATTAAAAAATCTCGACCTCCGTACTTTGGGCCTTTCTTCTGCCCACTGGTCCCTGTTGGTGGGTGGAGGGATTGTCCTCACCGAGTGTAGGGCCCTCCCTAGACCTGTATTTACTATCCAAGAAATAGTCATTAGTCTAGAAATGTCCAACAAATATCACTTAAACCTCTCCTAGCCATCTGTTTCTCTTTTACCTTGTCTTCTTGGCCTTCATTTCTTCTGTGTCTTTCTTAATCTTTGTTATAATCTAGGCTTTCAGTTGAAAGCCTTGTAGTCTTTCCTGGGCCCGCTGCGCCACGTCTCCCCCCGTCTTTTGCCGTTCACTCGCCTCCACTCCGGCTGTCGTGATGCGTTCAGGGCCTCCGCTGCTCCTACCGTTTCCTCCGGCACGTACACCTCAAGGCCCCGCTCCATCATGTCCTGCGCTGCCTCTCTGGCTGTGTTGTAGGTTCTTACGCCGTTCTCCCAATGAATCCTCATCTTCGTTAGCGGCGTTTGGAATCTAATTTTTTTTTCTTTCAGCGTTTTTTTAATGTTGGCATATTTCTTCCGCTGCTGCACAATTTCTGCCGGGTAGTCATGATCAAAGAATATCTGCTTGTCGCCGATTCGTATCTTTTTTTTCCACGCTCGTGTCAGGATTCTTTCCTTTACATCATATTTCAGAAAGTTTACCACAACTGACCTGGGTGTAGAGCGTGGGTTCGGGTTCTGTGCCGAGGCTCTGTGCACTCGTTGAATCTGCAGATCCGCTTCGCTGGGCAGTTCCAGCTCTTTTTTTAAGAACTGATCCATGAATTTCGTCATCGAGTTGCCTTCAATGCCCTCCGGGATCCCGAAGATGCGTATATTGCCCCGTCTGGACCTGCTCTCCAAGTCGGTTACTTTCTCCTGCATCCTCTGCATTTGTGCCGTCAGGGTCTGCAGCTGTTCGCTTGCCTCGCTATTCCAATCTTCCAGCTCTGATATTCGGGCCTGCGCTTCTGTCATACACGCCCGCTGGGAGCGCAGCTCCTCCATGTTTTCTGCTAGCTTGCGCTCCATTTCTCTTCGGAGGCCCATAATTTCTTCCTTAATCTCTTTTTTCAGCTCCTCCTTAAGAGCCGCTAAATCCTGTTGTAGCTGCCGTTTGAAGTCTCTCAACTCTTTACCCAAACTGGCGATGCCAGTGTTCATGGTATCGAGTTTTGTGTCTTCCATTTTCTCTGCTGCGCTCACCTCGTTTTTTTGGGCCCCGTGTTCAGCGGTTTCTCCTGCGTTGTTGAAGAGGAATTCTTTAATTTTACTCTGCTTTTGTCCTTGTGCCCGGCTCCTTCGTGTTTTCATCCCTTAGTTTATTGATCCGCTTATGTCGAGTTGGCCATTTACCGATGATTTTTAATCCGGCTAGGGAGAGCTCTCTGTTTAA
The DNA here is from genome assembly GCA_020510985.1 of Pholidichthys leucotaenia. Lineage (NCBI taxonomy): Eukaryota > Metazoa > Chordata > Actinopteri > Cichliformes > Pholidichthyidae > Pholidichthys > Pholidichthys leucotaenia. Next base: position 206,192,253 of record CM035847.1, on the reverse strand, counting down.
GCGTTATGTCTCTCCGCCATCTTCCCCGTGCTTCGCCCTTTTAAGCCCGGCACTGACGACGGTAAGAGGCAGGAGTATCAGTCAACACTGGTCAACGTTCAGTCGACATTGGGTCACATTATGTCAGTATTGCCTGTGTGTCTTCGTCCTGCCTAGCCTGGGTCTACGCCTCGTCGTGCTTGAGAGTGCCGTAGACCTCCATGTCAGGTTCGTTATTGTAACTTTGTCACAGTGTAGCTCGTAGCGGCTGGGGTTAGCCCTACGAGCCTAAGTCTCGTCCATGTGTGTGTTTGCCCTTAGGGGCTCATGGCTGTGTTGTGTCACGTCTGTCAATAAATAACATCTTAGCCAAACTCTCTGGTGAACTCTCTGGCGTCTCTTGGTGATCCGCGAGGATCACCACATGACAGTATACTCCTGCCTGGTCGCCTAAACGGAGGCGCCGCATCGAGACGCTGTTTCACCGGGAGTTTGTGCCATAACTGGACTGTTTGTTCTTCTCGTTTGGGTGTCAACGTCTGGAGAATGCCGTCATCCGGGGGTTGCGGTCGGCGCCTGGGTAAGGAGCTAGCAAGCGCGTTGGAATATGCCGATGGGGCGCACCTCGCTGCTACATTCGACGACACCTCCAGTGACATGCATTGGCATCTGAACGTCGCTGAGGAGTATCTGGACAACCTTCCCCTTGACTATGACGATCATCCGGAGGTAATATCGAGGTGGGAGGAACTCGCCGCTCAGCGCGAGGTTCTTCGTGGGCTGGAGGAGGAAGGGAGCGGGAAGCAGAGGAGGAGGCATCCTCGCTTCCCGCGTTGGTGTCCCGTTCCCGTCCCGGAGCAGGTCCGGGAGTACGTGTCGTCTGGGGGCCGACGAGGACGTCGGCATAACGGCGCGGGCAACCCTCAGCGGAATCCCCGGCTGGACTCCCTGCCGGCGTATCCCGTCAGCAAACCTCCGAGAGCGGCCCCACCTAGTCTTCCCAGGGGGTCCTCTGTCACCATCCAGCAGGGAGAAGGAGGAACGACGTCCCCCACAGCAGAAACCATCTCTGTCCCAGGAGGAAGGCAAGTGCACGTTTGTTTGTCACATATTGATAATGATCTGCCTTGTCTGACTCTTGGGGGCGGAGTTCGGGGTTCGCAGCCCCCCGAGCTCCCTCCACCTGCTGTGGAAGAAATTATTAAACCTACTGCCTCTGTGTTCTTCCCCGTCGAGCGGTCTGCGACACCAGGCCAGCGTCTTCGGACGAAGAGGGCCCCTGCAGTGCTGGAAAGCCTGCATCCGGCCCTGCAGCCATGTCTTGGACAGAGGAGAGGAGCGGACTGCGGCCCGGAGCCTGAGCCGACGAAGAAGCGTCCCCGGGTCTCCTCGCCGGAGCGGTCCAAACCAGTGGGTCAAGGGTCCCCTGCCCCCACGCCATATGGGTTGACGGTGTGGATAGCAGCGTGGGAGGAACCTCAGGCTGCAGATGACATCGTGCCAGCTGCGGAGCCCGACGCAGCTGAGCCTGATCCAGCTGACGAGAGTCGCCCAGAACCTGGATCGTCAGAGTCCTGGGTGGCAACGGAACCCGAGTGCAGGCAAGTGCTCCCTCTTCTGTCTCTGTCCTCTGTTGAGCATTTTTGCCTGCCTCTCAGGGAGGCGAGTGAGGAGCAGCTGTCTGCTGCGCCCGAGCTCATCTCGCTGGGTTCCGTTGCTACCGGTGACGCTGATCCCGGTTTTCCTGTCTCCGAGCTTTGTTTCAGTGTCGCCGACGTGGAACGGGTCGGTGTCACCGAGTTGGAGGTCCCAGGTTCGGGGGTGGAGTTCGTCAGCGGAGCTGCACCAGAGGCCCAATCGGGGCCCACCGCGGGGGCGGTTTCGGCCCAATCGGGGTCCAACGTGGGTGCACCGGGGGCCCAATCGGGGTCCACCGCGGAGGCGGTTTTGGCCCAATCGGGGTCCGACGTGGGTGTGTCGGAGGCCCAATCGGGGTCCACCGCGGGTGCGGATCCGACCCAATCGGGGTCCAACGAGGGTGCACCGGAGGCTCGATCGGGGTCCACCCCGGGTGCGGTTCTGGCCCAATCGGGGCCCAACGTGGGTGCAGCTGGGACCCAATCTGGGTCCAGCGGTGATGCAGCGCGAGCGTGGTCCTTAGGCGGAGGAGGAGCTGCAGACCCTTCTTCGCGGAGCGGATTCTTGGCTCGCCCTGCTCATCGATTCCCTCTGAGTCACCGCCCCTGTTCATCATCACCGGGGGCCATGGGGGTCTCTGCTCGCTCACCCCAGTTCTCCCAAGTTTTGCTCTCGTCAGGGAGGCCACTGCGGGTTGTTGATGCCCTGGACTGGTGGCTGAGGGACACGGGTCGGCCGCCGGAGAGACTGTTTCGCCGGTTCGGCGCCTTGGTTCAGCCACCCGACCTGTTGTGTGTGCCATGGGGCAACCTGGTTCGACCACCGGAGGAGCGGACGTGTGGGACTTTGGACTCTGGTGAGCCGCCTGGTCCGCCTCCTTTGACCATCGGTCGACATAAACTGTCGGGGGGTGGTAGTGGTCCCTGGGTTTGTCTCAGTATTTGTGGGGTTTTTTTTCTCTTTGTCCTGGTTATTTTGTATCTGGCGTTCATGCCTTGCAGTAGCCTTGTTGGCATATGTATAGTCTGGTATGAGCGAGTAATGCTCTGTTTTTGTTTTTTCATGTTTAGTCTGGTATGAACGAGTATGCTTTGTTCTTGCATTTAATTTTTTCTGACCCTGTAGTTCTGGTTTTTGTTTTTTCCCTTGTGCATTTTCTTGTTAGTCTTGTCATTGTCTTGTATGGTTTTTTTTGTCTGTTTTGTTCCTGGGTTGGTTTCTCTCCCTCCGCACCTGTCCCCCAACCTCCCACCCTGGGGGGGCGGGGGGAGGCAGGGTGGTTCCTTGGGGCGTTCGGAGTCCGCCTGTGGAGGGAGGGTACTGTTATGACCCGAGCGCCGGTCCTGATCGCGCTCGGGCTAAGTTCCGCTCGCTGCCGGCCTTGACAGCTGCGGGCTATATTCTGGCCTCACCGGGCTCTTATTGTGAAAGTGCTCGGTGGGGCTTCCGCCTGTCAAGGGCCGGTCAGCTGCTTGTCATTACCGTCGTTAGTGCTTCGCCCTTTTAAGCCCGGCACTGACGACGGTAAGACGCAGGAGTATCAGTCAACACTGGTCAACATTCTGTGTGTCTTTGTCCTGCCTAGCCTGGGTCTACACCTCGTCGTGCTTGAGAGTGCCGTAGACCTCCATGTCAGGTTCGTTATTGTAACTTTGTCACAGTGTAGCTCGTAGCGGCTGGGGTTAGCCCTACGAACCTAAGTCTCGTCCATGTGTGTGTTTGCCCTTAGGGGCTCATGGCTGTGTTGTGTCACGTCTGTCAATAAATAACATCTTAGCCAAACTCTCTGGTGAACTCTCTAGCGTCTCTTGGTGATCCACGAGGATCACCACATGACAGTTAATAGCTTGTCTGACAGAGTCCACTTTATCAACAAAAAAGTGAAGAAAAGTCTCATATGTTGAAAATGAATCATCTGTTACAGTCTGAGTGCATGGGTTTATAAGAGTTAAGTGTGATAAATAGCATTCTAGGATAGTGACTGCTGCTAGAAATAATGTCAGAGAGATACTGAAATTTTGCCTTTTGCACGGTCCTCTGGTAAACAGCAAGACAGTCCCTAAAAATTCCCAGAGACACATGTAATTTGTTCTTTTTCCATCTCCCTTCAGCCTGCCTGACCCGTTGTCTAATGACACGGGTAGAGTCATTTAGCCAGGGATCTGTTTTTGGTTTAGCCGATTTAAGCCAAAATGGGGCAATAGAGTCCAAAATCCCAGAGCAGGTGGTAAGAAAAGAGGAAAGAATATTATCCGGATGGGAAAGGGAAACGAGCCCATTCAAGGCAAAAAACTGTGAATCCCTAAAAGCATCAGAAAACTCCTCTGGCGTTGAAGAAGTGATTATGCAATACCAGCATGATGGAGCCACAGGCTTGCTGGGTGATGAAGGGGTCAACAATTCAAAAATAATGGGGAAATGATCTGAGATGACAGACTCAGAAATTTCTTTGAGAGAGACTGAGAGCCCAAAAGAGATAACAAGGTCCAGAGTGTGACCAAGATGGTGTGTTGGTTTGTCCGCTAAAATATTTAAATAAGATATCGCCAACAGTCTTTTAAAATCAGATGCCAGCTGATCAGATGGACAACAGACATGAATATCAAAGTCCCTGCAAATCAAAAGTTTATCATATTTTGGCATAACATCTGCCAAAAATTCAGAGAACTCATTAATGAAGTCCTTATTATATTTTGGAGGATGATAGACAACAGCAAATAACACAGGACTTGTGAGATCCACCACAAATAGTTGCAGCTCAAAACAGGAATAAGCATTTGTGGAGAGAAGGTGACATTTAAAACTGTCATTAAAAACAAATGCCAGACCCCCACCCCGACCAGATGATCGTGGGGAGCTAAAAAAAAGAACAGCCGGGAGGGAGGAGCTCAGAGAAGGCGGCGGTCTCACCTGGTTTAACCCATGTTTATGTCATCAGAAGAAAATCCAAGGAATGTGAAGTAAAAAAGTCATTTAGAATAAAAGTCTTATTTGCAGTGGATCTGGTGTTAATCAGAGCCATGCAAATCAAACACTGATCAGTCTGCTGGGAAGCATGGCTGATCGGGTGAAGATTCTCCGGTGTGCAGCCCCTTCTGCGAAGCCACACGGGCCACCGGCAGGGAAGTGGGTATCCAACCTCTGGGACAGTTGGCAACAGCCATCGGTAGCTATAATCCATGGATCCTCGTACGTCAAAACCGATACGCTTCCTGGAGAGCTCAGTCAGCAGCTGACAAAGAAGCCAGGTAAGCCCTCACTCTGCATGATACTCCGCCTCTCCGACCTCGTCTTTTGCGGCGTCTCTTGTGGCATCCGTTTCGAAACAGTCCGCTCGGTGCACATCTCAGATAGGGTGGTATAGACGCCAACAGAGGCGGAGGAGGCTGACCATTAAATTCATAGGTCAAGAATCTGACCACAGAATTGCGAATATTTAGAAGAGTCAGGCGATCATAAACCAGTAGTGATGCCACGTTTTGAGCTAGAAACAATAAGAAAACAACTAAACACATAAAACATAGCACAGGTAGACATCCAGCCGCACACAACAGCGCCATCTTGCCTTATCTTTGATGGTAAAGGTGAGTTAAATTTGTTTTTATTTTGAAAACAAGGCCTTATCTGGAAATAGTGGCTAATTAAAAGTTGAGAAAATATACAGAGAATGAATAGGAAAGAGTCACTCACAGCAGAAAAAATGCATTTGGTGGACATGCCCCCTTATGCTTCTGCATCAAAACAATGGTGTAGCTACATCGTACCCCACTACTTGCAGAAATGTAACTACGCATTGCGGCAATGCAAACTGCAAAAGCTGTGATTGGTCCTCTTTGCCTTCTCCTACACATTTCCTGGTTAAAGCTTTAAAATTTTGTTTTACTTACATTTTTATTAGAAATTTATGTATATATTCATTTCACTTATGAAAAAGCTGGATAATAAAATAAAATATATTCATTTCACTTATGAAAAAGCTGAATAATAAAATGAAAACTTATGTCAGAGAAAATTCTTCACAACAATATGTAAGTGAGCAAAGTGTCTTTTTTTCCTTTGGTTAACCCTCCTGTTGTCCTCGGGACAAAATGACCCGCCACTGTGTTCAAAACCAAAAAAAATCCCTCTAAACAATATTTTTTCAACTTAAAATTTTATGACTTTTCCTAGATTGACCCAAACATTAGGATAAGTGAATTGTTGCCTTTATTCACATTTCCATGTAAGCTGTACAAAAAAAGGTACAAAGGTCGTCTTCGGGTCAAAATGACCCAACAGTCAAATTGAGTTGAAATCACAGTCACTGAGTTATTTACACACCACAGAATGTGAGAATGTTTTAGTTTTGTCTCAGATCAATCAGTAGCAGATGTAAACAACACAATAGCAGATGTAAACAAGACAAGACAGGTGGCCTTCTGGCGGACTGCAGTGCCTTTGATCGGTCTCAGATCAATCAGTAGCAGACGTAAACAAGACAAGACAGGTGGATTTCCAGAGGTTATAGAGGTGCTGCAGATGACAGTACCCCGAATTCTCTCTGTGCTGGAGCCATGAGTGCGCGTTATACCGTCGAACAGGCTATAGAGCTGATTTTTTTCAGATGTCCAGCAAGACAACTCTGATTCAGAAGAGGAAGTGGAGGATGTATCAGAAGAAGAAGATAGGGAGGAATACAACCCAGAGCATGATGAATCATCTTCAGAAGAAGAAGAAGAAAACCCTGAAGCTGAAAGAGAGACTTTCCTTTTAACAAACAAGAATGTAGTACTTCTGAGCACACAGCACAAAGACGCTGCCATTAGCGATCGTGAGGACAGGAAGCCAGCCATCATCCTAGACTACAACTGCAACAAAGGAGGTGTGGACAACCTAGATAAGGTGATTGGGACATACAGCTGCAGAAGGATGACTGCCCACTGGCCCCTGGTCATCTTCCACAACATCATTGATGTTTCCTCCTACAATGCCTTTGTGATTTGGAGAGAGCTCAACCCGACCTGGATGCCTCGTAAGCAGAACAAGAGGAGGGTGTTTCTGGAGCAGCTAGGAAAGGCACTTGTAACTCCACTCATTGAAAGAAGGAAGCATGTCCCCCGCACAGAAGCCTCTGCAGCAGTTGTGAAAGCTATTCAGAGTACAGGAACTCCTGATCAACCTGAGGATCCAGCTGCCACAGCTGCTGCCCCAGCTGGGGCAAGTAAGAGGAAGAGATGTCAGTTCTGCCAGCCAAAGAAGGACTGTAAAACACATACAGTGTGCTGCAGATGTAAGAAAAAATATCTGCAAAGGCTGTGCACTTGCATACTGCCCTACATGTGCTAATTAGTTGAATGAGTTATGTTGTTTTTCACATTTTTGTATTGTATATTTTCTAAAAAAAAAAAAAAAGAAACTGAATCATCGGGATGAATAAAAATGCATTCAGAACTCATTTTTGCACATTTCTATTCTTTCTTATACAGGTGAAGAGGGAAAACTCAGGTATTCACACATTTTGTGGTGAATGACAAGTTGTTTTTTCAAGCAAAATAAAATTTGGTGTTTAAAATTCAATTAAGCTGCTTATATTGGGGGTTTAGTGAAGACGGGTCATTTTGACCTGGAGGACACGGGGTGTATACAGAATATGAGGACAACAGGAGGGTTAACAGAACTCACATGATCAAGTAATCAAGAGAGAGAAAGGGCATACTTCATGTCAAAATTTGATGGATGGTGACCTTTGACCCGACCTGCCCTTGACTTGACCTATGTAATTAAATGGGGATCATCTCTAATGACATGGGGATTAGTGCGTGGATCGAATGTCAAATATATATGAATTAAAAAATTATCTTTGACCAATGGGATTAGTGCAGGGATAAAACATCAATTACACATGGATTAACCCCTTGCACTCTGGTCAATTTCCCTAAAAACGCCAAAAAATAACGTACCCAAAGTAAATCAAAAGCTGTTCTTCAACCCTTTGCAGCATCTTCATGGGGTTTGTCTCATTTAAAAGAAAACACTTTGAATTTTTTGGCAAAACAGTCATAATCTCTCTAAGTGCTCCTGCCACTGAGTAACAGTCATCTAAACATACTGAACTTGAAGAAAATAAATTTCGCCTGGGTATTTTTTTGGATACAAATGCTTGCAAATAACACACAGCTTCAGATACTGGCTGGAAAATGCAACAGAAATGTAGAACCAAGTGTTATCCAGCTGAGGTCAAAATTTTGTAACAATACCACAAAAAATGAATATATTACACAGCTTTTTTCTTAGGTTGTTCCCAGGGGTTTTTGAACTGTGCCAAATTGTGCCAAATGGCACAGTTTGGAAAAACGTCTGTAACTTTTGAATGACTCAATATAGAAGCTTCATCTTGGGCTCTAATGGAAGGTGAAGGGCTGTGTGTGTGTGTGGGGGGGGGTTGTTTATTCATTCATGAACGAATGAATGAACAAACAAGCCCCCACACACAAAGAAGCATGCCACGTAAAAAATGTGTGGCTTTTTTTTTACAAGAAAAAATAACCTACAGTGCACTAAAAATTATACTAGAATATCTGTAATGTAGAAGATAACAACTCCCGCCCCCCCCGCTACAGAGGACGGACATCGCCCATCGCTACATGACGGAAAGCGGAGACGGTGCGCCGCGGTCTACTACGCACAGTTGCACTAAAATATCTGCAATATATCTGCAATCCGCTACAGAAGCGTGGGGGGGGGGGGGCGTTCACAACATGACAGGGGGGCCGTTCGCAACATGACGGACCCGGACCACTCCGGTCCGGGTCCGTCATGTTGCGATAACGCACAGTTGTAATTTACCGATCAGTCAAAAGTTATTTGGATTACAATTTTCAGGGATAAAGAATAATTTAGCTTATAACACTTTCCTGTCCACAACAGCAATGTTGCTGGCGAACTTCTCTTCCTCATTGTCAGACGAACATGACGCTGGTCCACTTGTTACGGACTCGTGGTTCTGGTCACGTGACCTGGTCAAACCATAATTCCATTATTGCGGTTTTGCGCTTCCATGATTCCTTCTTCTTCCGGCTTTCAGAGAGAGCAGACGCATTTCTTCTCCTCTCCTCTCCTCCTCCCTTTACTGATCCCAGCTTGCTGTGTCCTGTCTGTGTCTCGCTCTTCTTCTGCTGCATCTCGACCCAAACGGAAATTGTGGAATTGGTGAGCTGGGCTTTAATGCAATTGACACCACTTTTAAATAGAAAATCGGGCCAGGGGGAGCCCAAGTGGAGAGACTCATGGAACAATTGGAACTCATGTGTCTGTGATTCGATTGAAGATGTGAAAGACATCTACCTGTTTTGGCTTCACGATCACAGGATTTCTGCTGTTTGGCTTGGTGTTTTCCTGGTGTATCGGAAATTAAAGAAGTTGGAAGAGCTAATCAAAATGCGGACCCGGCGAAGCTCCTTCAACAATTCGACCAGCTGGGGAGATCACTGATAGCGGCTAATGGTGAACTGAATAGGAAGATGGGTAACATCTCGGAGTCACTGGGTGATCTCCAGGAAATGATTTTAAAGCCTGGAAATGTATATGGAAATGTACATGCAAATTGTGATGCACAGAATCACATGAGAGGTGAAATTTCTATGCTCTAAGTGAACTGTGCCTATCAGGCCTTGATTCGGCGTCCTTGACAATCATTCCTCCAGGAGAAAGAATAAGGCAGAAGGGAGTTTTGGCTTGGCTTCTCTTTAACCCAAACAATTGCTGATGTGCAACAATCTGAACTCTCCAAGGACAGCCATGTGACTAACATGGAATTTTACCATCTGGCATGAACTGAGAGATGAACTCTGTGGACATGTTATCTATGTTTAGGACACTAAGGACATAACATCTAGCCGTTGCCTAAGAGACGATTTTTGTTGTCCACCAGTAACTGATACTTCACACACTGCACTCACACTGATATCATATGACTGACATACACACACTGGTCTCTCCCTTGCTTTGTTAATGTGTGGATCTGTTTTGTCTGCTAAGTGTGCTTAGAGGGTTTTTTTCTATGTGATCACAATCTTGCTCATTCGAGCCATATTTTGATAACTATGTTTTTTCTCTCTGCCCAATGTGTCACCCCCTTCCCCCCTCCCCCTCTTTACCCCCCACTGCATGAGGCGCCTGTATGGCTGCCGCGTCATTAGGGAGCGCTTAACAATGAGCGCACCTTACTGATAAGTAAAATTCCTTGTTTGTGTAAGCATACTTGGCAATAAAGTTGATTCTGATTCTGATTCTGATTCTGATTCCATGATTGCGGTTTTGGCGAACGATTTTTCAAAACAAATAAGAAGAGTAGTTAGAAAAAAAGACTGGCGAACGCCTATGTGTCACCCAGCCTTACACAAAACAGCTTTTGAACTTCTGTGCTTCAATTGGCTGGCTGTATTCGCAGCCGCTGGTAGGTGGGTCCTTCTTGCTAGGTTTTCAGTTATTGGTTCTTCAAGGTTTCAGAAACCCAATTCAAGGCTCTTATTAGTCGAATGAGAGGTCAATCACATCTAAACCAATCAAAGCACTCCTTTGGCTTTCTGTTCGTGGCTGTGTCTGTAGTGGAAGAATGGAAATGCAGCTTTTTTTTTTCAGTGTGCTCTAGGACGCAGCGCCCTCGTGTGCCCTAGGACGCAGAGACGTGTCCGCCCGCAGTACACCAAAGTGCAACAGGTTAAAAATTACCTGACCTGACCCGTGATCTGACTCGTCTAATAAATTCATTTTCAATCGGATTAGTATGGGAATGGAATGTTAGTTATATTTCCCAAGTGCTTTTTCCCCATTTCAAACCGAACAAGTCAGGGTGAACGAGAAGGGGCTTAAACATACCCCCCACACACACGCACACACACACACACACACACACACACACACACACACACACACACACTTGAACACGCACATTTGGGGGAGTACATTTCCCTCATCCCTACATTCTTTATAAGCCCAACCTCCGTGGCAGACATGAATGTGCTCCATCTGCTCAGCAAAACTCTGGAGTACCAGCATGAGAAATGTGTGGGGTTGTATTAATCACCCCAGCAAACTGCACTGCGAACAAAAAATATTGTTTTACTCTGAACCCCCCTACCGGGGTCTGCCCCATGTACCGTAAGCTATCGCTTTTATGCAGAGAATCAACAACTCCCTACCCTCTTCACCCGAACCCCTGTCCACACACACACACAAACTGACCCCCTACCCTCTTCAACCCCCCCTCTCCCAATCACACACACACACACACACACACACACACACACACACACACACACACACACACACACACACACACACACACACACACACACAAAACGCTCAAATACCGAAAAATACTTGCTTTCTACAGACATGGACTATTCTCCACAAATTACAGAAATAGTCCAGACTCACGCAGGATCGACAGACGTGGAGAAACATGGGGAAGACCTATGTCCAACTATTTTTCAAGGCTGAAGAGAAGAGACACCACCTCTGGTTTTAAGTGCAGGATGCACTGCAGAAGATCACAGAAGTGTACAAACCCCTAGTACACAGACAACCTCCGGTCATGCGCACGGTGAAGATATGGTCTGAGGAGGCAATGGACACTTTAAAGGACTGTCTTGAAACCACTGCCTGGGAGCAGCTCTGCGATCCACATGGTGAGGACATCGATGGCCTCACTCACACCATCACGGACTACATCAACTTCTGTGTGGACAACACCGTACCCACCAAGACCATATGGTGTTGCTCGAACAACAAACCCTGGATCAACCCTGAGATAAAAACACTTCTGAGAGAGAAGAAGAGGATCTTCAGGTCGGGGAACAGGGAGATGCTGAAGTCCGTACAGAGGGAGCTGAGGAGGAAGATCAAAGAAGGCAAGGACAGCTTCAGGAAGAAGATGGAGGACAAGCTGCAACGAAGCGACATCGGCGGGGTCTGGAGAAACCTTAAAACCATCTCTGGGCTCCAGAATACCTCCTCCCAGGCCATGGGAGGCAGGGAGTGGGTGAACAATCTGAACCTGTTTTTTAATAGGTTTGACCAACCGTTCTCCCCTCCGACTGCACACCAACCACTGCTGCCTCTAAAGTCATCGAGACCTGCTGTCCACACCCCACTCCACCAACACCCCCCCACTCCCAGCACACAGCCCTCCAACCTGACCCTCACTAAGACCCAGGTGAGGACAGAGCTGAGAAAGATCAAGGCGAGGAAGGCCTCAGGACCGGACGGCATCAGCGTGAAGCTCCTCAAGTCCTGCGCAGACCAGCTGTGTGGGATTGTGGAGTACATCTTCAACCTGAGCCTGAAGCTGGGGAGGGTACCATAGTTGTGGAAAACATCTTGTGTTGTACCTGTACCAAAGACTTCCCACCCCAAAGACCCGAACAGCTACAGACCAGTGGCCCTGACGTCTCACATGATGAAGACCCTGGAGAGACTGCTCCTTGCTCACCTCCGTCACCTGGTGGGACCAGCGATGGATCCACTCCAGTTCGCCTACCAGCATGGCATTGGGGTGGAGGATGCAGTGATCTTCCTCCTTCACCGTTCCCTGTCCCACCTGGAGAAGCCCGGGAATGCGGTGAGGATCATGTTCTTTGACTTCTCCAGTGCTTTCAACACCATCCAACCGATGATCCTGAAGGACAAGCTGCTGTGCGCAGGGGTGGACCAGCACCTGTCATCATGGATCCTGGACTACCTCACTAACCGGCCACAGTTTGTGAGAACCCGGGATTGTGTGTCCGACACTATCATCGACAGCACGGGGGCCCCCCAGGGAACGGTTTTGGCTCCCTTCCTGTTCACTCTTTATACTGCGGACTTCTCACACAACACAACACACTGCCATCTACAGAAGTTCTCTGACGACTCTGCGATCGTCGGCCTCATCTCCAATGGAGATGAAGCTGAGTACAGAGGACTTATCCAGGACTTCGTGGACTGGTGCCATCGGAACTGCCTCCAGATCAATGCGAGGAAAACTAAGGAGCTGGTGGTGGACTGCCGCAGGCAAGGACAACCCCTCACAGCACCAGTAAACATCCAGGGAACAGACATTGAGATGGTGACATCCTACAAGTACCTGGGTGTTCATCTGAACAATAAACTAGACTGGTCACACAATACCGACGCACTCTACAAGAAGGGACAGCGCAGACTGTTCCTACTGAGGAGGCTCAGGTCTTTTGGTGTACAAGGGGTGCTCTTGAAGACATTCTATGACACAGTGGTGGCATCAGCCATCACTTTTGGAGTGGTCTGCTGTGGCAACGGCATTACAGCAGCCGATAGGAAGAGACTGAACAAACTAATCAAGAAAGCTAGGCTCTGTCCTGGGGAAATGCCTTGACCCAGTGGAGGAGATAGGAGTGAGAAGGACTGTGGCTAAACTGTCATCTCTGCTGGAGTCCGAGTCCCATCCTATGCAAGACATACTGAATGCACTGAGGAGCTCATTTAGCAGTAGACTACATCATCCTAGATGCGTGACCGAGAGGTTTTGCAGGTCCTTCCTACCTATGGCTGTCAGACTGTATAACCTAAGCAGGGCTGCTCGCAGAGATAGCAAAAAAACGTGACGACCTAATAGTATTGAATGCAAAAGATGCAACAGACTTACACAAATGGTCCCCTCCAGTATACAACTAGGACAATATCAGTCGCCATGGAGGGTGACAATATGTATGGGTACATATTCATACCAATGTAGGGTAACTAAATAGACGGTTATGCTGTTTAGTCCATCTAGCTACAATGCTCCGCACTGTGTATATATATTTACATATTTATGTGTACATATGTACAGTATATTCACTGCTCTTTTTTTTTTTTTATCTTCTCAGCTTCAATCGGCTACTTGTTTTATTGTTCATTTGTGTATTTGTACCAAATGTAGCTATCACTGGGGGAATACGGTGGAAGTGATAATCAAAGTTCAGTGCGGCAAGGTTTCATTTATTTGTTTATTCCCTCTCAAGCATCGTATTTAATAAACTTCCCTCGGAGATTTGTGTATTCAGCTGGGACACGAAAGTAAGCTTGCCACAGTCAGGGTCACTATGACGGTTCAATATTAATATACATGTGAGAAAAAAGTCACAAAAACTTCTCTGCACAAAGGTATTTTTTTATCTCTGTATTAACAACTTACATGTTTGCATGGTCTTGATACAAACTCTGACTTTGAAACCAGTAGTTATATTCACACAAACCTGCTTCAGCATGATTGCTTCAACCATTTATTAGTTTTTTGACAAAGGTTGGTTTAATTTGTGGAGACAGTCCGCCCTCATTTATAACCATTTCATATTTTCCGCAGAATATTCTGTGTTATATCTACACAGCTGTACAAACCAATAAATAATTTTTTTGTATGTTCTTATTACCTTTTTGATTTTGTCTGTATTATGAGGATAAGATAAGATAAGATAAGATAAGATAAGCCTTTATTAGTCCCACAATGGGGAAATTCCAGGATTGCAACAGCACAGGGATAGCAACACTCAGACCAACAATCAGAAGGTAAGAGAAAACAAGAGCAGCGAGTATACATATGTACATATAAACATAAATACATAGACACATGATGCGGAGCATTGCAGCTAGATGGAATAAATATATAGATATATAAACACACATTGCGGAGCATTGTAGCTAGATGGAATAAATATATGAACATATAAACACACAGTGCGGAGCATTGTAGCTAGATGGAATAAATATGTGAATATATAAACACACACACAGTGTGGAGCGTTGTAGCTAGATGGAATAAATATATGAATATATAAACACACACAGTGCGGAGCATTGCAGCTGGATGGAACAAACATGCAAATTTATAAACACACACAGTGCGGAGCATTGTAGCTAGGTGGAACAAACATGTAAATATATAAACACACACACAGTGCGGAGCATTGTAGCTAGATGGAACAAATATGCAAACACATAAACACACAGTGCGGAGCACCGTAGCTAGATGGAATAAATATGTAAATATATAAACACACACAGTGCGGAGCATTGTAGCTAGGTGGAACAAACGTAAATATATAAACACACACACAGTGCGGAGCATTGTAGCTAGATGGAACAAATATGCAAACACATAAACACACACAGTGCGGAGCACCGTAGCTAGATGGAATAAATATGTAAATATATAAACACACAGTGCGGGGCACTGTAGCTAGATGGAATAAATATGTAAGTATGTAAACACACAGTGTGGAGCATTGTCGCTAGACGGAATAAATATATAAATATACAAACAAACACAGTGCGGAGCATTGCAGCTAGATGGAATGAAACAGCATAACCGTCTACTTAGTTTTCCTGCGTGGTATGATTATGTACCCATACATGTTGTCACCCTCTGTAGCTACCGGTATTTTCCTAGCTGTATACCGGAGGGGACCATTGTGTAAGTCTATTGCGTCTTTTGCATTCAATACTATTAGGTTGTCACGTCTTTTTGCTATCTCTGCGAGCAGCCCTGCTTAGGTTATACAGTCTGACAGCCGTTGGTAGGAAGGACCTGCGAAACCTCTCGGTTGTGCACCCAGGATGATGTAGTCTGCTGCTAAATGAGCTCCTTAGTGCATTCAGTGTGTCCTGCATAGGGTGGAACTCGGACTCCAGCAGAGATGACAGTTTAGCCACCATCCTTCTCTCTCCCATCTCCTCCACTGGGTCAAGGTGCTGCCCCGGGACAGAGCTAGCTTTCTTGATTAGTTTGTTCAGTCTCTTCCTATCGGCCGCTGTAATGCCACTGCCCCAGCAGACCACTCCAAAAGTGATGGCTGATGCCACCACCGTGTCGTAGAATGTCTTCAGCAGCACCCCTTGTACACCAAAAGACCTGAGTCTCCTCAGTAGGAACAGCCTGCGCTGTCCCTTCTTGTAGAGTGCGTCAGTATTTGTGTGACCAGTCTAGTTTATTGTTCAGATGAACACCCAGGTACTTATAGGATGTCACCATCTCAATGTCTGTTACCTGGATGTTTACTGGTGCTGTGAGGGGTTGTCCTTGCCTGCGGCAGTCCACCTCCAGCTCCTTAGTTTTCCTCGCGTTGATCTGGAGGCAGTTCCGATGGCACCAGTCCACAAAGTCCTGGATAAGCCCTCTGTACTCAGCTTCATCTCCATTGGAGATGAGGCCAACGATCGCAGAGTCGTCAGAGAACATCTGTAGATGGCAGTGTGTTGTGTTGTGTGAGAAGTCCGCAGTATAAAGGGTGAACAGGAGCATGAACAAATAAAATGGAATGATATTGAACAAAGCAAAACTTGCAACTTAACACAAATATCTATCACAGCTAAGGCCCGAGGTTGACTGACGACATGCGCTGGTCTCTTTGACAACACCACAACCGCCACATTTCACAAAGGACTGCGCTTGGCAATTTAGATTTTTTGTTTTTACACACGTGGACAAGATTGTTGGTACCCCTCTGTTAATGAAAGAAAAACCCACAATAGTCACAGAAATAACTTGAATCTGACAAAAGTGGTAATAAATAAAAAGTCTATGAAAATGAACCAATGAAAATCAGACAATGCTTTTTGACTTGTGGTTCAACAGAATTACTTTAAAAAACAAACTCATAAAACAGGCCTGGACAAAAATGATGGTAGCCCTAGAAAAGACTGAAAATAATGTGACCATAGGGACATGTTCAACCAAGATGTGTCCTCTAATTAACATCACAGGTGTCTACAAACTTGTAATCAGTCAGTTGGTCTATTTAAAGGGTGACAAGTAGTCACTGTGCTGTTTGGTGACATGGTGTATACCACACTAAACATGGACCAGAGGAAGCAAAGGAGAGAGTTGTCTCAGGAGATTAGAAAGAAAATTATAGACAAGCATGTTAAAGGTAAAGGCTATAAGACCATCTCCAAGCAACTTGATGTTCCTGTGACTACAGTTGTGCATATTATTCAGAAATTTAAGATCCACGGGACTGTAGCCAACCTCCCTGGACGTGGCCACAGGAGGAAACTTGATGAAAAATGGAAGAGACGGATAATACGAATGGTAACAAAAGAGCCCAGAACAACCTCTAAACACATTCATGGTGAACTCCAAGGTCAAGGTACATCGGTGTCAGATCGCACCATCCGTCGTTGTTTGAGCCAAAGTAGACTTCATGGGAGACGACCAAGAAGGACGCCACTGTTGAAAACAAATCATAAAAAAAGCCAGACTGCAATTTGCCAAACTGCATGTTGACAAGCCACAAAGCTTCTGGGAGAATGTCCTATGGACAGACGAGAAAAAACTGCAACTTTTTGGCAAGGCACATCAGCTCTATGTTCACAAACGCAAAAATGAAGCATACCAAGAAAAGAACACTGTCCCTACTGTGAAACATGGAGGAGGTTCTGTTATGTTCTGGGGCTGCTTTGCTGCATCTGGCACAGGGTGTCTTGAATCTGTGCAGGGTACAATGAAATCTCAAGACTATCAAGGTATTCTAGAGAGAAATGTGCTGCCCAGTGTCAGACAGCTTGATCTCAGTCGCAGGTCATGGGTCTTGCAACAGGATAATAACCCAAAACACACAGCTAAAAACACCCAAGAATGGCTAAGAGCGAAACATTGGACTATTCTAAAGTGGCCTTCTATGAGCCCTGATCTAAATCCTATTGAACATCTGTGGAAGGAGTTGAAACATGCTGTCTGGAGAAGGCACCCTTCAAACCTGACGACAACTGGAGCAGTTTGCTCATGAGGAGTGGGCCAAAATACCTGCTGAGAGGTGCAGAAGTCTCACTGACAGTTATATAAATCGTTTGATTGCAGTGATTGCCTCAAAAGGTTGTGCAACAAAATATTAAGTTAAGGGTACCATCATTTTTGTCCAGACCTGTTTCATGAGTTTGTTTTTTTAAAATAATTCTGTTGAACCACAATTCAAAAGCATTGTCTGATTTTCATTGGTTAATTTTCAGACTTTTTATTTATTACCACTTTTGTCAGATTCAAGTTATTTCTGTGACCATTGTGGGTTTTTCTTTCATTAACAGAGGGGTACCAAAAGTTTTGTCCACTTGTGTATTTTGTCTGTATTATGAGGAGCATGGACAAATAAAATGGAATTATATTAAATTCTCAAGTGTGAAACAAAGCAAAACTTGCAACTAAACATAAATGTCTATCATAGCACCCAGTAGCGATAGACAGTAGTGATGCCAGACAGATCTGGCATCATGTTTATAGTTTAATGTTTTTTTCCTACAGAAATAAATATTGCATAACCAACTTTGTCTCTACCTTTAAATACCAGGGCTCAACAATTTCTCAGACTGGGGACCTAAGGCCTGAGGTTGTCTATAAAGTGGTTAAAGATCCTTCTGCTTGAAGAATTGTGTTACTGACACATTTTGGCTCCGAGAAAAACGCAAACTGAATTCTGAAAATATCAGTTTAACTATTATAAGCTTTAAACAACTAAAAATGAACACTTTAACAGATCAACATCTTGGCTCTTTCAAAAAGTACTTCTGTCTATGTATTTATCAACTTAAAATACACCCATTCTAGGTGCACTGTTTAATAATTTTCAAAACTCACACAACTAACAACTCCTTATCTCCCTCTCCTCAGCAGCATCATAACCGTGTCTACCGGGGTCATTAGGCTGCTTACATTTTTCAGCGTTGGTCGGTCATTCAAATAGTATCGTGTTATTTAATTTTTTTTTTTTTTTTCTGATAACCCAGACATTTTGTAACATTCCTGTAAATGGCCTTGCTAGAAGCTGATCTAGCTATCCAAAAAGCTAAACACAGATCCAGAAACTTCTCGAACTCCAGAAGACGCTCAGTGTAGTTTACTGAATCTTTAATTTGTGAAACTGTAACAATACAGAAAAACCAGACATATACATGTCACTTTGGGCTAAAATAACACTCACAGGCAATAACAATCTTATTTACATATGTAAAGCATGGAGTAGCAGTCGTTAGCTTAGTGATTAGCATAAACACTAACATACGGTTTTCAATGTGTAATAGTGTACCAGAAACATCAGACTACCAACCGAAGATAACGTATGTGGTGACTAATCATTTCCACTATAAAATACTTTCAGACAATGCTTTAACAAACACAAACAAATAAAGAAGGCCAGGAAAGTTGAGCTGCTGTGTATCATAGTGGGACCATTTTTTCAACAACTTCCTGTCTAAGTTCTTCTTCAACCGTCTTAAATAAGTTAGCTAAAACGGCCACTAGATGGCGCATAATACCAAGCAATAAACATGACATTAACCACAGTGAACACAACACTCCCCGCCTGGGATCATAATGATCCGACATTTAAACATTCTTGTTAACCACTTCACTCTGGAGAGAAGAGCAAAACCACTTCTGTTACAGGACAGCAGAAAGTCCTTTTTTCTCCAGCATGAGAAGTTGTTACTTCGACTTTCCTGACTAGTCCATCTTGACTTGGAAAGGTTTTTGTGATATAGACATGGGCCAATAGTTCCTTTTCACCTGAGAGTCTTTGAGCAAAACAATCTCTTCTTCTTTGAGACTTGGTTTCTTATCCTGCCATTTGTGGCGTAGTTGAAGTATGTGGAGGTACTCCCGTCTTCATTTGGACCAGAACATATCGGCGAGACTTTGTACTCTTTTCCACTGTGCTTTCAGAAGTCTTCCCTTTTCAAAGTTATCAGGAGGTGGTTGTGGTGGTGATCCTGTTTTCATTGTGAGCAACATTGAAGGTGTGAGGATAAGCGGTGACTTATCAGTTGACACAGGAACAAGAGGGTGAGCGTTCATGATGGCAGATACTTCAGCCATAAATGTTGACAACAGTTCATGAGTTAGCCGTACCTTTTTACAGTCTTGGGCCATGGAGTCGAGAATGTGTCTGGCAATTCCAATCATTTGCTCCCAGGCACCGCCCATATGTGATGCATGAGGCGGATTGAAGATCCATGAGCAGTTTTGTTTATTCAGGTAGCTTTTAACATCCTCTGCGTTAAAGTTTGTCTTGTCCATTTTCAGTTCTTGGGAAGCGCCAATAAAGTTTGTGCCACAATCAGATCTTATTTGTTTCACAGTGCCTCTGACTGTGAAAAGGTGTCTCAGGGCATTAATGAAAATGTCAATGCTCATTGTTTCAATTAACTCAATATGGACTGCTCTCGTTGACATGCATGAGAACATTACTGCCCACCTTTTAGAGTTAGCCTGCCCTCCTCTTGTGTGGCATGTTACCACATCCCACGGCCCGAACACATCGACACCCACATATGTGAAGGGGGGTGCTACTTGCATTCGCTCAGATGGTAAGTTTCCCATTTGTTGACATTCTGTTTTTCCTTGTAATTTTCTGCAGGTGACGCACTTGTAAAGGACTGAGCTGATGCTTCGCTTGGCACCTACTAGCCAGAATCCCGCTGCTCTTATAGCGCCTTCTGTTAAATGCCTCCCCTGATGATTCATGGTCTCGTGGTAGTGGCAGATTAAAAGTGTTGCAAGGTGGTGTCGAGCAGGAATGATGAAGGGACTGGTGATGTCATTGCCTAGTTCAGACTGTGCGATACGGCACCCAACTCTTAAGAGTCCATCTTTGTCAAGTATAGGATGCAGCTTCCAGAGGCTGCTTGAGGGGGGTATCTTAGTCTTTTCTTGTATACATTTCAATTCCTCTTTGTAGTACTCACTTTGAACACCTTTTACAACGCAAACCTTAGCCTTTATCAGCTCCTCTTCTGTAGGTCGACAAAGGTGCCAGCCACGACAAGTGGAGGTTTGGTTGGAGTGGGCAAAGGAACAGGCAACGTGAATCAAACGAGCTATTGCTCTGATGAGAGTACTGTAATTGGAGAACCTTTCAAAATGTGTGGGACTTACTGTGGGTTTTGTGACACGAGTGAGGCTTGTCGTCACTAGAGGACGTATTTCAGTGTCGAAGGCAGGATCAACAAGATCAAATGTGTCTGGAGATGAAGAATGCACAAATGAGTTGACAAGAAAAGTTGGTCCTTCTAATCATGTCGTGCTGCTTAGCTGTGCTGCTGTTACAGATCTGGACCCATAGTCCGCTGGGTTGAGCTCGGATGGAATGTATTTCCACTGGTTGGGACATGCTGACTGAAGGATGCGTTGGACTCTGTTATGCACATATATGTAGAACCTTCGAGACTGGTTGTATATGTACCCTAATACAACTTTACTGTCCGTGTAATACTTAATGTTGTCAAATGTAATGTACATTTCTGCTACAACCAGCTCTGCAACTTCAACTGCGAGTACTGCAGCACATAGCTCTAATCTTGGGATTGTAAGATCTGCTTGAGGAGTCAACTTTGCATTTCTGAATACAAAGCCTGCCTCTGTGTTGTCCGGAGTAGATAGTTTTATGTAGGCGACAGTGGCAATGGCTTTTAGAATGAGAAAGAGAGGCAGGTACCAGCATTCCTGGTTCTGGCCAAGAGGTGGTGCAACTTCTGCATGTCCTCTGCTGAGCATGTTCTCCATAAACTCTAGAAAGTGTGCTTTCAATTCAGGTCGTTTTTCCAGAGGGCGTCTGAGTGACATGAGGCAGTCATGAGCTAGTTGCCTGTTGTTGGGCAGCTGTTGCCATGGCAACTTGAAAGGCAGAGGGCCCACCCAGCTATTGTCACTGTCCTGATAGAACTCAGAGTCCATTATTTGGAGAAACTGTGTGTCCTCGACTGAAGGAGCAAGTTCGTGGTTGTCCGATGTGCGTGCAAAAATCTGTTGGCTGATGCTGTCTGCACTACATCCTGACTCACGAATGCTTATCAAGAGTTGCTCTGGGCTGTGGCAGATTCCTGGAATCTTTGTGAACATCTCTTTGACTTTAATTTTACTGTTGCATGGCTGAAAAAGGCTTGTGCGACCATTCTCCAGAATAAAGGTTTGTGGAGGTCTGTGTACTCCATCTAAACAGACGTCACCTACCACCACCCATCCAATCTTCTTCCGGCTTTCAGAGAGAACAGACACATTTCTTCTCCTCTCCTCTCCTCTCCTCCCTTCACTGATCCCAGCTTGCTGTGTCCTGTCTGTGTCTCGTTCTTCTTCTCGCTGCATCTCGATCCAAACGGAAAATTATGGAATTGGTGAGCTGGGCTTTAAATGCAATTGACACCACTTTTTCAAACAGAAAATCGGGCCCGGGGGAGCCCAAGTGTGAGAGACCCATGGGACAATTGGAAACTCATGTGTCTGTGTGATCTTTCGATTGAAGATGTGGAAGACATCTACCTGTTTGGCTTCATGATCACAGGATTTCTGCTGTTTGGCTTTGGAGTTTTCCCGGTGTATCGGAAACTAAAAAAGTTGGAAAGAGCTAGTCAAAATGTGGACCCGGCGAAGCTCCTTCAACAATTCAACCAGTTGGGGAGGGCACTGATAGCGGTTGAACTGAATCGGAAGGTGGGAAACATCTTGGAGTCGCTGGGTGCTCTCCAGGGAATGATTTTTTTTTTTTTTAATTTAAGTTTTTGTAAAGGGTATACAGGTCGTTAAAGCAATGCATTGTTTACATTTTCATCACATGTTCCCTTATTTTCTGATATCTGAAAACACTGGAAGATTAATTCTTACAACACCCCTTTTTTTTGTTTTTAAAGTGAAAGAAAAAGTGAAATTAAAGAGAAAAAAAAACAAAAAACAAACAAAAAAAAAACAAACCAGCAAAAAACAAACAAAAAGAAAAAGTAAGTAAATAAAGATAAAAGAGCATCTGAGTAGAGTTGGAACAAAGAGCGGGACCATTATTGAAATGGTATTTGTCAAAGATTAGATCTAATGGAAGACACATATGCGATCCAGGGTTGCCAAAAGTTCATGAACCCATCCATGTCCTGTCTCAGTGCGAATGTCAACTTTTCCATCGAGTAAATGTCTTGGATCACGTTAATCCAATCTTCAGGTGTAGGACAGTCCTTCAACATCCATTTTTTAGTTAGAGCTTTTTTGCTTGCCAATATTAAAACACTGAATAAGTATTTTTCTCCTCGTCTTTCCAGTGACTCCGGTAGTAAACCCAAATACAAAGTTACAAAAGAAAAGGGAACTGTTATTTTGAATATTTTCCCCAATATTGTCTGTACATTGGTCCAATATTGGTGGATAACTGGGCATGACCAAAACACATGAAAATGATTTGCAGTCTTTTCACCACACAAGCGCCGACAGTTCAATCCCTTATGGGTAAATTTGTTTTGTGCAGGTGTTCTGAAAAATCTTACCAAGTTTTTCCATCCAAATTCTCTCCACTGCAGGGATGAGGTACTTTTCCATTGCTGTTTATTTAGCTTTTCCCATATTTCCAGTTGTAAAGTGAAATTCCCCTCTTTTTCCCATCTCTCTTTTATATAAGATGTGTTGTCTCCTTTTAAGTCTTGAAGACCTTGGTATATTTTAGAAATGTATCTGATCCCTGGGATCCCTTTATATGCCATTAAGAAGACCTTCAGAACACCTGACTGGGCCCTTTCCAAATCCTCCTTTTTAAGTATATTGTTTATGTGGTGTCTAAGCTGGAAGAACCTGTAAAGGTCTTGATTTATTAGGCCTTGTTTTTTCAAATCTTCAAAACTTCTTAAGATTTGCCCTTTAAAAAAATCGTAATATTTTATCAGCCCTTTCTCCTTCCACTTTTTAAATCTGGTGTCTGTTTTATTAGGAGTAAAGTCCTGATCATAGGCAATCCATTGCAGAAGTCGATAGGGCTCTTTAGTTTGATTCTCTCTGACTATCTTACACCAAATTTTTAGCGGGGTCTCTATCCACGGGTTAGTGTTATTCAAAAGCTTAGGTAAGGCATTGTTCCCTATTATCGCCTGTAGGGGGATGTCACTTGTTATTTGGCATTCGATCTCCTTCCATTGTGCAGTGTAGACTGGGTTACATATCTCTACTAAAGTTTTAATTTGTGCAGCTATAAAATAGTTCCTGATATTTGGCAGCGCGAGCCCACCTTTGTCTTTGTTTAGCTGTAGGGTTCTATATCTGATTCTAGGTCTCTTGCCCTGCCATATGAATCTTGAGATCCTTCTGTCCAGCTCCTGCCATGTTTTTTTTGGGAGGTTCTACCGGTATTGTTTGGAAAAGGTATAGAAGACGTGGAAGTATATTCATTTTGACTGCTTCAATTCTTTGTGCAGTACCCAAGAATGGTATCATATTCCATCTTGCTAGGTCAGATTTTATTTTTGTCACCAGTGGATCATAGTTTAGTGATATAATTTTGTTGAGTTGTTTCGGGATATTGACCCCCAGATATTTCATAGATTCCGACTCCCAGTTAGTTTTGAGTTTGCTTAGTGAATAATGATTTGGGTCATAGTTGAATGTTAAAACTTGGGTTTTATGCATGTTTAATTTGTACCCTGATAAATCTCCATACTCTGAAAAAACTGAGGTTAGTTCTGGTAAAGAAGTGTCCGGCTGCCCTAGGTATATTAAAATGTCATCAGCAAAGAGTGCTATTTTATGTTCCTTCTGACCAAGTGTAATACCTTGAATTTTTTGGTTTTGTCTTATCCATTGGCTCAGAGGTTCTATGAAGATTGCAAAGAGCAGTGGAGACAGGGGGCAGCCCTGACGACATCCTCTTTCCAGTTCAAAAGATGATGATAAATTACCGTTAATCCTTATTTTAGCTGTTGGTTTTTTATATAATGCCTGTATAGTTCTAATGAAGTTGTTATGAAAATTGAAACTGGATAAGATTCTATATAGAAAAGACCAGTCAACCGAATCGAATGCTTTTTCAGCATCTAATCCCAATATGACTGCATTTAAGTTATATTTTTTTATATGATGAATTATGTGTAAAGTGCGTCGAATGTTGTCTTGTGTCTGTCTTTGTCTTATAAAACCTGTTTGGTCTAAATGAATTAGGTCTGTCAGTATATTTTCTAACCTTTTGGCAAGGATAATGGTAAAAAGCTTATAGTCCTGATTTAGTACACTGATTGGTCTGTAGTTGGAGCACTCTAGTTTATCCCCCCCTTCTCTCCAGGAGGGGGGGATTTCCCCTGTGTGGAGGACATAATTAAATGTTTTCAGGAGGAGAGGAGATAGTTGCTGTTTAAAGGTTTTGTACCACTCTGCTGTATAGCCATCAGCTCCTGGGGATTTGTTAGCTTTAAGTTTCATAATTGCTTTTTCCAATTCTTTAGGATGTATTTCTGACAGTAGTGTTTTATTTTGTGACTCCGTAAGTTGGGGAAGGTTTAATGTGTTTAGGAATGCCTCGGATGTGTTTTTATGTTTTCTGTGGGAGTATAAGTTCTTATAGTAATTCTCGAAGCTTTTAAGAATATCCTGAATTCTGAATTTTATTTCCTTTGATACTGGGTCTCTGATTTTGTAGATTGCTCTTTCTGTTTGATGTTTCCTCAATTTATAGGCTAGCAATTTTGCCGATTTACTGCCTGCTTCATAGTATTTTTGTTTCAAAAATGTAAGTTTCTTCTGGATTTCTATTGTGTAGATCTCATTTATTTGGTTTTTAATTTCCTTAATCTTGAGCGAGTCAGTAGAATGAGTGTTGCCTTTGTGTTCTTTTTCTAGGTTCCTAAGTTCTGACTCTAATGTGGATAGTTTTTCTTGTCTTAGTTTCTTTTGGGTTGCCAGTTTTGCAATAATCTTTCCCCTTATTACAGCTTTGCATGCATCCCACAGTATTAAAGGGGATACTTCTCCATTATCGTTATCTTCCAAATATCTGAGAATATCTGATTCCAATTCATCTTTCAATGGTCCTTTCAGGACATTTGAATTTAACCTCCAAGAAAATGTATTATTTGTGTATTTTTGGATATTTAAGTCCATGTAGATCGGACTGTGGTCAGAGAGATCCATCAGTCCTATTTTACATGTTTTTACTCTTCCAATGTCTCTATTAAACATAAAAAAATAGTCAATCCTTGAGTAAGATGAATGTGGAGTTGAGTAAAATGTATAGTCTTTTACACTGGGGTTGAGTTCCCTCCACACGTCACAGATTCCCATTTCTTTTAGTAGCATCCGAGTCTTCCTGTTTTGGGTGTTATTTTGATGTGGAGAATTACCAGAAGCATCCCAAAATGGATTCAGTCTAAGATTGAAGTCCCCACCACATATCACTAAACCTTGAGCTTTAGTTATCATTAGGTCGAATACATTTTTATAAAATTTCCAGTTAGCCCCTGGGGGAGCATACACATTCAGCAGGGTGATATCTTCTCCCTCTAGCCGCCCAGTTACCAAACTGTATCTCCCTTCTTTATCTTTGTGTTCTGATTTTTTTTCAAATGTAATTTTGGTTGATATCAATGTTGCTACTCCCCTCCTCCTCCCTGACTTATATGAAGATGAAGAGATCATTTTAAACCCTTGTCTACTGAGTTTATTGTGTTCCACGTCTGTTAGGTGGGTTTCTTGTAAAAATATTATTCCTGCTTTGTCTTTTTTCATTTTGCCTAGAATCTTGGATCTTTTAACTGGATTCAGGATTCCTTTTACATTGTACGAAATTATTTTGGTTACACCCTGTTTCTCCACTGTGTTGTTTTGTTTAGTATAACTGTGTGGTGGCCCTCATTTGTGCTACTCAGAAACTGAAAGAACATTAAAAACAAGAAAAACATTAAGAACATAGTGTATAAAACTTTAAAACAAAAAGCTGTCAGAAGAACTTCCTGAGCTGAGGTCTTTTTAAAGACCCTGGAAGAGCCTTGATGGAGTGAAGGCCCTGAGGGAAATTCCTCAAACTCTGCTACGTGTTGAGGGCCCTCTCTTACCTCTGTAAGCTGCCCCATGCCTTTAACGTGAGTTTCAGAACCCAATCCAAACTTGTAATGATTTTTTTTTTTCCTTTTATGCCTAAACCCTGTGAAATTGTGTGCACCCTCCCACCCCCATCACATCAAACATTCACGCAAAA
This sequence comes from Pholidichthys leucotaenia, assembly GCA_020510985.1. Taxonomy (NCBI): domain Eukaryota; kingdom Metazoa; phylum Chordata; class Actinopteri; order Cichliformes; family Pholidichthyidae; genus Pholidichthys; species Pholidichthys leucotaenia. The sequence goes on along the minus strand of CM035847.1, from coordinate 206,165,683 downwards.
ACAGTATTTGTTAGTATGAGGAGAACATGTGGATTATTGTCACATTTCTATTTTAAACAAGTTTTTTTTTTTTTATTACAAAGACTTATTTGTTTCAAATATTATGACTGTTCCATGAAATGTTTTACCACATGCTGAATACGCATCTCCTCTAATGTTTGTTACCTTGTATGAGGGGGGGTTGGATGTGCGGATTGATTCAAGAGAAAAAAAAAAAAAAGTCGCTATTCCAACCTGAAAACGGATAGTTTATCCGCGACGCTCTGGCGCTGGGTTTCCCGCTGCTGGCCCGTGGATTTTGAAGGTCTTTGTGTTGTCCATGTTTGCGCTTTGATCTTCTCACTCGGGTCTGTTGCGGGTTTAAATACCGTTACCGGGAGCCCTCTTTTCGCCATGTCAGCTGTTGCTTCTTCCGCCGAATTATAGAGACACGTTTCATCGCCGTAGAAGACCCTTAACTTCGCAGGAAATGGAGTCTGAAAGCACAATTTCTTCTCTCTTAACACCTTTTTCGCGTCATTGTATTCCCTGCGCTTTTTAAGGACCTCCGGGGCGTAATCGTGTTCCACGTAGACTTTTCTCTTCTGGTGCATAAATCCTTTTTTCTGCCAGGCCAGTCTTACAACCTCTTGTTTTATTTTGAAATTGGAAAATCTTACCAACACCGAACGTGGGGGCGCTTCCGCCGCCGGCCTAGCGGCTAATGAACGATGTGCCTTTTCTATCTTCAAGTCGGTGGTTTGTGGAATATCCAATTTCTCTCTTAGTAAGGATTCCACGCATTCTGCCATTGAGTTAAAACCGTTTTCGGCTCCTTCTATCAGACCATGAATTCTTATGTTGTCTCTTCTTTGTCTTCCTTCTTGGTCGGTTAGCTTAGCCTCTATAGATGCTTGTCTTTTGCGTAGGTCCAGCACAGAATCTTCGAGCACTTTTATTCGTTCCTCTGTTTCCAAGATTCGGTCCTCAGCCTGGTCCACTCTGCTGTTTGTCCTTTTCAATTCTTCTCTGAATTCCCGAAATTCGGCCGTAACTTCTCGGCGAAATCGTCATAGCTCCTCAAATAGTGATTTCAGGCTAACCTTTTTGTTAGCTATCACCAGTTCCTCGTCTTCTGAACGGAGATCTTCCAGTTCAGATTCTCCGGCCGATATATGTCCTGGCCTGGAGAATTTCAGTTTCTTCTGTTTTCCTTTAGACATGATGATTTTGTCTTTTGATTTTCACTCCTCCAAAAATCCGTTAAGTTTGATTTTCAAGGTGTTATCCTGGATTGGGTCTGAGAGCTTCAGTGTTAAGCTGCAGTCGCCATGGCGTCCAGACCGGAACCAGGGAATGATTTTAAAGCCTGGGAATGTAAATGCAAATTGCGATGCACAGAATCGCATGTGAGGTGAAAATTCTATGCTCTAAGTGAACTGTGCTTATCAGGCTCTGATTCGGCGTCCTTGGGAGAATTCATTCCTCCAGGAGAAAAGATAAGGCTGAAGGGAGTTTTGGCTTTTCTCTAACCCAAACATTCTGATGTGCAGCAATCTGAACTCTCTATGGACAGCGTCATCATGCGACAAGCATGGAATTTTACCATCTGACATGCACTGAAGAGAGATGAACTCTTGTGGACATGTTATCTATGTTTAGGATACCATGGACATAACATCTAGTCGTTGCTTAGGGGAGGAATTTTGTTGTTCACCAGTAACTGACACTTCACACTGCATCCATGAATATCACATGACTGACACACACACACTGGTCTCTCTCAACTTGCTCTGTTAATGTGTGGAACTGTAACTTGTCTGCTAAGTGTGCAATTAGAGGTTTTTTTTCTATGTGATCATAATCTTGCTCACTCGAGCTCTATTTTGATAACTATGCTTTTTTCTCTCTGCCCAATGTGTCACCCCCTCCCCCTCCCCCTCTTTACCCCCACTGTATGAGGCGCCTGTCGGCTGCCGCGTCATTAGGGAGCGCTTAACATGAGCGCACCTTAATGTCAAGTAAAATTCCTTGTATGTGTAAAAGCATGCTTGGCAATAAAGTTCATTCTGATTCTGATTCCTAAATCGAGTCTCTGAGCAAATGGAGAGTTGCCTGGGCCGTTTATTTGCTCTCTGACCTTATGGACTCTCAGAACATCTCTGCTGAGCAGAAGCAGTATGTCAGCCGTGGAATCTAGTGGCGGGATCGTGTCAGTGATCCATTGCAGATGGACGTGGTGATGGGCAGCTTCTGGGGTAGGGATTTCTGAGCGGTTATTGGGAATGTCATTGCATTTGAGGAGTGTTGGCAGACGAAGGCTTAGCTTTTCATTCACTGACTCCACCATGAAGCCACACGGTCTCTTTCCCATTACTCCTATGAGTCCAGCACACGTCTTTAGTGTGTAGGGGTGACTAGTTCCCTGGATCTGAAACAGGTCAAAGAACTGAGAGCGAGCAAGTGAGCGGTTGCTCTGTTCAGCCAAGATTGCGTACATTTTTTTAGTTCGTTCTTTGTGGCTAGCAGGGTACACATTCACCAATGCTATCTTTGAACACTCCCTCACGCTCACTCCTTCTCCACAAACTTCGGTGCAGCTAGATGTAACTTCTTGGGTGTCTACTTTGTTATCCTCCCCACCTTGCTGTTCGAGGGGAGGGGGCGCTTTAGACTTCCAGGGGGCTGCACCAGGATGGAGAGCAGAAAGGTGAGTATTATTGTCGCATAGTATTTGACCACTGAAGATACTTGAATTTTATGAACAGATATTGGCACTTTAGGAAATCTCTCCGAACAGTGTTTTCTCTCCGGTGCAGGCTGATTAAACATGTGCAGGTTAAAACTGGGGTCCGTTCGCGTTTTGACTTCGGTACGTATGAAGTTGGCAAAAACAGTGAAGGGGGGAAAGCTGGTGCCATGTTCACGTTTGTACTTTGAGCCGTGAGTCATCCATTTCTCCTGTATGTTGTAAGGTAATTTGTCAACGATTGGTTGGATCCCCCTAGATGTATCTAAATAAGACAAGCCCGGTAAATAGCCATTGAGCTTGACAGCCTCCAGCTCTACAGTAAATCTGCTAGATTGTGAAGTTTAAAAGGATTTCTTGTCGTGATTTTAGGAAAGTTTTCGACTTTGTGAAACAGGGCTTGCTCTATGGCCTCTGTCGAGCCATATGTTTCCTCAAGTCTCTCCCAAGCCATCATTAAACCTGCTTCAGGGTGTCTGATGTTGACTGCTTTCATTTGTTTAACTTGTTTGGCTGAGTTTTTACCAAGGTACTGTACTAGGAAATCTAGCTCTTCTCCTGCAGATACTGTAGCTCTTAACCTGCACTGGCGCTTTTAAAGGATGATTTCCACACCCAATAGTTCACAGGCTGGTCGTCAAAGGTGAAAAGGCCTGAAGTTATGAGTTGACTGCGTGCAAGGTATTTGGCAAGATCATAGGTTGGCTGGGTTGGCACATAATCACTGCAAACATTGTATGTTTTGGGGATACTTTGGTTCACGGGTACGAGCGTTTTAAAGCTAGTAGACAAGGGTTTATCCAAATCGTTGTCAGATGCAGCCTGGTTTGATATGTAGCTTGGTTTGCTTCCTTGCTTTGCCACTACAAGTTGGGAAGGAGCTGCTGGAGTGACAATTTCAGTCTTTTGTGGAATGGGTTGCTGCTCTGCAGTGACAGCTGCTTGTTCTAATACATATTGAGCAGTGCGTTGTTTTTGGTCTTCAGCAAGAGATGACCCGTAAGTTTCATTGCGTGTTTCAAAGTTCAATTCAAGTAGTCCAGCTTCTAAAGTATTAGCTTCTGCTATAGCAGCTTCCTTTTCTTGCTCTGCTCTAAGAGCGTCGAGAGTGGCTTGTAAACGTGCGTGCTCAACTTTAATTTCTATTTCTTTTTGTGCATATGAGGCTCTGGCTTGAGTGGCTTCTGCCCTTGCTTTTGCTCTTAGTAATTCAATGTTTGCTGCTGAGCCTGCTCGCGATGATGGTTTTCATGAGAGGACTGATCGAGTGTCACTTTTTTGAGATTTGCTTTTAGACATTTTGAATCGGTTTGTCTCATATGTAGAGGAGTTAAGTTGACGAGTGGGCTTCTGATGCCCGTTTGCACTTTACTAAGCTCTTTGAGATGGCAGTGGCTCCACGTGATGGCTTCTGTAGCTTTGCTGCTTGCCATGGTGCCGTCTTTTCACTGTAAATGGCCTTGCTAGAAGCTGATCTAGCTATCCAAAAAGCTAAACACAGATCCAGAAACTTCTCGAACTCCAGAAAACGCTCAGTGTAGTTTACTGAATCTTAATTTGTGAAACTGTAACAATACAGAAAAGCCGGACATATACATGTCAATTTGGGCTAAAATAACACTCACAGGCAATTACCGTCTTATTTACATATGTAAAGCACGAAGTAGCAGCCGTTAGCTTAGCGATTAGCATAAACACTAACATACGGTTTTCAATGTGTAATAGCGTACCAGAAACATCAGACTACCAACCAAAGATAACTATGTATGTGGTGACTAATCATTTGCACTATAAAATACTTACAGACCATGCTTTAACAAACACAAATGAATAAAGAAGGCCAGGAAAGTGGAGCTGCCGTGTATCGTAGTAGGACCATTTTTTTCAACAACTTCCTGTCTAAGTTCTTCTTCTACCGTCTTAAATAAGTTAACTAAAATGGCCACTAGATGGCGCATAATACCAAACAATAAACATAACATTAACCACAGTGAACAAAACAATTCCATTCAGTTTTTTCCCAATGATCCAAACAATATTTTTCACTCTACAGTTGGTAAATGTAAAAGCAATTGATCAATAAATCAAACTAAAGTGAGTTGAGGACAAATATTCACGATTCACCCCAAGTTTCCACAAACGAGTTAGTTGGTTATATTTAGTGAGTTAAAGTTTAATCGGTTTGGAACGGTGCAGACATCTGCCTGAAAATTAAAAGCTCTCAAGTTGAAAGATCTGGTTGACTTTAAAACTGCAGTAATAATGTTTAAAGTGAAGAATCTATCACTGCCTGCAAATACCCAAAAGTTGTTCCAAATAAGGGAGAAACAATATCATTTCAGAGGAACATGTATATTTCAAAAACCTTCAGTGAGAACTACCACCAAGCAACACTGTGTTTCAGTGCAAGGAGTCAGATTATGGAACGATTTTGGACCTGAATTAAAATCATGTACAACGCTTGGACAATTTAAACAAAAACTAAAGGAAGAAATACTCCAAACATATATACAAGATGACATGTAAAATCACATAAGGATTGTCATATCCAGTCTGCGTTGTGTTGTAGCTTAGTTTTTTGTCACATTTTGTCTTAGCTTTGTTCTGAATTGTAATCGCTCTTGTTTTGTTTTTCTTTTGAATTCTTGGATGGAATATGGGTGGGCAATATAAGCTGCGGCTTCAGCCATCACCCATTTCGGATAACTTACGTTGAACTGTATAATCAGAGGAGTTATTGTCTAATTTGACCTTGTTGGATTTTCTTTCCCCCTTTGTTATATTATTCAGTTTCTTTTAATCTGTACTTTTAATCTATCTGAAATAAATAAAGATTCATTCATTCAACTTCTGCAGTGTAGCTTGCTCTTAAAAGCAGAGGTGGCGTCTCTTCTCTTCAGCCTTGAAAAATAGTTGGATGTAGGTCTGGACTACTTTTTCTGTAATTTGTGGAGACTAGTCCATGTCTGTAGAAAGCAAGTATTCTTCGGTATTTGAGCGTTTTTGTGGTGTTCAGTTTGTGTGTGGGGGGAGGGGGGTGAACAGGGTAGGGGGTCAGTTTGTGTGTGTGTGTGGGGGGGGGTAGGGTGAAGAGGGTAGGGGGTTGCCGATTCTTCGCATACAAGCGATAGCTTATGTTACATGGGTCAGACCCCGTAGGGGGGTTCAGAGTAAAACAATATATTTGGTTCACGGTGCCATTTGCTGGGGTGGTTAATATGACCCCACACATTTCTCGTGCTGGTACTCCAGAGTTTTGCTTAGCAGATGGACCATGACGATGTCTGCCATGGAGGTTGCGCTTTTAAAGCATGTGGGGATGAGGGAAATGTACTCCTCCGAATGTGTGTGTGTGTGCATGTTTAAGTGCCTTCTCGTTGACCTTGGGTTGTTCTGCTTGAAATTGGGAAAAAGTGCTTGGGAAATATAATTAACATTTCATTCCCACACTAATCCCATTGAAAATGAATTCATTAGATGAGTCAGGTCACGGGTCAAGTCATTTTTAATCCATATATGATTGACACTTTATCCCCACACTAATCCCCGCACTAATCCCATAGGTCAAAGATAATTTTAAATTCATATATAATTGACATTCCATCTCTGCACTAACGTCATTAGAGAAAGAGCCAGGGGATGCTTCTTCGTCGGCACAGACTTCGGCTTGACTGGTGAACTCCTCACCATCTCGCGGTACATATGCCGGAGGTTGGAAACAGAAATTAGCAGCCCGATCAGTTCAGCATAGCTCTGCAGGCTGGGGTTTGCCTCCATTACCTTAGCTGTGGGGTCCAGGAAACTCAGGGCTGCCTCCGGCGAATGAGAGATGCGGGCGTCCGCGATAAGGCCCTCGATAGTTTGAGCAGCCCACACCTCATTCGCGTTGGATGAGCCCAAAAGCCCAATAATCCATACCTGCTGACGCCCTTTTTGTTGTTATTCTGCTGGTTCTACCTCCAGTAGAATGGGCGACTCATGGTGCGGGCTGGATTTTTGGGTGCAAACTCACAATTCGCTGGGTACAAACTGCCGGCGATCTTATGTCATGAATTGCACTCCCCCTGGAGCACAAACTGCATAAATAGGACCCAAGAGCAGGAGCTGTGGTTTGCAGTGGTTTATTTTAAAATAAAATAAACCAAATGTGACATGACATAATACTTAACTTCACTAGATGAAACGTAACATGAACTTCACCGAAACACAATAACGAGAGCACATTACTATGACACCATAACACAGTAGATCACCGCACTGAGTGCAAAGATGGGCGTGTCTATAAAGACCAGAAAATCAAGAACACCCGTGAACAATCAGTAATCAAGAAATCCAAACAGCCGTGAATAATTAACAGAACAAACTCATAATGTAAAACTGGAAGTAAATAAGAGACGCTGTTAAAACAAAAGCCCAAACTCAAAGCATGACAGGAATAACCATAATAACGTAACTACAAAAATACAAATCATCAAAATCAAACATAATCGTGACTGTGACAAAAACCCAGGCAAAACCAAAACCATAATACAGAAAATCCAAACATGAACTAAAAGCAAGGACATAGCCTGACAGAATCCTGATAATAGACAGACACAAATAAAACACAGATGAGACCATGAAAACATTAATAAACAGAACCATAAAAACTAAACTAAGATAACAAGACAAACCTTGGAAGATCCAAATAACAAACAGAAATAAATGGCAAACTCAAGAAATATAATTACAGACAAAACCATGATCAAATTCAATAACTAAACTGAGATGAGGAAAATCAGAAAATAACCAAAATAAACTTAAAGCATGAGCATGGTTCCCCAACCATGCTCAGCATCCTAACAGAGCCCCACCTTTAAGGGGTGGAATCCAGACACCCCAAGTAACATCACCAAAAAAAACCAAAAAACAAAACACAAATCAACCCCCCCCACCCCCAAATCAACAACAGAGAAATCACCCTTCCAGAGAGGGGTGGTGGGGGAACAAGCCCAAGTGGGTCAAAAAAGGCTCTAACCCTACAGAGACCAACAAAAACAAAACGGGTCGGGTCGGGTGGCCTACCAGAGTCCCTGAGCCCCCCAACCAGGAAGCATAACATGTCAGTTGGTCTCCCAGCATTCCAGAACCACCAGACCAAAGAACATGATATGTAGGGTGGCCTCCCAGAGTCCCTGAGCAACCAAACCACAGGGTGTAATGTGTCAGGTGGCCTCCCAGCATCCCAGAGCCACCGGACTGTGGCACATGATACGTCAGGCTGCCTCCCAGTGTCCCAGAGCCACTGGACCATAGAACAGAATGGGTTGGGTGGCCTTCTCCCACCCCTGACCCTCCAGGCTGAAATGTAGGATCGTTCAGGTGGTCTACAACTGTCTTTGAGCCACCGGACCACAGGGCCAGGAGGAACAATGGCTGGAGACCCCCGGCCTCAGTGATGACGGCAGGTGGAGGCCCCTGGCCTCGGGTGTGACGGTTGGTGGAGACCCTCCGGCCTCAGGTGTAACGGCTGGTGGAGACACCCTGGCCTTGGGTGCGACAGCTGACGTTCGGTCCACTGAACCCAGTCTTGACAGTTGGATAAGTTGGAGCATGGCCCCCCTGAGACTCCATCCCAGACACGGCCACCTTGGACAGGGAGGAAGAGACAAACACCAGGTCACTGTTATTGTCAGCAGTGGAGCCCGACAAGGAGAGCTCAGGAGCAGATGGCAGCTGCAACCGGGTTTCTCTGCCGAGAGTAAGACAAGATCTTTCTAAAACTGATATTGTAAATACAAAAAAGAAGACTTGCCTTAACTCTTTCTCCACTGCTGACCATGACTCCGGTGACTCTGCTGCAGCAGCCCAAGCAGCAGGCATGATGGCAAGTGAAACTTCAGTCATGGCGACAGGCGCTGGCGGAACCCCAGACATGGCAGCAGGAGCTGGTGGAACCCCAGACATGGTAGCAAGAACTGGTGGAACCCCAGACATGGTGGCAGGAACTGGTGGAACCCCAGACGTGGCAGCTGGAACTGGCAGAACTCCAGACATGGCAGCTGGAACTGGCGGAACCCCAGACATGACGGCTGTCGTCCCCTCCGACGTGGTGCTGAAATGTAACTGCGGAGCTGGAACCGGAGCCTCTGGAACAGCAGGCTCCTCCATTAACAGTCAGTTCCCTCCCAAGATAGGCAGACACTCAGAAAAAACAGAAGGGAAAATGGAAAATGCAGGTGAGGATGGATGGATGAATGCAGCAGTAGGTGGTGAGAGCTCAGCCAAAGTGGATGGCTGTTGCTGAGCCCCCCCACCAGTAATAAGGCGAGGCATTTCATCTATTGATGTTAAAGGATGAAGAGGTACTTGCCTTAATTCCCGTGCTGCTGTGGCTGCTGCTGCTGCTGCAAGCTCAGGCGAATCCCTCTTGGTGGCTGCAGAGATCGCTTGGCGAGGTGATGTGGGTGTAGGAGCTGGACTGGAGCACCGAGAGGAATGGCGTTTCCCGGAGCCTCCCTTCCAGCCGGGTCCGCCCAGAGCCAAGCGTGATCCTGAAAAACACTCTTGCTCAGCGGTGGACATCCTCCATGGAGCCCGTAGTGGTGTGGGCCATTGCTTGGGAGGAGGAGGCGGGGCTGGTGATTGGCAAGAGGCTGGAGGTACCAAAGCCAGGGGATGCTTCTTCGTCGGCACAGACTTCAGCTTGACTGGTGAACTCCTCACCATCTCGCGGTACATATGCCGGAGGTTGGAAACAGAAATTAGCAGCCCGATCAGTTCAGCATAGCTCTGCAGGCTGGGGTTTGCCTCCATTACCTTAGCTGTGGGGTCCAGGAAACTCAGGGCTGCCTCCGGCGAATGAGAGATGTGGGCGTCCGCGATAAGGCCCTCGATATTTTGAGCAACCCACACCTCATTCGCGTTGGATGAGCCCAAAAGCCCAATAATCCATACCTGCTGACGCCCTTTTTGTTGTTATTCTGCTGGTTCTACCTCCAGTAGAATGGGCGACTCATGGTGCGGGCTGGGTTTTTGGTTGCAAACTCACAGTTCGCTGGGTACAAACTGCCGGCGATCTTATGTCATGAATTGTGCTCCCCCTGGAGCATAAACTGCATAAATAGGACCCAAGAGCAGGAGCTGTGGTTTGCAGTGGTTTATTTTAAAATAAAATAAACCAAATGTGACATGACATAATACTTAACTTCACTAGATGAAACGTAACATGAACTTCACCGAAACACAATAACGAGAGCACATTACTATGACACCATAACACAGTAGATCACCGCACTGAGTGCAAAGATGGGCGTGTCTATAAAGACCAGAAAATCAAGAACACCCGTGAACAATCAGTAATCAAGAAATCCAAACAGCCGTGAATAATTAACAGAACAAACTCATAATGTAAAACTGGAAGTAAACAAGAGACGCTGTTAAAACAAAAGCCCAAACTCAAAGCATGACAGGAATAACCATAATAACGTAACTACAAAAATACAAATCATCAAAATCAAACATAATCGTGACTGTGACAAAAGCCCAGGCAAAACCAAAACCATAACACAGAAAATCCAAACATGAACTAAAAGCGAGGACATGGCCTGACAAAATCCTGATAATAGACAGACATAAATGAAACACAGATGAGACCATGAAAACATTAATAAACAGAACCATAAAAACTAAACTAAGATAACAAAACAAAACTTGGAAGATGCACATAAAAAGAAATAAATGGCAAACTCAAGAAACATAATTATAGACAAAACCATGATCAAATTCAATAACTAAACTGAGATGGGGAAAACACAGAAAATAACCAAAATAAACTTAAAGTGTGAGCATTGTTCCCCAACCATGCTCAGTGTCCTAACAGTGGCCCGGCATAGTTATTACAATACCTTTTTTCCCAGGTCCATTGATGGTAATGGTGAGTTAAATTTGTGTTTATTTTGAAAACAAAGCTTTATCTGGAAATTCTGGCAAATTAAAAGTTGAGAAAACATGGTGACACAGTGATACAAGCCTTTAGTTCTACTTATTTTTGACCGGACAAGCTGACACAGAGGCAGACAGATCCACACACAGACTCACTGAGTGATTACCGTATGCCTCCGTTCACTGAGACATAATGAAGAGGAATATTTCTTGTTCTATATTAAATAAACTACAGGAGAGAAATTGAACTTTTTTTTAATTTATCCATCCTCCCCCCCCCCCCCCAAAAAAAAAATGTGGGCTGGTCTTGGGCATGAAACTCCCAGGCTGAAAATTGGTCCCACTTCGGTCCTGGTTGGAGCCATCATTCGGAAATGGATCATTTTACCATAAACCAGCAGTGACCAGGAGCTCCTCGCAAAATTTCTGACAGAGGAGTCAAAAGAATTATCAGAAGAGTTATCCAAGCGCAAAAGACCACTAGTGGATAGCTCCAGAAAGACCTGGCGTTAGCAAGTACTGCTGTTTCAAAGAAAACAATAAGTAATGCATGTTATGATCAGGTGAGTGCGCTCCCCCTCACTTCCTGTGGGAGGTTCCTTGTCGAGTCCCCGGCACCGCAGGTAATCAGTACACCTGCGTGAGTGGTTGTACTGGTTGAGTGGTTGCTGCCATCTCCGCGGTGTGTCTCCGAGGGTTGTTGTGCACTCACCTGTTCCATCATTACCATCATCGCTCTGGACTGCCTTCTCCACCCGGTCAGACACCTCTCCCAGCCCTACTCATCCGCAACTCCCTGCCAGCTCCACCGCTCTGGTTCATCTTTGTCCTGCTGGGTTCCTCTGCTGGGCTCTCTGCTCCCATTTGTAAGAATATCCCTGTAATTCATTATTCCCAGTCTCCCTCCTCATAGCTAACCTGCTCTCACCTCCCTCTTTCAGGCTGGGTATTCCTCTGGTGAGTGAAGTGTTCTTTCCCTCTAACTTTGAGTTTACTAATTCAATAAAATTGTGTTTAAACTTTGCTTCTCTGTGTCATGTGCATTCTCTGGTGTAGCATCCTGCACATGAGCTGATTATTTCTCGTAAACATGACAGAATGAGCCAGCCACGAATTAGGCTCAGCAGGTGCTGCATCAACGGAACACTCTGCCCTCTACTGCCTCGACGTCACAGAGAGGCAGGTGGCTGTGCTGACAGAACAGCTGCAGACACTTATGCAGCAGCTGAGCATGGTAACCAACCATCTTAGCCACATTTCTTGTTCGGGTTCTGTCCCCCCACCTGCCATTCCTGTTTCTTCCATCATTCGCCGAACCACTTCCGCTCCCTCACCAGCCCCGTATGTGGGGGAGGTGGGGAAATGTAAGGGGTTTTTGTGCCATGTTCGGCTTTATTTGGGGCAGGTGGGTGGGGAGTACCCGGACGACACGCCCAAAATTCATTTCATGACCCTCCTGCTGCGAGACCGAGCTCTCAGCTGGGCTCAATCTATTCTCGACAGCACAGAGGGTCCTAGCTACATTTTTGATAGATTTATTGGTGAGTTCTCCCTTTTGATCACTTGGAGAGCGAGGGTAACATTATGAGCCACCTTTTGTCACTCTGCCAGGGCAGTCGGTCTGCAGCTGATTATTCTGTGGAGTTTCGGGTCGTCACTGCAGACTCTGGTTGGAATGATGTTTCCTTAAGAAATGTTTTCCTCCAGGGTCTTAATGCCAACCTCCGCGGTAGCCTGGTAGTTCAAGCTGTTCTCTCTTCTCTGGATGAACTCATCGATCAGGCCGTCAGTTTGGATAACCGCTATCGCGAGCGCACGAGGGAGCGGAAGACCTCCTTCGGCCCACCCGTTTCACGCACGTTTTCTCCGCTACTGGCACGAGTGAGGCTAACTCCTCCTCCAAAGCTATGGTGCTTGGCCGAGTCCGTCTGACTCTGGAGGAGCACCAGCGATGGAGGAGAGCCGGTGCTTGCATGTACTGCGGCTCCTTAAGAGCATAAACTCTTTAACTGTCACCTACAGCCAAAAGACACGGCCCGTCAATGGCTGTGGGGGGTCTGACAGACGGGAATGCCATTCATCCCCCCGGTAACTTTTCCCTTTCGGCCCTCATTCATTTGCCGGGGGTCGAGAGGCGGGTTTCAGCATTGATTGATTCAGGGACAAAGCAGAATTTCATTTCTTCGTGTCTCATGCAGGAAGTAGGCATCCCCACGACTAAATTGCTGACTTCACTAAATGTCGCAGCATTATCTGGTAGTTGTATAGTGTCTATTACCGAATGCACAATGCTGATCTCCGTCCTCCTTTCCGGGAACCACCGAGAGACCATATCATTCTTTATTCTCCCTAGTTCGTCCTCCCCGGTGGTTCTGGGGTACCCGTGGCTCTGGAAGCATAATCTTATTATTAATTGGGCACAAAATTCCATCTCTTCCTGGAGCCCCTTCTGCTTAGCATCATGCCTCTGCTCGGCCGAGTGTTAGCCGTCCCTTTCCATCTCCTCCCCTTCGGTGGGCTGCCGGATCTCAGCCTCGTGCCCGAGGTCTAGCATGACCTTGGAGAGTTCTTTAGCAAGTCGAGAGCCCTTTCTTTGCCTCCTCACCACTCTTACAACTGTGCTATCGACCTCCTCCCGGGTGCATGGTTCCCATCCAGCCGACTCTACAGCCTTTCTGGGCCGGAGAGAGAGGTAATTGAAAGTTACATCAAGGACTTTTTGAACGCTGGCCTTCTTCGGCCTTCTTCAGCTCCTCTTGGGGCAGGATTCTTCTTTGTCGGAAAGAAGGACAGATCTCTGCGCCCGTGGATAGATTTTCACGAGCTAAACACCATTACTGTCAAGGATAAATACCCTTTGCCCCTGATCAACTCCGTGTTTGAGTTCCTCCAGTGCGCGCGGGCATTTACCAAACTAGATTTGCACAACGCGTATCACCTAGTCTGCATCCGTGAGGGGGACGAATAGAAGACGGATTTTAAAACACACCTGGGGCAACTTGAATATCTTGTGATGCCTTTTGGGCTCACCAATGCCCCCGCCGTCTTCCAGCGAATGATTAATGACGTCCTCCACGATATGGTTAATCAATTCATTTTTGTTTACCTTGACAATATTTTGATTTTTTCTCGCACACCAGAGGCGCACTCAGTCCATGTCAGGGCTGTGTTACAGTGGCTCCTGGAAAACCAGCTCTTTGTGAAGGCTAAAAAGTGTGAGTTTTCCACCTGCTCCAGTTCCTTCCTGGGGTTTATTGTTGCTGAGGGGGAGGCGACAGCTGATCCGGCCAAGGTGAAGGCTGTGCTTGATTGGCCTATGCCCCAGTCCCGCAAGGAACTTCAATGCTTCTTGGAGTTAGCAAATTTTTATCGCCGATTCATTAGAAATTACAGTGGTGTGGCACAGCCTCTTACTCAGCTGACCTTGGTCAAGGTGCCTTTCACCTGGTCTGAGGCAGCCGAGCGGGCCTTCTCCAAACTGAAGGACCTGTTTTCCAACACACCCATCTTGGCCCAGATCGACCCTCAGCTCCAATTCATTGTAGAGGTGGATGCTTCTGATTCAGGGGTGGGCGCTGTCCTCTTGCAGCACTTGACCTCCAATCAGAAGCTCCACCCATGCACGTATTTCTCTTGGTGGCTCACCCTGGCCGAGAGGAACTATGACATAGGGGACCGATAGCTTCTGGCCATTAAATTGGCTCTGGAGGAGTGGAGGCACTGGCTGGAGGGAGCGGTCCATCCCATTGTTGTGTGGACCGACCATAAAAATTTAGAGTATCTTTGGTCGGCCCGCTGATTAAATGCCAGGCAGACCCGCTGGGCCCTATTCTTAATCAGCTTTAATCTTACCATCACCTGCAGGCCTGGCTCCTGCAATATCAAACCAGACGCTCTCTCCCACCAGTTCACCCCTGACCATTCAGCCCCGCCTTCCCTCTCCCAACCTATTGTGCCCTCCTCCTGCATCTTAGGTGCTCTTACCTGGGAGATCTTCTTCTTCTGCATCGATCGCTAGATGGTCACACCAGCTGCCCTGAGGAATGCTGCCATCCTGCGGAGGTCCCCGAGGTCCCCGTGCAGCTTTTGGTTTAGCGATGTGGGGTCAGGCCACGTAGCTCGTCTGAGTGCAGCGTGGTCTGGGCAGTCTTGGAGGAGGTGTTCGCTGGTCATTTGGGCAGTACCACATGGGCATCTGTCCGATTGTCCAACTTTAAGTTTCTGGTGCATGTGAGCATGCTTTCTGTTATGTCCAGTTCGGAGTCTGAACAGAACGACTTGGTCAGCCCTGCTCAGACTGTAGTAGTTGTCATCCTTGCAGAAGTTTGGGTGTTGCTGCTGCCACTTCTTGTGAGACAGGGCCTTAATAATGGTTTTCTCCTCACTGTAAGAGACCTGCCTGTCTTCCTGGTCTTGCTGCCCACCCTCCTTAGCAAGTCTGTCAGTCGTCTCATTTCCATAGATTCCACAGTGGGCAGGAATCCACTGGAGTGATACTTTCACCTGTGTTGCTAGTTGAGACAGAGTGAGGGCGAGTTCATTCAGTTCTTTGCGTCGGGGGTCCTGAAGTGCATCCAAGACAGAGAGGGCATCAGTGAAGATGATGACCCGCTTGATGTCTTGATGTTCCCTGACGTGGGCCGCTGCTGTTCTCAGGGCCTCTGCCTCAGCCCTGAAATTGGTGGAGTACTTTCCAGTCGCAATGGGAATGTGGGTCTCCTCGTCAGCGTACCTGATGAACACGCCGCCTCCCCCATTCCTGGTTGCTTCCATGGCAGAGCCGTCTGTGTTGAGTCCACTGCTCTTTAGGGTAGGCAGACCGAATGAACTCCAGGGCCAGCGACTTCCTCTCTTGGTCTGACTGTGTTCCTTTCTTCCCAATGCCCGATATGTCTGTGCGTATGGCTGGGAAGTTCTGTCGGTTCCAGGAGGGAACAGATGCTATGGGTGGTATTGGTGTGAATATGTGGTTCATCAGTTCTGGGTCTCTCCTTTCAAGTGTCCTGCTCTGGTGGATGAAGCTCGATCTCTTAAGTCTCCCTTTTGTTGGCTTGTTCAGTCTGTCCTTCATGGGATGGTTTTCCAGTCTTTTGAATTTGGCGGCCTGGGTCAGTACCTTGATGTTTCTTCTGTCTTCCAGTGGTGCAAGGCCTGTTGTTGTCTCCAGCACTTTGATAGGGGTACTGCGCATGGCTCCTGTCATCATTCGCATGGCTTGGTTTTGGAGTGTGTCCAGCTTCTCAGTGTTGCTTTTGGCAGCTGTTGAGGTTGCTGCCATGCCATACTCCAGAACAGGCCGAATCCTCCCCACATAGAGCTTCTTCAGGACACCCTGGTCTGCACCCCAGTCTGTTCCTGACAGTTTCTTCATTAGGGTCATCCTGATCTTTGCTCTTGCCTGGTTCTTGTGCAGCTGGTTCTTCCAAGTCAGTCTGCGATCCATGGTGATCCCGAGGTATGTGGGTGCATATTCAGCCTGGAGCTCATAGGAGTTGATCTGCAGTTTCACCTTCTGGGGTTGGGTGGACAGGGTGAAGACAGTGTATGTAGTCTTCCTCTCATTTAAGCTTACAAGGCATGACTTGGTCCATGCCTCTATCAGCCGGAGAACTTGCTGCAGTCTGTAGTTTGCAGTCACGATGCTTTCCTCACTGCACCAGAGGGCTAGGTCATCGGCATAGATGGCACCTTGTACGTTCCTTGGCAAACTCTGGATGATGTCAATGAATACAAGGAAGAGTGTTGGGGAGAGCACTCCTCCTTGTGGGACTCCTTCCCTCAACACCTTCTTCTTGCTGGAGTACTGTCTGACCTGGACTCTGGCTCTTCTGTTGTGCAGGTATTGGGCAATCCACTTGTACATGCGCCCAGCGATACCACACTGGCGCAGTTTCAGCTTGAGGCCATCTTTCCATACCCCGTCAAACGTCTTTTCTAGGTCAATCCACACAGCGAGGGTGTGCTTTTTTTTCTTGGAAGGCATCTTCTATGGCTTGAGAGATGTATGTTATTTGGTCCTCTGTAGACCGGTTCTGCCTGAAGGCTGCTTGCTCTGGGCCGATGTGTTGTTTTCCTTCCAAGTGCCACATGAGTCTGGTGTTGATGAAACGCTCTAGCAGCTTTCCTATGCAGCTTGTAAGGCTTATGGGGCGATAGCTTTCAGCCTTCAACTTATCTTTGCCTTTTTTGTGCACTGGAATCATCGTGGCTTCTCTCCAGATCTGAGGCACAGTCCCTGATCTCCAACTGTCGTTGATAAGCTGCAGAAGTTTCTTCTTGGTTTTGGGGCCAAGGTTCAGCAACATTTCATTTGTGATCTTGTCAGATCCAGGGGCATTTTTCAGCTTCAGTGTTGTCATTGCATCCTCCAGCTCCTTGAGAATGAATGGTGAGTTCATCACTGGTTCAATCTGTGCGTTCTGATGAATTCGCTGGGCTCCTCTGACAACCTTTCTTCTCTCTGGTGGAATCTGAAGATGGCTCGTCTTCGCATACTGGTTGATGAAATGGTCTGCTGCTTTCTTGCCAGTCAGCAGTTCTTGATCTGCCTGTACTGTGATCAGCAAGCTTTTGCTGCTCTCGTCGTTGAGGGCTTGAGCCAGTTTCCAAAGCTTGTTGCCATCCTTGTCCAAGTTGAGCTGCTCTGTTGTTTCTTGCCATCTCTTTTGAGCTTCCTGTATAAATGTCTGCCTGTGTTTTGCAGTGGCCGCCTTCAGGGCAATGTTGTTTTCTACTGTAGGATCTGCTTCTACTTTTTTCCTTGCCTCTGCCACACTGTCTTCAAGCTGCTGGAGCTCTTCTGTCCAGTAAGGCCTATAGTTCTTTCTGGCTCCCAGAGGTATAGATTCATTTGCAGCCTTCAGAATAGCATGGTTCAGCACCCTGACTTTCTTGTTGAGGTTCTGCTGCTTGTAACAGATCTCCGCAGAGTTCCGGTCCACCAGTGTTGAGAAGGGCACCCAGTTGGCCTTCTTGTAATTCCACCTGGGGAATGTCTTAGCTTCTTGTGGTTTGTAGCTGATGTCCAATCTGATCTTCACAGGTTTATGGTCACTTCCCCCGAGCTGGCCAAGTACCGTTCCTGTTGCCAGCCTGGCCATGTCGTTGGTGGCAAACGCAAGATCGGGTGTGGTGTTACTTAGCCATACCCTGGAGAAGAACGTTGGTGGATCATCAGGATCATTCATTAGCAGAACACTGTTTTCGACTTGCCAATCTTCCACCTCCTCTCCTCTTCTATCTGCTTCACTGTATCCCCATGCCTCTGAGTGACTGTTGAAGTCACTGATGACGAAGCATCGGTGGTCTGGGAGTTCCATTTGGTCAAGTGAGAGCTCTCGCTCTGGGGGGCAGTACACATTGAAGATCGTGACACTTTCATTGTGAACCATGATTCGAACTCAATGGATTTCTGCCTGGTTGTTGGTACTGACGTCAAACTCTTGTGCTGGTATGGCGCTTTTGACAAGAATCACCACTCCTCCTTTTCTTCTTCCTTTTCTGTCTTTCCTGAAGACCTGGTATCCCCTAACACTGAAGCGTTGGTTTTCCTTCAGGTGTGTCTCCTGTAGGCAGGCTACATCAATGTCTTCTGAGTGGAGTCTTTCGGCAAGGGATATTTTTTTGTTATAGACTACTTCTGCATTCCACTGGAGGATGTTGACGTTCCTCTCCTTTGGCGTCTCTTTTCGGCCAGTAGCATTCCTCGTTCCCCGTCCCCTGGTCATGCAGGACGAGGTGAGGTGACCTCCGGTAGCTGAGGGTGGGCCCCTTTGAGGCTGAGGGCCCGGCACTCTTCCTCCCCAATGGATCCCCAGAGGATGAGCACCATCACGTGCAACATCAGTGTGACTCATCATGAAGCGAATATGCATGATGCAGAGGTTTGTGGCACCACAGGGGTCCTGCATCTCCGTCTTCAGCCATGGACGTTTGTTGGGGGTCCCTCCCCTAGACCAACTGCCTTCCATGGCTGGGCTGTCGAGAGCTTGGTCCACCCTGTAGAAAGGTTGCCTGCCAAGGCTGTCTGAGACCCTTCTTCCCGTGCAACTGTCTGTCCTCCTCCGCCTTCACAGCTGTTGGGAGTTCGCTCTCCTCTCCGCCTGTTCCGCCGTTGGGACATTTGTTGCTGTAACAAAACTTGGGTTTTACGTAAGTGATTTGTTACATGCTGCACAACCCCCAACCTGGAGGACCAGGGTGCACTCTTTAGTCTGGCCTCTACCCCACGCAGACCTGTTCGACATGGTTGAACCTTCTGGGAGCACTAGGCTCCCGTCGACATAGCTCCGGGGGTTGCTGAGGCACGCAAGCCGCTGCACCCCGACAAGGTATGTGCACCATTGGCAGTGGACCTGGGAGATCGACCAGAGGGTCCGGCAGGCCCAGTCTCCTGAGCCTGCCGGACCCTCGGGTTTGGGCCCAGTCTCCTGAGCCCAAACCCAAGGGGTGACCCGATGATCAGCTGTTTGCCCCAGCCGGCCTCTGCAGTGATGTCATCTAGTGGGGTCACACGTGTCACTTTGCCTGCCACCCAGGGGTTTTCTTGGACCATCAACATAATCCAACAGGTGTTCTGGTGAACCATGCTGCGGATGGATGTCCGGGATCTATATGAAGGCTTGTCAAGTGTGTGCCAGAAGCAAATCCGACTCTTCCACTCCCCTTGGCCTGCTTCATCCCCTCCCGGTTCCCAGCCGCCCATGACTCACACGTGGCACTGGACTGCGGCACTGGACTTCCCCCCTCGCATGGTAATACTGTCATCCTCATCATTGTTGACCGTTTTTCTAAGGCCATCCATTTGGTGCCCCTCCTCAAGCTGCCTTCCGCCTCAGAGACTACCAGCCTGTTTACTACCCAAGTCAGCTACCTTCACAGCATTCCACTGGATACTGTGTCTGACTGGGGCCCACAATTTACCTCCCAAGTATGGAAGTCCTTTTGTCATTCCCAGGGCATCATGGTCAGCCTTTCATCAGGATACCACCCACAGAGGAACGGGCAGGCTAAGCGTGCCAACCAATCCCTGGAGGTCACCCTCAGATGTGTAGCATCCTGTAACCCGTGTACTTGGAGCACTCATCTGACCTTGGTGGAGTACGCTCACAACTCAGCAGTCTCCTCAGCTACTGGACTAACACCTTTCAAGGCATCTATGGGGTACACCCCTCCCCTGTTACCCATGGCGAAGAGGGAGGTCACTGTGCCATCTATAGGAGCCAATGCTTACCGTTGCCACTGTCTATGGAGGGCCACCGGGCTGCGCTTCTCCGCTCCACTGAGCGGAACTGGCAGTACGCGGAGTGCAGACAGGTTCCTGCACCCAAATACACTGTTGGGCAGAGGGTGTGGCTGTCGGTGTACCAGGTGCCTCTAAAAACAGAGTCTGGTAAGCTGTCTCCTCGCTTCCTGGGGCCGTTTACCATCTCCAGAATCATCAATGAAGTGATGGTGAGCTCCCGCCGACTCTCCGTATTCACCCTACCTTTCACGTGTCCAAGATTAAGCCCCTCTCTGCCAGTCCTCTCTGTCCCCACCCCCGCTACCCCCCACCCCGAAGCCTCCTCCTCTTCCTCGGATCCTCGAAGGTCAGACCACCTACACCATTCAGAGGATTCTGGACGTTCACCGTCGGGGTTGGGGATTGCAGTACTTGGTCCACTGGAAGGGCTACGGACCTAAAGAAGGGTCATGGAACCCCACAGGGGGATGGTCCGGGCCTTTCACTGAGCCCATCCCAACAAGCCTGGTGGGCCGCTAGGAGGCACCCCTTGGGGGGGGGGGGCACTGTTATAATCAAGTGAGTGCACTCCCCCCACCCCTTCCTGTGGGAGGTTCCTCATCGAGTCCCTGGCTCCGCAGGTAATCAGTACACCTGCGTGAGTGGATGCACCTGCCAGCGCTTCCCTGCCAGCGCTTAAAAGGACCAGTTTGTGAATGCTCCAGCACTGGCTCATTAGGTATAGCTGCCACTGAAAAGAAGTGTTACTTAAGTGATTTAGGAACCCAGCCATTAAACTCTTTTTTCTCCTCCTCCTTCTCAGGTTGCTTCCATCTCTGCGGTGCATCTCCGGGGGTTGTTATAATAATAATAATAAGTTTATTTATAGAGCACCTTTCACAGACAGAGTCACAAAGTGCTTAACATGGTACTAAACAAAATAAAAACACAGGCACATAAAACAGTAAAAAAAAAAAAAAGTAGACAGTAAAAGCATATAAAAATACAATCAGCACATAGTTAAAAAGCCAGGCTAAAAAGGTGGGTCTTTAGTTGCTTCTTAAATACACCAATGGAAGGTGCAGATCTAAGTTCAAAAGGCAAGGAGTACCACAGTCTGGGAGCAACAGCAGCAAAGGCTCTATCGCCTTTGGTTCTGAGCCTAGTACTAGGGACTACCAATAGTCCTACCAATAGACTACCAATTGTTGTGCGCTCACCTGCTCCATCATCACCATCATCGCTCTGGACTGCCTTCTCCACCCGGTCAGACACCTCTCCCAGCCCTACTCATCTGCAACTCCCTGCCAGCTCCAGCTCTTTGGTTCATCTTTGTCCTGCTGGGTTCTTCTGCTAGGCTCTCTGCTCCCATTTGTAAGAATATCCCTGTAATTCATTATTCCCGGTCTCCCTCCTCATAGCTAACCTGCTCTTGTCTCCCTCTTTCAGGCTGGGTATTCCTCTGGTGAGTGAAGTGCTTTTTCCCTCTAACTTTGAGTTCGCTTATTCAATAAAATTGTGTTTAAACTTTGCTTCTCTGTGTCATGTGCATTCTCTGGCGAGGTAACTTGCATGTAAGCTGATTATTTCTCGTAAACATGACAATGCACTCAACTGACTTGGGCTCTACGCCCACTCACCTCACAAGACTGAAGAAAAAGCATGTTGAAACTTGTTTAGTTTGCTGCACAACATTTGGGTAAGCCAGTAAAATATTGGGGGAATATAGTCTGGTCAGATGAGGCCAAAATTGGACTTTTGGATGCCACAACACAGCATATTTGGAGGAGAAATGGCACTGCACATCAGCCCCAAGACACCATACCAACAGTGAAGTTTGGAGGTGGGAGCATCATGGTGTGGGGTGTTTTTCAGCACATGGTACAGGTAGACTTTATATAAAAGAAGGAAAGATGAATGGACAGATGTACAGAGACATCCTTGATAAGAACCTGTTGCCATCTGCCAAGAGGCAGAAGATGAAACAAGGGTGGACATTTCAGCAAGACAATGATCCCATGACAGCCAAGGAAGCTCTCAACTGGCTCCAGAGAAGGGAAATAAAAGTGCTAGAATGGCCCAGTCAGTCACCTGACCTGAAGCTAATTGAAAATCTTTGGAACAAACTGAAGATCAGAGTTCATAGAAGACACCCACGGAACCTCCAAGATTTGAAGACAGTCTGTGTGGAAGAATGGGCAAAAATCACTCTTGAGCAATGCCTGCACCTAGTTTCTCCATACCGGAGGCATCTGGAAGCTGTTATCACCAACAAATTTTAGGGATTTCCATCGCTGTAATCCAGCTTGTTTGACTTTGCAATGTCTGCATGGTGTGCACAGTGTCTGTGGCCAGAGTGGCATTGGTAAAGAGAGCCGCTAGGCCAAAAAGTACTGTTTGCGCTTTCTGCCATTAACTGCTGTTAACCGCAATCACAAAATTTGTCATTGTTAATGGAAGCAAAGTGTTAATGGGCGATTAACGCAATAACCCCAACACCACTATATATACTGTATATACAGTATATTGTGTAGTGTGTAAATGAAGAGGCAGATTCATGACAGACGATTTATTACACACTCACATCTCACAAGCACAGAATGGAGTGACTGGTTACAGCAAGCTCTCCTCTCTATATCTCAAGTCACACTTCACAAGTTTCATGGCACTTCACATCACACAGCATGATATTTACACTACACTGCATTCAACCCCCTCTGTCCTTCCTGGGCATTGTTCTCCCATGCTTATTCCCTGTCTCTGTCTGAGGTGCTAAATAACCTGACTTCCCCAAGGTCCCCCCCCCCCCCCCAGCATCTAAGACAAACATTAGTCCACACTCGCTTTTGGCTTCAGTCTCCTCCCATATCTGCTGTAACTGGGGTTTACCGCCTCTGTGGCGCTGCTGTGCCGGTGGGGGGGGGGGGCTGCTGGGAGCGTGTCTGACTGCGGGTAAGCCGTGGTGAGGGGGGGGGACTTCGTTCTGCCCGTGTGGCTGCTCTGGTGAATCGTTTCCTGGGGAACTCTCCGTGGGGGTCTTCCACGCCGAGGGGCCCCTGCCAACAGCACTTGCTCATCCGCCACTACAAAGGCGGGTTTGAGTCTGTCTATGCCAATTTTCTCCCGTCTACCCCCCAAGTCTAGCACAAAATGCTTATCCCCTGTTTCCAACACTCAGAACGGTCCATCATAGGGTGGGCACAATGGGGGGCGGTGGGCATCGTGTCTGACGAACACGAACTGCGCGTTCTTCAAAGTTTTAGGCACAAAGGCACGCGGAAAACTGTGGTGGGCAGGGCCCGGCAGCGTGCCTGTGTTTGCGCTACGCTGCAAAAGCTGAGACGGGCAGCTGCCCGGCATGGGATTATCTGGTAGAAATTCCCCGGGCAGCCATAGGAGCTGCGCAAAAACGAGCTCTGCCGGGGAAGCTTCCAAATCCTCTTTTGGCGTGGAGCGCAAGCCCAATAAAACCCACAGCAACCTGTCTACCCAATTTGCACCCGTCAGTGAAGCCCAGAGTGCTGCTTTCAGTGATCTAAGAAAACGCTCACATAACCCATTGGCCTGTGGGTTATACGCGGTTGTGCGATGAATTGTAACACCCAGGCTGCGGGCCATCACGGACCAGAGTTCGGAAACAAATTGAGGGCCCCTGTCGGACGTAATGTCCGACGGGACTCCAAAACGCGCCACCCATGCTGTTAAAAAAGCGCGTGCTACGTCCGCGGACGTGGTTGCCGCCAGCAGGACCTGCTTCTGGCCAGCGCAGCGTGCGGTCCACCACTGTCAGGAGGTGCGTGCACCCCTGTGATGGCGGGAGGGCGCCCACAAGGTCCACGTGCACATGGTCGAACTTTTTAGCCGGTACCGTAAACGGCTCCAAAGGAGCCTTTGTGTGCCTGTGTACCTTGGCTCGTTGGCACACCACGCAGGGTGCAGCCCACTCTTTTACTTCTTTGCGCAGGCTTGGCCACACAAACTTCTCTCCCACCATTTTGACTGATGCGCGCACTCCTGGGTGTGCCAGAGTGTGAACCGACTCAAACACGCGGCGGCACCACGCGACCAGGACCACCGGACGCAGGCGTCCCGTGGAGACATCACAGATTGGGGGGGGCTGCCATCTTGCAGCACCCTGCTCTCCAGCCTTAACCCTGTTGGTCCAGACTGGAGCGCACGCACGTCTGCATCACTAATCTGCTCCACGGCCATGGCTGTGTAATCTATCCCCACGTAGGCTGGGGCCACGACGGCGCGCG
Source organism: Pholidichthys leucotaenia (assembly GCA_020510985.1). NCBI lineage: Eukaryota > Metazoa > Chordata > Actinopteri > Cichliformes > Pholidichthyidae > Pholidichthys > Pholidichthys leucotaenia. The sequence goes on along the minus strand of CM035847.1, from coordinate 206,141,550 downwards.
AGAGGCAGTCCGCAACCACATTCAGTTTACCCGACACATGCTGAATATCGGTAGTAAACTCTGAGAACGCGGCCAGCTGTCTCTGCTGCCGGCCTGACCACGGTTCTGAAACCTTGACCATCGCGAACGTTAGTGGCTTGTGGTCTACGAACACGGTGAAGCTGCGCCCTTCCAGCCAGAACTGGAAGTGGCGTATGGCCAGGTGGAGAGCCAGCAACTCTCTGTCGAATGCGCTGTATTTACGTTAGCTGTCGCGCAAAGTTCTGCTGAAAAAGGCGAGCGGCTGCCAAGCCCCAGCGACGCACTGCTCCACGACAGCCCCTATGGCCACGTCTGAAGCGTCGGTGGTGAGTGCTATCCAGGCCGTCGGGTCCGGATGCGCCAGCAGTGCGGCGTTTGCCAGGGCTGCTTTAACCTAACGCCCACTCCCGTTCCAGGGTCCATTCGACTCTGTCCGCAGGTTTCTGTCTCTTGAGCGCGGCGTACAATGGTTGCATGAGCCGCGTCGTGCGGGGAAGGAAACGGTTATAAAAGTTCACCATCCCCAAAAATTCCTGCAGTGCCCTGACCATCTGAGGCCGGGGAAAATCTGCCACGGCGCGCACTTTGTCGGGCAACGGGATCGCTCCTTCTGAAGAGACGCGGTGCCCCAAAAAATCAATCTCCGTCACGCCGAACTGGCATTTTGCCAGGTTGATTATCAACCCGTGCTCCTCCAACCTCCGGAAAACCATCCTGAGGTGGGTTTCGTGTTCGTCTTCGGACGTACTGGCTACCAGGATATCGTCCAGGTAGACGAACACGAACGGGAGATCATGCAGCACTGCATCCATCATGCGCTGGAACGTCTAGTCTAGTGGCTAGGAGGGGTTCCCATGCACCCCACGGAAATCAACTTTTAACCAGCATTTCTGGAATGCTCTGGATAAGCTGTTAACGAAATGCCTTGTTCCCAAGCTTGCAAAATGTCCCACGTGACTTTTTTATGCTAATTTTATGTAAATTATTGCCGCCATTACCAGAAAATGCATTTTTTGTTATATCTCTTTAAATGTTTGAGAAAACTCCTTAATTATGGCTTCTACACCCATGTTATGAAGGTCAATTGTCACATTGAACCTCTTTTCAGAATGCCTATATTTGTATAGAACAAGAAAATATGCAAATTAGGTCCGCCATTGTGCAAAAATCTTTATTTCTCTATATCTCTACCAGTCTTGGACATAGCCTCACCAAAATGGTTTCTACCTCCCTTATTACATGGTCAAACAATACGATAACATTATTATTGTTGTGAATACACGTGTTACTAGTATGTTATGAAATCCTGTAATTACGGCTGCCATTAAGAAAAAATAGTTTTTTTCGCCCTATTTTGGCTCCTTTTAGAGATAAACGTTTTCTGGGAGCTTCTACCTCCCTATTAACATGGTCAAGGAACATGATAAAAACTAATCGTGTTCATTTCTAACAGTAATATGTAAATATTACGCATTATCATCATCATCATCATCATCCTCTTCTTCTATGTCGTCTTCTGCTTCGTCTTCAGACTCTTCTTCTTCACTGTCGTCTTCACCAGCAGTATCTAGGACATCTACGAGTGAAGTAGGTAGTGCCTCTCCATAGTACCAGATGGGTTCTAGTACTTCCTGGTCTGTTCTTAACCAATCCTGACCCTCATCGTGTGGTTTCGGCTTTTCGAAGATAGCTTGGTGAGCTCGTTTGTACAGCGCAACCCGGTAGTTTGCACGCTGGATGTGTGGCTTGAGCGCAAAGTGGCACGGAGGGAGATGTGACAGGTCGACTTTTGACTTGGTAGTGAGCCTCTCACCTTCACCAACCATCTTTCGAAGCAGTTTGACACGTACGGTATCCACAGACGATTCACGAGGCTGCCCATACATGATACAGGTGAACTTCTCCAGCTGCGTAACCACTTCAGGGTCGACGTTCCAGTTCTCTCCAAACTGACAGAATGCCTCATGAAACCTTGGGCTCTTCTCAAGTTTTTTCAGAGGACCGACTTTTCCTTTTCCTTTAAAGGAGCTTGTACAATCTTCTCCAGTGAACACGTAGAAGCCAAGTATGGTGGAACAGTAGCTGCGTCCCAAGGACTCAGCAATTTCCGAGAGATTGAGTAGCTTGCGGTGTTTGCCAGATCCTGTGTCCAAGTAGACAGTAAGGTTTATTGTATGGGCATGGTAGAGCAGAATCACGAAGATGTCCGTGTCTGGCGTACGGACCACAGCATTCTCATAGCCAATTCTGGCGGCATTTTCTTTATTCTTCCAAGAGGGAAAGGGGATCGTTCTTTCGGTTTTGCGGTCACGCCCTTTAATTTCTACCTTTTCACAGAAAATACACTCCTCTGGGAATATGGGACCAGTGGTTCCAGCAGACGACAATCGGCGTTTGATGCGTTGAGGCTGAGAACTCAAGCTAGATGGCTCAGAGTCTTCGATTTCTAGGTGATCAAGGTTTCTGATGAATCGAACATAGCACTGGCGGTGGTATCCTATTAATTCTAAATCATCTGGAAGAGTTTCTGGGATTTTATTGCAAACTAACTCCATCCGATACGGCGAGTCGTGGGACTGACGGAGACGTTTACTTCGGATTTCATGGAGCTGGTGCAGTTTCTCAGAAGCTGTCCCTTTTATTTGAGTAAAGGGAGTAAAGGAGCCATGATCTTTGATAGAAGGCTCATGGAGGATGCATGTCATAGGTCGAGCTCGTTTTCGATTTGACACGTCTGGTAAATACTACAACTCTATCCCATCTGTCTACGTGGAAAAGAAAAATATGCCGTGAAATGTTGAAAAATCATCAATTGAAAATGATTTCAAACTACTGTCCACCAATTTGTTTTTATCACGTTTGCAAAAGCTTAATAACAATTCAATACTAATTCGAATTTTTTCAACTATTTCAAAAAACATGACTTTTAATAAATGAGAAAAAGTATAGGAAGTATACTCACCTTGAAGGAAGTCGAAAGTGCTATAATGGTGCTTGCATTTACAGAGCCCCTAAAGGAGCTGGTAGCCGCCATTTTGTTTTGAAACGGCCAAGAAAGACTGGGCACTAACACAGGGTTCCCAGCAACAGTACCACAGCATAGAAATCACGTTTTCGCATGCAATTATAAAATAAGATAAGATAAGATAAGCCTTTATTAGTCCCACAACGGGGAAATTCCAGGATTGCAACAGCACAGGGATAGCAACACTCAGAGCAACAATCAGAAGGGAAGAAAAAAAAAAAAAAAAAAAAAAAAACAAGCAAGCAAGAGCAGCTAATATACATATGTACGTATTACTATAAAATATATATATATACACACACACACAGACACACAGTGCAGAGCATTGTAGCTGGATGGAATAAATATATGAATATATGAACACACAGTGCAGAGCATTGTAGCTAGATGGAATAAATATGTAAATATATAAACACCCACAGTACGGAGCATTGCAGCTAGGTGGAATAAATATGCAAGTATATAAACACACACAGTGCGGAGCAATGTAGCTAGATGGAATAATATGTAGATATATAAATATATAAACACACCCAGTGCTGAGCATTGTAGCTAGATGGAATAAATATGTAAATATATAAACACACACAGTGCAGAGCATTGTTGCTAGATGGAATGAAACAGCATAACCGTCTACTTAGTTATCCTACATGGTATGATTATGTGCCCATACATATTCTCACCCTCTATAGCGACCGGTAAGTTCCTAGTTGTATGCCGGAGGGGACCATTGTGTAAGTCTATTGCATCTTTTGCATTCAAAAAACTATTAGTTTGTTACGTCTTTTTGCTATCTCTGCGAGCAGCCCTGCTTAGGTTGTACAGTCTGACAGCCGTTGGTAGGAAGGACCTACGAAACCTCTCGGTTGTGCACCTGGGATGATGTAGTCTGCTGCTAAATGAGCTCCTCAGTGCATTCAGTATGTCCTGCATAGGGTGGAACTCGGACTCCAGCAGAGATGACAGTTTAGCCACCGTCCTTCTCTCTCCTATCTCCTCCATCGGATCAAGGCGCTGCCCCAGGACAGAGCTAGCTTTCTTAATCAGTTTGTTCAGTCTCTTCCTATCGGCTGCAGTAATGCCACTGCCCCAGCAGACCACTCCAAAAGTGATGGCTGATGCCACCACCGTGTCATAGAATGACTTCAGCAGCGCCCCTTGTACACCAAAAGACCTGAGTCTCCTCAGCAGGAACAGTCTGCGCTGTCCCTTCTTGTAGAGTGCATCAGTATTGTGTGACCAGTCTAGTTTATTGTTCAGATGAATACCCAGGTACTTATAGGATGTCACCATCTCGATGTCTGTTCCCTGTATATTTACTGGTACTGTGAGGGGCTGCCCATGCCTGCGGCAGTCCACCACCAGCTCCTTAGTTTTCCTCGCGTTGATCTGGAGGCAGTTCCGATGGCACCAGTCCACGAAGTCCTGGATAAGCCCTCTGTACTCAGCTTCATCTCCATTGGAGATGAGGCCAACGATCGCAGAGTCATCAGAGAACTTCTGTAGATGGCAGTGTGTTGTGTTGTGTGAGAAGTCCGCAGTATAAAGAGTGAACAGGAAGGGAGCCAGCACCGTTCCCTGGGGGGCCCCCGTGCTACTGATGATCGTGTCGTAAAAGCACATTTCAAAACAAATGCATCACTATCTAAGAAATTTGGCAAATTGATTGTGATTTTAAGTGATTTTCATAATTCACTACCTCATTTGTAGTATTTGTGGATGGGTGCTTTAACCATTTATTATGAAAATGCATAAGGTGGGAAAGAAAACTTGAATAGCACGATCAATCTTCGTGTTCCTTGACCATGTTAATAGGGAGAAAGAAGCTCCCAGAAAATGTTTATCTTTAAAAGGTGCCAAAATAGGGCGAAAAAACTATTTTTTCTTAGTGGCAGCCGTAATTACAGGATTTCGTAACATACTAGTAACACGTGTATTCACAACAATGATAACGTTATCGTATTGTTTGACCATGTAATAAGGGAGGTCGAAACCATTTTGGTGAGGCTATGTCCAAGACTGGTAGAGATATAGAGAAATAAAGATTTTTGCACAATGGCGGACCTAATTTGCATATTTTCTTGTTCTATACAAATATGGGCATTCTGGAAATAGGTTCAATGTGACAATTGACCTTCATAACATGGGTGTAGAGGCCATAATTAAGGAGTTTTCTCAAAAATTTAAAGAGATATAACAAAAAATGCATTTTCTGGTAATGGCGGCAATAATTTACATAAAATTAACATAAAAACGTCACGTGGGACATTTTGCAAGCTTGGGAACAAGGCATTTCGTTAACAGCTTATCCAGAGCATTCCAGAAATGCTGGTTAAAAGTTGATTTCCGTGGGGTGCATGGGAACCCCTCCTAGCCACTAGACTAGTCTGTGCTGTGCCTTTTAACCCAAATAGCATGCGCAGGAACTCGAATAAACCGAATGGAGTTATTACCGCTGTTTTGGGTACGTCCTCCGCGCGCACTGGGACTTGGTGGTAACCGCGGACCAGGGTTTTTTTGGAAAAAATGCGTGTTCCGGCGAGGTGAATGGAAAAATCCTGTATGTGGGGAATCGGGTAGCGGACGTGCGCTGTGGCATTGTTCAATCTGCGGAAATCACCGCATGGTCGCCACGATCCCTCAGCCTTAGGGACCAAGTGTAGCGGGGATGTCCATGGGCTGTTCGAACGCCTAATGATGCCCAACCTTTCCAGTTTAGCTGCGTCCAAGCGCCGAGGTCTTGCAAATACGGGCGGCCCGGTGGTGGTGATAAAGTGCTCCACCCCGTGTTTAGCGATGGACGCCGAAAACGTCGGGACCGTGAGTGCTGGGAACTGAGTGAGCAGTGCATGGGACTTATCGCCTGGAGCTATGATGTTGGCTTGTGCTGTTGGCTGGGTTGCTCGAGCCATACAGGGGAGAGAGTCAAAGGACAGTGTATTAACCAGGCGCCTGTTAGCAACATCAACCAGTAAACCATGCGCACACAGAAAATCAGCCCCCAGGATATGGTAATTCAGTGTTGCTACGACAAAAGTCCACTCGTATGTATGGCCGTGTAAAGATAAGATCAGTGTCGTCTCACCAAAGGTCTTAATTTCCGAGCCGTTTGCTGCCAACATCCCGGGGCCGCTAGGTCCTGCCAGCCGGTCAGTGTAGGTCGGCAGGATGATGCTCCTCTGGGCTCTGGTGTCCACGAGGAAACGCCTCCCCGAGCGCGCGTCCGTCATGTAGAGCAGAATCAGAATCAGAATCAGAAAAAGATTTATTGCCAAGTACATTCACAGTAAATAACTGGTAAATATACGAGGGATTTGACTTGACACTGAGAAGGACATAGTTGACATTTTCAGTGACGCGTCAGCGTCAGTGATGTGCCTGTCAGCAGAATGGGAACAGGAAGCAATGGGGGAGAAAGAGGATAAACACAGTAGGAGAGAGAAAAAAGCATTGTTTATCAGAATGCAGTTCATATATGATCAATATTATGATTACAAGAAAAAAACTCTCAATGCACAAATAGCAGACAATAGAATCCATACAATGACACAAAGAGAGCAGTGAATGAATAATCTTCAAGTCAGTATAGTGAGTCAGTGTGAGTGAGGGTGTTGAGTGCAAACAGTGATATCAGTTAAGCACAACAAAGTCCCTTCCGCAGCAGATGTTATGTCTACCGTCTGGGCAGAGGTGCGTGTCCTTGGCACGGCAGATAGAATAGTTTGCCAGACAGCTGGCTGTCCTTGAGAGTCAAATGCTGCCCGCCATGTTATGAAAAACAAGTATACTGAAGATAATCTGGAGGACTGTGAGCTGAGGGCGTCAAAACAGGTCGAATAGCACTGACTTCAGAGAAAAAACTTTATATTCTCTTACAGATTCAGTGCTTAAATCCTTCATGGCTGGACGTTGAAATTATCATGGACGGCTCTCAGCGTGATCGTGATGTAATCCATTTTCCTAGACAGTTCTCCATTAGCCGCTGTCAGAGTCCTGGCCAGTTGGTCAATTTGATGGTTGAGCCTCGCCGGGTCCGCTTTTTGATAGGCTTCATCCATCTTCTTCAATTTGCGGTACACCAGAACAATCCCAGATCCAATCAGTAGAATTCCGATGACCATTGCTACGAAGAGGTATACATCTTCAACATCTTCGATAGAGAGATCACACAGGCACAAGAGTTTCCAATTACTTGTGTCCTTCAAATAACCCGCGGCAGCTGTTCCTGCGGGGCAAATCAGCTCCCCCGGGCCAGTTTTTCTCGTTGAAAAAACAGTGTCAATTGCGTTCAAAGCCCAGCTTATTAAATCCATAATTTCGTTTGATAATCAGCAGTAAAGACACGCAGACAGACAATAGCAAGCTGGGATCCAGTCAGTTAGGGAAGGAGAGAGATAAGGAGCCGGAGCTGGGAGAAAAAGCGTCTGCTCTCTTTGGAGGGCGGAAGAGAAAAAAGAGCAGCCTGTTCTCTTCATCGAGGGTCCAGCTGCTGCCGACTGCCGGCCTTGGCATTTTCCCGAGCACTTGAATTGGCACGGTGGCACACATCTGCGTATGTTCTCTCTGAAGCGGTGGTGGTAGAAACACAGCGTGTCTCTCTGGCGCTCCTTGGCCCCCGCTGCTGCTACCGTCGGTGGCTCCTCGCCTCCTCTGGTCGTCTCGCTGCGCTCCGCCGCCACCGCTTTGACTGTGATCGCCCTGGTGGTGAGGATGATCCAGTCTGCCTCCTGGGCTAGCACACAGTAGTCACGCCCGGCCAGCAATGGCGAATTGGCCAGAACCGCTCTCGCCTCTGTTGGAAGGTTCTGGAGGAAAAGGTGAGCAAACAGAAAGTGCCCGTCGTCCATGCCCATTAACGCCAGCATCTTCTCCATCAGGTCAACAGCTGACCCATCTCCTAACTCGGTCCGCATCAGGAGCCTCTCCGCTCTCTCACATTCCGAGAGCGTGTAAGACCGGGTGAGCGCAGCCTTGAGCGCCTCGTATTTGTTGCGGGCTGGTGGCTGATCGAGCAGGCTCGCTACCTGCTGCGCTGTGCGGGAGTCCAGCGCTGCTACCACATGGTAGAACTTGGTGTCGTCTGCCGTTACTCCACGGAGGGTGAACTGGGCCTCAGTGTGGTGGAACCAAGAGCGCGGGTTGTGCTGCCAGAAATCCGGTAGCTTGACTGAAACTGCACACGCGTTGCTGGGGGTTCCAGTCCGGGCTGTCTGTGGAATGGCTGCTGCGTTGCTGGGGCTTCCCAACCGGGCCGGCTCCGGGGTTCTTGCCTCGTGTTCCATAATACGTCTCGGGTCACCAGTGTGGAGTGTGTAAATGAAGAGGCAGATTCATGACAGACAATTTATTACACACTCACATCTCACAAGCACAGAATGGACTGACTGGTTACAGCAAGCTCTCCTCTCTATATCTCAAGTCACACTTCACAAGTTTCATGGCACTTCCCCACACAGCATGATATTTACACTACACTGCATTCAACCCCCTCTGTCCTTCCTGGGCATTGTTTCTCCCATGCTTATTCCCTGTCTCTGTCTGAGGTGCTAAATAACCTGACTTCCCCAAGGTCCCCAATATATACACACACACACACACACACACACACACACACACACACACACACACACACACACACACACACACACACTGCGCTCCAAATTATTATGCAGATACTATTTGTCTCTGATTTTCCTGAAGAGTCGATGCAAATGACAATTATAATTTTCAAGTCATCAACCATTAGAGCATCTATCTATAAATTCAGAAGTCTCTGTGTGTCTATCTATCTGTCTGTCTGTTCCACGCGTATCTCTTGAACTGTTCCTCAGACTGACCTAAGGTTTTGTATGTGGTTTCCTGAGGTTACGAGGGTGCGCATCCCAGAGTATGGAGTTGCTCAATTGGAGTTGTTTCCAGTCTCCCTGGAAAACCAGGTGCTTCAGTTCCTTGAAAGTAGAAATATAAAGGTTGAAGTAAATGCAATTTCAGCCTGTCATACTTTACCCAGAAAGGATAATAAAACAAAGAAATCAATTGTGATGCACTTTGTGAACAGAAGGGTAAAGAATGACATACTGAGGCAGGCCAGAAAGCTACGGGAAACAGAAGTTTACCTAAGTGAACATTTAACAAAGACTAATGCTGAAATAGCATGGCAAGCACGTATGCTGAAAAGACAAAACAAGATACAAGCAACATGGACAAGAAACTGTAGAGTTTGGATCAAACTAAATGGAACACCTGAGGAAGCAAAGGCCATAATAATAAGAGATCTCACTGACTTAAATAAATATAGATGAACACTGATTAAGAAAATTAAGAGACTATGATAATCCATATCCACACACATGGCAAGAACAGTTCTTTTGTGACATACCATGTCAATGTACTTTTAAAAAAACTAAACAAAACACAAAACTTTTGACTGACTTTAGTAGACATCAATCATCCCCAGTTGGAGGAAGTCATCTGACACAGAGAGAGGAAATTCAGACTCTAGAAAATATCTCATTATGCTGAATATAAACTATAAGAGATGGAGAATGATATTGATCCTGATAACCACTTCTTCAAAAATATTAATAATCATTGTGAATATTATATTGAAAAGCAATTCAAAAGTCAAGTGCAATTACGGATGGTAAACTGTCAATAATACACTTCAACAGCAGAAGTCTTAACAAAAACGTTCCACAGATTCAGGACTATTTAAAACAGCTAGATAGAAAATTTACAGCAATCACAGTCTCTGAAACTTGGCTTAATGAAGAGCAGGCTTCTCTGATGGCAATAGAAGGATATCAGATATTTGATATTAATAAATCTAAAAAAAAAAGGGTGGTGGTGTTGCACTGTATATTGATGACCTGTATAGGTGTAAACTTGTAAATGGAATGTCCTTTGCACTACCAGGGATTCTGGAATGTGTTACTCTTGAGATTGACCAAGATAAAACAAAAAATCTAATTATAAGTTGTATATATAGAATGCCAGGAACGTGCGTTGAGACATTCAGCGATAAATTAGTCGAGCTGTACAATAATATAACTAATAAGAAAATGGTTGTAATCTGTGGAGATTTCAATATTGATTTACTAAATCCATTTCAACAAAATGTAATTACAGAGTCCATGAATTCTTTGTACAGTATGAGTCTATATCCCACAATAACACATCCCAGTAGAATCACAGTTCACACTGCTACACTTATTGATAACCTCTTTGTTAATATTATTGATAAGAAAATAGAAAGTGGATTATTGATAAATGACATAAGTGACCATTTGCCAGTCTTTGCACTTATCCATGGCCACACGGGGGGCCAATACAGAAAAAACTTTAAAATCTTTCAGACACAAATCACAAAATGCAATCAGTTCTTTTAAAGAAGACCTGCTGAAGCAAGACTGGAAAAAAGTCTATGTATCAGATGTACATGAAGCCTATGACAGATTCATGAACATTGTAACCACTCTTTATGAAAAAAAAAAAAAAGTTGTCCATTAGTAAAGAAAAAGCTTCAACAGAAATTTGTCGACAAGCCATGGTTAACCAAAGGATTACAAAAAGTGTGTAAAAAGAAAAATTCATTATATAAAGCTTTTCTAAAGAAAAGGACAAAAGAAGCAGAGCAGCGGTATAAAACATACAAAAAATAAGTTAATATATATAATCAGATGTAGTAAAAGAGACTATTACAGTAAAGAACTGGAGAAAAACAGAGATAATATTAAAAATACATGGACAATACTTAACAATATTCTTCGAAATAAAAACAGAAATACAAGCTACCCAACCAGTCTTTCAAAAAAAAAAAAAAAAAGACTGAGTGTGAATACAGTCTCACCTGCAGATGAATTTAATAATTTTTTTGTTAACATTGGTCCTAATTTGGCTTGTGAAATACCCATTACGGCATCTACAGGTGATACAATAAGCAAAAACATTGCTATAAAAGACTCCATTTTCATAAAGAACACAGTCGAGAGAGAGGTCATTGAAATTGTTAAAAATCGTTTAAAAGTAAAACATCTATGGACTGTGATGGTATTGACATGCTTTTAGTCAAAACTATCATTGAATGCTTAATAAAGCCACTGACATATATTTGTAACCTGTCTCTCCAAACAGGCTTATTTCCCAATGCAATGAAAATAGCTAAAGTAATTCTGATATACAAGACGGGTGACAGAGGGAAATTGTCAAACTATAGACCTATTTCACTATTGCCGCAATATTCCAAGATACCCGAAAAAATATTCTGTGAGAGAACTGACAACTTCATAATGAAGAATATTTTATTGTGTGAGCAGCAATATGGGTTCAGACACAAGAGGACAACTGCATTTGCTCTAATGGAATTTATAGAAAAAATATCAACTGCCGTTGAAAATAAAGAGTAGATTTGGGGTATTCCTGGATCTTAAAAAAAAGCATTTGATACAGTGGATCATAATTTATTATTAAAGAAACTACAAAATTATGGTATTAGGGGGTAGTACTGTCCTGGTTATGTAGTTACTATACTTAAAGAAGAAGATATCAGTATGTACAGTATGTGTTGATAGTAAAAACTCACAGTTACTGAAGGTTACATGTGGAGCCCCACAGGGTTCAGTTTTGGGGCCATTGTTATTCAATATGTATATAAATGATATATGTAAAGTTTTGGAAAAAATTGATTTAATATTGTTTGCAGATGACACTGATTTATTATGCAGTGGAAGCAATTTGGAACAACTTTTGGATACACTCGGAACGGAATTAGGAAAGTTTAAGCTGTGGTTTGATTCAAACAAATTAATGCTCAGTTTAAGTAAGACAATTTATAATTTTTAGCAACCATCACAACAACTTAGTATCTAAACTCAGTGTAAATGATATAGAGATTGAAAGGGTATCCGAAATTAAATTTCTTGGAGTAATAATTACCTCTGCCAAGGAGGTTATGTTTTTGCCTGCGTTTGTCTGTTTGTCTGATTGTTTGTTTGTTAGCAACATAAATCAAAACTTTATGGATGAATTTTGATGACGTTTTCAGGAAAGGTGTATCATGGCACGGGGAACAGATGATTAGATTGGTGATGATCTGAGAGTACACACCGCCACCAAGGGCTTTGTTTGCATTTGTGCAGCAGGATTACACAAAAACTACTGGATGGATTTAGATGGAATTTTCACCAGAGTTGGTTCTTGGGCTAGAGGGGAAGCCATTACATTTTCTGAGATGATCTGACAATGCATACCTCCACCAAGGCTCTTATATCCTCACAGACTGTTAGCAACAATACTCCAAAACTACTGGATGGATTTGGATAAAATTTTCACCACACGTGGTTCTTGGCCTACATACGAACCTATTACATTTTGGGGGTGATCCATGACCGTATTCCTCCACCAAGGCTCAATCTTCTTGCAGTGGTTTAGTAGGATTAAGTAAAAACTACTGGATGGATTTTGCTCAAATTTTAACTAGAGATGGTCCTTGGCCTGTAGACAAACCCATTACATTTTGGAGCTGATCTGTGAGCGCATACCTCTACCAAGGCCCAATCTTGCAATGTATGGTGGGATGGAGGCGGGGAGATACAAACAGATGGATGGACAAAGGGAGGGAAGGAAGGAGCCTTGGCAGAGGTATGAACTCTCTGAGTGCTTTTCTAGTTGATAATAAACTGTGTTGGAAGTCACATATTAATTATATTAAAGGTAAAATATCCAAATCAATTGCAATACTACACAGAGCGGAATATTTGCTGAATCAACCCACACTATATACTTTGTATCATTCATTAATACTCCCATACATGACATATTGTACTGAAGTATGGGGAAATACATATTAAGCAAACATACAGTATATCCAGTCTTTATGCTTCAGAAGAGAGCTATTAGAATAATAAATAAAACTGCTTACAGGGAACCAACAAACCCACTTTTTCTTAAATTAAAAGCTCTCAAGTTGAAAGATCTGGTTGACTTTAAAACTGCAGTAATAATGTTTAAAGTGAAGAATCTACCATTGCCCGCAAATATCCAAAAATTGTTCAAAATAAGGGAGAAACAATATAATTACAGAAGAACATGTATATTTCAAAAACCTTCAGTGAGAACTACTACCAAGCAACACCATGGCTCAGTGCAAGGAATAAGATTATGGAACGCTTTTGGACCTGAATTAAAATCATGTACAACGCTTGGCCAATTTAAACAAAAACTAAAGGAAGAAATACTCCAAACATATATCCAAGATGACATGTAAAATCACATAAGGATTGTCATATCCAGCCTGTGTTGTGTTGTTGCTTATTTTTCTTTGTCACGTTTTGTCTTAGCTTTGTTCTGAATTGTAATCGCTCTTGTTTTGTTTTTCTTTTGAATTCTTGGATGGAATATGGGTGGGCAATATAAGCTGCTGCTTCAGCCATCATCCATTTCAGATAACTTATGTTGAACTGTATAATCAGAGGAGTTATTGTTTGATTTGACCTTGCTGGATTTTTTTTTCCCCTTTGTTATATTGTTCTGTTTCTTTTTTTTTAATCTTTATTTTTAATCTATCCGAAATAAAGATTCATTCATTCATTCATCTATCTATCTAACATCAAAACGCTTTTTTCTTCCTTGCCTTTCAACGTGCATAAATATTGGACAAAAACCATCAAAGGTATCAAAAAGAATAAACAATAAATAAATCAGGGCATCATAATCTAAAGAAGGGTGGGAAAATGCTGAAATTATGCACATGTGAAAATAAGAAGCAAAAATTTCAGTGCTAATATAATGTAATAAGCTTTTTCTAGCTGCTTTTCTTAAATAATGTCACTTCTTTATTTTTCAGATAACGAACATGGCAAGGATGACACCCTTGTTCTTTTGTGGGAGACAGAATTTCTGTAAGAGTCCGACTTGCAATCAGCCAGTAGCTTGTGTGTGTGTGTGTGTGTGTGTGTGTGTGTGTGAGTGAGTGTCTGTCTGTTCCTCAAATACCTCTCGAACCGTTCATCAGACTGACCTCAGATTTTATAAGTGCTTTGCTGAGGTTACGAGGGTGTGCATCCCCGAGTATGGAGTTGTTTAGTCAAAATATGTAATTTTTATCAATAAAAGTTTAGCCACCACTCTGTCTCCTCATGCTCTGGCTTCTAGAAGTGTGGGCAGAGTTTCGGATTGACTCCGTACTGATTGGATTATACGCAGCATCATAGCATCAGTTACCACAGTGATCCGTGAACAAAGCAAGGAAGCCAAAAGCGACAAATTTGACTAGAAAAAGCAAATACTGAAGATTTAAGGCTTAAAAAATTACACCATTAAGTTGCCGTGATTACATAAGTCTAAAGGATAATTCAGCATATGTGGAGAACATGAGGCGCGTGAGCAGACTGGGCAGAGCGTCAGTGTGGACCTTGGTCTGACAAAGAACACCGGTGTATCTAACATAGGACATGCTGGGAGAAGCAGTAGGCTGACTGGGCAGACCACAGTACTTCGCGGGGAGGCACGCCCAGCCTGCCCAGTAAGTGGTAGACAGGAGTCCCTGCTTCTGCTTCACCCGTGTGGTACCACCGTACTTTGCAGCACTGCGAGTCCTCCCTAAAAATTAAAAACTTAATTATAATACTGCCATGATTGTGGAGCGGAATAGCCGGAATGACTTAATGACCAAACAGGACACAAAATGCCCAAATAATAAAATAACTCATTTTTAGTTAAATGTTTACTAACAAATGGGAAACACTGATGCAAGGGTTGCAGTCAAACTGGTCCTTCTGCTGTGTATAATAATGTTTGCTGTTTTGTAGTTAATTCGGTTGATTACAGTTTTAAAAAACCTTTTAATAACAAAATATTGCTAAAGTATAAAATGATGCACTACAATGGATTTCAGATATTTGTAAACATGTCCTGTTATTGTACCGTGTGAGTTTATTGACAATACACAGAAGAAATTTATTTATGATGTATATAAGTTATTCAGGCAGTTTTATTTCCCATGGGTAATCCCTTTTGTCTACTATGCTGTGTGTGTTTGTCGTTTTGGTCATCTACTGTCATGCTGCTGTTACACTAATTTCCCAGTTTGGGATCAGTAAAGTACATCAGTCTATCTATCAATCTAAATTCAATATTACTCCATCCATCCATCCATCCATCTTCTACCGCTTTTCCGGAGGTCCGGGTCGCGGAGGCAGCAGTTCAAGCAGAGAAGCCCAGACTTCCCTCTCCCCAGCCACCTGCTCCAGCTCTTCAGAGGGGATACCAAGGCGTTCCCAGACTAGCTGGGAGACATAGTCTCTCCACCGAGTCCTGGGTCTGCCCCGGGGTCTCCTCCCAGTGGGACGTGCCTGAAACACCTCAAGTGGGAGGCGTCCAGGAGGCATCCTAATCAGATGCCCATACCACCTCAACTGACTCCTTTCAATGTGGAGGAGCAGCGGTTCTACTCTGAGCCTCTCCCGGATGACTGAGCTCCTCACCCTATCTCTGAGGGTGAGTCCAGCAATCCTACGGAGAAAGCTCATTTCAGCCGCTTGTATCCGCGATCTCGTTCTTTCGGTCATTACCCAAAGCTCGTGACCATAGGTGAGAGTAGGAACGTAGATTGACTGGTAAATCGACAGCTTTGCCTTAGAACTAAGCTCCCTCTTCACCACAACAGACCGGTACAATGTCCGCATCACTGCAGATGCTGCTCCAATCCGTCTGTCGATCTCTCGCTCCATTTTCCCCTCACTCGTGAACAAGACCCCAAGATACTTAAACTCCTCCACTTGGGGCAGGAGCCTGTCCCCAACCCGGAGAGGACAATCCACCTTTTTCCGGCTGAGGACCATGGACTCGGACTTGGAGGTGCTGATTCTCATCCCAGCCGCTTCACACTCAGCGGCAAACCGTCCCAGCAAGAGCTGTAGGTCATTGCTGGATGAAGCCAACAGGACAACATCATCTGCAAACAACAGAGATGAGATCCTGTGGTCACCAAGCATGACACCCTCCATTCCCTGGCTGCGCCTAGAAATCCTGTCCATAAAAATTATGAACAGGACCGGTGACAAAGGGCAGCCCTGGCGGAGTCCAACTCTCACTGGGAATGACTCCGACCGAGTGTTGGCAATGCGAACTAAACTCTCACAACGGTCGTACAGAGACCGAATAGCTCGTAACAACAAGCCCGATACCCCATACTCCCGAAGCACCCCCCACAAAAATCCACGAGGGACGCGGTCAAATGCCTTCTCCAAGTCCACAAAACACATGTAAACTGGTTGGGCAAACTCCCACGAACCCTCAAGAATTCTCGAGAGGGTAAAGAGCTGGTCCGATGTGCCACGGCCAGGACGAAAACCAAATTGCTCCTCCTGAATCCGAGGTTCGACCAACGGCCGGACTCTCCTCTCCAGTACCTTGGCATAGACCTTCCCAGGGAGGCTGAGGAGTGTGATCCCTCTAAAGTTGGAGCACACCCTCCGGTCCCCTTTTTTGAAGAGAGGAACCACCACCCCGGTTTGCCATGCCAAAGGCACTGCCCCCGACCTCCACGCAATGTTGCAGAGGCGTGTCAACCATGACAACCCAACAACATCCAGGGCCTTGAGGTACTCGGGGCGAATCTCGTCCACCCCCGGGGCCCGGCCACCAAGGAGATTTTTAACCACCTTGGCGACCTCAGCCCCTGTGATAGGCGAGTCATCCCCCTCGTCCCCAAACCCTGCTTCCTCTGTGGAAGGCGTATCAGTGGGATTGAGGAGATCCTCGAAGTATTCCTTCCACCGCCCGACGATATCCCCAGTTGAAGTCAACAGTGTCCCATCCGCACCATACACAGTGTGGACGGGGAGCTGCTTTCCCCTCCTGAGCCGCCGAACAGTTTGCCAGAATCTCTTTGAAGCCGACCGAAAGTCTTGTTCCATGGCCTCACCGAACTCCTCCCATACCCGGGTTTTTGCTTCAGCAACCACCCGAGCTGCACTCCGCTTGGCCTGCCGGTACACCTCAGCTGCTTCGGGAGTCCCACAAGCCAACCAAGCTTGATAGGACTCCTTCTTCAGCTTAATGGCCCCCCTCACCACTGGTGTCCACCACTTGGTTCGGGGGTTGCCACCACGAGATGCACCGACCACCTTGCGGCCGCAGCTCTGGGCTGCCGCTTCAACAACAGAGGTGGAGAACATGGCCCATTCAGACTCCATGTCTCCAGACTCCCTCGGAATGTGGTTGAAGTTCTTCCGGAGGTGGGAGTTGAAGACCTCCCGGACAGGGGCCTCAGCCAGACGCTCCCAGCACACCCTCACTATACGTTTGGGTCTACCAGGTCTGAATGGCTTCCTCCCCTGCCATCGGATCCAACTCACCACCAGGTGGTGATCAGTTGACAGCTCTGCACCTCTCTTTACTCGGGTGTCCAAGACATACGGTCGCAGGTCTGATGATACGATAACAAAATCGATCATCGACCTGCGGCCTAGGGTGTCCTGGTGCCAGGTGCACATATGGACACCCTTATGCTTGAACATGGTGTTCGTTATAGACAGACTGTGGTTAGCACAGAAGTCCAATAACTGAACACCACTCGGGTTCAGATCGGGCAGGCCGTTCCTCCCAATCACCCCCCTCCAGGTTTCACTGTCGTTGCCCACATGCGCATTGAAGTCCCCCAGTAGGACAATGGAGTCTCCAGGAGGAGCACCCTCCAGCACCCCAGTCACAGACTCCAAAAAGGGTGGGTACTCTGAAACATCATTTGGTGCATAGGCACAAATGATGGTCAGGACCCGTTTCCCAACCCGAAGGCGCAGGGAAGCAACCCTTTCGTCCACCGGGGAAAACTCCAATATAGAGGCAGCAAGGTGGGGCGATACAAGAATACCTACCCCTGCTCGTCGCCTCTCGCCCGGGGCAACTCCAGAAAAGGCCAAGCTCCAGCCCCTCTCCAGGAGACTGGTTCCGGAACCGGAGCTGTGTGTTGAGGTGAGGCCGACTATATCTAGCCGGTATCGCTCAATCTCGTACACCAGCTCAGGCTCCTTCCCCACCAGAGAGGTGACATTCCACGTACCAAAAGCCAGTTTAGAAAGCTTGGGATCAGTCCGCCAAGGTCTCCGCCTTTGACTGCCACCTAATCCACATAGCACCGGACTTCCATGATCCCTCCTGCAGGTGGTGAACCTACTGGAGGGCGGATATTACTCCATATTACTGTATATCACTCTATGGCACTGAACAATGATATAAACTAAAATAATTATAATGGTGACTGAACAACTCCCATTCCCCAAAGTGCAAGATACACGATTATGAATATAAGTCATAAAAGATCACACAAATAAATGATCTGACAAATAAACAAGGGATCTGAAACAGTCACTAATATTGGATGTCCCATTCCTTTTCAGTAATTAGGTATTCTGTAATTAATATTCACACAATCACATAAATCTTAGTGCCATTTAGTCCCTTTTATATTTGTCAAAGTCTAACATGTGATTGCCTACATATAGGCTACACCTCTTTGTATCCCACTTTCAAACACAGCCTGCATTTAGGTCTGTAAAGCCTAGTTGGGATACCTGTTTCAGACAGGAATGCTTGAGTTCTACGGGAAATGCATTAGTAATTCAAATTTTATTGAACAAACCTCCCAATTACAACTATTTTTTTTTGCAAAAGTTCTGATCTGAACTGTAATCAGATTGAAGAAATTTTGCACATGTAAACATGGCTATTGTTATCTCTATCACCTTTAAAGACTGAATTTTGTCTCATACTTGTTTTTCAGAGTTTTCTTCAATCAAAGTCTTTTAAGATATTGTGTTTTTCATTCATTCATTCATTCATTCATTCATTCATTCATCTTCTTCCGCTTAATCCTTTTTGGGTCGCGGGGGGGCTGGAGCCTATCCCAGCATCTTTGGGCGAGAGGCAGGGTACACCCTGGACAGATCGCCAGTCCATCGCAGGGCCAACACAGAGAGACAGACAACCATTCATTCTCACAGTCATACCTAAGGACAATTTAGAATCCCCAGTTTGATGCCAATTAACCTAACTTGCATGTTTTTGGCATGTGGGAGGAAACCTAAGAAATCCCGGAGTAAACCCACGCAGACACGGGGAGAACATGCAAACTCCACACAGATCACTGTTGGTCGGGGGCTGGGATCGAACCCAGGATCCCCAGGCCAAGGGTGAGTTGCTGTGCTGCCGCAGTGCTAACCACTCTGCCACTGCGCAATGGTTGAAAAATAGAGCTGTGACTATACAGTATATTTATTTATGTTAATTAAATAGTTTTTTCTTAGACTGAGTGTGTCCTCTTATAAAGAGGAGACACATTTCATGGGTTTTGTTTCAAGGCTTCTAAATTTGACTCCCACTGGTTAGGTTTCATAGCAGGCCAAGCAGATGTTTGCAGTCTGAATATTATTTTCTTTGGCATTGCTCACGGTTTAGAGAGAACCCTGTAATTATTAATACATGTTTATATAAGACGGCATTGAGAAACCACTGGGCGGTATTCTCTGAGAAGGATTCTTGAGAGGGAAGGAAGAACTATCCCTAAAGGTCTTGTGAAAATGGTGAACATATGTATGCAGGCAGTTACTACTTTCCTTGTCAATTAACCCTTTCCATTCTGTAATGGAACAGACTGTAAGATATTTTAAACTAGACAGTAGTCATTGTAAAACATCACACCCCCTTTAATTTTTACCTCTACCAGGGGAAGAGGTAATGTTTTCAGTGGTGTTAGTTGATTTGTCTGCTGGCTTGTTGGCTTGCCTGTTATCAACATAACTCAAAACGTTATGAAAGGATTTTGATGACATTTTCGGGAAAGGTGTGTAATGGCACAGGGAACAGACGATTAGATTTTGGTGATGATCTGAAAATGCATACCTCCATCAAGGGCTTTGTTTGTATTTGTGCAGCAGCATTACACAAAAACTGCTGGATGGATTTGGATGAAATTTTCACCAGAGGTGGTTCATGGGCTAGAGAGGAACCCATTACATTTTGATGATGATCTGAAAATGCATACCTCTGCCAAGGCTCTTATCTTCTCACAGAGTGTTGGCAACAATACTCCAAAACTAAAGGACAGACTTTGATGCAATTAAGTGGCTCTAGGCCTACACACAAACCCATTAAGTGACATTATGATGGCAGCTGACTCTGGACAATACACAGTTGTGCTTTTATTGGATCGCTCAGCTGCTTTTGACACTGTTGATCGTAAGATTCTGATTAATAGACTTCGAGATGTGATTGGGCTTTCAGGAGTGGTTTTAGAATGGTTCTCCACATATCTCTCTGACCAAAGTTTTAGTGTTTTTATTAATCAGTTTTTGTCTGAATCAACACACCTTACCTGTGGGTACCTCGGGGTTCTGTCTTGGGTCCAATACTTTTTCTTTTATATGTGCTTCCTTTGATACAGATAATTGTAAATACAGTGATGTGTCATACCACCTTTATGCTGATGATATCTAGCTGTACTGTTCTATTAAGCCCACCGAATTCCACAAATTAACTTCCTTAGCTAACTGCTTGTCCAACATCAACAGCTGGTTAAGCGATAACTACTTACAACTGAACTCTGAGAAAACAAACTCTAATTGTTTCCCCTGACAGTGTCATTCCTTTAATAAAACAGCGTATAGGTCCTTTAGCATCTTCTGTCCAGCCCTATGTTTGTAACCTAGGGGTTATTTTTTCACTCAGCAATGTCTTTGGAGTGTCATTCTAAACAGTTAATAAAGAACTGTTTTTTCCATCTCCGTAATATTTCCAAATTGAAATCTCTTGTGTTCAAGGTTGAACTGGAGATGATTATCCACGCTTTTGTATCCTCGCGTCTGGACTTTTGTAATAGTCTTTTTACCTGTTTAAATAAGAAGGAACTTGACCACATTCAGATTGTTCAGAACTCTACTGCAAGGCTTTTAACTGAAACATGCAAACGGGCCCATATTATGCCTGTTTTAGCCTCTCTTCATTGGTTACCAGTGAATTTTAAAATACATTTTAAAATCTTGACCTTAACTTTCAAAGCCTTGCATGGACAAGCTTCTCCTTATATCTCGAACCTGCTACAGCCCTATACCCCTACCCGTAATCTGAGGTCAGCAGGCATTAATGTTTGTGGTCCCAAAAACCCATTTCAAGACACAAGGTGATCGCTCCTTTGAAGTAGTTGCACCTAGGCTTTGGAATGCCCTCCCCTTTTCTCTTCGTTGCATACTGTGGATGTATTTAAAAAAGCAGGTAAAGACCTTTCTTTTTAAACAGGCTTTCAGCTAGATAAGGGTTGTATTTATTTATTTATTGTATTTTACTGTGTTTTTTAATTTACTCTGTCTGTATTTTATCTGTTTTATTTTACTGCTTTGTGTAGCACTTCATGATTTTTATATCTGTGAAAGGTATTATCCACCTTATTCCTAGCCTCCATGATGCCTTGTGTGAATTATGTGCACAACTTCTGGCACTAGTTTAGAATGTGGAGTTGTCACTGAAATGGGACACTTTTCCTTGTTAAAAAAAACAATGACTTCGGCATCAAAAATGCAGGATCATGGCCTTTTTTACCTCAAAAAGAGTAATATATATAATCATACCACTTCCCACGACTATCGAGGGATAGGAAGATGACCTTAAAAAGTGGCCTCGCAGACAGTAGCTCCGTTAGTTAGCGCCACTGTTAAGATGCTAATGCTGTAAACAAATAAAAGCTCTGTGATATTGTGATGCAGTTATTTATCATTCATATGTTGTTTCATATTGGAGCTCTTATTTGTATGGCACAGGGTGGTGGCTCTGACTTCCGGTTCCACCAACCCCATGTGCATAAGAGGGGCCGCAGATAGGGGGGCAGTCTCTTCCACCTTTACCTCTGCCAGCAGCTGCATGCATGGCTAGGTGCACGAAGCCCTATATTAAATAAACGAGTATTCAGCTCCACTCCTGGCATTCTCCTTGACTCTAAGTTTAGACATAACAGATATATCAATATGTCCACCGCAATAAAGTCAGTTGCATTTTGTTAAAAGATGTTGGACACAATCAGATTTAACTCAGAGCAGATGTAGAATCTAGTCAGAACCACAAATTAAAATGCTCATGCTGCTGTCATGCCATAAATGCTTATTTAACTTAACACATACAGACATTTTCTGACAGTTGTTCAAAATTTTATTGAGCTATATTTTGTGATAATTTAAAAATTAATGCATGCTGAAGCTGTCCATTTTGTTCCAAGGCAGTGCAACAAATGCAAAAAATCCCCCCAAATCTATTTGATATCTTGCTTAAATCCATCCATCCATCTTCTTCTGCTTAATCCTTTTTGGGTCGCGGGGGAGGGGCGCTGGAGCCTATCCCAGCGTCTTTGGGCAAGAGGCACTTAAATATTTTTTATGTATTATTTTAGTTCATGCAGCCTTGCATCTGATGACATATATGACACATAAACATCAGATCTGTGACATTCATACAAGTGAAAACATAACTGGTGCTCTTTTGTCTGTCCTGTGTCTGTACCACCGATCGCACCAACAATCCTTTTTAGTTTTCAATGCATGATCTACGCATTGCCATTGAAGCCATAGATTTAGCCGTGCTTATCTGTGAGAAGCCTCCATTATACAGTCTATGGCACAACCACGAACACCAGCAACAAGTACCAGAACTACAGCAAAACATTCCAAAAATACAAAAAATGCAAGTGCTGAAATTAGCTGCCACTTGACTGCAAAACACGTATGTGGACTATACATTAAAACAAATTTTTAAAATACTTTTAAAAACACTATTTTAAATGCTCCACTACTCCAATCTTGCTGACTGATTTAATACTACTTCAGTCAAAATCGGAAGCTGCCCCCATAATCGTTTCTACAGCAGCACCCTCAGGAATAAGGTGTAAATAAAATTTACTTACATTTACTTATATTTTGGAAGTGATCCATGAGAGACAGAAAGAGCCTTAGCGGAGATATGCACTCTCTGAGTAGAGATGCGCGTAGTGATACTCAAGTATTGATACTTCGATACCAGCTGGTCGCTACTTTGGAGTTGATACTTTTTAAATATCATGATACCACTATGTTAATACAAAACATGCAATTTGTTTTCACTTCTGAGAGTTTTAGGCATTAAATTTATGTGTGAAAACCTGTGAAAAACCAGCCCAAGCATGTTTTAGAGATAGTCTGCCATGTCACATGATTATGTGAGCCTATCAGATGTCAGAGCTGAAAACTCACTGGCACTGGCAGCCAAGCACTCACTCCTGTGCAGAGTGAACTCAGCAGCGTCAGGGTGGCAGAAGAAGTATTACTTCTGAAATGTTACACCATTCATCCAAATTCTATGGTGATACCAAGAAGCATAAAATTTGAAAAATAAACAAAATAAGCACTATTTAAGTTAGTAAAATAATGGTGTAAAAATCAAATAAATAAATAATATTAAAAAAAACGTTGCATTGTGAAAACATTACACATATACACTACCGTTCAAAAGTCTGGGGTCACCCAGGCAATTATTTTGTGTTTTCCATGAAAAGTCACATTTATTTACCACCATGAGTTGTAAAATGAATAGAAAATGTAGTCAAGACACTGACAAGGTTAGAAATGATTTGTATTTGAAATAATAATTTTTTCCAGATACTCAACCTACTCAAAGGAAGGACAGTTTTTTCAGCTGCGCTAACATGATTGCACAAGGGTTTTCTAATCATCCATTAGCCTTCTGACGCAATGAGCAAACACATTGTACCATTAGAACACTGGAGTGATAGTTGCTGGAAATGGGCCTCTATACACCTATGTAGATATTGCACCAAAAACCAGACATTTGCAGCTAGAATAGTCATTTACCACATTAGCAATGTATATTAGATATTAGAGTGTATTTCTGATTAGTTTAAAGTTATCTTCATTGAAAAAAACAGTGCTTTTCTTTCAAAAATAAGGAAATTTCTAAGTGACTCCAAACTTTTGAACGGTAGTGTATGCTGCTTGGTATTACCATAGAATTTGGATGAATGGTGAAACATTTCAGAAGTAAAAATACTTGAATCCAGTTGAGAATCTTTACCAAATTAAGAAATTGAAATAATTTTGCATTCATTTTAAGTCTAAATTATTTTTATTATAACTGAAAAAATTACTTTATTTTTATTTACTTTGCTCATTGTTGTATTTTATTATCATTTTATAAGCATTTCTTTCAAAGTGTTTATGTTCATTAGTTTTATTCATATTTCATATTGCCGTTGCTATAAAGTTGTTAATGAAACTGCAATTATGTGATTTTGGGCAAAAAGTGTCTGTATCAATATCGAAGAAAAAGTCCCATAAATTAATGGTAACATCATCATCGTCATAGCAGTCTGTCGGGGGTGACAATGACTGTTTCATTTAGGTCTGATCAGATTCCTCCATGCAGCTCTGTCCTTCACCTTCCGCTGCCAGGAACTCCTGACCTTGTTTACCTGGGCAACGTCCAAGCTGGTATGAGTTGTTTTCTGACTGACCATTTCATGAAACTGCTTGCAAAGTATTTGGGTACTGCTAGCTTTTGCTGGACTAGCGGCACATTCTTGGCAGATAGAGGTATCAAAAGGAAAACTGCTGGTATTGTGGAGAAAGGAAGCAGGCTAGACAACAAGCTGGACGACACATGAACTTTATTCCATCTCCAACATACAGTACAGTAAAAAGAGCTCCCAGGTGCATTCCTCTTTTATACCTTTAATTCCATGCATTGAGACTCGGAACTTCTGAGCATAATACACCGTTTTGAACAAAGACCTGCGTGGCACATTAACATACAGTAACATAACGCCGGCCCCGCTGCTTACACCCTTCTCTCTTCCAGCAGCTCCGGTGGTTATTTCTCTCCCTGGGGGGTACATAGTCCATACTGTCCTGTTTGAGACCCCCCAGTGGCAGCTCCTCCTCCGGTCCATTGTTCCCCCTTATCCCATCTGCCTTCTCTGGGTGGAGATTCCCCCACCCGTGCCACCACAGTATCGCCCATCCCTATCTCTGAGTGCTTTTCTAGTTTTTAAATAAGTTGTACTATAATTCAAAAAAGGAAAATGGGGAGGAGGAAAGGTGATGCCGGTAAAATAAGGAGGAAGGGACAGGGGCTGAAATAAAGGGACAGTGGCACCATTTTAATTAGACAAAACAATTTCTAATTAAAATTTGTAATTTAAAAAAATAATTAAAATATTAAAATTTCTAATTAAAACAGTGATACAATTGTGGCCACTTCTTGCAGTTTTTGATAGAGACCAACTTTAACTTACTTGCTTTCAAGTTAAGCTGACTTGCATTTTTAAGCCAGCTGCTGAATTGGTTTTGAAGTTTTTCACATTTTTCACAGGCTCATCAATTTGAACAATAGAAGACAAGCAGAAAGACTGGGAAAACATTGTTGGGTCTAATGAGTAGTGTTGGGCAAGTTACTAAAAAATAGTAACTAGTTACAGTTACTAATTACTTCTTTTCAAAAGTAACTCGAGTTACTGCATGATTAAAGTAACTAGTTACTTGGAAAAGTAACTTTCACGTTACTTTTAAAAGCTTGCTTAAATCATCTTGCAGACATAGCAAGATCAAGGACCCCTTGTTCTCATCAGAAAAAAAAAAGGAAACTGATGAGAAAAAAAGTTTCATCTTACAGAGAAAAAATGTCTCAGATTTACATAAACTATTGTAATCAGTAGAAAGTCAGAAATTTACTAGAAATAAAGCTGCAAATTCACAGAGGATATTTTGGACCCCCTGGTGGGCCGTTTTTGGCCCACGAGACATATGTTTGACACCCCTTGACCAGCCCATTAAAACACATGTTTAGAGGATTTACTTCCATGAAATAGTTGCATATCACAACAGCATGTAAATGAATAAGATAAAATACAGATAAATGAAAGTTCACCACTTAGAAGAAGCTGTTCTTTACTGCTGCTACTACAACTGTCATGATGGCGAGTGCGGGTCTGTACCATGCTCGGGTTGTTTGGTTATTTTCCTTTTTCTGTTTATAAGATAAGATAAGCCTTTATTAGTCCCACAGTAGGGAAATTCCAGGATTGCAACAGCACAGGGATACCAACGCTCAGAGCATTAATTTAGCAGATAAGATAAAAAGAGCAGTGAATATACAGTACATATGTGCACACACACACACACACACACACACACACACACACACACACACACACACACACACACACACACACACATACTGTATATACTGTATATATATATATATATATATATACTGTATATATAGATAGATAGATAGATAGATAGATAGATATAGATATAGATATACTGTATATACTGTATATATATATACAGTATATTTGTCATAGCCAGGAGCGACACTGGGGTTAAGCTCCCAGTGCTCATAAAATGCTCCTTATGGCGTGCGTCTCGAAAAGCCTCTGACAACTAAGTCCAACTCCTAGCCTGCCCGTGTGGTTTAGTCTCTAAGCCCGGCGGAACTGCTTTTACTAATAGGAGAAGTGGCGAGGGCGGATCTCTGGCGCCTTAAAACCAGATGCTTCGGGTAGATGGTGGCTCGTCAACCTGGGAAGGTAGCCCATCTAGGGGAAGGTAAACCCTGATTTCAAACCTCTGCTGCCTTGCGGCATACCCGGTCATGGGAAAGGCTTCGGGAGTCAACCCTGAGGAAAAATCCGGAGTCGGAGCCCCTAAGGCAGTTCTATGTTGTGCTCAACATCGTTCTGGCAGCTCCTGCAACGGCGCTGGTGCCAAACTGTAGCAGCCCTGCTGTTCCTTTGGATTCATCAGTGACGTGGAGAGGGGGGACATGCTGCATGGGCAACATCTTGTCCTCCATATCTTCCTGCCCAGGTTTGAATCCTACCAACGCCCAACGCTGGAAGGTAGAACACCGGATCACTGGAGAGGACACTCCAGCTTCGCCTTTGGCATAGACAAAACACGGGGAATGACAGTTACCGGTTATAAGCCACTGCTCAATTGGCGTAGAGCGTGGCGCCAGGGGTTGTTCCCGACGGTGGGAGGGATCATCAGATCTCACTGGACAGCTACCGCCCGCCTCAAGCTGGGCAGCCCCCAGCCAATAAGGTGTTGTCCCGCCACAGCTTGCTTTCCTCATTGGGTGCATGGGGATAAGGAGAAATCCAAACAGCAGGCTGAGAACCTTCGCACCAGGCAAGACAATAAAACAAAAGAGACCAACTCTAAAACTGGGAACTTGGAACGTCCGCACTATGATGACAGGACTCGCTGCTAACCTAAAGGACATCAACGACACCAGGAAGACTGCCATCATCAATAATGAGCTGAAGAGACTGGGAGTGGATATCGCCACTCTCCAGGAAACACGGTTAGCTGATGCAGGCACACTGAGAGAGAAGGACTACACATTCTACTGGCAGGGAAAGGGCAGTGACGAACACAGGGAACACGGAGTGGGCTTCGCAGTGAAGAACACTTTGCTGAAGATGGTGGAACCGGGCAGCACTGGCTCTGCATGACTCCTCACCCTCCGCCTGAACACCACTGAAGGCCCAGTCACCCTCGTCAGTGTGTATGCCCCAACACAGACAGCCACACCAGAGGCAAAAGACGAGTTCTACGAGAATCTCGCAACAACTGTCAGGATCATCCCCAACTCTGAACAACTCATTCTTCTTGGAGACTTCAATGCCAGAGTGGGTGCTGACCACGACTCCTGGCCCTCCTGTCTTGGACCTTTTGGCGTGGGCAGAATGAACGACAACGGACAGCGGCTGCTCGAGTTCTGCACATATCATGATCTGTGCATCACAAACTCGTTCTTCAAGATCAAGCCCCAACACAAGGTTTCCTGGCAACATCCGCGCTCAAAGCACTGGCACCAGCTAGACTTGATCCTGACCAGGCGCACCTCACTGAAGAACGTGCTAATCACCCGTTCGTTCCAGAGTGCAGATTGCGACACAGACCATTCATTGGTGTGTTGCAAGGTCAAGATGCAGCTGAAGAAATTCCATCGTGCTAGACAACCTGGAAAGGCACAGATTGACACCAGCAAGATGGCCCAACCAGAACTTGTTGAGCAGTTTGCCTCCACCTTTGAGAAGGAACTTGGTGTACCACAAGGAGGAGAATCTGCAGAGCAGAAGTGGGAAGAGCTGCGAAACACCATCTACCGCACAGCCTTGGCTACCTTTGGGAGGAAGACCTCGAAGTCACAGGACTGGTTTGATGCCAAGTTGACCGAGATGACCCCCGTCATTGAAGCCAAGCGCTCAGCACTTGCTGAGTACAAGAAGTACCCAAACGAGAAGAATCTCCAGATTCTCAGGGCTGCGAGAAGCAAAGTTCAGCAGACTGCTCGGCGCTGTGCCAACGAGTACTGGACTCAGCTCAGCCAAGACATTCAAACTGCTGCCATAACAGGAAACATCCGTGGTATGTACGATGGCATCAAGAAAGCACTTGGTCCGGCTCAGAGCAAGACGGCCCCCCTCAAATCTTCCACTGGGGAGATGATCACAGAGAAGAACAAGCAGATGGAGAGATGGGTGGAACACTACTCCGACCTCTACTCTAGACAGAACACCGTGACACCGTCAGCCCTTGATGCCATCGACTGCCTGCCATCCATGGACGAACTTGACGCCGAGCCAACCATTGACGAACTCAGTAAGGCCATTGATAGCTTGGCCGCTGGCAAGGCACCCGGCAACGACGGCATCCCCCCTGACCTGATCAAGCACTGCAAGACCGCCCTACTGCTGCCATTGCATGACGTCCTCTGCCAGTGCTGGAAGGAAGGTGCCGTACCACAGGACATGAGGGATGCCAAGATCATCACCCTCTACAAAAACAAAGGGGAGAGAAGTGACTGCAACAACTACAGGGGCATTTCCCTCCTCAGCGTTGTTGGCAAAGTCTACGCACGAGTTGTTCTCGTTCGTCTACAGAAGCTTGCCGAACGTGTCTACCCCGAGTCTCAGTGTGGCTTCCGCGCTGAGCGATCGACAGTAGACATGATATTCTCCATCCGCCAACTCCAGGAGAAATGCAGAGAACAGAACATGCCTCTGTACGTCGCCTTCATCGACCTCACCAAAGCGTTCGATCTGGTCAGCAGAGAGGGCCTTTTCAAGATCCTGCCAAAGATAGGATGCCCACCAAAGTTGCAAAGCCTCATCGAATCGTTTCACACCAACATGCAGGGGATAGTGCAGCATGATGGCAACGTCTCAGAGCCATTCAACATACGCAGCGGAGTGAAACAGGGCTGTGTACTTGCGCCAACCCTCTTTGGGATTTTCTTTGCTATGCTCCTGAGGCATGCCTTCAGCACAGCAACAGAGGGAATCTACCTGCACACAAGATCTGACGGCAGGCTTTTCAACCTCGCCCGCCTGAAAGCCAGAACCAAAGTACGCGAGGCTCTAATCAGAGACATGCTGTTCGCAGACGACGCTGCAGTCACAACCCACACACAGCAGGAGCTTCAGACCCTGATGGACCGCTTCTCCCAGGCATGCAAGGACTTCGGGCTTACCATCAGCCTGAAGAAGACTAACGTCTTGGCGCAAGGCACGGAAGCACCACCAACCATCACCATTGATGACTACAAGCTGGAGGTCGTGAATCAGTTCACGTACCTGGGGTCCACGATCAGCAACAACCTCTCCCTTGACACAGAGATCAACAAGAGGATTGGAAAATCAGCCTTCACACTCGCTCGCCTCACCACACGAGTGTGGGAGAATCCCAAACTCTCTGTCAAGACGAAGATGGCAGTGTACAACGCTTGCGTCATCAGCACACTGCTCTATGGGAGTGAGACGTGGACAACATACGCCCGGCAGGAAAAGAGACTGAACTCCTTCCACTTGCACTGCATTCGCCACATCCTGGACATATCCTGGCAGGACAAAGTGCCCAACACAGAAGTTCTGTCCCGCGCCGGCCTTCCCTCCATGTTCACTCTACTCAGGCAGCGCAGGCTCCGCTGGCTAGGCCACGTTCACCGTATGGAGGATGGCAGAATCCCCAAAGACGTCCTCTATGGAGAACTGGCAACTGGCAGGAGAGACGTTGGCCGCCCACAGCTGCGCTTTAGAGATGTCTGCAAGAGAGACATGAAGGCCCTGGATATCAACACAGAGCGCTGGTAGGACCTTGCAACGGACCGCTCCAAATGGAGAGGCACCCTGACCAGACAGCTCAAGGCGGGTGAAGAGAGACTGACTGCTGCAGCAGATGAAAAAACGACCCGCAGGAAGAACCGCCACAGACCCAGCAGCACGGAGACCACCCACAAGTGTGACCTGTGTGACAGGGACTGTCATTCGCGCATCGGCCTGTTCAGCCACAGGCGGTGCTGTTCCAGCAGAGTAGACGTTTAGGATTCTCTTCCATGGTCATCATAGACCGACGGAGGCTGACGGATATACTCAACGTGGAGCATTGTAGCTTGATGGAATAAACAGCATAATGGTCTATTCAGTTACCCCACCTAGTATGAATATGTACTCATACAGCATATTTTGTATTTGAATCAGCTTAGTTGTCACCCTCTGTAGCAAATGGTATTGTCCTAGTTGTATAATGGAGGGGACCATTATTGTGCAAGTTTGTTGTGTCTTTTGCATTCAATACTTATTAGATCATAAATTTTTTTTTACGACCTCTACAAGTAGCCCTACTTAGGTTATAAAGTCTGACAGCCGTAGGTAGGAAGGACCTGCGAAACCTCTCGGTCATGCATCTAGGATGATGCAGCCTACCACTAAATGAGCTCCTCAGTGCGTTCAATGTGTCCTGCATGGGGTGGGACTTGGACTCCAGCAGAGATGACAGCTTATCCACCATCCTCCTCTCTCCTATTTCCTCCACTGGGTTGAGGCGCTGCTAGCTAGCTTTCTTGATCAGTCTGTTCAGTCTCTTCCTGTCGGCTGCCTTGATGCCGTTGCCTCAGCAGACCACTCCAAATGTGATGGCTGATGCCACCACCGAATCGTAGAAGGTCTTCAGGAGCACCCCTTGTACACCAAAAGACCTGAGCCTTCTCAGTAGAAACAGCATGCACTGTCCCTTCTGGTAGAGTGCATCGGTATTGTGTGACCAGTCCAGTTCATTGTTCAAATGAACACCCAGGGACTTGTAGGATGTCACCATGTCAATGTCTGTTCCCTGGATGTTTACTGGTACTGTAAGAGGTTGTCCTCGCCTGTGGCAGTCCACCACCAGCTCCTTAGTTTTCCTCGCGTTGATCTGGAGGCAGTTCCGATGGCACCAGTCCACGAAGCCCTGGATAAGTCCTCTGTACTCAGCTTCATCTCCGTTGGAGATGAGGCCGACGATTGCAGAGTTGTCACAGAACTTCTGTAGATGGCATTGTGTTGTGTTAAAAGTCCGCAGTATAAAGGATGAACAGGAAGGGAGCCAGAACTGTTCCCTGGGGCGCCCCTGTACTGCAGATGATTGTGTCGGACACACAATCCTGGGTTCTCACAAACCCATATATTTATATTAATATTTATTAATATTATATTAATAAATATATTAATATATATTATATTACATTACATAATACATAAATATGTATATTGTATTAAATTACATATTATATATAATAATACATATTTATATTTATATTATATATTATTAATATTAATATTGATATATTTAGTCTTGATTGTTACCATGATTGTTTTGTGTTTTTATTTTGACAGTGCCGGGACAGGACTTCTGCCTGTCAAGTCTGTTCATGGCCTGTCACAGCTGTTTGTGTTTGGGTTGAATGCTTTCACTCCACACCTGTTTGTCTTTAAGTTTCTGTGTGACTATTTAAGTTCGCTGACAAGGTTTACTTCTCGCTGCAACCTCATCCTGCTTGGACTGGAATCCCCAAACCCTAATTCCAGTCTTCCTTCAGCTTAGGCTTTATCCTCGTTAGTTTCATGTAAGTTTCCTTGCTTGTTTTTTTCAGTATTTGTATTTCCCTGTTAATGCCCCTCGGTGTCTCGTTTGTAGTCTTTTCGTAATCCGCCCCTCGTGGCAAGTTTTGTGTTCATCATTTTCAATCATTAAATGTGCAAACTTACTGCAGGCGAGTGGTGTCTTGTTTCTGCATCAAAAGGGCCGATTATGACAGTAGGTTGCAGCCAGTAGGTGCCAGCGGCAGTGACTTTTGCCTTTTTTCTTTTGCTTCTGCCCTTTTTTCCCCTTTTTGGGTGCCTGTTGTTTTTTTGTTTTTTTTGGAATGGCATCATTTGGACGAGGGTACCCAATGAGCCTGGGGTTTGAGCTCTGCCAGGCTCTTATGGAAATTGATGACCACCTTGCTATAGCTCGTCCATATTCCATGCCAAAAGACACCTTATGGTACCTGGACTTCGTGGAGACAGCTGTGCTGCATCATCCTCGCCTTTTGGAGCATGCCGAGGGAAGGGAGAGGATATCCCAGCTGTCGGCTCTGCAACAGAGGAACTGTGAGTTGGGGAAGAATCCTACCAAGAAGCCTGGATCAGTGCCGTCGGGAAGGTACACCCGGGGCCTGGCTCAATCGACTTCTCGCCAGGTTCCTGCTCTGGCTCCAGCTCCTGCTTCTCCGACTAGAAGACGCTGCTTCCCGGTGCTGAACTCGACTCCTCCCCGTGACACAGTTGTACCAAAGCGGAGGGAGGAAAGTTACCGGGTGAATGTGCCGCAACTTCCCCGCCATTGCCCAGCCATGGGCCACAGGAAGAATTCCTCCATCTCCCAGCCAGCAGTTTTTTCTTCATCACGTCAGAGAGGAATAACAGCAGCGTCAGCCTTTTAGGTCTCCTCACCAGCTGTCTCATCAGCTTGCTATCCCGGGGTCGTCACAGCTGCTACCCCCTCCCCCATGGCACTTTCTCTCACTGCTGAGAGCCCGGCCAATTTTTCCCTGGCTCCACCACTTACCGTGCCTGCAGGAGCGGCTTCTCTTTGTCCTCCACAGGGGCCCATGACCTCCACAGCCACGGAGAGGGAAAAAACTGGGTTTGCTGCAGCAGGAACCACTATACCCTGGGAAAACAGGCAAGCGCTTTTTCACTCAATATCACAATCTGATGAATCACCTTGTCTGATTCCCGGGGGTGAAGCTCAGGTAGTCCAGTCCACTGAGTCCTCACCACCTGCTGCAGCCAGAAAAATGTTACCTGCTTCCTCTGTGTCTCCTCCTATACCCCGAATGTCCGCCGGTTCCAGGATCAAGCTGCCAGATGGAGGAGGAGCCTGCAGCTCTGGAGAACCTGGTTCCAGCCCCACAGCCATGTTATGGACTGAGAAGGAGGGCCGTCTGCTATCTGGTGCCTGAGCCTATGAAGAAGCCTCCCCGGGCTTCTCCCAAGCAGAGTTCAGCCCCAGCAGGAAGAAGATCTCCTGTTACCACGCCAGGTGAGCCACCTGCATGGGTAACATCGCTAGGGGGTTCTGGGACTGCAGAAACCATCATGCCTGCTGTTGGGACCGGCACAGCAGAGTTCGAGTTAGACCTCCAGGGGGCCAGGCCTGAGACATCGCCATTGACGGAGTCCTGGATAGCGGTGGAACTTGAGCTCAGGCAAGTACTCTCCTTTGTTTTCATTGTTTCAGTATTGGAGAGATCTTGTCTGGCTCTTGGTGGGGACAGCCGGTTGCTGCCGTCAGTAGCATCTGAGCTCGCCTTGCCGGGTTCCTCTGCTGCCGGTGACCCTGACCCTGTTCCTCTCCCTCTTTCTTTCAGGTCTCCTCTCAGGGTCACCGAGGATCTGGCAGCTACACCAGAGGTCTCAGTGGATTCTGGTCTGCATGGGTCCAGCTCCTCCGGCTAAGGTCGTTGTGAAGACACTGTCCTAGCCCGGGATGTCAGTGGGTGCAGTACCTCCTCAGTCTGGGTCTCCGTGGGTGCTGCGCCCCAGCCTGAATCTCACGTGGGTGCGGTGCTCCACTGTGTGCCCGCGGTGGGTGCTTCGCACCAGCCTGGGGGCCATCGTGGGTGCAGCTATGCCTCAGTCCGGGGCCACCGAGGGTGCAGCTACTCCTCAGTCTGGGGCCACCGAGGGTGCAGCTACCCCTTAGCCTAGGGCCACCGAGGGTGCCGCAACACTTCAGTCCAGGGCCACCGAGGGTACCGCAACGCCTCAGTCCGGGGTCACCAGGGGTGCTGTGCTGTTGTCCAAGGCTGCTGTGGGACCTCGGTGTACATCGGGTGTCCATTTCTCTGCAACCCGCTGGCCCAGAGACATGGGGAGACCCTCCGAGCCTTCTGGGTTGCTGGGGTGGTTTGGGGACTTTGGTAGACCACCCGATGGACTCTTTCTTCCTGGTTGGGGTCTCTGGAGACCTGGTAGGCTGCCCCACCTTTTTCACCTGATGGCTGGGTGGAGCCAGGACTCTGGTAGGCCACCAGAACTGTTCCCCTATTTATCCAGTGTTGTTTAGCTTTCTTAGTATTCTGTTTTGTCAGTGTGTGTTCATGTGTTTTTTTGAGGTTGTTTTTGTTTTTGTGTCTTTCTCTCCAGGCGTGGATCCCCCAACCGCCCTCCCGGGCTTAGTTTTGAAATTATTTCGGTTGGGGTGGCGTGTTCCTTCTTTCCTTTTTATGTTACTGCGGGCTGTCTGGTTCCCACCCCTTAAGGCAGGGGCACTGTCATGATGCCGAGTGTGGGTCTGTACCGTGCTCGGATCGTTTGGTTATTTTCCTTTTTCTGTTTATATATTTAGTCTTGATCGCCCGTGTCTGCGTGGGTTTACGCTGGGATTTCTCCAATTTCCTCCCACACACCAAAAACATGCAAGTTAGGTTAATTGGCATCAAACTGAGGATTCTAAATTGTCCTTAGGTATGAATGTGAGAGTGAATGGTTGTCTGTCTCTCTGTGTTGGCCCTGCGATGGACTGGCGATCTGCCCAGGGTGTACCCTGCCTCTTGCCCAAAGATGCTGGGATAGGCTCCAGCCGCCCCCCGGGACCCGAAAAGGATAAAGCGGAAGAAGATCGATGGATATTGCCATAATTGTTTTGTGCTTTTATTTTGACAGTGCCGGGACAGGACTTCCGCCTATCAAGTCTGGTCATAGCCTGTCCCAGCTGTTTGTGTTTGGGTTGATTGCTTTCACTCCACATCTGTTTGTCTTTTGAGTTTCTGTGTGACTACTTAAGTTTGCTGGCAAGGTTTATTCCTCGCTGCGACCTCGTCCTGCTTGGGACTGGAATCCCCAAACCCTGATTCCAGTCTTCCTTCAGCTTAGGATTTATCCTCATTAGTTTCATGTAAGTTTCCTTGTTTTTTTTTTTTTTCAGTATTTGCATTTCTCTGTTAACATCCCCGGGGTCTCGTTTGTAGTCTTTTCGTAATCCGCCCCTCGTGGCGAGTTTTGTGTTCATCATTTTCATTCATTAAATGTGCAAACTTACTGCAGGCAAGTGGTGCCTTGTTTCTGCCTCAAAAGGGCCGATTATGACAACAACAACTCCACTACAACAAATCACAGTCACTTTTTCTGTGTGCGTAAGAAAACTTTAAATGCATTAAATGCAGACATTAAATGCGAGCTTCTTGCTCAAAAAATACTCATGTTTAACCACAGAGGTAGGAGCTACTGGGGGCTATTCACCGCTCGGACAACAGGTGATCAGGGCTCGAAATGAGAAGTTGCCACCGCCATTGCATTTCTTCCTACCGGGCTGTGGTGTGAACTGGGCAGGACAGGAAACCGACCCACGGAGGAGACTGACAGCTGCGCCAGCTATGGTAGGGTCAATTTATTTGTGCGAAAAATATCTATCCTTCTTCTTCTTCTTCTTCTTCTTCTTGGTTACTGGCGGATAGCAAACAACTGAAAGGTGCATACTGCCACCTACTGCACAAGAGTGTGTAACATTATGTCATCTGAGCCCGACCCCTAAATTCTATGACTTAATCCTGTGTTATTTAAAAAAGAGAAAAGAGCCTTTCTCATGATTCTTATTGACTCTCCATCTCCATCTGTTCCCAGAATCCCAGTTAAATCCCATTCCCTACCGGCCTCTCAAACTTCATTTTCCATTTTCTGTCTTTCATTTTCGTATTTGTGACAGTGTAATAAGATGTGCTCGACATTTTCTTTTACTCCACATTCTCTACATTTGTCACTTTTGCTTTTCCCCATGGTGAATAAAGTGCCGTTTAAACCTGTGTGATCCAGTCTGAGTCTTGCCATAATGATGTCTTCCCTCCTTTTGGTTGTTATGAAATTCTTTATTGCAATAGATTTTTGTATTTTGAAATATGATCTACCGTTACGATCTTTATCCCATCTTTTTTGCCATAGTTCAGTTCCTTTTTTTTTTGATTACTGTTTTCCCTTCACCTTTTCCAAGAGACAATGGTATAGTTATCTCTTTTCTGAGCACTTTTTGCTCATTTGTCTGCACAGTCATTCCCTTTCAACCTTTCATGTGCAGGAAACCAACAAAACTGAGCTTGTCCACCACCCCTGTGTGCCCTAAATAAACTGTAATATAGCTCAATCACCAAGTCTTCCCTTGTAAATTTTAGTGTCTGTATGGTTTTTAGTGCTGCAAGTGAGTCCGTGCACACCACCACCCGGTCCGGTCTGACCTCCTCCACCCACTGCAAAGCAATAATTATTGCCATCATCTCTGCTGTAAACACGGATGTATTGTTGGAGAGTCTTTTTTGCAATGGTCACTTTAAATTCTGGGATGTATACTCCAGCTCCAACAGAGCCCTCTTTATTCTTTGAACCGTCAGTATAGAACTGTAAGAAGTTATAGTAATTGTTCCTGAAGTAAATGCTTGTTTTAACACCAACTTCACTCATATACCAATCCTTTTTCCTCATTAGCAGTCTAGCATCTACTTCTATTCCCAGAAACAGCCAAGGGGGAACATTACTCTCTGGACTGGTGTTAGCTATATCAGTAGTGTGCAGCCCATACATTCTTGTCCTTCTTTCAATTGTCCACCCAAACCCATGTCCCTGGAAATTAAGAGTATTCCCAGCAGTTTCGCAGTGTTGTTTTTGAAATATTTGCTTCGTCACTTTCCTTTCAGCTTGACCCAGTATGATAATGATACTGAAGATACTGAATGATACTGAATGATAGTGAAGACCATCACTGTACAGGGAAACCATAAGCCCTGGATTGCTGCACAGGTGCGCTCGCTGCTCACAGCCAGAGATGCAGCCTTCAGAGCGAAGGACAGGCTCACCCTCTGCTCAGCCAGGTCTGCGCTCTCAAAGGGAATTAAGACGGCGAAGCGCGCCTATGCGGAGAAAATCCAGGGACACCTCTGTGACACTAGGAACACCAAGCAGATGTGGCAGGGAGTTCGGACACTGACGGGCTATAAGTCTAGGCAGGGGGTCGATGATAACGACACTTCGCTTCCAGACAGGCTCAACGACTTCTTTGCACGTTTTGAAGCATCAAACCCGACAATCAGAGGGAGGGCTGGCCTATCCCCACCATCGGTTGAGCCAGCTATCACCATCAACACAGTGGACACACGGAGGACCCTAACCAGGGTCAACCCACGTAAAGCTGCAGGTCCGGATAACATCCCGGGATGTGTGCTCCGAGACTGCGCGAGCGAGTTGGCGGATGTCCTGACTGACATTTATAACATCTCCCTGAGTCAGGCCATAGTGCCCAGATGCTTTAAGACCTCTACCATAGTACCGGTGGCAAAGAAACCAGTTGTGTCCTGTCTGAATGACTATCGTCCTGTTGCACTGACACCAATTGTGATGAAGTGTTTTGAATGGCTGGTCAAACCACACATCACAGCCTGCCTCCCTGCATCACATGACCCGCTTCAGCTTGCATATCGTTCAAACCGCTCCACGGAGGATGCTATAGTCACCACCCTGCACTCTGTCATCACCCACCTGGACCAGAAAGACACCAATGCCAGACTCCTGTACATTGATTTCAGTTCAGCATTCAACACCATTATTCCCCAGAGACTGATGGAGAAATTACTCCTTCTTGGGCTGAACACCGCCACGTCTCTGGATCCTGGATTTCCTGACTGAGAGACCTCAGTCTGTCCAGGTTGGAAATAACATCTCCAACTCTTATCACGCTGAGCACCGGATCCCCTCAAGGCTGCATACTCAGTCCACTGTTGTTTACACTTCTAACACATGACTGTGTATCCAGACACGAGGGGAACCAGATTATTAAGTTTGCAGAAGACACCACGGTGGTGGGACTTATTCAGAGGGATGAGGAATCAATGTACAGGGAAGAAGTCAGAGACCTGGAGGGCTGGTGCAGGGAGAACAATCTGGTGCTCAACGTGGACAAAACGAAGGAGATGATTATCGACTTCCGGCGGTCACAGCCTGAACACATCCCTCTCAGCATCGGTGGCCGTTTAGTGGAGAGTGGAGAACATCAGTTCTACACGGCCATCATCGAGTCCATCCTCACCTCCTCCATAACTGTGTGGTATGCAGGAGCCACTGCCAGGGACCGACTCAGGCTGCAGCGCGTCGTGCGCACTGCTGAGAAGGTGATCGGCTGCAAGCTCCCATCTCTCCAGGACCTGTACATCTCCAGGACCCGGAGGCGTGCTGGCCGGATCATAGCCGATCCTTCACACCCTGGTCACGTACTGTTTGCCCCCCTCCCCTCAGGTAGAAGACTTCGGTCCATTCGGACTAAAACCTCCCGGCACATGAATAGCTTTTTCCCCTCTGCCATCAGACTGCTGAACATTAAGTGACTTATTGACTCTCGTGCACTATGTACAGCAGCTCAACCAGACTCATGACATTCATCACTGTTTTTCTGTTGCATTATCAACTGCACTGTGGTACCCCATATTATCTGCTACTTGCTAATTTATTTAAAACTGCCTTGACTAGTATTACTCATTATTACTATTATTATTATTATTATTATTATTACTTATTTTTCTACACTTATTGCATGTTTTTAGTCCTTTAGTTTTTTAGTTTATCTCTTTATCTCATCATGTTTTTAATGTTGCAGCATGGCACCGAGACAAATTCCTAGTTTGTGTACTACATGAACAATGGCAATAAATCTGATTCTGATTCTGATTCTGATCAAGTTCCTTGGAGTGCAGATCTCGCCGGACCTGACCTGGAGCAAGAATTCCTTGGGGATCAGGAAGCGGGCCCAGCAGAGACTGCACTTCTTGAGGAAACTCAAACAGGCCTCTCTCCCCATCTGCATCCTCAGGACGTTCTACAGAGGTGTGGTGGAGAGTGTTCTGACGTACTGCATTGCTACATGGTACTCCAGCTGCATTATGTCAGACAAAAAAGCCCTGCAGAGGATAGTTAAGGGAGTTGAGAGGGTAATTGGAGTCTCCCTCCCCTCTGTCCAAGAACTTTTTCAGAACCGTTGTAGGAGCAGGGCACTGAACATTGTCAAGGACCGTTCTCACCCTCTGAATAAACACTTTGAACTTCTGCCATCTGGCAAATGATTCCGGAGCATAAGAGGCAGAACCACCAGACTGATTAACAGCTTTCTTCCACAAGCTGTTAGGATGCTGAACAGTTGATCCGGAATCTCTCATACATACTACTGCACCTATGGACATTATGTATATTATTTGTATAATATAGTTCTGGTTAGTTTTCAAGTATGTCTCAGGGAAGTATGAATGGCTGTGGTGGGGTGGAGGGTGAGGGTATGTGTGAGTGTGTCTTTTTTTTTTTTTTGTAACTTAGATTTTTATTCATTTTTCATCATATATAATGCATTCAGATCACATTCTACATTTAAAAAATAAAGGGGTTAGGGTAGGGGAAAAAAAAATAAATAAAAAATAAAAAATAAAAAAAAATAAATAAATAAATAAAAAATAAAAGGGGGGGGGGACAAATGTTGGAGCATCAAGTTTTTAGTTTCCATCTCTTAATTCTTCTGGTTTTTTCAGTGTCTTTGGTTATTCTTTCAATTTCTGCCTCGTTGTTGCACTTTGTAGTGTGTCCATTTCCGCCATTTTTTCTCCCATATTCCTTCTTGCATTCTTCGTCGATATGTTAGTTTTTCCATCATACGTATGTCCTCAACAATGTCAGTCCATTGTTCTTGGTCAGGAAGAACTTCTGATCGCCATTTTTTTGTGATAGTTTTTTTACATGCAATCAACAAGATTTTAACTAGATATCTGTCCTCAGCCTGTATAACATTGTCTTTTTTAAGATCACATAAGTACATCAGGTTACAGTTCATTGGTATATTATATCCTAATATCCTCTGTATTGTCACAT
Organism: Pholidichthys leucotaenia; assembly: GCA_020510985.1. Taxonomy (NCBI): domain Eukaryota; kingdom Metazoa; phylum Chordata; class Actinopteri; order Cichliformes; family Pholidichthyidae; genus Pholidichthys; species Pholidichthys leucotaenia. The sequence goes on along the minus strand of CM035847.1, from coordinate 206,101,210 downwards.
GCATAGATTTCCAAAATGATGATATTTTGTAGCATTTCCAAAACATATGTGAGTGGTCTGCATTTTGAGCCCCACATCCCCTCCAGCATAAAGATTGGGTATTTGTATATTTTCCTTGAATCTGTGGTGTAATGAAAAAGCGAATCAGGTTTTTCCATCCAAATTCCCTCCATGCCCTTGAATTTGTTGATGTGTGTTGTGTTTTCCATATTTCCTGCCAGCTTTCTTCTGTTATGTTTAAATTGAGCTCTTTCTCCCATTTCTCCTTTATATAGTTACTTGTATGATTGTTTGTCATAAGTTTCTGATATAGTTTTGAAATAATTCTTATTTTATTTCCTGCATATGAGCTTAAAATAAGTTGTATAATCTCGTTCACATCTGTTTGGAGGTTATGCCTAATCTTCTTCATATAGTAATCTCTCATCTGCAGATATCTGAAAAATTCCGATCTTTCTAATTTAAATTTTCTCCTGATATTTACAAAGCTCCCGAGATCTTTTTTTCCGATATTGCCCCATGCTGTGATTCCCTTGTTCACCAGATTTTTGTATCCCCTATCTTGTTTTGCCGGTTCAAACTGACTGTCAAATGCTACCCATTTCAATAGTTTTATGTCTTCCCTTATATTATATTTTTGTACTATTTTATACCACAGTTCTAAAGTAAATTTAGTGATTGGGTCTATTTGTTTGATTTGCTTATATGCATCTTTATCCCCTATTATGCTTTGTACTGGGAGTCCCTCAATTTCCTTTTCCATTTCTTTCCATTTTGCCTCATATCCCTCGTCGCACCAACATATGATATATCTTATTTGTGCTGAGTAGTAATATTCCTTTAGACTCGGTAGGCCCATGCCTCCTTTCTCTTTTGGTAATTGGAGGGTTTTATATTTCACTCTTGGTTTTTTACCTCCCCAAACAAATCTCGATATCATCCTGTCCCACTTTGAGAATTGGGCATCTGGAATCTCTGTTGGTATAGCCTGGAAGAGGTAAAGTAATCTAGGTTGTATGCTGATTTTGATTGTCTCAATTTTTGAATTCAGATCCATATTTAAGATTGACCATCTATCAATATCTTTTTTTATTTCTTGTTCCAACCTATCATAGTTTGCTTTATATATTTTGCTTAGGTCTTTAGGTATGTTCACTCCAAGGTATTTTATTTCTTTTTGGTTCCAGTTTAGTTTGATCTTATCAGTTATCTGGTTTAGAGGGTTATAGTGGAATGTCAGTATTTGTGTTTTTGTTATGTTTATCTTGTATCCTGATAATTTTCCAAAATTTTCTATCAAGTTCATCATTTCCATTATTGATTTATCTGGTTGTTCAAGGTAAACTATAATATCGTCTGCAAATAGCCCAATCTTGTGTTCCGCCCCCTTTATTGTTACACCTTTTAATTTCTTATTTTGTCGTATCGCTTGAGCCAATGGTTCTATGAACAGAGCAAACAAGGTGGGCGATAAGCAGCATCCCTGCCTAGTTGATCTTTGTATATTTACTTTGTCTGTTAAGCTACCGTTTATCTTGATTCTTGCCACAGGTTCTTGATATAGCGTCCTTATGCATTGTACTGATTTTTCGTTAAATCCAAAGCGCTCCAGTACACTATATAGGAATTTCCAGTTAACCCTGTCAAATGCTTTTTCTGCGTCTAAACTCATTATTACTGTGCTTTTCTTTTCTTTATGTATTTGGTTAATTATATGTATTGTTCTCCCGATATTGTCATGTGTTTGGCGTCACTCTATGAATCCAGTTTGATCATCTTCTATCAATTCCGTCAAGAATGTCTTTATTCGTTTACATATAATTGTTGTGTATATTTTATAATCTACATTTAATAAAGAGATTGGTCTATAGTTTCCGCATTGTTCTTTATCTTTCCCTGGTTTTAAAATAACTGAAATGATTGCTTCGTTCCATGATGGAGGTATTTTGTTGTTGTTCAGCGTCCAATTAAATGACTTTAGGAGTTGTGGCGTGAGTTCTTCTATAAACAGTTTATAAAACTCAGATGGGTATCCATCACTACCTGGTGATTTACCGTTTTTAAGTGACTTAATCACATCTCTGATCTCTTGTGTTGTTATTTCTGCTGTTAGTTTTTCATTTTGTTGATTTCCTATTGATGGCAAGTCCAATGTGTCTAGAAATTTTTTGATATCTTTAGTATTTGTTTCTTCAGGTTGCAAGTATAGTTCTTGGTAGAAATTATGGAAAATTTCTTCGATGTTTTCTGGGTTAACTGTGGTTTTATTTGTGGTGGGGTCTTTAATCTTGTATACATTATTCATTGTTTGTTGTTTTCTTAACCATTTTGCCAGCAGTTTTGTGGCTTTTGGCCCCGTTTCATAATATTTTTGCTTTAGATATCTATTTTTCCTTTCAATTTAATCCATTTGTGTTTCTTTTATCTTTGTTTTTTCTTCTTTAATTTCTTGATATATTTTTGGATCATTTGTGCTCTGATCTCTTGTGTTGTTATTTCTGCTGTTAGTTTTTCATTTTGTTGATTTCCTATTGATGGCAAGTCCAATGTGTCTAGAAATTTTTTGATATCTTTAGTATTTGTTTCTTCAGGTTGCAAGTATAGTTCTTGGTAGAAATTATGGAAAATTTCTTCGATGTTTTCTGGGTTAACTGTGGTTTTATTTGTGGTGGGGTCTTTAATCTTGTATACATTATTCATTGTTTGTTGTTTTCTTAACCGTTTTGCCAGCAGTTTTGTGGCTTTTGGCCCCGTTTCATAATATTTTTGCTTTAGATATCTATTTTTCCTTTCAATTTAATCCATTTGTGTTTCTTTTATCTTTGTTTTTTCTTCTTTAATTTCTTGATATATTTTTGGATCATTTGTGCTTTGATGTTTACGTTCTAATTCCCTCAGTCTCTCACATCTTTGTTCATACGCTTCCAGTTTAGTCTTATTTGCTTTTCCTGTTTCAACAATTAATTTACCCCTTAACACGGCTTTTAGTGCGTCCCATAGTATTGTTGGATCCACTTCTTCATTGTCATTCTCTTGGATATATTCGTTTATGTTTATTTTTATTCTTTCTTTCATTTTCTCATCATTTAACAGTCCTACGTTAAGTTTCCATGTTGTTTGTCGTTTTCTATTGTTTAAATATATTTCCATGTATATAGGATTATGATCTGATATTTCTGCCCCTCCAATCCAACAATTTCTCACCCTGTGTCTGTCACCTTCATTCATAAGGAAGTAATCTATTCTAGAGTGTACTTTATGGGCTGCTGAATAATGTGTATAGTCTTTTTTCGAGTGGGTGTAGGTCCCTCCATATGTCTACCATACCCATTTCTGCCAGTGAGGTTCTTATGAACTTTGTTACATGTTTTTTTGTCTTCTTAACACTTGTTGTGTCAACTTCATGATCCATGACAGCATTTAAGTCTCCTCCACAAATTAGGACTCCTTCACTGTGTGTTGCTATGAGATCAAACAGATGTTGAAAAAAACCCTTGTCACTTTCTGGTGGGGCATAGATGTTCACTAATGTGATCTGCATACCATCTATTCTTCCCTTTATTATTACATACCTGCCTTCTTTATCCTGGATTTCCTGTTCACTTTCAAATTGTATTTTGTTTGAGATTAGTATCATAACCCCCCTTTTTGCTCCTCCCTTAAATGAACTGTAGTAGGAGTTCTTATAGCCAAATCTCTTTAGTTTCACATGTTCTGTCTTGCTCAAATGTGTCTCTTGCATAAATATAATTTCAGCTTTTTCCTTCTTGAATTTTCTTATTATTCTTTCCCTTTTAACAGGTGAGTTCAGACCATTCACGTTTAGTGTCATTATCTTAAGATTTTTACCCATATTCATGTTTTTCCATTTTTTTAACTTGTGCTCCTAGCCCCTTTAACAACAAAAATAACACATATTTATATAAAAACACATTAAAAAAACTCAACCTCCGTACTTTGGGCCTTTCTTCTGCCCACTGGTCCCTGTTGGTGGGTGGGGGGTTTGTCTTCACAGAGTGAAGGGCCCTCCCTAGACTTCTAATTACTATCAAAGTAATAGTCATAAGTCTAGAAATGTCCAACAAATATCACTTAAACCTCTCCTAGCCGTCTGTTTCTCTTTTACCTTGTCTTCTTGGCCTTCATTTCTTCTGTGCCTTTCTTAATCTTTGTTATGATCTAGGCTTTCAGTTGAAAGCCTTGTAGTTTGTCCTGGGCCCGCTGCTCTACGTCTCTCCCTCTTCTTCCGCCGTTCACTTGTCTCCACTCCGTCTGTCGTGGTGCGTTCAGGGCCGCCGCTGCTCCAGCCGTCTCCTTCGGCACGCTCACCTCAAGGCCCCGCTCCATCATATCCCGCGCTGCCTCTTCGGCCGTGTTGTAGGTTCTTGTGCCTTCCTCCCAATGAATCCTCATTTTCGTTAGCGGCGTTTGGAATCTAATTTTTTTCTCTTTCAGCGTTTTTTTAATATTGGCATATTTCTTCCGCTGCTGCACGATTTCTGTCGGGTAGTCATGGTCAAAAAATACCTGTTTGTCGCCGATTCGTATCTTTTTTTTCCATGCTTGCGTCAGGATTCTTTCCTTTATGTCATATTTCACAAAGTTTACCACAACTGACCTGGGTGTAGCGTTTGTTTTCGGGTTCTGTGCCGGTGTTCTGTGCGCCCGTTGAATCTGCAGATCCGTTTCTCCGGGTATTTCCAGTTCTTTTTTTAAGAACTGATCCATGAATTTTGTCATCGAGTTGCCTTCAATGCCCTCCGGAATTCCAAAGATGCGCATATTGCTTCGTCGGGATCTGCTCTCCAAGTCGTTTATTTTCTCCTGCATCCTCTGCGTTTGCGTCGTCAGGGTCTGTAGTTGTTCTTTTGCCTCGCTTTTCCAATCTTCTAGTTCCGAAATTCGGGTCTGCGCTTCTGTCATACACGCCCGCTGGGAGCGCAGCTCCTCCATGTTTTCCGTTAATTTACGCTCCATTTCTCTTCGGAGGTCCATGATTTCCTCCTTAATTTCTTTTTTCAGTTCCTCCTTAAGAGCCGCTAAATCCTGTTGTAGCTGTCGCTTGAATTCTCTTAACTCTTCACCCAAACTGGCGATGCCAGCGTTCATGTTGTCGAGTCTGGTGTCCTCCATTTTCTCTGCTGTGGACATCTCGTTTTTTGGGGCTTTGCGTACAGCGGTTTTTCCTGCGTTGTTGGAGAGGAATTCTTCAATTTTACCCTGTTTTTGTCCTTGTGCCCGGTTCCTTCGTGTTTTCATCCCTTAGTTTATTGATTCGTTTATGTCGAGTTGGCCATTTACCGATGATTTTTAATCCGGCTAGGGAGAGCTCTTTGTTTAAGTGTTATGTCTCTCCGCCATCTTCCCGGAAGTCGTGAGTGTGTCTTTAATCATGTTATTTTACTTATATGGCTTATATGGATGCCGAGAGAAACGCAATTTCATCTTGCCTGCACTATAGTTGTATGTACAGCAATATGACAATAAAGGTTGATTTGATTTTTGATTTGATTTGATTAATGCAAGTTTATCTCTTCTCATATCCATTGGCATTTCTACTGCTTCAATTTATAAAACTGCATTGTTTGGTGTTGTTTTGACAGCTCCAATGCACAGGCAAAGTGCTCTATGCTGCATTATGTCTATTTTTTCCAGAGTCGTCTTTGCCGCTGCTCCATAAATCATGCATCCGTAGTCTATTGTCGATAGCATTAGTGTTCTGTAAATGTCAATTAATGCCTGTTTATCTGCACCCCATTCGTATCCAGCTACAGCTTTTATGAGATTAATGACTTTTTTGCATTTTGTTTCCAAATTTTCAACATGAACTCTCCATGTGTATGCACTACCAAACCACAATCCTAGATATTTGAACTCACTGACTTTCTCTATTGGTTGATTATATCATGTTAATGGTTCTGTACCAGTTCTGTGTTTTTTTTTTGTTTTTTTTTTGTGAAAGTCATATAGCAGGTTTTACTGTTTGAAAATTTAAATCCCAAGTCATATGACCACTTTTCCACTTTCTCCATTGCTTTCCTGATGTTTTTGAACACACATTTCTCATTTCTTCCCCTCGTCCATATGGCTCCATCATCTGCATATAGTACTGTTTTGATGGATCCCTCTTGATCCTCAAACATGTCATTAATCATTATATTGAATAAAACAGGGCTTATCACACTCTCCTGAGGAGCACCAATTTTCTATTTCAAAGTCATTAGAAACTTCTGATCCTACTTTAACCCTAATTGTCCTGTGTGTTAAAAAAAAAATCCATCATCCAATTATACATCCTACCAGCAATGTCCATTTTATTCAATTTCATAAGAAGACCATCCCTCCACAGTGAGTCATAAGCCTTTTCAATATCCAGATAAACTATAACCATTACTTCTTTCAATTTAAGAGTCTTTTCAATATCATTACTTACCCTAACTAGAGCATCCACTGTGGATCTTCCTCTTCTAAAACCATTCTGATAGTTGTTTATAAATTGTTTTTGCTCTAATACATATGAGAGTCTGTAAACTAACACCTTCTCCATCCATTTCCCTAAATTTGATGTTAATGCTATTGGCCTGTATTTGCCTGGATGAGCTGGATCTTTCTCTGGCTTATTAAATGGTAAAATTACAGCCTTTTTCCACCCACTTGGGATAACCCCCTCCTTCCATATCCTGTTAAACAATTTCAGCACCAGTTGCATTGACTGCATAGGCAACTATAGGGACAAGAGTTGCAAACTAGCTTAATGCTATACACTCTCTGTGCAACACATCAGATTTTCTTTTTTGTCTATGTTTATTGCACTGTCCCTGACAAAAAAAACAACAACAACCAAACAAAAAAAAACTGCCGGAACATAGCATAGCTTAACTGATCATATCCTGGAGCTGTGTATCCACTATCTTGCAAAGCTCTCTTAAGCTCTGACATTGTGAGCTCGAGGTCTAACACAGTCATGTCCCTCTTTCACTTCATTTTTTAAGTTTGCATTTTCTCTGAGTTTATGCTGCCTTTGCTGTCTATGACTCTCACCAAGATGGTCTCCTCTATGCACTGCTGCAAATGCTCTACCTAGGACTTCTGCCTTTTCTTTGCCTGATACAGCCATCTTGTCCCCATCCACTAAAGCTGGAATTTTAACTGATACCCTTTTCCCACACATTTTTTAAACATACCCCAGACATCACCTCGTTCTGTTTTCCTACCAAGGGTGGAACAAAATTCGCTCCAGGTTGACCTTTTCCTGTTTTTGATAATCCTTCGAGCTACTGCCCTTTTCTTTTTATACTCTGTTAAGTTTTCACTAGTCATATTCTTCCTCAGCTCTCTGAATGCCTTGTTTCACTCTTTTATTGCAATATTACATTCGTCATTCCACCAGGGTACAACCTTCTTCCTACCCTGTGTTGTTTTCTTAGGTATACTTGCTATTGCAGCATTCAGAATATGATTGGTTACCTGACTTGAACACTCTTTTATGCCACCTTCTAATGTTACCAAATGACACGACTGAACACAGTATTGCCTAAATGTTCCCCAATCTGCCTTGTCAAAACACCATCTTGTAAAACATTTTCCCTCTTGTATACATACTACAGTTTTAATGACTGTAAATACTGGGAAGTGATCACTTCCCAAAGTTGTCCTGTTCATAACCGTCCATTCACAGGTGCTCACTAAAGAATCAGATACCAGGAGTCAGGTCAATTCATGATAATGTGCCCCTATGCACATCCACCCTGGTACCCTCACCACTAGTGATGGGTCCGGCAACACCAATGCGTCGGCGCATGCGTCGAGCTCATAGAGCAAAACCCTGTGTCGGTGTGCGTATCGCTTTACCTGTATCGGTCACGTGACCGAACACTGACGCGCCAGCGTTTATAAGGAAGCGCATCTGTCAACGGGATGCGTCTGCCCAAAGAATCTCTGATGTGTTGCGGACGGTTCATCGACAAATTCCTCAAGAATTATGGAGCACGAGCAGCCTCAAGCTAAAAGAAAGGTTTCCGCCGTGTGGGACCATTTTAATCTCATATCGGAAAATAAGGTATTTGTTTTAATTTCCTTGTTGTTTCATCCTGTTCCTCTCAGAGTTTCCACTTGATCTATCTGAATTCCAATTCATTTCAAAGTGACTCTTAGTTTACTATTCATATTAATTTCTGCAGGTTAAATGTCGCATTTGTTCGACCGAACTTTCATATCTAAACAAAAGCGCCTCCTCAATGCTGAGGCATTATAGGGCCAGGCATGACAGTGAAGTCCCAGATACACCCAGGATAGACTCAGGCATGCAGCCATTCTACAACTTACTCACAGTTGCTTTATTGGTGAAGGCAGGGTGAAAGAGGGCTGCGTGTTTTAACTGATGCTGTTTCTGCGTTAATTTTTTTCCCCTCTTAAATAAAAGCTGAAAAAGAATGCTGTTTCATTTTTGCTGATCTTGGATTTTAAACTAGTGGAGTACAAGCAAAAAGATAACGACAGCAGCACTTTTTTAGGTTTTTTTTGTTTTGGTTTTTTTGCTTTATTGATAATTAATTTCTGTTAATTTATTCTTTACTTCATTTTTAACCATCAAGCTTCCAGGAAGCAGATCCTGGATGAGGCTCTGCTGAATTTCATCCTGAAGGACTGCCAGCCCCTCAGCATTGTGGAGAGTGAAGGGTTCAGGGAACTGGTTCAGGCCCTTCAGCCCTCATATGTTTTGCCCACCAGAAAGGTTTGTGTGGAAATTATCTAAAGTAGTAGTTGATATATCCATTTTATTTAAACTTTAATTTAAATATATGGATTTTCTTTTGGTTTGACTTGGTGTAATTTTCAGACCATCAAACAAATGGTGGCCAAAAAAAGTACTAGGAGGAACGGGAACGAGTGAAAAAGGAAATGCAGCAAGCTGTGGCAGTGAGTGTAACAGCTGATGTGGACATCTGAGAACATGGAGGCATACTTGGCTCTTACCTGTCACTACATTAGTGAGAATTTGCAGTTGTGTACATCTGTGTTGGGAGTGCAATACTTTCCACAAAGTCACACTGCTGACAATTTGGCCCAAGTCAAAAGGGGCATGATGGAGGACTGGGCCATAACCAATAAAGTGTCTTGTGACAGACGCCGCACCAAACATGATTGCATCCACTAGACAGCTCCAAATTCGGCACTCAATTTGCATTGCACATAGTCTCAATTTATACGGGACCATCTTCACAACAGCTGTTTGCACCCACTTCAGGCATGTTATTCAGCATTATTTGTTGTTGTTTGGAAATCATGTACTAAAATGCCAATTTGTTGTTTTTTAGATAACCTTTGGCAACATCTCGACATCGAAGTGGGCAGGCAGACCAAAAGTGCCACAGCTGATGCCATCCAGGAGGTGCAGAGATACCTGGCAGAGGGCAATATTGCCAGGTCCCAGGATCCTATGAGATACTGGGACAACCAAAAGACAATCTATCCAAACCTCTTTCAGCTTGCCTTACAATTTCTCTGCACTCCAGCCTCATCTGTGCCGTGTGAGCAGGTGTTTTCTACAGCTGGAGAAGTTGTCAAAAAAGCGTAACAGACTGAATTTCAAAACGTTGGAAAAACTTATTTTTTGGAATAAAAATTTGTAAAAAAAAAAAAAAAAAAATCCCAGTCCACAAGCATCCTTATTCACAACATGTTCACTTAGATTTTCACGTTATGATGCATGTTCACATTATTTATTGACTATATCCAAAAATATCAACGATATTTTAAATTAAAATGAAGATATGAAATAATACAATACAAAATACAATGACTTAAATTATATACTGCTCAGAAAAATAAAGAGAACACTAAATGTACACATCCTAGATATGAATGAATGAAATATTTTTATTAAACACTTTGTTCTTTACATAGTTGGATGTGCTGACAACAAAATCACACAACAGCATGTGAAATTGATTGTCAATCAGTGTTGCTTCCTAAGTGGACAGTTTGATTGAAGGACAGTGTTCCCTTTATTTTTTGAGCAGTATATTATTGTGTATACTAGGTCATCAAATCAGTGTCAGTTGAGTCAACTACAGCCTCATTTCCACTAGCCCAGCACACCTCGGAACGGTTCGATTCACTTCAATACGGCTCGGAATGCTTCTGTCTCCATTAGCACGGTGTTGTGCTTGGGCGTTGTCCTATGCTGGGTTGGTTTATAACAGCGAGGCGGCGCCACACTCCCAGCGAGGCGGCGCCACACTCCCAGCGAGGCGGCGCCACACTCCCAGTGAGGCGGGGCCACACTCCCGTGACGTAACGCACGCGACTGAATCCTTCATTATACGAGACAAAATGGAGGATCCAAGGATTATTGCGTTGCTCGCTCTGTGGTTTTTTCTCACAATTAAGGCCAGAGAGTTTAACCAGAGAAGACAGTATTACCAGAGGCGACGACGTGAATTGAGACAAAACACGTTGGAACACTACAGGAGACTCGCGGTTGCCAGGGAGGAATATGAAGCTGGAATGGTGACGTTACTTAACCGGCAGAGGAGGGAGCAGATATCGGTAAGCTCATTTTATAGTCATATTATTCTTGTGTACAGCATTTTGATGTTGACAGGTTATCATTATTACACGAATTACATTATGTATGCTGTGTGTGTGTTTTTCAGTTGGCTGCGTTGGTGCAAAATACTCGCTGCAGACCGCGTGTCTGGACAGTACATCGTAGCTCGCATTGGTGGGAGGATGTTGTTCCCAGCTTCTCCACCCAGCAGTGGTTGCAGAATTTCAGGATGTCCAAGGACACTTTCACCTACCTGTGTCACAAATTGCGTCTATGCATGGAGCGGCAAGATACGACGTTCCGCTTATGTGTGCCGCTGAGGAAGAGAGTGGCCATCGCACTGTGGAAGCTTGCTACTGGTTCAGAGTACCGCAGTATTGGACATCTTTTTGGGGTCAGCATCACAACAGTGTGCAGGTGTGTGCAGGACTTTTGTGCAGCAGCAGAGTCATCACTCGTTCCAGAACTGCTTCATTTTCCCGATGAAGGGAGATTCATGGAAATGTCGGCCTACATCGAGAATCGGTGGGGGCTACCATTATGCGTTGGTGCCATCGATGGCTCCCACATACCCATCATAGCACCAGAAGAATGTCACACTGACTACTTCAATCGTAAAGGCTGGCACTCCATAATCCTTCAAGGTGTGGTTGATGGAAAGGGTTTGTTCTGGAATGTGTTTGCTGGGCTTCCAGGGAGCATGCATGATGCTAGGGTGCTGAGACTGTCCAGACTGTGGGAGTTAGCTAGTCGGGGAAACCTCTTCCCACCTATCAGGAACATCGGTGCGTTATGTACGGGATACTACATCCTAGGGGACTCAGCTTATCCACTCCAAAATTGGCTGTTGAAACCATTCCCTGACACCGGACGACTGACTGAAGAACAGCACACGTTCAACCAGACCATCAGTCGTGTACGGGTGGCTGTTGAGAATGCTTTTGGCAGGCTTAAGGAAAGGTGGCGCGGCCTTTTAAAAAGGAATGACTGCGACATCGAACTTGTGAAATCCATTGTGGTGACTTGTTGTGCACTGCACAATCTGTGTGAGACTCATGGAGAGGCCTTTGACACTGCATTGGATGCTGCAGCAGATGAAGTGGTGGTGTCAGCTGCAGAGTTAGCTGAGGACCGTGGTGGGGGTGTAAGAGATGCTGTGATGCAGTACTTGTGTACAAATAATTAAAAAGAGAATTTTGTCATTATTCATGTGTGTACATATTTCTAACGTCTGTGTTTAATGAATAAAATGTGCACTTTTCATCTGTCTCCTTTGCTTTGCTGGGACTGCAAATTGACATAGTAATTATGTTTAGAAAAATGTTATATTTCAATTTAAGCCTATCCCACAAAAAATAAGTCTAAATAGTTTTAAGAAGCACACATTATGTTGAGAAAAGTGTTATATGTCAATTTAATCCTATCCAACTTTTACTTTCAAAATAAGTGTAAATATTTGTAAAAAGCACACATTATTAGAAATATGTTATATTTCAAGTTAATACTATCCCACTTGTACTTACAAAAAAGTGTGAATATTCGTAAAAAGCACACACATGCAAAAGGTAGCACCACAAGCAGTGGTTCATAACGGTTTTGGGCAACAGCAACACAATTGTGTATCCTTTGCCAATCTGTCTGCTGTTATTTAATGTTTAACAGTTAAGGGACGGATGGTTATATGCTCCAAAACTGGAGAAACTCTCTGATAAAAATGCTTCAACAATACAAGTCACTTTTGGTTTGAATTAACTGCCAAATGACCTAGAAATAATGAGCTGAAACTTGTTTTTATTCGTATTAAATAATGAGACAGTGGCACACTGGCCAACACCAAATTGTATTATTTTTTAAATCATAGGGCATTTTGGATGTACTGAATAAAAAAAAATCATGTTTTTCACCTTCAGGTCAACGTTTGGAACAACAGTATTGGTATTTTCCGTTTAGATGATGCTACACTCCTTGTAAAGTATTGTAATTCTCTGAATTTGGAATACCGATAGAACATTCAATTTACATATACTTACTTTTTTAATACTTTGACTTGTAAGCTTGATCAGTTTCTCCTGCTGCAATTTAAAGTCCAACTGTGCAACTTCTTATAAGTTAACATAAAAAATGTAACCAAAGTTTAGAAATGTATCATGTGGTGCTAATTTTTTATGATATTTCAATAAAAAGAACATAAACCTTACAAAAACATTTGTTCTTTGGTATAGTTAAAAATTACATTACCTTTACAACGGTTGACCCCTGACAGGATGATCAGCATCATTTTCATCAGATTAGGCAATGGAATTTCTATGTAATTATACTGTTTTATAATTCGGTGTCATAACAGACAAACCACACTTTGATCCAAAACACTTCCATTTTATTATAAATAAAATATTCAAATAAAAAAAAAACCATTTGCAACACAACAAGAAGGTTAATCAACATTTTATACACGCCGACCACTGAGTGCCTCTACCATCTTCCCAAACTGGGTCAGGAAGGCTCGGTTGAATGAAGCCGTCTCTGCCAGCTCCTGCCTTCTCAAGGCAACATCCTGCTCCTGGGCTACCCTCATGTCTTCTGCAACCTCCTGGTGGTGTCTCTCAAGCTGCTCTTGGCGCTCTTGGTGCATCCTCTCCTGCCTCTCATTGAACCTCTCCTGCAGACGCTTGTCCTCCTCATGCGCCTCTGTCATCACTGATGCTATGTCCGAGATGGTGTTGCGCCTTTTCCTCTTGGCTAGATGAAAGACAGAAAGTCAGGGTGGTTACATGCTGTATCTAAAAATATCAAAAACATATACTATGGAATTACACTGGTGAAAGCCTGTGGTGGGATGTGACTATATGCTTCGTTGCTGTATTTAAGCTCAAATGTCATGTTGCTGCACTTCAATGGAGTGGATTGTGCACAGGGTGCTGTGATAGTGAACATCCCCCCATGCGATCCGAAAAGGATTAAGTTGAAAAAAATGGATGGATGGATCTTTAAAAGTTTTTCTTTTGTGTTGTGGCCTCAGAAATAGGAATGGGTTAATAAAAATGGCTTAATAAAAGTGACGTGAAGCTTTTTAATGAGGCATGTTCATAAGTCAGTTCATGTGCTCTATCTGTTTTTGTATATTATGACTTCCAACAGTATTTCAACCAACACACCACCACACCTAAAAATGTGACTGTGTTGTTTAACACCGACAACAGACCACCACAGAATGTTTTTGACAAAGACATATAAAATTCCTTAATATGCGGCTATCGGAAATAACCTTAATCATAAAAAAAAGGAGGATAGTCTCATGTTTACTGTGCCTTACCAACACTTGGACGAGACCTCCCGGATACTGATGGAGCTGATGATGGAGCTTGTGATGGAGCTTGTGATGGAGCTTGGGACGGAGCTTGTGATGGAGCTTGGGATGGAGCTTGGGATGGAGCTTGGGACGGAGCTTGGGATGGAGCTTGTGATCTGCCCGACACCGGTGTGGGCGCGACAGATTCACATTCTCCATCAGACGCTGGAGAGTCCGTGCGGGCTGGCGCGGCGGACGAGTGGGATGATTCTACAAGGAAAATGCACACAATAAAATACAGCACGAAAGTGCAAGATATACAGAAAAGGCAATAGTTTTTAACAAGATTACATAAGCTTATTTCAGCGTATTGTTCACATGAATACTTAAAAGAAAAGCGTGAGACCACAGTGTGCTGCTATAAAGCAGAGCGATCATCATCCACAAATGAACAGCTTTTTTATTGCATAAATAAACTGAGCGTCTTACCGAATATATTTGTGAAAAAACGCACAAAAAAAAAAAAAAACAACTCACCGTTAAAGGACTCCGATGTCGTGGCTGTGTCGAGAGCCATGGCTCGGCCAATGCTAGCATGCCAATGGCCGTATATGGCGTCCATCTGCTCGAACCATTTCCAGTTCCTCCGATCCTTACCACTTCTGCTGTTGTGGTCCTTCAACGCACGTTAATCACACTTCATTTTTTAAATTTTTTCCCTACACTGGCAGTCCGGGTGTGCCCCTGTGCTGCTATGTGGTCGGAGACCTCCCGGTATATTTTTTCATTCCGGGTGGCTCCGTCTAACTCGCACTGGATGCGATCGTCCGACAATGCAGTGAGCAGACACTGCACCTCCTCATTGGTCCATAGAACGCCCTTATTACGCGAAGCCATTTTTGAAAGAGAATAAATGAAAATAGCACAGCAATACACTGAAAATAAACCGCCCACTGTGGTTGCGCACTGAGTAATGCCGGTCGTGAAGATTCGGCAGAAGAGGTCGCTTTCGTGATGTTACGACCTGACCAATCAGCGGCGGTTACGAACTGACCAATCAGCGGCGGTTACAACCTGACCAATCAGCGGCGGTTACGACCTGACCAATCAGCGGCGACCAGTCTGTTAACGTCACAACACGGCACAGCTCAACACTGCTGTACCCTGCCCTTGGCCAGGGCTGAGAATCGCGGCTGCTAAACCGTGTTGGGGCTAGTGGAAAGGCGTACAACGTGTGATGAGCCGTCCCGTGTCGTGCTAAAGTGTGCTAGTGGAAAAGGCCCTTAGGTTGCCTGTAGGGATTTTTAAGGTCCAGCAGGTGTCAGCATTCAGTGACACAGTATAAACACAGTATCAATACAGTTTGGCAATGTGTCAAAACGCATCATGACGCCTCATCTACTCATCACAGTGGTGACCACTGTTTAGACAAATTAATGATCTTTCATCTAACATCTCTTCCACAACTTTTCCATTGTTATCTCTATGTGTGCTTCCCCACAAGCTATTGTAGGCATTAAAGTCGCCACACCATACCTCTTTCATATTCCCTTCCCCTGCCATAGCACTGAAAATATCTATTAACTTCCTACATGGGTTGTAATAATTAATCAGCTTAATATTTCCTTGTCCATTTGGCCTACATACAGTTAGGCCCAGAAATATTTGGACAGAGACACAAGTTTTGTTATTTTAGCTGTTTACGAAAACATATTCAGGATACAATTATATAATCAATATGGGCTTAAAGTGCAGACTCTCAGCTGTAATTTGAGAGTATTCACATCCAAACTGGAGCAAGGGTTTAGGAATTACAGCTCTTTAATATGTAGCCGCCTCTTTTTCAAGGGACCAAAAGTAATTGGACAATTGACTCAGAAGGCTGCAAAAAAAAAAATAAAAAAATAACAAGGCTGCATGGGCTCTTCCTTCGTTAACCTGTCATCATTTAAGCAGTTAAAAGGTCTGGAGTTGATTCCAGGTGTGGCGTTTGCATTTGGAAGCTGTTGCTGTGAACACACAACATGCGGTCAAAGGAGCTCTCAATGGAGGTGAAACAGACCATCCTGAGGCTAAAAATAAAAGAAGAAATCCATCAGAGAGATAGCAGAAATGTTAGGAGTGGCCAAATCAACAGTTTGGTACATTCTGAGAAAAAAAGAGTGCACTGCTGAGCTTGGGAACTCAAAAAGGCCTGGACATCCACGGAAGACAACAGTGGTGGATGATCACAGAATCCTTTTCATGGTGAAGAACAACCCCTTCACAACATCCACTCAAGTGAAGAACACTCTCCAGGAAGTAGGTGTATCAGTATCTAAGTCTACCATAAAGAGAAGACTTCATGAGAGTAAATACAAAGGATTCACCACAAGGTGCAAACCATGAATCAGCCTCAAAAATAGAAAGGCCAGAATTGACTTTGCCAAAAAACACCTGAAGAAGCCAGCCCAGTTCTGGAACAGCATTCTTTGGACAGATGAGACTAAGATCAACCTGTACCAGAATGATGGGAAGAAGAGAGTTTGGAGAAGAATTGTAACAGCTCATGATCCAAAGCACAACATCTTCTGTAAAACATGGTGGAGGCAGTGTGATGGCATGGGCATACATGGCTTCCAATGGCACTGGGCCACTTGTGTTTATTGATGATGTGACAAAAGACAGAAGCAGCCGGATGAATTCTGAAGTGTATAGGGATATACTTTTTGCTCAGATTCAGCCAAATGCAGCAAAGTTGATTGGACGGCGCTTCACCAATGATCCAAAACATACTGCAAAAGCAACCCAGGAGTTTTTTAAAGCAACAAAGTGGAATATTCTGCAATGGCCGAGTCAATCACCAAATCTCAACCCAATCGAGCATGCATTTCACTTGCTCAAGACAAAACTTAAGGCAGAAAGACCCACAAACAAGCAACAACTGAAGACAGCTACAGTAAAGGCCTGGCAAAGCATCACAAAGGAGGAAACCCAGCGTTTGGTGATGTCCATGGGTTCCAGACTTCAGGCAGTCATTGCCTGCAAAGGATTCTCAACAAAATATTGAAAAGTAACATTTTACTTAGGGTTATGTTTATTTGTCCAATTACTTTTGAGCCCCTGAAATGAGGAGCATTTGTATAAAAATAGCTACAATTCCTACATGTTTAATCATACATTTTTGTTCAACCCCTTGAATTAAACCTTAAAGTCTGCACTTCAATTCCGTTGTAGTTGTTTCATTTCAAATCCAATGTGGTGGCATGCAGAGCCCAAATCATGAAGATTGTGTCACTGTCCAAATATTTCTGGGCCTAACTGTATTTCAACAATATTACACTCTATATCCTCAGGGGAGGGAATCACCCTATACGCCAGGCTATTTTTAATGAAAGTGGCACATCCTCCTCCATTTACAGTGTTAATTCTATCCTGTCTGATTGAACTGTATCCTGGAATGACAAAATCTAAGTGAGGTTGAAGCCATGTCTCCTGTACACACACTACCTATGGAACAACTTCGAGTTCGTCAAGATACTTCCCAAGTTCTTGTCCGTTTGCTATAAGACTCCTGGCATTCCACTGTAGTATGTGTAGTACCATAATTAAGGTCTTGTTTCAGCATGTGCAGTCTTCCCAGTTTCAGCTTTCAATAAAGCATGAATTTGGTCAGCTGTGATATCTTTCACATCTAGGAAGCTTTCTGCTGCTTCCACAATGGTTTTGATTCTGTCGCTTTTCTTCTGTAGCTGTGCAGCAACATTCATGGTGTGGCAGATAAAAGCTATCAAGTTTGTCCTCTTAACTATCAATGTGTCATCATCCATTTTACATTTGTGAACACAAACATTCCTTGCAGCTGCACGATCCTGTGCTTGTGTGGGACCCGTTGTTGATTACTGGGCTTCCATTTGAACTGAACTTCTTTGAGGAAGGCTTGCTGTGTTTCTGACTATTCCTGCCTCTCTAACTAACTGTATTTAGAGCTTCCGCATACAAGATTTTCTTAGTTATTTTGATTTCCTGGACTTGTCTAGCTTCCCTCTGCACAACACATCCTCCATGTGCAGCACTGTGCTCACCTCCACAGTTGCAACACTTTACTTTGGCGTCCTTGTCACATTTACCATATTCGTGCTGCCCTCCACATCTAGCACATCTTAGCTTTCCCCTACATTGCTGAGTCGTGTGACCCATCCTTTGACATTTGTAGCAACTGAGTGGCTTTGGGACGTATTCTCTGACAATGAAATACATGTATCCTATTAGGACTGATTTAGGAAGTGTTTCCTCAAACTGAATCATGACAGACTGTGTGTCCTTCAGCAAACTTTCTTTTTTACTCTGTAGCCTTTTCACATCCTTCACCTTTCCTCCTTGGATCTCATTTTTCACTTCTTCCACAGACATGCACAAAGGGACACCTGATATAACTCCTCTCAAGTTAGCTGTCATGCCAGGAACATGCGCCTTCATTTGTTCTCCGTTTAGACATGTCATTGTCAGTATTTTCTGTTGCTGTTGTGTACTTGTGGCATGAATTAACAGCTGGTTATTCTTCAAGAACTTTGCAAACTTAAAGCGTACCTGTGGTGGTCGTGAAGACGCATTTGACTTGAAAACATTATGAAAAAGTATTTCTTATTTTGGTAAATAATTTTTGCCAGCCATATACCACCAGACATATATTCAAATAGGACCTTGGCCATGGGCAGCCAATGAAAACTGTGGGCGCAGCCATGACACATGCGGATGTGACGTCACTTCGTTGATACTCAACAGTCAATGCTCCGCCTGTATGAGAGACTAGGGTGCTGTTGTGAGTGTTTTTATTCTATTATGGCTGAATTGTCGGACTCTGAGGAAGAATTCTTCCAACATGGCTACAGGTTTGAGCCAGAAAGGTCTTCTGAGGGTTAAAGTGATGAAGTGGTCCTCACACACAACGCAATTTCGTCTGAAATTATTCGTCTGTGCCCTGTTTCCGCTCCGATCTTCTGACAAGGTGAGCTGGGTTTGGGTACACAAAAAAAGTGTTTCTTTGTTTTTTTCGCTTATTATTCAGACATCCAAAGGCTTTACATTCCGCCATGTTGCGATATCCATATCGCATTGTATGTTTTTGTTTTTACAAGAGCACCGAGTGTCTGCTGCTCTGTATATAGTTGTAGAATCATCTTCCGTGTTGCGGCAGTTACGAGATCAGATGAGACAAGCAGCTGAATTTAAGCATTTATTTATTTTCTACTCGTTTCAGTTCTGCATTTAATATGAACCCTGAGTTTGAAATAAACGTTTGAATTTTGGTCCTCACACAACGCAACGCACTGTCTGCCGCTCTTTATAGCGGCGAGGGAGGAGCTGAATTAATCTGCCGTGTTGCGGCTGTTAACGACCTCAGATCAGACAAGAGGACCCGCTGAATTTAAGCATTTATTTATTTATTTTCTACTCGTTTTAGTTCTGCATTTAATATGAACCCTGAGTTTGAAATAAACGTTTGAATTTTGGTCCTCACACAACGCAACGCACTGCCTGCCGCTCTTTATAGCGGCGAGGGAGGAGCTGAATTAATCTGCCTGTCACCATGGGTTGAGATGCCGTCTCGGCACTCAGCCCATGTTTTCCCTCATCCCTGCTTCCCATTGAGCAGCGTCTCAGCTGGCCCCCAGCTGGCAGCATTATGGACGGCTGGGGCCAATTAGTCTTCATCAGCTGGGGCGCTGCCAATGAGGATAAATAGGAGCAGCCTCGATGACTCGGGGCTGCGACATAAACACATTGCTAAGCTGAAGCCCCTTCGTCTGGTGTCAGCTTATACTCCTCTTGCAGCATTCCTGTGCCTGGAATCCCGGCCTGGTGAGCTCTCTGCTGGAGACAACGCGAGCGACCCTCAGACGAATTCCCGGGGGGTCCTCTGTTATCGCCGGGCGGGGAGAGGAAGAAGCAGATTCCACTACAGCAGGCGATACTCAACCTCCAGGGGGCAGGCAAGTCATTGTTTTTTCACACCTGCTTAATGATTTGCTCTGTCACATCCCTGGAGGAGAAGTTCAGGGTTCGCAGCTCCCTGAACTCTCCCCACCTGCTGTAACCTGTATGCCTAATCCCGCATCCTCTGTGTCTCTCTCCGCCGAGCGGTCCCCGGCTCCGGGTCAACGTGGTGGGATATGGAGAGGGCCTGTGGTTCCGCAGCTACATTGCGGATGGAGGAGGGGGACTGACTGCTGCGTGGAGTCTACGCTGACGACTGAGCGTCCCCGGGTCTCCATGGAGGAGCGGTTCGGTCCGGCGGGACGAGATTCTTCTGGCTTCACGCCGAGTGGATCGTCGGCGGGGTTACCTGAGCTGGAGGGATCTCAAGCTGCGCTGACCATCGTGCTGGCTGCGGGGCCCGACGCGGCTAGATGGGAGCCTGACAACGACCTCCTGACGACGGATCCTGGATCTTCGCAGTCCTGGACGGCGTCAGAACCCGAGATCAGGCGAGTGCTCTCCTTTCTTTTCTCTCTTTTTATCCCCGAGCACTTCAGCCTATCTCCAGGGGAGACGAGCCGGGTGCAGCCGTCCGCTGCGTCTGAGCTCGTCTCGCCGGGTTCTGGCGCTGCCGGTGATCCTGATCCCGGTTCTGTTTTCTCTTCTGAGCCTTCTTCCAGGGTCACCGGCAAGGAGTTGCTGTTCCTCGTGGTGCTGGAGGGTCCGGGTTCAACGTTGGAGGTCGGTTCTGGTGCAGTATTCAACGTGGGTTCGCCCGAGACCCAGTCGGGGTCCAACGTGGGTTCGCCTGAGGCCCGATCGGGGTCCGACGTGGGTGCTGCCCCAGTATTGTCCAGGTCCGGTGAGGAGGTGGCCGTTTTCCTGCGGCCTGACGCCCGCCGCCCTCGTCATCGGCTCTCCCCTGAGCCTCTTCCACCGGGATCCGCTCTGATCCTTCGCCCGTCTCAACGGTCCTGGTGGTTGAGTGATGCGGGTCGACGACCCGACCCACAGAACTTTCGGTTCGGTGATCTGGTTCCCCCCACTGGTCTGTTTCCCTCTGGGCAGCCTGGTTCGGCTGCCGGTGGACTGGATTCCTGGGATCTGGGTCCAGAGTTCGCTGTCCGAACACTTCTCTTTCCCTGATTCGCCAGCTGGACAATGGGCGGGGAGATCTCCGGAGCCATCTCGGCCATTTTTGGACTCTGCCTGCCATTCACCTCGGGTGTCACTTTTTCTTTTGTTATTAAGGTCACTCGGGTGTAATGTGTTGTCCTGTTGGTGGATTCGTTTTTAGCCTCGTTTGTTGTATTGTAGAGTTATGTTTTGTTTTCCGTAACACCATGCTCTGCAGTTATCCATTTATTCCAGTCACTTTCATTTCTTTAGGTGACTGGGTATTTATATATTCGTGTGTGTGGGTTTTTCTTTGCCTGCACTCAGTATTTCTTTTTTGTCCTGTTGGTTCATTATAGAGTCATGTGCCTTGTTTTCCGTAACACCATGCTCTATAATTGTCATTTGTTCCAGTCACCCTCACTTTTCTTGGTGACTGTGTATGTACTTAAATTAGCGCTGTGTATAGGTTCCCCTTTATTTAACCGTACTCAGCATTTTTTGCCCTGTACCTTTTTGATGGTTTTTTTTTTCCTTGCTCTGGGTCACGCATGGTTGGTACTCTCTGGGTAGTATGTAACCGGCGTGCTGACCCGGTTCTTCTCCCCATCTGTACCTGGGTTAATTATTCTGTTTTGTCAGTATTGTATTTGGGTTTTTCTTTCCCGCTACCCTACATTGCCCCATTGGTGTTGTCCTTCCCTTGGCTTCTTCCCCTCCGGTCCGCCTCCCTTCCTCCCACCCTAGGTGGTGGTGGTGGGGGGGGGGGGGGGGCTGGGATGTTCCTGGTCGTTCAGGAGCCCGACCTTGAGGGAGGAGCTCTGTCACCATGGGTTGAGATGCCGTCTCGGCACTCAGCCCATGTTTTCCCTCATCCCTGCTTCCCATTGAGCAGCGTCTCAGCTGGCCCCCAGCTGGCAGCATTATGGACGGCTGGGGCCAATTAGTCTTCATCAGCTGGGGCGCTGCCAATGAGGATAAATAGGAGCAGCCTCGATGACTCGGGGCTGCAACATAAACACATTGCTAGAAGCCCCTTCGTCTGGTGTCAGCTTATACTCCTCTTGCAGCATTCCTGTGTTTGTATCCCGCTGTGAGTATGTACGTCTTGCTACCCCCACGTCCGGTACGAGCTGCTTACCTCTGCGCTGTGCAACCTGTGAGTGTACGTCTGCATGAGTATCTGTGCTCTCCTCATCCCTTCCCCTGTACCCTGAATAAAATATCACGACTCACTGGCTTGTCCCTGGCTCTGATTGCCCGGCTCCCTAGAGCCGGATATGACACTGCCGTGTTGCGGCTGTTAACGACCTCAGATCAGACAACAGGACCCGCCGAATTTAAGCATTTATTTATTTATTTTCTACTCGTTTCAGTTCTGCATTTAATATGAACCCTGAGTTTGAAATAAACGTTTGAATTTGAATTTGAATATCCCCAAAGCCGCTGCACATCCGGGTACTCGAGGCTCAGCCAATACTGATCCAGATCGCGGTAGCCACGAAATTACGTCACAGGAAGCGTCCTGGAAGGCCATGTAGCCGCTAGTATGGCTGTACCCTTGTTTTGCTGACATAGCTGAACCAGCACATCAGCAATGGATTTATATCAAATTGCTTTGAACGTGAATTTCAACTTAAACTTGAACTAGAACGTGAGACAGGGGCTCAATATAATATCTTTTTTTCACGACCACCACAGGTACACTTTAACTCTCCCAATTTCTTTCTCAATTGCTTTTGTTAGCTCAGCCGGGTGATAGTGCCCCCCACCCTGATTGAACTCAATGACAACCTTGCAGTCATTCCCTACATCCTCAAACTGCCATCCATTTTGGCCAGTTCGTGTTTTCTTCGCATTGTTCCTTCCATCCGCATCCCTGTCTGACTGTTAGGGCGCATGCACATGCAGCGACCGGCAGCTGGTGAAATAGTGCGCTGTCTGTGTATGTGTTTTTATGTACTTTTATATGTTTTTACAAAATCCTCTGTGTCGTTTCTGCCCTGGAGTGTTTGTGGACTATATGGCGAAGAGCTTCCTGGTATCTACAATATGGATTTCCTCCCCTTTCTTGCACTGCTGCTATCTGTCCTCTGGCTCTTTGTCTCTGAAGTAAACGCGTTCGACTCCATGGTGGGCAGAATGGCGGGCAGGATACATTATTCCAGGGACATGTTGCTGCATTTAAACACGGTTGATGCAGCGGCTGTGATTGAGCCTAAGCCGCAACTGCCGGACTTTATTTTGAGAGACGAACATAGCGGTGAAAAGAGAGACGGGAGAGACGGCAGAAGGAAGCGCCGAAGACGTGGAGGTGTGAAATTGCGCCTTAGGAGACAGCAGTTTGGTAACATTCCTCTTCTTTCAATAATTTTTGGGAATGTACAGTCTCTGAGAAACAAGGTGGATGAAATTCAAGGGAATGTACGCTACCAGAAGGACTTTTAAGAACTGCTGCATCATGGCCTTCACCGACTCTTGGCTTACTGTGCATGACCGAGATGCAGACCTGTGGATTGACGGCTTTGGAGCCCCGCTGTGCTCGGATCGGCAGGAAGAGGTAATGGGGAAACGTCAGGGGGGCGGTGTATGTTTATACATTAATAAGCAGTACTGCACATCTGTCAAGGTCAGAGAGCGCATCTGTACACCCAATGTGGAGCTGCTGTCTGTGTCACTACGCCCCTTTTATTTGCCTCGCGAGTTCCCCCAACTTTTCATCACAACTGTGTACATTCATCCGAGGGCAGACGCTGACTCCGCCTCCAGAACCATCTTTGATGTGATCCAGCAGCTGCAATCAATTTCTCCAGAGGCGCCAAACTTCATTCTTGGGGATTTTAACCATGTTTCTTTAAAGAAGACACTTAAAAACTTTTATCAGTATGTCTCCTGCCCAACCAGGCGAAAAAAAGACATTGGACCTGTGCTATGAATCCATAGAGAGGGCCTATAAATCACTCCCCCTTCCTCCTTTAGGATCCTCAGATCACAACTGTGTACATTTGCTGCCCACATATAAAACTGCTCTCAGAAGAGGCAAGGTGGAGACGAGAGACATTGATGTGTGGACAGAAGATTCAGTACACAGCCTCCAGGAATGCTTTGACTGTACAGACTGGGAGATGTTCACACTGGCCTGCGGGGATGTTTTGGACTCTCTGGTTGACGTCACATGCTCATACATGTCTTTCTGTAAAAATAAGATTGTTCTGTAAAAGTGAACAAAAGTCAGGTCAGTGAAGTCAGTGAAATTGTGCTGTAAAAGTGAACAAAAGTCAGGGCCCTGATAATATATGTGGGCGCTTGGTAAGGTCATGTCCTTACAGACACAACATGTGCCTAAGATCTGGAAAGAAGCCGTGATTGTTCCCGTTCCAAAATCCAGCTGTCCTAAAATGGTAAACGACTTTAGACCAGTTGCTTTGACTTCAATTTTAATGAAAATTTTTGAAAAACTGGTCAGATGTGAGGTCCTAAGGCAGACTGAGCAGGCATTGGATCCTCTGCAGTTTGCCTATAGGCCACACAAAGGAGTGGAGGATGCCACTGTCACTCTGTTTAACATGCTTTTTAAACATCTGGATTTTAATGGGACACATGCCAGGCTTTTATTTGTGGACTTTTCTTCCGCCTTTAATACAATCCAACCTCATATCTTAGTTGAAAGGCTCCTGCAACAATTTGATTTGAGCAATAATCTGGTGGGTTGGATTCTGGATTTCTTAACCAACAGGACACAGAAGGGTCAATGGTACATTGTCTGACCTAAAGTGCTCTTCTACTGGCTCTCCTCAGGGGTGTGTGTTGTCACCACTACTCTTCATCCTGTACACAAACATGTGTCAGAGCAGACATGACAACAGACACATTATAAAGTATGCTGATGACTCCGTTATTGTCAGTCTTCTCCAGGATGGTGAGAGTGGCCACGGCCCAGTAGTTGATGATTTTGTTCACTGGTGTGAGGATTCCTACCTGCAGCTGAATACGACAAAAACTAAAGACATGATTATTGACTTTAGGAGGAAAAATCCCAGGCACAAAGTCACCATACTAAAAGGCCAGACCACCGAATGTGTACAATCGTACAAATATCTTGGGACTGTGGCAGATGAAATAGTGTACCCAGGTGTAGAGAGGCACGGAATAAGTGCAGGTGTGACAGAGATCATCCTGCGCAGTTCGCCCCACACGGGACACGAACCCGCGACCTCTCAGTCAACTACACAGTTCGAGCATGGGAGACACAGCACGATTGCGCTGAGCTAAAGGTCCGACCGATAGCTCAGCGCTACCGATACTGTATGAGGCTTTGGGAGGGAGGTTTACTAACGTTCTACGCTGAACAGTACTAGTTGGCATCCGTTACACTCTCCCCCTTAAACCTCACTCCCATCCCGGGTTCACGGCACCATTGTGACAGAGATCATCCTGCGCAGTTCGCCCCACACAGGACACGAACCCGTGACCTCTCAGTCAACTACACAGTTCGAGCATGGGAGACACAGCACGATCGCGCTGAGCTAAAGGTCCGACCGATAGCTCAGCGCTACCGATACTGTATGAGGCTTTGGGAGGGAGGTTTACTAACGTTCTACGCCGAACAGTACTAGTTGGCATCCGTTACACAGGCACGGCGAACTGAAGTTTAAAAGGGTGTTTTATTCATCCTCCATCACAGGACTCACTCCAGCGCTGTGTAAGCACGCTGGAGTGAGCCCTCAGTCTCTAGTCAGCAAACAGGCAATGTGTGTGATCAAAAGAGCAGTAATAAGAGAGAGAGCAAGCGATATTCAGTTCACTTATATACCCAGCTAGACAATGCATGCATGGCACATTAGCATCACAGTACAGCAGGAATGCATGGGACATTTACATGAGAGTCACACATATCAATAGCAGGATTACTGGCAGGAAGGAGAGGCTGCCCATTGATATCAGTCCATACATCTCACTGTTCTGCTAATTGCTCCAGCTGAGCGCTCTGCTTGACCCGAAGGCTGTGGGGGTCACCCACAGGACGATTATTGATAGTAATTTAAACTTTGAAGAGAACTGTGAAAGGGTGTGCAAAAAGGGTCAGCAACATTTGCATTGCTTGAGAAAACTTGCACGCTTCCAAGTTGACCGAACCATAATGACAATGTTTTATCAGGCTTTTATTGAATCTGTTTTATCCTTTTCTTTAGTGTCATGGTTTGGTCAGATAAAACTGAAACAGAGGAAATCCTTGGATCAGGTAGTTAGATGGTCCAGTCGTTTGCTTGGTGAGCCACAGCTGAGCCTGACATCCCTGTACACCAGACAGGTACAGAGGATGGCTACCTCCATTTTAAATGATGACTCCCACCCTTTGCACTGCCACTTTCAGCTTCTTCCCTCAAGACGGAGGTTTGCTGTCCCAAAAAGTAGAACCCAGCGCTACAGAAACAGCTTTGTCCCTGCTGCTGTCAAAGAGTTGAACAAGATGTAAAAATATATTGTACATAATTTAGGTACCTATTTATTAACTTCATTTTATATTTACTTATTTTTGTAGGATGTCACTTGGGTTCTAAATATTTTATTGGGTTTTAGACCTTTGAGTTTTTTAACCTCTTTGACTAGTTTTTAACTTTTAATATGACCCTTCTCTCTTACCTCTGGTTTTTCCCTCATCTCTTTGTCTTTTTATACCCTGATTGATGGAGCCTTGAGTATTTTTATCATGTTTATAGTCAGCTTCATGTGTGCCTGTGTTTGTGTCTATGTTGAATGTAATTAGTGGCTTGTAAATATGGATGTCACCAGACTGCAAAACAAATCTACCTGCAGGTACAAATAAAGTAGCCTGAACCTGAACCTCTCATCTGACCTGCTTCCAAGTCTTGGTGCCCCCCTAGCGGCTCTTTTCCGGCCCCCAGTCCTGGATAGTGTCCAGGCCACCTCATCTTTATCATACCCAACAGAGCTAGATACCATAATGTTACAGACAGCGTACAGTTTTTGCTATCCGCCACAAACAAATCAATCCTACCGCCAGCCGAACACAGATGTAAATGCGGTCCCAATCTTCTTCTCTTTGACGCCTCCCACACAGTAGTCTTGTGTGTGAAGAAAATCAGGTGCAGTGTCCTAGTCACCAGCTGCTCAAACTCCTTAATCGATGAGTATCTCTTCTTTGGTGATACTATCTATCCATCATCCATCACTTCTTCTTCTTCTCTCGGTTACTGGCGGATAGCAAACAACTGAAAGGTGCATACTGCCACCTACTGTACCAGAGTGTGTAACATTATGTCATCTGAGCCTGACCCCTATACTAAATTTATTTGTGTTATTTAAAAAAGAGAAAAGAGCCTTTCTCGTGATTCTTATTGCCTCTCCATCTCCATCTGTTCCCAAAATTCCAGTTAAATCCCATTCCCTACCGGCCTCTCGAACTTCATTTTCCATTATCTGTCTTTCATTTTCGTATTTGTGACAGTGTAATAAGATGTGCTCGACATTTTCTTTTACTCCACATTCTCTACATTTGTCACTTTCGCTTTTCTCCATGGTGAATAAACTGCCATTTAAACCTGTGTGATCCAGTCTGAGTCTTGCCATAATGATGTCTTCCCTCCTTTTGGTTGTTATGAAATTCTTTATTGCAATAGATTTTTGTATTTTGTAATAAGATCTACCTTTATGATCTTTATCCCATCTTTTTTGCCATAGCTCAGTTCCTTTTTTCTTTATTACTGCTTTCCCTTCACCTTTTCCAAGAGACAATGGTATAGTTATCTCTTTTCCAAGAGCGCTTTTTGCTCATTTGTCTGCAGTCATTCCCTTTCAACCCTTCATGTGCAGGAAACCAACAAAACTGAGCTTGTCCACCACCCCTGTGTACTCTAAATAAACTGTGATATAGCTCAATCACCAAGTCTTTCCTTGTAGATTTTAGTGTCTGTATGGTTTTTAGTGCTGCAAGTGAGTCCGTGCACACCACCACCCGGTCCGGTCTGAACTCCTCCACCCACTGCAAAGCAATAATTATTGCTGCCATCTCTGCTGTAAACACGGATGTATTGTTGTCTTTTTGAGATCACTTCGCTCTGTAAAAGCAAGAAATCCCCGTGTATGTGTGTGTCTGTCTGTCTGTGTGTCACGCTTCATAGGACATCATAGGACAGCCTATGATCTCTGCCTGAACATCATAGGACATCCTATGAACAAAGGCATCATAGGATGACAAATGTGTCTTTATGATGTCACATAGACCACAGAGATCATAGGATGATTTTTCTTTATGATGTCACACATAGATTTGTCTATGTGTCGACAAAATGTGTCTTTATGATGTCACATAGACCACAGAAATCATAGGACGATCTGTCTTTATGATGTCACACATAAATTTGTCTATGTGTCTATGTGCATAGGATGCCTGAGTTCACAGGACGATTTGGCTTGACGACAACTGCTGCACGTCAGAAAAGATGCCATGAAGATGAAACACCTGAGGTTCCAGCAGTTCATCACACCCGTCTGAGACAGGAGGACACCCTGCTTCATAGTGGCAGGGCATATTTTGTGTGATTTTTATGTTTTGCTGCATACAAAAGCCATCACATGTGATTGCCACTTAGTGCTGTGCTGCTATACCAACTGTCCTGTAACTGGCAAGAATTCTGTTCCAATGCATCCCCCCTACAGGCATGCACGGGTTTCTACGGGCATGCACTGTAATACATATATATAGACACAGGTAAGCAATATAACACAGAACAGTGACAGGCAGGAGAAGAAGTAACAAGCAGGGGCAAACAGCCCCAGATGGCAGGGCATATTTTGTGTGATTTTTATGTTTTGCTGCATACAAAAGCCATCACATATTATTGCCACTATATCAACTGTCCTGTAACTGGCAAGAATTCTGTTCCAATGCATCCCCTCTACGGGCATGCACGAGTTTCTACAGGCATGCACGGGTATGCACTAGTAAATTCAAGAAATCTCTGTCAGTGTGTCACGATCATAGGACCGTCTATGATATTCCTATGATGTATGCATGATGTCCTATGATGATCCTATGATCTCAGGCAACATAGGACTTGCGATGCTGTCATATAGACAATAGGACTGGCTAAAAGATTATAGGATTGCCTACCTATGATGTCTACAGGATGTCTATATGATGCCATATAGACAGCATAGTATAGAATCGCCGATGATGTTCCTATGATGTCTACATGATGTCAATAGGATGCCAGATAGACACCGTGTAGACTGATTTCAGAAAATCTGTGTGTGTGTCACAATGTCTATGCCTGTGGTGTCTAGATGATGTCATACAGACATCATAGGCACATCATAGGCTCCGTGATGCATCAAAACTTTGTTACACAAGCAAAACAACACAACAATGCATTGGAAATGGCAAGTATTGGCATTAAGGAGATCCCTGTTTCAACCCAGGCATATGTATACAAGGTAAATTTTATCATTACATTGTTAAACAAGCAAAAGAATACAACAGTGTGTTGGAAATGGAAAATATTTGCATTAAGGAGATCCCTATGCCTGGCTTCAACCCAGGCATATGTATACAAGGTAAAGTTTAACATTACATGGATGCTCCTCTTCCTGAACAGGGTCGAAAGCCACTTTTTGCTCAGATCTCTTTTCATGATCCTGTCCATGAACTGGAATTACGACGCACCTATCCCTCAACCAGTGGTCTGAATGAAGAAGAGGAAGAAGAAGACCCACGAGATGAAGAGCAATAGAGTGACGAGAACTGCTGCACGTCAGAAAAGATGCAGTGAAGCTGAAACACCTGAGGTTCGAGCAGTACGTCGCAAGCATGACTGTGAACAACACAGCCGTCTGAGACAGGAGGACACCCTTCAGCAACGGGCATGCAGAAATACTTGCTTATACTTGATTTCTACGGGCATGGACATGTATGCACTAGTATTAATAAAACGAGTAACATCTGATCAAATTTCAGTAACTGTAACGCATTACTGAATTTTTAAACAGTAATTCCATTACACAGCACGTTACTGCAAAAGTAGTGGCATTACAGTAACGCGTTAACGCATTACTCCCAACACTGCTAATGAGTATAAATTTCTACTGTGACATTTGGATGGTAAGAGTCAGAATTTGGCATAAACAACATGAACCATGATCCATGATCCATGTCTCATTCCAAGTCTCAAAGCTGGAATCAACTCACTTAAAGGTGCAATAGATAAGATTCTGACCTCCTGGCCAGTAGGTGTCACACGCACTGTTGACTCTCGTACCAGTTGCCAGGTAGAGACATAAACAGCACTTCCTGGAGGCTAACATCAATATACTGCAGACTGCTAACATCTCAGACCATTGGTTTGTATGAGCTAGACAGCATACCAAGCGAGGACTCTTGTGGTATAGAATCGTGAATTTAACATAATCCTCTCTGATGCACATCTCCGGTAAATATTTTTTAAATAACTATATCAAATAGTGTTATTGACAGTTATGCTAATGTAGCACAGCTGTGATCATGCCCAATAGCTCTCTAGTTTTGACAACGTAATTATGACAACACTTTGGATCAGATTGTTATGACTTTGACTGCTGTTAGTTGTTCTGTGGTTTTTGCAAATATACTAAATCAGACTTTTATGGTCTGTTTAAGTTCATCTGTTTTAGCTATGCATGCTTAAAAAATAAATAAATAAATAAACCGGCTGTTGCCATTAAGCTCCAGCAGTTATTTATGTGAGTTCCAGTTCATTTTAGGTTGTAAATGTGTTTTGCTTTTATTGTTTTGAAATCTATAAATAAATGTTGTGAAACGGATGTCTGAATTCATTTGTGCTCTTTTAGTTACCTGTAGAAAATGAAATCTATTGTTTATTCAGTGTGACAGATTCTCAAAGTAACGGTTTACCTCACTTCTGCAAAACTAAAGTATTGTCAACCTTTTTATAACAGAGTGATAAACAAAAACCTAAAATACACTGTACATATTAGATATCTACATAACGTTGTAATCAGTAATCCTTAATGAAGTTGGAAATAATTTATGATGGAACAATAATCTTTTTTTCAAATAATATTTTGTAAAAACAGAACTGCATCTCCAAAAATTAGCACATCACCATTCAGATCTATATCAAATAGCTCAGACATACTCATCCAAATTTAAAAAAATAAAAATTAAAAAAAAAATCTTAAAATGGCTAAATTTATATGGGATTATTGTAAAATATGAAAGTTTTACTTTTTAGATTTGGGTTATTTCTAATAATAAATTCACTACAATATTCAACTTTTGGAGGTGGATGAGTAGAAGGTAAAAGAAAATCTACCTCAATTCAAGTGATTCAACATGTAACAAACAGGAATTTATTTTGGGGAAAATATTTATTAAAAAATAAACAGTCCAGATACAGGGTCCATGGGGCAGATCTGGGAGAGCAATAGAGAAATTAACTAAATCAGGATTTGGACACACTCTGGAAACCTTTTTTTTTTTTTTTTTTACGATAGCCAGGTACAATTTGTTGATGGAAAAAAGGACAGTCTCTAAGAAAGTGTCATCACAGACTAACATTAAAACATTTAAAGCATTAAAACATGACAGTATGTGAACTACTAGACAGTTTTAGGACTACAGCAGTGCTGCATTGAGTTTGTTTGGTCTACATAATGTGAATTACAATATACTGTAGGTGAAGGAAAGACCAGTAACAGAAATGGAATTACTTTTATGTGTGTGTTGTGGGAGGAGGGAGGAGACCCGGGGGCAGACCTAGGACACGTTAGAGAGATTATGTCTCCCAGATGGTCTGAGAACATCTTGGTGTCCTCTCTGAAAAGCTGGAGTTGGTGGCTGGGGAGAGGGAAGTCTGGGCTTCTCTGATTAGACTGTTCCCTCCACAACCTGGACCCCCAGAAAAGCCGCACAAGATGGATTGGATTGATGGCTGTGTTGTATGTTCATTCCTGCTGCAAGAATGGACCTGATTAAAGAAGAGGAACAATATTTTTTCTAATTCCACATTCTTGGAACACCAAGTGCACAGGCAGGTTGTGGTTTTAATAAAAATGAAAAGTCCAAGACATTTTAGCTGCCAAATTTTGACTATTGTCTTGAGAAGTTATTCAAAAAAAAAAGGAAACAAATATCTGTTGCATCTACTTTTGGCAAAATAATCCATAAATATGATTGGTTTGACCAGATTACTCATTAAATATACATATAAAAAACACTCCTTAACATTTCAAAACAGTTAAACAAACACATTTAAAAATTCAAAATAAAGGATTTGGCTTTATACATTACTGTGTGTAAAGTGTTTTGATAAGACTAAACTTACATTACACACATCGGTGTGTGAATGTGTGTGTGTGAATAGGTAGATAGCAGGATCTGTAAAGCGCTTTGATCATCAAGAGATGAGAATAAAAGTGCTATATAAGTGAATGCCATTTACCATTTACACTGGTGTGCCGTCGACTGCCTTCCTCACTGGATGGCCCCTCTGGTGATTGTTGTCCTGAGCTACTAATGGAGTTCAGGCCTCATACACAGGTGGGGTGGAGGAGAAGCTTCTGCTGACATCATCAGAATGTGGTTTTAAAATGTTGATCTATGAGAACACAATCATATTCATAGTCCTTTTTGTGACTTTTTACATGTAAAACTTTGCATCACACTTACCTAAAGGTCAGATATTGATGTTCTGTCCTTACCCCCACTGGTCCATCACATCAGTGTGACATAATTCTGGATCCAGGGGACAAAAGACAGACTCGAGGGAAATGCAATTATCCTTTTATTAGCTACTTTTATTAGCTAAAAGGGCTGCACGGTGGCGCAGTGGTTAGCACTGCAGCAGCACAGTTTACCCTTGGCCGGGGGATTGTGGGGATCGTGGGATCGTGGGTTCGATCCCAGCCCCCGACCAACAGTGATCTGTGTGGAGTTTGCATGTTCTCCCCGTGTTGCGTGGGTTTACTCCGGGATTTCTCCGGTTTCCTCCCACATGCCAAAGACATGCATGTTAGGTTAATTGGCTGTTCTAAATTGTCCCTAGATATCTGTTTCCTATAGGCCCTTAGAATAGAGGGTTAGTATTAATGAAAGCGCTTTGAGTGGTCTTTGTGACTAGAAAAGCGCTATATAAGTGCAGGTTAGTTAGTTAGTTAGTTAGCTACCCGTGTCTTGTGAATGCGTGCGTGTATGTACAGTGTAGTGCGTGCAGTGTAGGACTCGTGCAGGGGGAGAGCTGGATGCCGTTCGGCCTGGCAACCCTATGGAGACAAAGCAGAGGTATTAGCTCAGCACCAGCGATAAGGGTGTAATAATGATGACCGCGTACTTTTGCAGGTGGTGGTGGTGGGCTCAGGTTTGCCTTGAGGGTGACAGCCAGGGAGACAGCGTCTGGCTCTGTGCAGGGAGTTGTGCGAGGTACCCTGATGCAGGAGTGGAGCTGAACTGCCGCCGGGGAGAGAGGATCCGCAGCCAGGGAGATCCACCTGTGCACAGGGGAGATGAACTTGACAAGATGAGTCAATATTAAGCTTACGTGCGGCAACGCGTTGGTCTCGGTTAGACGATGAGCCAGGTCGTGGCTGCTGACGAGAGACGTGTCCTTGGGAGTTTGACAGACGGCTCCGTGCTGAGTCACAGGCAGGTCCGGCTTTTAAAGCCCGCTGTTGATTGGTAGCAGGTGTGCATGCAGCTGAGACTGATGATGGCCCTGCGGGTGCCATGACAGTACTCCCCCCTCTAGAGGTGCATCCTGGCACCTGCCCTATCTTGCCCGGGTGCGTCTGGTGGAAGTCCCTGATGAGTTGTTTGTCGAGGACGAATGACGGACGTACCCAGGACCTCCACTCGGGGCCGTACCCCTCCCAGTCCACCAGGTATTGCGGGCCACGACCCCGGCGGCGAACGTCCAGGACGGCATTGACTCCCCACGCCGGGTCGCCATCTATCACCACTGGTGGAAGTGGAGCCTTGGGAGGTGGACAGAGGGGGCTGGAGCAAACGGGTTTCACCTGTGAGACATGGAAGGTCAGACAGATGCGGAGGGAGGGGGGGAGCTAGGCGAACAGCCACAGGGTTAACCACACGAGTAATGGGGAAGGGCCCGATAAAACGCTGGGCCAGCTTCCGCCTCTCAGCTTTCAAATTGATATTTCGTGTTGACAGCCATACCTGCTGACCCACCTTGTACTTGGGCGCCGGTCTCCTGCGGCGGTTAGCCGTCCTGGTGTTACATTCGGTGGTCCGAAGGAGAACTCTGTGGGTGGTGGTCCAGAGCCGGCAGCAGCGCCTCACATGAGCACAGACAGAAGGCACCGCCACTTCCTTCTCCTCCTCAGGAAACAGTGGGGGGGGGGGGGGGGTCATATCCTAAGGAGGCCCTGAAAGGGGACATACCAATCGCCGAGGAAACCGTAGAGTTATGGGCGTACTTGATCCACGGCAGGTGGCTGCTCCAAGAAGATGGACTGGAGGCAATGACGCAGCGTAGGGCGGCCTCCAGCTCTTGATTCGCCCATTCGCACAGCCCATTGCTCTGCGGGTGGTATCCAGACGACAGGCTTACCGTTGACCCCAGTGCGTGACAGAACGCCCTCCAAACCTGGGACACGAATTGGGGCCCACAATCAGAGACGACGTCAGTGAGGATCCCGTGGAGGCGTATGACGTGCTGCACCAATAGGTCCGCTGTCTCCCGTGCCGTCAGTAACCCCCGGAGGGGAACAAAGGGGGCAGCCTTGGAGAAACGATCGACAATGGTAAGGACCGTAGTGAAGTGGTTAGATAGAGGGAGGCCCGTCACAAAATCCAGGGCGATGTGGGACCAGGGGCGGCTGGGGACCGGCAGGGGATGAAGGAGCCCGGCCGGTGGAGAAGAAGACGACTTCCCGGTGGCACACTGAGTGCAGGCCCGGATGTAAGCAGTGACGTCCTTTCGTAGCCCCGGCCACCAAAACGACCTCTGGAGGAGTTCCACCATGCGGGACAACCCTGGATGGCATGCAGTTCTTGAGGCATGGGCCCACTGAATCACTTCACCCCGGACCGATGTGAGGACGAACAGCCGCTCCGCAGGACCACCTCCAGGATCGGGCTCCGCCTCCTGCACCTTCACGACCTTCTCCCTGATGTCCCACGAGAGGGTGCCAACGACACAGGATGATGGAAGGATGGTCTGCTCGTGATCCTCTGATACCTCCGCCGAGAAGAGGGCGTCCGGTTTGGCATTCTTGGTCCCGGGGTGGTAGGTGAACCGGTGGTAGGTAAATTCGAACCGACCGAAGAACAGGGACTAGCGGGCCTGCCGGGAATTCAACCGCTTGGCAGTCCACAGGTACTCTTAAGTTTTTGTGGTCAGTCCAAACTACAAAAGGCTGGGCAGCCTCCTCCAACCAGTGGCGCCACTCCTCCAGTGCGAGCTTCACCGCCAGGAGTTCCCTGTTGCTGATGTTGTAGTTTCTCTCAGCTGGAGACAGGCAGTGCGAGAAGAAGGCGCAGGGGCGGACTACCCCGTCTATCGGAGAGCGCTAGGAAAGCACTGCCCCCACCCCGGAGTCCGATGCATCCACCTCGACCAAGCACTGAAAGGCCGGGTCCACCTGCCTGAGGACGCGGGACGATGAAATCTCCCTCTTGAGGGCGCCGATCGCCGCAGCAGCCTCCTCTACCCAGCGGAAAGGAACCTTCGGGGACGTGAGACAGGTCAGGGGGCGGGCATGCTATACCTGGGCGCAAAGTGGCGATAAAAATTGGCAAACCCCAGGAACTGCTGGAGTTGCTTCCTAGATGGGGGGGGGGGGGGAATCCACCACCGCCTTGACCTTCGCCGGGTCAGGGAGAAC
Organism: Pholidichthys leucotaenia; assembly: GCA_020510985.1. Lineage (NCBI taxonomy): Eukaryota > Metazoa > Chordata > Actinopteri > Cichliformes > Pholidichthyidae > Pholidichthys > Pholidichthys leucotaenia. Next base: position 206,065,436 of record CM035847.1, on the reverse strand, counting down.
CTGGTTGTGGGAGATAACAAAGCCGAGAAATGAGGTCTTGTTAGTGTGGAACTCACATTTCTCGTGAGTCCCACTGGCCAGGAGGTCAGTGCGTGTATGTACAGTGTAGTGCGTGCAGTGTAGGACTCGAGCAGGGGGAGAGCTGGACGCCGTTCGGCCTGGCAACCCTATGGAGACAAAGCAGAGGTATTAGCTTAGCACCAGCGATAAGGGCGTAATAATGATGACCGCTACTTTTGCAGATGGTGGTGGTGGGCTCAGGTTTGCCTTGAGGGCGACAGCCAGGGAGACAACGTTAGGCTCTGTGCAGGGAGGAGTGCGAGGTACCCTGATGCAGGAGTGGAGCTGAACCGCCGCCGGGGAGAGAGGATCCACAGCCAGGGAGATCCACCTGTGCACAGGGGAGATGAACTTGAGGAGGTGAGTCAATATTAAGCTTACGTGCGGCGACGCGTTGGTCTCGGTTAGATGATGAGCCAGGTCGTGGCTGCTGATGAGAGACTTGTCCTCGGGAGTTTGACAGACGGCTCCGTGCTGAGTCACAGGCAGGTCCGGCTTTTAAAGCCTGCTGATGATTGGTAGCAGGTGTGCATGCAGCTGAGACTGATGATGGCCCTGTGGGCGCCATGACACTTGACACAGTGAGGGCTTCAGAAGCTGTTGACCCTCTGTCCAGTCACTGTTTAGTGGAGCTCTTCTCTGCTGTATCATGATGACATTGTCCAAACACCCATCTGTACTTATTCACCTCATGATGGAGGAAGTTCTCACAAAGGGTGAAAAAATGTTGTGGTTTATTACTTGATAGTCAAAAATCTGACATAAATTTCTACATACATAATTACAGCTACTTCAAGTACTCAAGAAATCCCATGGCTAATGCTGTGCAGTAACATTAGTAAGAAAATAAACCTGTTTATTATTATTATTATTATTATTATTATTATTATTATTATTATTATTATTATTATTATTCATTAAGACCTGTTTATTCTACTATTAGAACGTGAACTATTTTTAACCTCAGTTTCCCCCATGGTGATCAATAAAGTTTTACATTATTATCTTAAACTGTAACAATAAACAACTGTAACTTTTTTCACTGTACACCAATTTATTAGACTGAGCAGTTGCACATCAAAGCTGATAGTTAAAAAAAAAATCTTTATGTAAACTATGCTGCACAGTTAGTATGTGCTGTTACATTCATAGATGCAAATGCTGGTCATATCAGGAACCTATCATACGTGTCAGCTTGGTAAGGAGCAGTTAGTGGGGTGTGTTCCACATCATATATTGGCTGATATTATCATACACTCATAATGATATGAACATGTCAGAAATAAAATTTTGTTGGTCACATAGACTTTAGACTGTTGTCCCCCCACGCCCCTAACCACCAGATTAGCAGCAGAAGATGATGAGTTAGTTACCATCATAGCTAGCACTGGTTCCCTTACCTGTCAGAAGAAAAGTGGACACCTCTGCATGACTTTTCAGCCCTTTGTGACTCTTCAGCAGACATTAGCCACCAAAAGCAGAACCATACCTGCCAACTTTTCAAACCTGAAAAGCCTAGTAGCTAGCCGGGGTCCAGGGGCCGATGCTAACGCTAATAATGCTAATGCTAATAATAATAATGCTAATTTTTGCCAAACAAATATTAGCACTAAATCTAGTTAAATGTAGCTAACAACCTCATATTTCTTCAACTTTCAAACCTGAAAAGCCTAGTAGCTAGCCGGGGTCCAGGGGCCACAGGCCCCGGTAGGTCCAGGACAAAGTCCTGGTGGGGGGTTCAGGGGGGCAAAGCCCCCCGACGCCAAACAAATATTAGCATTAAATCAAGTTAGAATGTAGCTAACAACCTCATATTTCTTCAACTTTCAAACCTGAAAAGCCTAGTAGCTAGCCGGGGTCCAGGGGCAGCAGTGTCAAACAAATATTAGCATTTGACATAGAAGTCACATATTAATTATATTAAAGGTAAAATATCTAAATCAATTGCAGTACTACACAGAGTGAAATATTTGCTGAATCAACCCACATTATATACTTTGTATCATTCATTAATACTCCCATACATGACATATTGTACTGAAGTATGGGGAAATACATATAAAACAAACATATATCCAGTCTTTATGCTTCAGAAGAGAGCTATTAGAAAAATAAACAAAGCTGCTTACAGGGAACCAAAAAACCCACTTTTTCTTAAATTAAAAGCTCTCTCTGGGGAGGGTACCACAGCTGTGGAAAACATCTTGTGTGGTACCTGTACCAAAAACTTCCCACCCCAAAGACCTGAACAGCTACAGACCGGTGGCCTTGACGTCCCACTTGATGAAGACCCTGGAGAGACTGCTCCTTGCTCACCTCCGCCCCCTGGTGGAACCAGCGATGGATCCACTCCAGTTCGCCTACCAGCATGGCATTGGGGTGGAGGATGCGGTGATCTTCCTCCTTCACCGTTCTCTGTCCCACCTGGAGAAGCCCGGGAATGCGGTGAGGATCATGTTCTTTGACTTCTCCAGTGCTTTCAACACCATTCAACCGATGATCCTGAAGGACAAGCTGCTGCGCGCAGGGGTGGACCAGCACCTGTCATCATGGATCCTGGACTACCTCACGAACCGGCCTCAGTTTGTGAGAACCCGGGACTGTGTGTCCGACACGATCATCAGTAGCACGGGGGGCCCCCAGGGAACGGTGCTGGCTCCCTTCCTGTTCACTCTTTATACTGCGGACTTCTCACACAACACAACACACTGCCATCTACAGAAGTTCTCTGATGACTCTGCGATCGTTGGCCTCATCTCCAATGGAGATGAAGCTGAGTATAGAGGGCTTATCCAGGACTTCGTAGACTGGTGCCATCGGAACTGCCTCCAGATCAACGCAAGGAAAACTAAGGAGCTGGTGGTGGACTGCCGCAGGCATGGGCAGCCCCTCACAGCACCAGTAAATATACAGGGAACAGACATCGAGATGGTGACATCCTATAAGTACCTGGGTGTTCATCTGAACAATAAACTAGACTGGTCACACAATACTGACGCACTCTACAAGAAGGGACAGCGCAGGCTGTTCCTGCTGAGGAGACTCAGGTCTTTTGGTGTACAAGGGGCGCTGCTGAAGACATTCTATGACATGGTGGTGGCTTCAGCCATCACTTTTGGAGTGGTCTGCTGGGCAGTGGCATTACAGCAGCCGATAGGAAGAGACTGAACAAACTGATTAAGAAAGCTAGCTCTGTCCTGGGGCAGCGCCTTGATCCGGTGGAGGAGATAGGAGAGAGAAGGACGGTGGCTAAACTGTCATCTCTGCTGGAGTCCGAGTTCCACCCTATGCAGGACGTACTGAATGCACTGAGGAGCTCATTTAGCAGCAGACTACATCATCCCAGGTGCACAACCGAGAGGTTTCGTAGGTCCTTCCTACCAACGGCTGTCAGACTGTACAACCTAAGCAGGGCTGCTCGCAGAGATAGCAAAAAGACGTAACAAACTAATAGTTTTTAAATGCAAAAGATGCAATAGACTTACACAATGGTCCCCTCCAGCATACAACTAGGAAAATACCGGTCGCTATGGAGGGTGAGAATATGTATGGGCACATAATCATACCGTGTAGGATAACTAAGTAGAGGGTTATGCTGTTTCATCCCATCTAGCAACAATGCTCTGCACTGTGTGTGTTTATATATTTACATATTTATTCCATCTAGCTACAATGCTCAGCACTGGGTGTGTTCATATTTATATATCTATATATTTATTCCATCTAGCTACAATGCTCCGCACTGTGTTTTTATATATCTATATATTTATTCCACCTAGCTGCAATGCTCCGTACTGTGGGTGTTTATATATTTACATATTTATTCCATCCAGCTACAATGCTCTGCACTGTGTGTCTGTGTGTGTGTATATATATATTTTATAGTAATATGTACATATGTATATTAGCTGCTCTTGCTTGCTTGTTTTTTTTTCTTGCCTTCTGATTGTTGCTCTGAGTGTTGCTATCCCTGTGCTGTTGCAATCCTGGAATTTCCCCGTTGTGGGACTAATAAAGGCTTATCTTATCGTATCTTATCTTATCAAGTTGAAAGATCTGGTTGACTTTAAAACTGCAGTAATAATGTTTAAAGCTAAGAATCTGTCACTGCCCGCAAATATCCAAAAGTTGTTCCAAATAAGGGAGAAACAATATCATTTCAGAGGAACATGTATATTTCAAAAACCTTCAGTGAGAACTACCACCAAGCAACACTGTGTTTCAGTGCAAGGAGTCAGATTATGGAACGATTTTGGACCTGAATTAAAATCATGTACAACGCTTGGACAATTTAAACAAAAACTAAAGGAAGAAATACTCCAAACATATATACAAGATGACATGTAAAATCACATAAGGATTGTCATATCCAGTCTGTGTTGTGTTGTTACTTAGTTTTTTTTTTGTCACTTTTTGTCTTAGCTTTGTTCTGAATTGTAATCGCTCTTGTTTTGTTTTTCTTTTGAATTCTTGGATGGAATATGGGTGGGCAATATAAGCTGCGGCTTCAGCCATCACCCATTTCAGATAACTTATGTTGAACTGTATAATCAGAGGAGTTCTTGTTTAATTTGACCTTGTTGGATTTTTTCGCCTTTGTTATATTATGTTTCTTTTTAATCTTTACTTTTAATCTATCCGAAATAAAGATTCATTCATTCATTAAATTTGCATTCAAAAGACTATCTTAACACTGCATAGAACTTTGAATAGGCCAGATGTGATGTATTATGAATACTAGAAAAGCACTCGGAGAGCGCAGACCTCCGCCAAGCGCCACAGTCCCCCCCATACAGTGTTTAACATCATAAATAAAATATTGAAAATGGTCCTGTCTTGCAATGTTAAATTAAAAAAAAAAAAAAAAAAAAAAGAATCCTTTAAAAAATTCCTGGATCCAGACGGTGATCCGGATCACCACCAAAATCTAATCATCTGTAGGATACCCCATTTCTGACAATCTGTGAAAACTTCATGAAAATCCGTCCATAACTTTTTGAGTTATCTTGCTAACAAAGAAACAGACAAACAGACAAACCAACGCTGATGATCACATAACCTCCTTGGCAGAGGTAACTAGAAGTTAGAAATATCAGCAGGGTATACTAGCACTGTATGACACATGTGCGTAAATGACGGCAAAATCGCTCTGATATTTTATGTGTTTACACGATACACCAAGCATGACAAGGCTTGCAATTACACAGCACATGTTCTTCAAGTTTGCCGCTAGCATCACTGGCACTGGCCTTGTGTTTTTTCATTCTTACGTGGTCTTTCACATCGCTGATTCCGCCATGTCCAATCAAAATGTCTTGTCTACACAAAGTGCAATTTGCGTAATTTTTACCCCTTCTTGAGCGAATAATAACTCCCAGAAATGCTTTGCTGTATTCCTCATGAAAAGACTGTAATTTTCGTTTGTGTTTCACGCTCGTTAGTGATTTTTCTCCGGCAGACTCCATGATGAAAACGTATAATTCTTACCTGATTGCCTCGCAATTGCACATGGAACATTGGCTCAGACCTCTCGCACATGCGCAATACACCTACATGAAGCAGTGCTGATTGCCTTTGTTCTAAATTTAGATACGATTCCGAGCGACAGCGTGTTTGGAATTGCTTTCGTGTTTTCCGTGTTTTTTTTACGATTTAAAATTTTTGACTGAATTTTTTAGTGAAAAACCGTAATTTTGAATAATAAAACCGGAACCCGGAACGGGGTCTTAAAAACCGGAACCATTACGGCAAAACCGGAGTAGTTGGCAGGTATGCAGAACCCATATTTATTCTGCTCCTTTGCTGTGCAGTACTTGAGAACGATTGGGAAACTGACATCTGCCTTAAGACTCAGGTATCTCCCTCCTTCACTGTCCTCTGTCCCACCTGAAGAAGCCCGGGAATGCGGTGAGGATCATGTTCTTTGACTTCTCCAGTGCTTTCAACACCATTCAACCGATGATCCTGAAGGACAAGCTGCTGTGCGCAGGGGTGGACCAGCACCTGTCATCATGGATCCTGGACTATCTCACTAACCGGCCTCAGTTTGTGAGAACCCGAGATTGTGTGTCTGACATGATCATCAGTAGCACGGGGGCCCCCCAGGGAACGGTTTTGTCTCCCTTCCTGTTCACCCTTTATACTGCGGACTTCTCACACAACACAACACACTGCCATCTACAGAAGTTCTCTGACGACTCTGCGATCATCGGCCTCATCTCCAACGGAGATGAAACTGAGTACAGAGGACTTATCCAGGACTTCGTGGACTGGTGCCATTGGAACTGCCTCCAGATCAACGCGAGGAAAACTAAGGAGCTGGTGGTGGACTGCCGCAGGCAAGGACAACCCCTCACTGCACCAGTAAACATACAGGGAACAGACATTGAGATGGTGACATCCTACAAGTACCTGGGTGTTCATCTGAACAATAAACTAGACTGGTCACACAATACCGACGGACTCTACAAGAAGGGACAGCGCAGGCTGTTCCTAGTGAGGAGGCTCAGGCCTTTTGGTGTACAAGGGGCGCTGCTGAAGACATTCTATGACACGGTGGTAGCATCAGCCATCACTTTTGGAGTGGTCTGCTGGGGCAACGGCATTACAGCAGCTGATAGGAAGAGACTGAACAAACTGATCAAGAAAGCTAGATCTGTCCTGGGGCAATGCCTTGACCCAGTGGAGGAGATAGGAGAGAGAAGGATGGTGGCTAAACTGTCATCTCTGCTGGAGTCCGAGTCCCACCCTATGCAGGACATATTAAACGCACTGAGGAGCTCATTTAGCAGTAGACTACATTATCCTAGGTGCGCAACCAAGAGGTTTCGCAGGTCCTTCCTACCTACGGCTGTCAGACTGTATAACCTAAGCAGGGCTGCTCGCAGAGAGAGCAAAAAAACGTGACGACCTAGTAGTATTGAATGCAAAAGATGCAACAAACTTACACAAATGGTCCCCTCCAGTATACAACTAGGACAATATCAGTCGCTACGGAGGGTGACAATATGTATGGGTACATATTCATACTATGTAGGATAACTAAGTAGACGGTTATGCTGTTTATTCCATTTTATTCCATCTTGCTACAATGCTCCGCACTTTGTATATATATTTATATATTTATGTGTACATATGTATACTGTATCCACTGCTCTTATTTATATTTTTCGTATCTTCTTAATTATTGCTCTGAGTGTTGCTATCTCTGTGCTGTTGCAATCCTGGAATTTCCCCATTGTGGGACTAATAAAGTCTTATCTTATCTTATCTTATCTTACCTTATCTTATCTTATCTTATCTTATTTAGCTGAATAATTCAGTACCTGGCAACCCAACAACTCAAAAAGAGATGATGGCACATAACATCAAGCTAGCGATGCTATTGGCTGTGACATCCTCACCGGACTTCAGTATTTGCCTTCCTCCAGCTGCTGGATGTAAATATTTATATTATTGTTGACCCGCCAAAAAATTACAAAATATTTTTTTTATCAATACACTAATTTTTAGAAGAACATTAAGACTTACATTGTGCACGTTTCTAAACACTTTGTTAATGTATTATTATTTTTTAAAAAAATCTTTGTTTTCATGAAAATGTTATCTATTGCACCTTTAAAGCTGCCTCAGACTTAAATGGATTTGGTTTCCTGGAAAAGCTGGGCTCTTTTTCTGGTGTTCTTGTGCATCATACAAAAATAGCAGATATGAAATTAGTGCAGTTTAAGAATTTAAAGTTTATTGCAATATTGTTTTTAAGGGATTAAAATGCTTCCAAATTCTAAACTATATGTGTACAGTATGCTTGCATTAATTTTACAAGAAATAAAGAAAATATATGTTGTTTCATGTGAAACATGAGGGGTGACCAACAACAATTGATTTCCTACGTGGGACAGAGCAAACCTTAAAGGGAGTGGCCACCTTTGTAATTTTGTTTTTATTAAATTTGCCCCCCCCCCCCTTTATTAGCTTTCTTCTTGACATTTCTCTAGATCTTGTCATCAGTCATTACACAAATAATTTATGCTGCATTTTTTACTTTCACAAAGTAACCACAAAACATGCAACATTTCTCTGCAGACAACTTGGACAGGGAAGTTGGCACTTAGTCTTTACAAGATTTTTGATTAAAATCAGATTAAAGCAGAAGTCAGAAACACAGACCAAGCACATATTGGCATCTGCTCATAATCTGTGGTGCCTGCAGAGGACGGTTGAACAAGAGCTTTGCAGAGATTCCATATCTTCTGGAGCAAGTAGGAGCCTTCACTGTCCTCATTAAACAACACTTAAAACAATGAGAGTGATGATCAAAGTTATTCCAAAGACAAGTGCCAGGATGTTCAGGATCTTTGCTTTCCGTGATGCTCTTTCTGCTACAGATGCATCTCCAGCAGCATTTGCATTCTGTGCCTTCAATAAAAGAAAATAAGATTAAAATCCTACTTAACTTTCTCTAAATGAATTTAAATAAATGCAACAGTGTTAATTGTATAGAATAATATGATGTGCTGCACTACATGATTAACACTGATTTTCCACTAAGTAATTTAGATGCACCTTAAGACATTTCAGAAATGTTTAATACCTTGCAGGAGCAACAAATAGCAGCAATCCCAAGAGGCAGAAAACAGCAAAAAGTGCTAAAGATGGACCATGCCAGATAGGATGGGGCATCAGCTCGGCTTGCTCCTCCTTCCATGGTATCGCTCTGTTAATGGATGGAAGTGGTGTTGATCAGTCTCTCAATCCAGTAGATGGCAGTTCTGATGCATTCAAGTGTCTTGAGCCAGTGGATGTTAGGAAATGGAACCCCCAGTCTTTTATTCTTCAGGGGTGTGGTTTAAGGGGCTGTATCAGACTGAAAGCTATGATTGTGACTAGGGAAAGGAAACAATACATTATCCACCCACCACAAGAGAACTTATGCTGCAGCATATAATGTAGTTGAGGCCATAAATTATTTCCGCCATCAATGCTCTTCATTCTGAAGTTTATACAAAGATCTACATGTGCTTTGGAAGAACTTTATCATTTTCCTTTATTTTGAGGAAAGACAGGATGCTTCCTACATGAATTTATGCATTAAGATCACACCACAAACATGTTTTCTCTGAGCACTGTGATCTGTTTCAAGCTTAAGAAATACAATACCTTCCTTAAATATCTTATGTCTTAAGATATTTAAGGAAGATATTATTTAATATATCATAAGATAGAGATATCACTCTATAAATTCAGGAAATCTCTGTCTGTGTGTCTGTGTGAGTGTCACGGACAAAGATCATAGGACCGCCTATGATGTTCCTACGATGTCTGCATGATGTCCTATGATGTCCCGATGTAAAATGACTCCTTATGTGTGAAATGTCCTATAATGTTCCTATGTAAAACAGTCATTTTTTCACACTCGTGTGAAAAAAATTATCCTTCCTTGGACTGCATCACTCACGATCATAGGACTCACTATGACATCATCAAAGATCAAAGGCAGGCATCACTCACGATTATAGGACTTGCTATGACACCATCAAATACAATGACATACTGTTTTGTATGATTTAACAGTCCCCAGCAGAAGTGCATAGAGCAACCAGAACAAGTACTTAAGCAAAAGTAACATTATCTTGTGGCGGATGAAATAAGTGTACCCAGATGTGGAGGCACGGAATAAGTGCAGGCACGGCGAACTGAAGTTTAAAAGGGTGTTTTATTCATCCACCATCACAGGACTCACTCCAGCACTGTGTAAAGCGCGCTGGAGCGAGCCCTCAGCAAACAGGCAATGCGTGTGATCAAAACAGCAGTAGTAAGACAGTGAGCAAGCAATATTCAGTTCACTTATATACCCAGCTAGACAATGCATGCATGGCACATTAGCATCACAGTACAGCAGGAATGCATGGGACATTTACATGAGAGTCACGCATATCAATAGCAGGATTACTGGCAGGAAGGAGAGGCTGCCTATTGATATCAGTACATACATCTCACTGTTATGCTATTTGCTCCAGCTGAGCGCTCTGCTTGTCCGTAGGTTGTGGGGGTCACCCCCCCTCCCCCCCAGAGGGCTCAGCTGGGGGCTGAGGCGTCGATCGTCCAGCTTTGGGAGCGAGCTGCGGGAAAAGTTCTGTGCCGGAGGAGGGGGAGGGAGGAGGGTGGGGATAGCGAGTGCCGGCCCGGGACGGCAAAGTTGTCCGGGCCGCGCAAAAATTGCATGTGGACCCACGATGTTGAGGGGCTGTCCTGTTGAACATGGCAGAGGTCCACAGCGGCTGTGAGAAGAAACATTTGTCTCCGACTCCCCTCACGGTTAAGTCTAGCGAGGATTCGTAGCGACCATGAAGAAAAAAAAAAACAGGAGCTGCAGCTGTGTGGGGGACTTGGCGTGTTGGCTTTAGGTGCGCGCACAGCCCTAAAGCCCTCGGGGACAGCTGACAGCTGAATTCCCATTGTGCGCCGTGGCTGAGACCCATACAAAATCCTGTGTGCGGGCTGCGTGTGTGCTTCAGGTGTGTGAGCAGCCCTGAAGGTTCCGATGTGCAGCGGCGGAGGACGATGGCGGTCTGTGGAGCCGTTATTGTCCCGTGCGTGGTGCGCTGTCCTCGTAACCCCCCGGTGTGCATGCGGGGGTTCGGTGCATGGCAGGTCCACTGTCGAGGCGAGTCAGGGTCAGGGAGCTTGCTGGAGATCAGCGTCGTCGGCGCCGATGGTCATCCCTGTTCGGGCTGTTGCTGTCGTTCGCTCGTGCCGGGTCATGGTGCGTTCTGGTCCACGCGCTGCGTTCTCCGTCGGCCCTGCAGGTCGCCGTCGTGGAGAGAGGACGAGGTGCGTGGGCGCTCGTGTAGATGCGGAGGAGCGGTGAGAGGGAGTAGATGCTCTTTGTCCCTCGGCCGGTCCCAGCGTGGATGTCCCGATCTCAGGCGAGGGTCGCACCATGACGCTTTCTGCAGCCTTCCCGGTCGTGGATGATCTCCGGAGAGTTCGCCTGGTGTTGGCTCTGTGTCGAGGTCTCCCATGTGGCAGAAGGGAGGGCAGTCCATTTGCGTCAGGCAGCTGCGTTCATTCGTCATCGGGAGCCACTGCCGGGGGCTGCGTTCGTTCAGCGTGTTCTTGTATTCGGGGTCACCAGTGTGGCGGATGGGATAAGGGAACCCCGAGCGGCACGGTGAAGTGAAGTTTAAAAGGATGTTTTATTCATCCACCATCACAGGACTCACTCCAGCGCTGTGTAAAGCGCACTGGAGCGAGCCCTCAGCAAACAGGCAATGCGTGTGATCAAAACAGCATTAGTAAGACAGTGAGCAAGCGATATTCAGTTCACTTATATACCCAGCTAGACAATGCATGCATGGCACATTACCATCACAGTACAGCAGGAATGCATGGGACATTTACATGAGAGTCACTCATATCAATAGCAGGATTACTGGCAGGAAGGAGAGGCTGCCTATTGATATCAGTATATACATCTCACTGTTATGCTAATTGCTCCAGCTGAGCTCTCTGCTTGTCCGTAGGCTGTGGGGGTCACCCACAACCTTGTGATTTTTCAAGTAAGAGCAGTTGTGACACCTACAAATGTATGGTCACAATTGCTGTTGATGCAGCATATGTGATGCTGATCCTTTAACCAATGGAGCTGTCATGATTAATTAAGCTTGACAGCTCACGTGCACAATGCCACAGCACAGGAAATAACCACGCAAAGGGGCACGTTTGAAAGTTTATTAAATTGCAAAAACACAAGCGCACAGCTGAAGAAACAGTCACTCGCCAGAGGAGTCACCCTGTGGAGAGAAGACGAGAGCTGTGAGTGGAGGAGTGGAGTAAGGGGAAATGGGCGAGCCAAAATGCCACTTACTTGGGAATCCAAGGAGAACCAGCAGGGACCCAGCGGGGAATAGACGAACCAGTAGGATGTGGGGGAGATGAGCTGATGGTGCCTGACTGGGTGGAGTAGGAAGCTGAAGGATAGTGAGATGTGGCAGGAGAGTGCACGCAGTCCTGGAGACACACCTGCACGGTGGCAGCAACCTGAGGAAACAGGAGAAACAAGGCAAGATGACGTGTCAAAACCTGTAACTTATACTTGCTTGTCAATTCGCGGGCAGTATACCCAGACAAGCCAGTGTTGAATGTGCAGAGAGAGCCTCCTTAAGTATGCTGGCTGAGTGGGCGCAGGTGTGTCTTCTGCCTCAGGTGCAGTGATGAGTTGATGAATGTGAGGCAGGACGGGAGGAGCGCGTTCTCGCTGCCCATAACAGGGCTCCCCCTTCAAGGAGCGCCTCCTGGCGGTCCAGAGGGCTGCTTTGGGTGAGCATAGTGATAGGCCCGGATCATCTTCTTGTCCAGAACTCGCGATGAGGGAACCCAGGACCGCTCCTCCATGCCGTAGCCCTCCCAGTCCACCAAATACTGCAGGCCCCGGCCCCGACGGTGAACATCCAACACATGACATACAGTGTAGGTGGGGTGGCCGTTGATGATCCGAGGAGAAGGAGGCGGCTTTGGTGGGGGGGGGGCAGAGAGGACTGGCTGAGAGGGGCTTAATGTGGGCAACGTGGAATGTGGGGTTCACCCGTAGGGTCGAAGGCAGCTTCAGCTGGACCGACGTGTCATTTATCACCCGAGAGATGGTGTATGGCCCAAGGAAGCGGGGGGACAGCTTCTTAGATTTTTCTTTCAGAAGAATCTGACTCGCCGCCAGCCAGAACTGCTGCCTGACGACATACTTGGGAGCCAGAACCCGCTTCCTATCAGCAGCAGCCCGGGTATGTTCCGTGGTGCAGGCAAGGGCAGCCCGAGTAGACCTCCAGACGCATCGGCAGCGACGAGCATGAGCCCCTACGGATGGAACCGAGACTTCTCTCTCGGCCATGGGTAGGAGAAGTGGCGTGTATCCCAACGACACCTCGGATGGGGTGAGTCCAGTTGCAGAGGAAACAGCAGAGCTCATGGAGTACTCCACCCAGGTCAGATGTGTGCTCCAGGATGACGGGTTATTGGCTTCTACGCACCACAAGGCGACCTCCAGGGACTGATTGGCGTTCCGCCTGCCCGTTGCTCTGCGGATGGTTTCCAGAGGAGATACTCACTGTAGTTCCCAAGGTCCGGCAAAAGGTCCTCCAGACCCGGGACGTAAATTAGGGACCCCGGTCAGACACAATGGCCATGGGGATACTGTGGACCCGGATCATGTGGTCGGTGAGGAGGACCGCCGTCTTCAAGGCTGAGGGGAGCTTCGGGAGAGCAACCAGATGCACCGCCTTGGAGAAGCAATCCACGATGGTAAGAAGTCCACAGCAATGTGAAACCATGGACAACCAGGGGTGGGGAGGGGATGGAGGAGACCAGATGGGGGAGAAGAGTCCAATTTCCCCTGGACGCAGGTCTGGCAGGCTTTCACATACTCCCGTATGTCCCGCTGCAGCGTGGACCACCAGGACACTCACTGGATGAAGTCCACAGTTTGAGCGATGCCAGGATGGCAAGCAAAGCGACTGGTGTGACCCCATTGGATGACATCGCTGCGGAGGGCAGCCGTGACGTACAGACGGTTCCGGGGGCACCCTACTGGCACAGGGTCCTGGGACTGAACCTGGTGGACCCTCCGCTCGATATCCCAAGTAAGGGCTCCAAGGACGCATGAAGGTGGTATGATGGTTTGGGGAGGGGGGGGGCGCTGCCTCCCCTGAATCAAACTGGCGCGATAGCATCAGGCTGGTACGTAATGGTAAAATTAAATAACTGGAAAAAATAGAGCCCAGCAAGCCTGCCTGGCGTAAAGTCGGCGGGCCGACCGCAAGTACTCAAGGTTCTTGTGGTCAGCCCAGGCTGCACGGTGGCGCAGTGGTTAGCACTGCGGCAGCACAGTTTACCCTTGGCCGGGGGATTGTGGGGATCGTGGGATCGTGGGTTCGATCCCAGCCCCCGACCAACAGTGATCTGTGTGGAGTTTGCATGTTCTCCCCGTGTTGCGTGGGTTTACTCCGGGATTTCTCCGGTTTCCTCCCACATGCCAAAAACATGCATGTTAGGTTAATTGGCTGTTCTAAATTGTCCCTAGATATCTGTTTCCTATAGGCCCTTAGAATAGAGGGTTGGTATTAATGAAAGCGCTTTGAGTGGTCTTTGTGACTAGAAAAGCGCTATATAAGTGCAGGTTAGTTAGTTAGTTAGTTAGTTAGCCCACACGAACATGGGGTGAATGGCACCCTCCAAACAATGCATCCACTCCTCTAATGCCAACTTAATGGCAAGCAGCTCTCTGTCCCCCACGTCATAATTCCTCTGGGCTGGCGTAAGCCTATGAGAGAAATATGCGCACGGGCGGAGCTTCTGATCGGGGGGCATGCACTGCGACAGCACAGCACTAACCCCCAAATCAGATGCATCCACCTCAAGGACAATCTGGAGCTGCATGTTGACCTGGGCCAAGATTGGTGTTTCCGTGAACAGGTGCTTTAATTTAACAAACGCCTGTTCAGCTGCCTCAGTCCAGCGAAAGGGGACCTTAATGGAGGTCAGCTGTGTCAAAGGCAGTGCCACCCCACTGTTGTTCCTGATGAACCTGCGATAAAAATTTGTGAACCCGAGGAAGTGTTGAAGCTCCTTACGGGAGTGGGGAGTTGGCCAATCCAGCACTGCCTTCACCTTGGCCGGGTCGGCAACCAGTCTCCCTTCAGCCACTATGAAGCCCAAGAAGGTGGCTGATGTTGTGGAGAACTCACAATTCCCGGCTTTGATGTAGAGCTGGTTCTCCAAGAACCGTTGTAAAACGACCCTGACATGGGCTTCATGTTCCCCTGGCGAGCAGGAGAAAATTAAAATATCATCCAAGTAGACAAACATGAATTGGTAGAGCATGCCACGAAGGACGTCATTTATTAACCGCTGGAAGACGGTGGGGGCATTAGTGAGCCCAAAAGTCATCACTAAATATTCGAATTGCCCCTGGTGTGTTTTAAACACCGTCTAACATTTGCCGCCCTCGCAAATGCGGACCAGATGGTATGCGTTCCTAAGGTCTAATTTGGTGAATACCCGTGAGTGCTGAAGGAGCTTGAACGCTGAATTAATCAAAGACAGAGGGAACTTGTCTTTGATGGTAATTGCATTGAGCTCCCGGTAGTCGATGCACGGGTGCAATGAGCCATCCTTCTTTCCGATGAAGAAGAATCCGGCTCCAAGTGGAGCCAAAGATGGCCAAATAAGGCCAGTGTTCAGCGATTCCTTTATGTATTTCTCCATCGCCTCCCTCTTCGGGCCAGAAATACTATATAACCAACTGGACGGCAGCCTCGCCCCCAGGATGAGGTCTATAGCACAATCATAAGAGCGATGAGGCGACAGCAACAACGCTGTCAGTTTGCTAAAGACCTCTCCCAAATCGTGATAAGCCCGGGGAACGAGGCTGAGGTCCGGTGGCTCGACCGAGGAGAGGAAGACAGACAGAGATGGGGAACATTCCGCTGAACGCATACAGTGGGCCATACCGAATTGACTCCAGGAGGAGATGGTGTTTTGATCCCAATTGATTATTGGGTTATGCCTCCGGAGCCAAGGGTAAACAAGAACCACCGGGGAAGATGAAACAGGGAGAACCATGAACGAGAGTTCCTCCTGCTGGTTCCCGGAAAGGAGGATGGAAATTAACACCGTGCTTTGAGTGACTACTGCAACCTCCCGGCCAGATATGGTAGTGATCCTCTGATCACGGGGAAATTTACATGTGGGAATACCCACCTGCTAAACGAACTCAGCAGAAATTAAATTACCCTCCGACCCTGAGTCAACCAGCGCAATAGTCCTCCTCTCGACCCAAGGCAACTGCATGAGGGCCAAAATTGAAAAATTACCGGGGGGAGTAAATTTAGTCCCGCTTGCCAGACCCCCCATGGTTACTGACAGGCTGCGTTTTCTTGGTCGCTGGCGGCATTCATCCAGAGTGTGGTTCATTAAACCACAGTACACATATGTGCCAGCCCTTCGCCATCGCCGGCGCTCATCGTTGGTCAAATGCCGAGAGAGCTCCATCAGCTCGGGCGAAGAGCCGGCACCACTGCTGTCAGCAACCATGGCAGGAACCCGCTCGGCATGCGGGCGAGAAGAGGACTCGCGCACTCCT
Organism: Pholidichthys leucotaenia; assembly: GCA_020510985.1. Taxonomy (NCBI): domain Eukaryota; kingdom Metazoa; phylum Chordata; class Actinopteri; order Cichliformes; family Pholidichthyidae; genus Pholidichthys; species Pholidichthys leucotaenia. The sequence continues at coordinate 206,049,241 of CM035847.1, read as the reverse complement.
TTGCGTGCTCACGAAACCAGTTATCCAATCCGACTGCCTGATCTATGAGACCGTCGAGAGTTTCCGGGACAGGGTGAACCGCCAGATCATGATGGAGTTGGGCATTTAACCCGTGGAGGAATGCACTGTGCAAAGCAATTTCATTCCACCCCGAGTCAGCCGCTACAACCTGGAACTCCACCGAGTGCTCGACTGCTGACCAAGTGCCCTGGCGGAGCATCGTCAGGCGGCTCATGACATTGCCCTGATTCTCGGTATGACCAAACACGCAAGAGAATGCGTCCACAAATTGATCAAACGTGTACCGACGCCCCTCGGGGTTATGTATAGTGGACCATGCCCACTCAAGGGCTCGGTCCTTGAGCAACAGTGTAAAAAAAATGAATTTTGGCCACGTCCCCACGGTACTCCTCCCCAACCTGCTCCAAGTACATACGGACTTGAATAAGAAAACCTTTACATTTCTCCACCTCCACCTCCCCTGTGTACAGGAAAGGCGTGGGAATGGCGGTAGTACGGCGCACCAAAGTGCGCGGAGCAGGCTGAGGGGGAGAGGCCTGAGGAGGCGCTGTAGACGAAAGCCTCATCATATTCGAAACCTGCTGTGTCAGCACAGCGAGCTAGTGCTCGGTTGCCGATAAGCAATCCAGAGCAGACAGCTCCTGTGGTGAGGCACCGGCTGAGCTACCATCCTGGCTGGCTTGTTCTGTCATGATTAATCAAGCTTGACAGCTCATGTGCATGATGCTGCGGCACAGGAAATAACCACGCAAAGGGGCACCTTTGAAAGTTTATTAAATTGCAAAAACACAAGCGCACAGCTGAAGAAACAGTCACTCGCCAGAGGAATCACCCTGTGGAGAGAAGACAAGAGCTATGAGCGGAGGAATGGAGTAAGGGGAAATGGGCGAGCCAAAATGCCACTTACCTGGGAATCCAAGGAGAACCAGTAGGGACCCAGTGGGGAATAGACAAACCAGTAGGATGTGGGGGAGATGAGCTGATGGTGCCTGACTGGGTGGAGTAGGAAGCTGAAGGATGTGAAGATGTGGCAGGAGAGCGCGCACAGTCCTGGAGACACACCTGCACGGTGGCAGCAACCTGAGGAAAGAGGAGAAACAAGGCAAGACGACATGTCGAAACCTGTAACTTATACTTGCTTGTCAATTCGCGAGCAGTATACCCAGACGAGCCAGCATTGAATGCGTGGTGAGAGCCTCCTTAAGTATGCTGGCTGATGAGTGGGCGCAGGTGTGTCTTCTGCCTCAGGTGCAGTGATGAGTTGATGAATGTGAGGCAGGACGGGAGGGGCGCGCTCTAGCTGCCAATGACAGAAGCCAAGGCAGACACCACAGCACAAGTGCGGCAGAGTGGCAGATGTGCATCTGGGTCAGTCAAAGGGCCACAGGCCATGAGGGGTACCCTGGCTGGAGGAGTGCAGCTTGTTGGCAGGGGCTAGTCTAAAAAATTTTTAATAGGGGGGCCAGGCTGAGGCACTTTCTCAGAAGTGTGGGCCATTTAAATTAAAAAAACAAAAAACAAAACAATTGTCATTTCTAGATTCTTAGACATAAACTGAACTTTTTAAAGAATGTTGTTTTTCAGGATGATACTAAAGCAAACAATTTGATCAATTTGATTTTTCAGAATCAGAATCAGAATCAGAATAAAATTTATTGCCATTGTTCATGTAATACACAAACTAGGAATTTGTCTCGGTGCAATACTGCAACATTAAACATAAATTAAAAAATAAGAAAACTATGCATGCAATAAAAAATTAAATAAAAATAAATAATCCTATTCTATACAATTTTTAAATGATAATTGTACATGAGTTGAGCTGCTGTACCTAATGCACAAGAGTCTAATAAGTCATTTAGTGTTCAGCAGTCTGATAGCAGAAGGGAAAAAGCTGTTCATGTAGCGAGAAGTTTTAGTCCGAATGGACCATAGTCTTCTGCCTGAGGAGAGGGGAGCAAACAGTGCGTATCCAGGGTGTGAAGGGTCGGCTGTGATCCGACCTACACGCCTCCGAGTCTTGGAGATGTACAGGTCCTGGAGGGATGGAAGCTTACAGTTGATCACCTTCTCAGTAGCGCGCACAACGCGCTGCAGTCTTAATCTGTCCCTGACAGTGGCACCAGCGTACCACATGGTGATAGAGGTAGTGAGGATGGACTCGATGATGGACGTATAAAACTGCACCAACATCTTGGTGGGCAGCTTGAGCTTCCTCAGCTGCCGCAGAAAGAACATCCTCTGCTGGGCCTTTTTGATAAGGGAGCTGATGGTCGACTCCCACTTGAGATCCCGGGTGATGGTGGTACCCAGGAAACGGAAGGAATCCACAGTGGTGATAGGAGAATCTGTAAGGACAAGGGGAGGCAGAGGGGCTGTGACTTTCCTAAAGTCCACAATCATCTCCACTGTCTTCTGAGCATTCAGCTGCAGGTTATTGTGGCTGCACCAAGACGTCAGCCGGGCCACCTCCCTTCTGTAGACGGACTCATCGCCGTTGGAGATGAGCCCGATGAGGGTGGTGTCGTCCGCAAACTTGATCAGCTTGACAGACTGATGGCTAGAGGTGCAGCAGTTGGTGTACAGGGAGAAGAGCAGGGGGGAAAGTACACAGCCTTGTGGTGATCCGGTGCTGAGGCTTACAGAGTCCGAGACAGTCTTTCCCAGCCTCACATGCTGCCTCCGGTCCGTCAGGAAGTCAGTGATCCACCTGCAGAGGGAGTCAGGCACATTGAGCTGGATCAGCTTGTCCTGGAGCAGAGCAGGGTGGATGGTATTAAATGCAGAGCTGAAGTCCACAAACAGGATCCAAACATAGGTTCCCGGGGAGTCCAGATGCTGCAGAATGGAATAAAGGGCCAAATTAACTGCATCGTCCACAGACCTGTTGGCTCTGTAGGCAAACTGCAGCGGATCCAAGAGAGGAGTAATGATGGTCTTGAGGTGGGACAGGACCAGGCGCTCAAAGGACTTCATGATTACAGAGGTAAGCACTACAGGTCTGTAGTCATCAAGTCCAGTGATCCGTGGCTTCTTGGGAACAGGGACGATGGTAGAGGTTTTGAGACAGGCCGGCACATGGCATGACTCCAAAGAGATGTTAAAAATGTCTGTAAAGACAGGAGTCAGCTTCTCCGCACAGTGTCTCAAGGTGGAGGGAGACACACCGTCCAGACCGGGGGCCTTGCGCGGGTTCAGTCTAGAGAACTGTCTGTGCACGTCCTGCTCACTGATGGCAAGGGCAGGAGGGAAGGAGAGGGGAACCGCCTTTGATGAAATGGGGACCATGTAGGCAGTGACGCAGGGGGGAGGGGGAGTATTGGGCACAGCTGACGAGGTGTCAAAACGGGCATAGTGTTGGGACAGTCTTTGACAAAGGACTTTGTCATCCTGTCCCTTAGAAGCCTGAGGCCGATAGTTGGTGATTTGCCTCAGTCCTTTCCACACAGAAGCAGAGTCGTTAGCAGTGACCTGCTGCTGGAGTCTCTCAGAATACACAGATTTAGCTCTCCTCAACTCTCTGCTAAACCAGTATTTGGCCTCCCTGTAGCAGTCCCTGTCTCCACCCTTCAGCGCCGCTTCCTTCTCCTTCCTGATCTGTCTGAGCTTAGCTGTGAACCAGGGCTTGTCATTAGAGTAACTCACCCTGGTGTGCGATGGAAGAATGCACACCTCACAAAAGTGGATATATGAGGTCACAGTGTCCTTGTATTCATCCAGATCATGCGTAGCTTCTTTAAACATGTCCCAGTCAGTTGTTTCCAAGCACGTGCGCAACTTCTCCACAGCTTCACTGGTCCATTTCCTCATAGTGCTCACAACAGGTTTTGTGAGCTTCAATCTCTGTCTGTATGTGGGAATCAGATGAACCATCACGTGATCAGATAGTCCAATCGCAGCGCGAGGAATAGCACGGTACGTGTCCTTAACTGTAGTGTAACAGTGATCCAGCGTGTTCTCCTCTCTGGTAGGGCATTTAATAAACTGTTTGTACCGGGGAAGTTCATGGCTCAGATTGCTCTGGTTAAAGTCGCCAAGCACAATAACCAGAGAATCCGGGAAAGTCAGCTCCACTTGCTGAACGTGATCCGCGAGTGCACGCTGAGCCTCGCGCACATCTGCGTGGGGCGAGATATAAACAGCAGCCAAAATGAATGAAGCGAAGAATAAAATGGCCTGCATTTGGAGAATAAAATGGCCTCACGCGGAGAATAAAATGGCCTGCAATTGGTAAATAGATATTCCAGAGCAGGAGAACAGTATTGGGAGATCACAGTCACATCGGTGCACCAGCTATTGTTGATGTAGAAGCAGACTCCTCCGCCTGTGGTCTTGCCGGAGAGCCCCGTGTCGCGGTCAGCACGGAACAGCTGAAATCCCTTGAGGAAGAACGCGCTGTCCGGTGTCTTTTCCTTGAGCCAGGTCTCAGTAAAGCAGAGGGCACACGAGGCGGAGAAGTCCTTAATTCGCAACAGCAGTTTCAGCTCGTCTACCTTGTTACAAAGTGAGTTAACATTGGACAGAAATATCCCAGGTAAAGCCGTGCGCGTGCCTCTCCTGCGAAGCCGCACCAGGGTGCCCGCTCGTCTTCCTCTTTTTCGCCGTCTCACTTTTTGGGCTAAAAAATGAACCAGATCGGCGGCAGGAGCTAAAAAAACTGGGAGTAAGTCCGTGGGAGTGAAAGTCCTAATACTTAGTATCTCTTCACGGGTGTAAGAGCAAGCAAACACACAATTGACGAACAAAAACAAACAAAACAAAGCGCAGCGAAGCACCATAGTGACCACTGTGGGCGCCATTTTAACCTGCACATTTTAATCCTTCAGCTTTAGCTAAAAACCTTGAGGAAAAAGTATCCTTGCTGTTGATGCAGCAGTCGTTCATGGGACTGTATGCTTTCATTGTTTAGTTCAGTCTCTTAACTTTATGAACTTTAGTCTTGTAGCTTTTGCTTTTCTTTGCATAATAGCTCCTGTTAAGCTATGAAAATCTGTGTCACTCCTGTCCAATTTTTAGATGTTCACCTCTTTTTCCCTTTCCTGTTCTCTTGGGTCTCTATTACAATGGCACAGTTCACAGTTGATTGTCTAAGGCGTGCAATGCGTTTATCGGCATTTCCAAGTTCATTTTATTGTTACAGTCTACAGCCATAGCCATTTCCTCCATTGGGCAATACACACAAATGCCCCAGCTGCTGAGGGAGCCCCCCTCATTTGCTGAAAAAGTAAAATGCACACACACTCACCTTTCATCCATTCATTCCCCTAAAACATAATGTAATGCCTATTCTATACTTATAAGTCTGTGATTAAAAAGAAAATGTAGATGGATAAAAAAAAACATAAGTGTATCATCATATTATAATTAAAACAACGGGTGATTATATCTGTTCCATTTCTATTAATGTCAGGGATTACTGGAGGTCATTCCTACTTTGAATTTATTTCTGTTCTCTGTGTTTTTTGCCATTTGTATTTAAGTTTAAGTCTTGTGATTATTATTATTGTCGTTACGAGTATGGTTATGTTCTGAGATTAGTATGTGTTTACATTATGTTTATCATGGTCCTAGTTGTCATTTTGTTTATCATATTCATGTTATATCTTGGGTTGTGTTTATTTCCTCTAGTCCTGCTCATTTCATGCTCCGTGTTCTCCTTGATTTGTCACAGCTGTTTTGTGTTTCTGCAATCACTGCAGCTGTTATCTAAAGGACGCAGCCCCTCAGTGGGAAACAGCGCCATTCCTCTCGGTTCTGTTCAGTTTGGTGTTACCTCTGCCCTGCCTTGCCAGCTCTTTAAGTTTTCTGTCAGTGAGTTTTTGTTTACCATGCCAAGCCTTGTCTGTGTTGTTCAGCTCTGAGTTATTTTTGAGGCTGCACGGTGGCGCAGTGGTTAGCACTGCGGCAGCACAGTTTACCCTTGGCCGGGGGATTGTGGGGATCGTGGGATCGTGGGTTCGATCCCAGCCCCCGACCAACAGTGATCTGTGCGGAGTTTGCATGTTCTCCCCGTGTTGCGTGGGTTTACTCCGGGATTTCTCCGGTTTCCTCCCACATGCCAAAAACATGCAGGTTAGGTTAATTGGAGACTCTAAAGTGGCCCTAGGTAAAGACATGCATGTTAGGTTAATTGGCTGTTCTAAATTGTCCCTAGATATCTGTTTCCTATAGGCCCTTAGAATAGAGGGTTAGTATTAATGAAAGCGCTTTGAGTGGTCTTTGTGACTAGAGAAGCGCTATATAAGTGCAGTTTAGTTAGTTAGTTAGTTTTTGTTAAATAAAATGTTAAACGCCCGCTAACCATTTGAGTCCAGTTCCCTGCCCTGAGGGGCAAAACATGACAATTAACATAACAAAAAATCCCAGCGCATGCTGCAGTATGTTTCCTCATGTGCTCCTGCCGGTAGAACCTGTGCGATTTCAAAACACGCTGCTGAAATAATATTAACAATGTGCTAACACACCTCCTTTTTCCTGGTCAAAGCGCATTGTCATAAAATGCCCCAAAATACCAAAGCACATGAGACTGCATGCAGCAATACCTCTTTGAAATGAGCCCACTCCTTGCAGCGCAAAGCTGGCGCACTGTCCACTAGTAATTAGATGGCTTGACGCAACGCGTAAAAAACAGACAATGTGTGATGTCCATAAACCTGGGAATGACCATGGACAAGTGAGCTGCGCTGGAACTGAACTTTATTACACAAGTTGGTTAAAGATACAGTACATGTGACAAAGCACTCAGCTCCTAACTGTGCCGATCATGAGAGAGCTGGCAAAGAGACCATAAGATGGCCGACTCCTCCCTTATATGGGTCGGCGTGATGACGGTACCAGCCAGCTACATCATCATGCCTCTCCCTGTTAAAAAATCCCTTTATAACCCCCCCCCCCCCGAAAAGACACAGAACACGTTAATCAGTTGATACCCTCCCCAATTTGGCATAAGCAACAATAATTAACACACTGAACTAGGGTTAGTGGGTGGACCGCCGCTCAACCCAACGCAGGTGAGTGGATTATTCTGCCACTTGTCTCAGCTGTAATAAAATCCCTTTATAACACAATGTGATGAGAGAAACTAACAAAAAGCACTGGTTGTGACTCAGACAGCAGTCCTACCTAGTTACATTTACTCAAGTACAAGTAACTTTCACAAAATTATCATTTTATTGTAAGATACTTGTGACTTTTTCTTGAGTACACTTTGGCTGCATGTCCACCAAACGCATTTTTTGTCGCCCGACTGCCCTGAGCATTTTTTTCAGGGTTTGTGCACTACGTTCTGGGGGAAAAAAAGTCTGTGCCCTGTATCCCTGCAACAACTTGTCACTCTCAGCTCAGCACTTCCACTTTCCTATGGTCAGACTTTCTGCTGATTTTTTAATAGCAGTCTCTAAATAACAATGGACAGAAAACATGTTTTAGCAGCTCTGGATGTGAAATATGATGACATGGAAAGCAGGAGTTTTAGTACAGACTAGTACCAGTGTCCTATGTCCTGCCCACACAGCAGTTCTGATTGGCTTCTTAGGTCTGACATTGACGAGCTCAGCTGCAGTCTATTAAAAGTTGAACTTTTTCAACTCTGAGCTCCCTGAGCGCCACGACAAAAAACGGCCACCGCCGAGATTGTTTCAGCGCTGAGGGCGTTCAGCGCTGTAAACGCTGAACTACATAGAGAATGAATGGAAAATAGCCGCCCAGAGTGGAAAAATGCGTTTGGTGGACACGCAGCCTTATAAAGAAAAAAAAATTGTACTTTTTACTCATGATCATTTGGTGGTACTCTGTATGAAATCTGTTAAAACTCATGCTTTAGCAGATACTTTCTTACTCCATCCATCCATCAATCTTCTACTGCTTACTCCTTTTCGGGGGGGGGGGGGGCTGGAGCCTATCCCAGCATCTGTGGGGGAGAGGGGCAGGGTACACCCTGGACAAATCGCCAGTCCATCGCAGGGCCAACACAAAGAGACAGACAACCATTCACTCTCACATTCATACCTAAGGACAATTTAGAATCCCCAATTGATGCCAGTTATCCTAACCTACAGTACATGTGTTTGGCCTGCGGGAAGAAACCGGAGTACCCAGAGTAAACCAACGCAGACACGGGGAGGACATGCAAACTCCACACAGGGAACATGAGGAGCACGTTTCTCAGCTGCTATCTTCAGGGGAGGACGCATCATGCTCTAAGGCAGGCCTGTTCAATTAGCAGCCCACGGGCCACATGCAGCCCAGAACCAACCTCCGAGTGGCCCAGACCACCCCAAGGAAATAAAAAATATGAAGGAACGACAGTCCGCAAGCACGTACACATACAACGCATGTGACTCTCATCTCTCGTGGAGTTCAGAAGCGCCCCACCCGTGTGACCGTTCCAGTCGACAGGCAGAGTGTCTCGCTAGCGTCACTGTCCGAGAGAAGCATGAGTTTATTAAAGTACTTTAAATGTGGAAAAAAGGAGTTAAGGTATGTAAGCAGTGGAGGATTTATGGTGCCTTTATTCATTCATTCTTTTTCATTACTATGTACCTGGCAAGTTAAGATGACCAAAATTTACAAAGTCAATGAGTTTAATCCATCAACAGCCTTCAGATAAACTAAACAAGCCAACATAAGGGAGGCTTTTTCTGTTGTCTGGTTGGTGAGGAGAGTTCTAAAAAAGTATAAAAGAGAGAGAAGGGTTATACTTTAACACACCCCACCTCATTTTGACAGGTACCACGCCTCCTTTGACCTGACCCCGCCCCCGTGACCTCACGTAATGAGGTTGTCAATCAAAAGTGCTTTGAGATCATGACCTTTGACCTCACGTAATGAGGCTGTCAATCAAGTGCTTTGATCTTCTCCTTTGAAGTGACAGCTTTGTTTCTAATCTATTGTCCATATGTCACTTCGCGTAATGAGGTTGTCAATCAAGTCCTTTGAACTTCTCTTATGTCACTTCAAGTAATAAAGTTGTCAATCAAGTGCTTTGAACTTCTCGTCAAACTGACAGCGGCCAAAACGGGTGGGCTCTTTGATCTTAATGCGAAAGCACGCACCCACATTAGTCAGAAAATCACAGATGCAGCCATTCTCTCAGTCAAAACAGATGAGTTAAGGATTAACGTGACATCTGTGGACCGCATTCCAGAGCAGGAATCCACATTAGTCAGGGTGTATCTGTAGAACTTAAGGCAGACTTTTGTGTGATAATACCACAAATTGAGAATGAATACATTAGTAAATAAATAGTTACGCATGGAGTTTAGGCTCCCAATTTGCCAATCTTTTATCAACTTATAGCCACAAAGTTAGCAGTGACCAAAAGAATAAGATTCTGGTGAAAGCACGCACCCACATTAGTCAGGTGTCTCTCACAGTGTGTCAGCTTGCAAAAGTCAAAAACACAGACACAGAAACACACACGCACACACGCGAAGGAAGGGATCTTACAGCAGAGATTCTACTCCGTGTTTCATCCACATTCAGTATACTTGCTTTCTACAGACATGGCCTCCACAAATTACAGGAAAAGTAGTCCTGACTCACGCAGGATTGACAGACGTGGAGACTGGCTTTAAGAGCAGGATAGATAGCAGAAGATAAAACAGACACATTTGCTGCTGCTGCTGCTGTTGTTGTAGTAGTAGTAGTAGTAGTAGATTAGTTTATTTGACAGGGACAGTGCAATAAACATAGACAATTAATCAAAAACAATCAATCTGATGTGTTGCACATATAAGCAGAGGAAGATTGCTCATGGTGATTAATTCACATGAGTCTTAGTGTTGCAATAGTTTACTTGTTAGGCTGACTGACTTTAGATAGGAGATGCATATACAAATCCACTTCTTAACCCTTAGATGCATAAGCAGGGTAACAATTACCCCAGCGGTTGTTTTTTTTTTTTTTTGCAATATCTTTGTAATTTTAATTTTTTGTCATTTAATCTTCCATGTATTCCTCAAATAGGTTGTGTTTGACATGAGGCCATTTGGATTTGTATCTAATTGTTATATTTTTTAAGTAATTGCATTTTTTGTATCAGTACCACACTTTTCCATATGTGGGGTCAAAAATGACCAGAAGTTTTTCCCCAGCTGTCCCCTTTTGAATCTCACCATGGCTATCAGTAACACTGTAGACGCTGCAATTAGCATCTCAGACTGGATGCCTAGGGTAAACAGAGAGGGTAAACAGATGAGGACAATAGGTTTTTTTAGATGTAAATGTGGGGTCAAAAATGACCTCAAGCTTCTCCCAAGCTGTCCCCTTTTCAATTTCACCACGGTTATAAGTAACACTGTAGACGCTGCAATTTGCATCTCAGACTGGATGCCAATGGTAAACAGAGAGGGTAAACAGATGAGGACAATAAAGTGTATACAGTGAGGACAATGTTGGTATTGTTAGATGCAGGGGTCAAAAATGCCCAAGCGGTTGTTTTTTTTTTTTTTTTGCAATATCTTTGTAATTTTAATTTTTTATCATTTAATCTTCCATGTATTCCTTAAATAGGTTGTCTCTGACATGAGGCCATTTGGATTTGTATCTAATTGTTATATATATATATTTTTTTTTTTATTTAAGTTTTTGTAAAGGGTATACAGGTCATTACAGCATTGCATTGTTTACATTTTCATCACATGTTCCCTTATTTTTTGCTATTTGACAACATTGGTAGGATAGTTATTACAACAACCCCCCCTTTTTTTTAAGTGAAAGAAAAAGTGAAGTTAAGGAGAATTAAATAAAAAACAAACGAACAAAAGAATAAACAAACAAGCAGAACAGGAAAAAACAAACAAACAGAAAATCAAGTAATTAAAAGTAAAAGAGCAACTGAGTAGCATTGGAACACAGAGCGGGACCATTATTGAAATGGTATTTGTCAAAGATTAGTTCTAATGGAAGACACATATGTGATCCAGGGTTGCCAAAAGTTCATGAACCCATCCATGTCCTGTCTCAGTGTGAATGTCAACTTTTCCATTGAGTAAGATAAGATAAGATAACATAAGCCTTTATTAGTCCCACAATGGGGAAATTCCAGGATTGCAACAGCACAGGGATAGCAACACTCAGAGCAACAATCAGAAGGCAAGAAAAAAAAAAAACAAGCAAGCAAGAGCAGCTAATATACATATGTACATATTACTATAAAATATATATATATACACACACACACAGACACACAGTGCAGAGCATTGTAGCTGGATGGAATAAATATATGAATATATGAACACACAGTGCAGAGCATTGTAGCTAGATGGAATAAATATGTAAATATATAAACACCCACAGTACGGAGCATTGCAGCTAGGTGGAATAAATATGCAAGTATATAAACACACACAGTGCGGAGCAATGTAGCTAGATGGAATAATATGTAGATATATAAATATAAACGGAATGTAAATTGGAGTAAATGTCTTGAATCACGTTAATCCAATCTTCAGGTGTAGGACAGTCCTTCAGCATCCATTTTTTAGTTAGGGCTTTTTTACTTGCCAATATTAAAACATTGAATAAGTGTTTATCTCCTCGTCTTTCCAGTGAGTCCGGTAATAAACCCAAATACAAAGTTACAAAAGAAAAGGGAACTGTTATTTTGAATATTTTCCCCAATATTGTCTGTACGTTGGACCAATATTGGTGGATAACTGGGCATGACCAAAACACATGAAAATGATTTGCAGTCTTTTCACCACACAAGCGCCAACAGTTCAATCCCTTATGGGTAAATTTGTTTTGTGCAGGTGTTCTGAAAAATCTTACCAAGTTTTTCCATCCAAATTCTCTCCACTGCAGGGATGAGGTACTTTTCCATTGCTGTTTATTTAGCTTTTCCCATATTTCCAATTGTAAAGTGAAATTCCCCTCTTTTTCCCATCTCTCTTTTATATACGATGTGTTGTCTCCTTTTAAGTCTTGAAGACCTTGGTATATTTTAGAAATGTATCTGATCCCTGGGATCCCTTTATATGCCATTAAGAAGACCTTCAGAACACCTGACTGGGCCCTTTCCAAATCCTCCTTTTTAAGTATATTGTTTATGTGGTGTCTAAGCTGAAAGAACCTGTACAGATCTTGATTTATTAGACCTTGTTTTTTCAAATCTTCAAAACTTCTTAAAGTTTGCCCCTTAAAAAAAATCGTAATATTTTATCAGCCCTTTCTCTTTCCACTCTTTAAATCTAGTGTCTGTTTTATTGGGGGTAAAGTCTTGATCATAGGCAATCCATTGCAGAAGTCGATAGGGCTCTTTAGCTTGATTCTCTCTGACTATCTTAAACCAAATTTTTAGCGGGGTCTCTATCCATGGGTTAGTGTTATTCAGGAGTTTAGTTAAGGCATTGTTCCCTATTATCGCCTGTAGGGGGATGTCACTTGTTATTTGGCATTCCATCTCCTTCCATTGTGCAGTGTAGACTGGGTTACATATCTCTACAAAAGTTTTAATTTGTGCAGCTATAAAATAGTCCCTGATATTTGGCAGTGCGAGCCCACCTTTGTCTTTGTTTAGCTGTAGGGTTCTATATCTGATTCTAGGTCTCTTACCCTGCCATATGAATCTTGAGATCCTTCTGTCCAGTTCCTGCCATGTTTTTTTGGGAGGTTCTACCGGTATTGTTTGGAAAAGGTATAGAAGACGTGGAAGTATATTCATTTTGACTGCTTCAATTCTTTGTGCGGTACCTAAGAATGGTATCATATTCCATCTTGCTAGGTCAGATTTTATTTTTGTCACCAGTGGATCATAGTTTAGTGTTATAATTTTGTCGAGTTGTTTCGGGATATTGACCCCCAGATATTTCATAGAATCCAACTTCCAGTTAGTTTTGAGTTCATTTAGTGAAAAATGATTTGGGTCATAGTTGAATGTTAAAACTTGGGTTTTATGCATGTTTAATTTGTACCCTGATAAATTTCCATAGTCTGAAAAAACTGAGATTAGTTCTGGTAGAGAAGTGTCTGGCTGCCCTAGGTATATTAAAATGTCATCAGCAAAGAGTGCTATTTTATGTTCTTTCTGACTAAGTGTAATACCTTGAATTTCTTGATTTTGTCTTATCCATTGGCTCAGAGGTTCTATGAAGATTGCAAAGAGCAGTGGAGACAGGGGGCAGCCTTGACGACATCCTCTTTCCAGCTCAAAAGATGATGATAAATTACCATTAATCCTTATTTTAGCTGTTGGTTTTTTATATAATGCCTGTATAGTTCTAATGAAGTTGTTATGAAAATTGAAACTGGATAAGATTTTATAGAGGAAAGACCAGTCAACCGAATCAAATGCTTTTTCAGCATCTAATCCCAATATGACTGCATTTAAGTTATATTTTTTTATATGATGAATTATGTGTAAAGTGCGTCAAATGTTGTCTTGTGTCTGTCTTTGTCTTATAAAACCTGTTTGGTCTAAGTGAATTAAGTCTGTCAGTATGTTTTCTAACCTTTTGGCAAGGATAGTGGTAAATAGCTTATAGTCCTGATTTAATACACTGATTGATCTGTAGTTGGAGCAATCTAGTTTATCCTTTTCAGGTTTAGGTATGACTGCAATGACCCCTTCTCTCCAGGAGGGGGGGATTTCCCCTGTGTGGAGGACATAGTTAAATGTTTTCAGGAGGAGAGGAGATAGTTGCTGTTTAAAGGTTTTGTACCATTCTGCTGTATAGCCATCTGCTCCTGGGGATTTGTTAGCTTTAAGTTTCATAATTGCTTTTTCCAATTCTTTAGGTTGTATTTCTGACAGTAGGGTTTTATTTTGTGATTCCGTAAGTTGGGGAAGGTTTAATGTGTTTAGGAATGTCTCGGATGCGTTTTTATGATTTTTGTGGGAGTATAAGTTCTTGTAGTAATTCTCGAAGCTTTTAAGAATATCCTGAATTCTGAATTTTATTTCCTTTGATACTGGGTCTCTGATTTTGTAGATTGCTCTTTCCGTTTGTTGTTTCCTCAATTTATAGGCTAGTAATTTTGCCGATTTACTGCCTGTTTCATAGTGTTTTTGTTTCAGAAATGTAAGTTTCTTCTGGATTTCTATTGTGTAGATCTCATTTATTTGATTTTTAATTTCTTTGATCTTGAGCGAGCCATTAGAATGAGTGTTATCTTTGTGTTCTTTTTCTAGGTTCTTGAGCTCTGACTCTAGTGCGGTTAGTTTTTCTTGTCTCAGTTTCTTTTGGGTTGCCAGTTTTGCAATAATTTTTTCCCCTTATTACAGCTTTGCACGCATCCCACAGTATTAAAGGGGATACTTCTCCATTATCGTTTTCTTCCAAATATCTGAGAATATCTGATTCCAATTCATCTTTCAGTGGCCCTTTGAGGACACTTGAATTCAACCTCCAGGAAAATGTATTATTTGTGTATTTTTGGATGTTTAAATCCATATAGATTGGACTGTGGTCGGAGAGATCCATCAGTCCTATTTTACATGTTTTTACTCTTCCAATGTCTCTACTAAACATAAAAAAGTAATCAATCCTTGAGTAAGATGAATGTGGCGTTGAATAAAAAGTATAATCTTTTACATTGGGGTTGAATTCCCTCCATACGTCACAGATTCCCATTTCTTTTAGTAGCATCTGAGTATTCCTATTTTGGGTGTTATTTTGATGTGAAGAATTACCTGTTGCATCCCAGTATGGATTCAGTCTTAGATTGAAGTCTCCACCACATATCACTAAACCTTGGGCTTTAGTTATCATTAGGTCGAATACATTTTTATAAAATTTCCATTTTGCCCCTGGTGGTGCATATATATTCAGCAGGGTGATATCTTCTCCCTCTAGCCGCCCAGTTACCAAACTGTACCTCCCTTCTTTATCTTTGTTATATTTTTTAATTGCATTTTTGTATCAGTACCACACTTTTCCATATGTGGGGTCAAAAAGGACCCCAAGCTGTCCCCTTCTTTTGTTGACCAAAATATAATTTAAAATAATAATAATAATAATAATAATAATAATAATAATCACCCAAAATATAATAAAAATAATCATCTTTAACCAAAATGAAAGAAATTTCTTAAGTTTACAGCATAAAACACACACATTCTAGTTGGGGTCATTTTGACCATACTCATGGAAGAGTGTTGGAATTGGTTGGTCATGCATCTAAGGGCTAAACACATATTTTGCATTTCTGAGTGACTGTAGGATATTTGCTGAGTCAGTAGGAGAAAAGGAGCAAATTTGTATGGTTCAAAGACTTCAAACTTAACGAGCACATTTCTGTAAAACTCCCCACAACTTGTACGTGATATTTACCAACGGTTAAATTATTTTTATTCAATATTTGAAACAACCAGCACGTGTTTATATGTGTGTTTGATATCACCTAGCAAATTTAACATTCCTCTTGCTGACACCCCCCTTTCTCTTTCACACACACACACACACACACACCAGTCACAGTGTCCTCTCTCTCTCCCTCTCTCTCTCTCTCTCTCTCTCTCTCTCTCTCTCTCTCTCTCACACACACACACACACACACAGTCCCTCGAAACAGCTGTGTCAGGGGTGAAATGTATTGAGGTTAAAGAGAAACATGCCAAAATCATGGGAGGAAAAAAATAAGCCTTTGAATTGTAAAATATAGTTTTGATGGCTATCCCAGAGATTTTCTTAAGTGGGGGAAATAATTATTTGATCCCCTGCTGAATGTGTAAGTTTACTCCCTTACAAAGAAATGAACAATCCACAGCTCCCTCAGCAGCATCATAACAGTGTCTCCTGGGTCAGAAGGCTGCTCGCATTTTTCAGTGTCGGTCAGTGATTCAAACAGTTTCATGCCATTTAAAAGTTTTCTTCCCGGTGATCCAAACAATATTTTTTTTCTGATAATACCACATTTCACAAAGGACTAAGCTTTGCAATGTAGATTTCTTTTTTGATTTTGTACAAAAGCAAAACTTGCAACTTATGTCTATCACAGCACAAGGTTCAATTAAGTTGCCCGCACAGACAGCGCAAATTTTTTGGTCAACCACCAAGCTCCAGAGTAATTTCTGGTTAATATTTTGGAACAACCTTCATTCTCACAAAACAAACAAACAAACAAAACAACAACAACAACAAAAACAAACAAAAACAAAAAACACCCAAACAATTTTTGATACAAAACAACAACCTCACAGTATTTTACTGATGGGCATATGCAGTCAAAACCTCAAGTGTACAGAAAAAAATGCATCTGCGTGAACCTTAAGTAGTTTGTTTTTTTAAAGAAAACAACAAGATGCAGTAAATTTAGCTTTTAGATTCGGCATCATGTTTATAGTTTGTTTTTTTTCTACAGAAATAAATATTGCACGACCAACTTTTGTCTCGACCTCGGGTTCAACAATTTCTCAGACTGGGGACCTAAGGCCCATTCCGATGTTAAGGGTTTTTTCTTTTGGCCTAAGTCTCATCCTAATGTTTGTCGTCCTACAAGGGGAAAGTACTGTTTGTGTCAGTGTTACACTTAAAAGAAAAATATCAAAAGAAAATAAAGGCCAAATTTTCACCAAATGCTACTGCTGTGGCTATTATCATTGTGTACTTGAAATGACACTGAAGACTAAAGGTACTGTGCGGAAGATTTGGAAACTTTGGCTTTTAGTGACATCTTGTTTTTCACTCAGTGAGCTGTAACCCCATTCATTCTACTCATATAGTGCATTCCTTTTGTTGATGCAAATCTGATTTAGGACTGTATTTCTAGTACTTCTGACCATGAAGCTGGCATTTTCAGCTCCTGAAGCTGCAAACTTTTTTCTCTGCCAGCAACTCAAATGTCACAAGATTTGCTTTCAAAGACTTCTCGTTCGTTCAGAGAAATCTGAGGTCAGAAAATCCGTGTTTATTCCTTCCTGCTTTTTGGGAGAAAAGTTTAGCGGGCCATGTCTACCAGATTCTAAGAATCAACACAACTCTACAGTTAAAAAACAATGATAAAGAACTAAAGCTAACATGCAGCATCATGTCTCAGTTACAATGGACTTTTTAAAAGAATTACCTCGGGTCTTTGGCTGGATCTTGAAGGCGTCAAACGCTTTGCACCATACTGCATTACCGGCATTAGGGTTACCAGATTCTGAAAAAAACAAACAAAAAAAAAAAACAACTGAAATAACAGTGTACTTACTTCTTTGAATAAGAATAGTTTTTTTTATCTTTTGCTATGACACATTGCACAGTGTTGACACAAACTCTGTTTTTTTTTAAAACTAGTATATTCACACAAAGTTGCATCACTATGATTAATGTGGTTAAAAAACATTCACTAGTTTCAAAAAAGAAACTTTGAAACAAGTATTTGTTTGGGAGAACTAAAAAAAAATTATTTAGTTGTACAGAAGCATTTAAGGATTAACTAATTTGCATTACCTTCCCTTAAACATTTATCGTTGAAAGGCAGTAGTAACTCCACCAGTTGTATACTTGTTTCTTTGCACAACACCATTTTAGAGACCTCTTTTTTTAAATCACACAAATACATGTGTGAAGTACATTTACATGTCTACCCAGAATCTTACTCGATGACTAACTTTTGACTTAGTTTATTCTTTTTCCACACAACTTTTTTGTTGTAGTAACACTAAAATATTTCACTAACCCGTTTTTGGATAACAGATTTGTTGTAGACAAGTGATTTTTCTTTTCCTCTCAGTGGACTTGACAGACAAATATTCACGATTCTCGGTTTGGTTTCATAACACATAAAAAATATAAGAAAGGGCATCCGTACGGTAAAACATTGTACACAATATTTACCAACGGGTAAATTATTTTTTTCAATTTATTTCAAAAACTTTATCATATACAAATGTAAATAGAACGGATCCACTCCGTTGCAGAAGGGAGGGTGGGTGAAGATGGTTGAAGAGGACCCTCGGTATCCGGGGAGCGTGTTTGTGAAGGCGTGTGGTCATCCTCGCTCGATATTTTCAAAGACGATAATTCTTCCCAAGGGCTTCGTTCAAAGTTTGAAGTCTGAAGAAGTTCAAAGCACTTGATTTACAACCTCATTACGCGAAGTGACATATGGACAATAGATTAGAAACAAAGCTGTCACTTCAAAGGAGAAGATCAAAGCACTTAATTGAAAACCTCATGATGCGAGGTCAAAGGACATGCTTTCAAAGCACTTTTGATTGACAATCTCATTACACAAGGTCATGGGGGGCGGGGTCAGGGTCAGGTCAGATCAAAGGGGGCATGGTACCTGTCAAAATGAGATTAGGGGTATGTTAAAGTATAACCCTTCTCTCTTATAAATATATAGAAATATTTTAACAGAAATAAGTGCATCTTTGGTAATTTAAGCTAATTTATTTCATTAAGTACAATTTTAATATTTTTTATTTTTTTTTATCTTTGAAATCAGAGTTAGATTATTGCTCTGTTCTGGCTCTGCAAAATTATGGTCAAAAGTGTATATTGTATAAGGAAAAAATTCAAAATTTTACCACAATCTGTTTCAAATTTATATACAGTATATTAAAAAAACAGTAATTTTATAAAAAAAATAGACAAAAATTAGCCATAAAATAATGCACAAATTTATAATAAAGTCTCAAATGTACAAGAAAAGTCAATTTTACAAGAGGAAATTACAAATTGGAGGAAAATGGTTTCAAATTTAGATAAATTTACAGAGAAAAGTAGAAAACTATAAGGAAAATTGTTATAAATTTTGGACAAAAACCTCAAACCTTCAAGACTGAAGCCATTACTCAAGTTTTTAAGAGGGTGCTCTAGACATCCTTAACTCTACTAGAAATTTTTGGTTGACTGACATGTGTGTGTGTGTGTAATGGAATACTTAGTTATAAAAAGAGGTCCCTACTCACACATGTGGTGATTTAAAACAAAACAAACCACAATAGTGGATGTGCAATGTTTGTTCATGCTATCAATCTTTTCTTGGGGGGTTTGTGCACTGAAGTGTTTGACAACTCATTTTTTATTCAGCTAAATGCACTTTGTGATGTGCTAAGGTCAGTTATGACCAGAATGTATGTATATTTTATTTCAAAAGGGAAAAAAATGTTAATGCTACTAACAGTGCACAGAGTGTTTATGCACTTTGAGATATGCCTGAGTAAGATGTGACCAAAATGGTTATTTACATAATTTAATTTTTTTCATTCTATTTATTTAATTGTTGTTCAAGAAGAAAAAATATTTCAAGTTCTTTTCAAGTTCAACTTCAAGTTCTGCTCAACCCCAGTACTGTTATTGTGTTTTTATGCACTTTTGATGTGCCTTTGTCATGTGCCAAGTGCACATTTAAAATCAAGACAGTGAATAAAAAAGTGCATATTTTTCATCATATTGATCTGTGTTGGTTTGAAATTTGTTATATTCAACAAATTGCTGAGCATGTGTGGCCCAGTTACATGTCTTCAAATTGTGGCCCAACTAATTTTGTAATTGAATAGCCTTGCTCTAAGGTCTGTTGGCCCAGGGATGCTGGGAGGCCACCCGACACATCACACTTTCTGGTCTGGTGGCCCAAGGATGCTGGGAGACCACTCGACACATCACACTCCTTGGTCTGGTGATCCAGGGATGCTGGGAGACCACCCGACACATCACGCTCCACGGTTTGGTGACCCAGAGATGCTGGGAGGCCACCCGACACATCACACTCCTTGATCTGGTGGTCCAGGGATGCTGGGAGGCCACCCGACACATCACGCTCCATGGTCTGGTGGCCCAGAGACACTGGGAAACCACCCGACACATCACGCTCCATGGTCTGGTGGCCCAGAGACACTGGGAGACCACCTGACACATCATGCTCCATGGTCTGGTGGTCCAGGGATGCTGGGAGACCACCCAATACATCACGTTCCACAGTCTGGTGGTCCAGAGACACTGGGAGACCACCTGACACATCACGCTCCACAGTCTGGTGGTCCAGGGACACTGGGAGACCACCCAACACATCACGCTCCACAGTCTGGTGGTCCAGAGATTCTGGGAGACCACCCAATACATCATGTTCCACAGTCTGGTGGTCCAGGGACTCTGGGAGAGCACCCAATGTATCATACTGTCTGGTTTGGTGGCTCAGGGACTCTGGGAGGCCACCCAATGTATCATGCTGTATGGTCTGGTGGTCCTGGGACGCTGAGAGGCCATCCGACGCATTATGCCCTATGGTTTGGTGACTCAGGGGCGCTGGGAGGCCATCCGACACATTACACCTTATGGTTTGGTGGCTCAGGGATGCTGGGAGGCCATCTGACACATTACGCCTTATGGTTTGGTGGCTCAGGGACTCTGGGAGGCCACCCAATGTATCATGCTTTCTGGTCTGGTGGTCCTGGGACAATGGGAGGCCACCCGACGCATTATGCCCTATGGTTTGGTGACTCAGGGACGCTGGGAGGCCATCCGACACATTACACCTTATGGTTTGGTGGCTCAGGGATGCTGGGAGGCCATCCGACACATTACGCCTTATGGTTTGGTGGCTCAGGGACTCTGGGAGGCCACCCAATGTATCATGCTTTCTGGTCTGGTGGTCCTGGGACGCTGGGAGGCCATCCAACGCATTATGCCCTATGGTTTGGTGACTCAGGGACGCTGGGAGGCCATCCGACACATTACGCCTTATGGTTTGGTGGCTCAGGGATGCTGGGAGGCCATCCAACACATTACGCCTTATGGTTTGGTGGCTCAGGGACGCTGGGAGGCCAACCAACGTATTATGCCCGATGGTTTGGTGGCTCAGAGATGCTGGTAGACCACCCGACACATCACGCCAGTGGCGGGCTCAGATGTGAGCCATGTGGGCAAGTGCCCAGGGCACCATTCTTTTGAGGGCGCCATGAGAATCAAAAGAATAAAAAGAAAAAGAAAATATTCATAATTATGTGTGCTGAGCATGTATTTGTGGCAAATGGGCACCCTCTACAAACGGAATGCTGGCGCCTTCTGGCAGCGGCTGGCAGACTCCACAGTATGGCTGACATTCAAAGTGCAGCAAAGGAAGAAAAAACCTGTTAAAAGTATTTTTTTTTTTAATTATGCAGTGGTTTGAACCTTCAAACATTTAGCCCTAAAACGGCAACATTTGGTTATCACAGCCTATATTATGTAACATCATTTTTCTCCAATGTGTTGTAGTCGGTTTCAGTTGAGTGGCTACATGAATTAATTTCAGAGCTTTGCAGAGACAATTTGACAGGCAGGGGCACAAATTAATTAAAAAACGGGCACATGGAATGAGATTTGTTAAAAATATGTCAGCTTTATATGTTACTTAGTTGGTATCTATTTTTTTTTTTCCACAATATCTTTATTGAACCTTTTTTTTTTAACAAACATGATACAAACAATCAAACACTAACACTAAAGTACTACAAAAAAAAAAAAAATGCACTAAAAACACCAACAACCACCAACAAAATCAAGTCTTCAACAATGCTCCTCTGTTTAGTCTAGACAATCCAATACATTAGTATACTTATTATGTTCACCAGTTTGGAATTTACAAGGTCCACACACATCATTCACCTTCTTCTTCAAGAGTTATGTTTAAATTTTTTACATAATCAATAAAAGGTCTCCATATATTCTCAAACACAATTTCCTTTGATTTTAGTATATATGTTATTCTTTCTAATGGAAGGTTTGTTAACATCTGTCTTAACCACTGAGTCACATCTGGTCTATGAGTCTTTTTCCATAATAGTGCAATACATTTTTTGGCATTAAGCAAACTGAGGTCTATGAATGTTCTTTCACTTTTATTAAAATTATGCTTTTCTGGGTACAGACCCAACAAAAACAGTTTAGGATTCAATATGATTTGTTTTGAGATTATTTTTTCAATTGTTACCCTCACCTCTTCCCAAAACATTCTTATTAATCTACATTCCCATAAACAATGAAATAGGGTTCCTTTACTTTCCATGCATTTTGTGCATGTATCTGGTATATTTTTGTTATATCTATTTAACTCCTCCGGTGTAACATACATCCGCATTAACCATTTGAAATGTATCAATTTAAGGCGTGCATTTATTGATTTGGTTTGAGCTTCTGTACAAGCCAATTCCCATTGTTCCTCTGAAATTTCAATTTGCAGATCTTCTTTCCAGTAGTTTAATCTTTTCAGTGAATTTTCACTTGAAGATAGTGTCAATGAGTTATAAAACTCTGAAATAATACCCTTTCTTTTACTATCTTTCATCATCATTTTTTCCAAGGATGAA
Source organism: Pholidichthys leucotaenia (assembly GCA_020510985.1). Taxonomy (NCBI): domain Eukaryota; kingdom Metazoa; phylum Chordata; class Actinopteri; order Cichliformes; family Pholidichthyidae; genus Pholidichthys; species Pholidichthys leucotaenia. The sequence continues at coordinate 206,027,001 of CM035847.1, read as the reverse complement.
TAAATAGGTCGAGTGAGAGCTTTATTTTGATTTGATCGAATAAAGTTTCTAAGTTGAAGATATTTAAAAAAATGTGTTCTATTGAGATTAAATTTGATCCTCAGCTCTTCAAAAGACATTATGTTGTCTGCACCTGGCAAATATAAATCCTGAATCTTTTGTATCCCTTTTAAATTCCATACTTTAAATACAGCGTCCGCTCTCCCTGGTTTAAAATATTGATTACCCCATATTGGACTAAATTGTGACAATAACTGTGGTTCTTTTAAATAGTTTTTAGCTTCACACCATATTTTGATCATATGCTTTACAAATGGATTTTTAACTTGTTTTTGTAATTTTTTTGCCGAATCTGAGTATATGAATATGGGAAGAGGTAAAGGTAAATTGTATGATTCCATTTCAGTCCAGTGAGGGAGATCATTTGATGAAAAATAATATGTCATAGACCTCAGTTGTGCCGACCAATAATACAACATAAAATTTGGACATTTCAGACCTCCACGATCAAATGGTAAATATAATAAAGACAAACGTAATCTAGCCCTCCTGTTGTTCCATATAAATTCCACTAACTTTTTTTTTATTCTTGAGAATAGATCTAAAGGTGGTGATAAGGGAATGTATTGAAATAAATAAAGTATTTTAGGTAAAATATTACTTTTAAGTATATTGATTCTCCCGATCATCGACATTGGTAGTGACATCCATCTCTGAGTTAACTCACTGATATCTGACATTAAGGCTTCATAGTTGACACTGGCGACTGATTCTAGCTTAGGCATAATTTGGATTCCTAAATATTTAAACTGATTTACAACATTGAATTGATTTACCTCAGGGGCTGGGTAATTTCTCTGGGTCTCATTTAGCATTAATATTGAAGATTTAGTTTTATTTATTTTATATCCTGATATTTCCCCAAAATTCTTTATTAAATTCAACAAGGTTGGAATTGATTTTTTTAGATTCGACATAAACAAAATTATATCATCGGCGTACAGGGAGATTTTATGTTCTGTTGGTCCAACTTTAATTCCATATATTTGTGAATGTAAACGTATCGCTATCGCTAAAGGTTCAATTGCCATAGTAAACAGTAAAGGTGAAAGTGGACAGCCTTGTCGACATCCTCTATTGATTTTTATTGGTTTTGAAATATTGTTATTTGTTAGGATTTCTGCTGTAGCATTATTGTATATTATTTGAACCCATTTTATGAAATTATTTCCAAGTCCAAACCTTTGTAGGACTTCAAAAAGAAAGGGCCATTCAACTCTATCAAAGGCCTTTTCGGCGTCCAATGATAGGAGAGCTGTATCCGGTGCTTCTTTATTAAAATAAATAATATTAAATAGTCTTCTTACATTATGGAAGCCTTGTCTACCCTTTATAAAGCCATTCTGATCTCGATTAATAATATTTGGTAAAATTTCTTGTATTCGTCTTGCTAAAATTTTACAGATTATCTTAAGGTCGGCGTTTAATAGGCTTATTGGTCTCATATTTTCACATTTATTAGAGGGCTTGCCTGGTTTTGGCAGCAGTATAATTAAGGCATTATTTATGTATGATGGTAAATTATTATTTTGAAATGCTTCTAAAACCATTTCCAAAAAAGGTTTTATTAATTTATTCTTAAATTTTTTATAAAGGTCAACTGGAAGACCATCTGGTCCTGCACTTTTTCCTGATTTCATATTATCAATGGCTAGCCCAACTTCTTCTTGACTAATTTTAGACTCCAATATCTCCCTGTTTTCATTTGGAATACACGGTATAGATAGTTCGTTCAAAAACCCATTTAGTTTTGTTAAATCAGGTTCATTTTTGGTATCATATAATTTTTCATAGTAATCTCTAAAGGCTCTATTAATTTCTAAAGGATCTATAACTACCTGTCCATTACTTATAATACTGGTAATTGGTGTTTTAATTTCCAATTGTTTAATCTGCCATGCTAATAATTTTCCTGATTTTTCACCTTGTTCATAAAAAGATTGTTTCAATCTTAGAAGACTCGAGGCAGCTCTATTCGCTGATTTTTTGTCGTATTCAGCTCTCAAAATCAGTAATTCATTCTCCAACCTTGGGTCACTTCCTGCATACACTTTTTCCTGAAGATTTTTTATTTTATGTTCCAATTTAGCTCTCTCCTCTCGAGTCTTCTTAGATTTTGATCCTGTACTTGACAAATTCCTCATCCTGAAGCCATTTATGCTGAAATTGCCATCTACCTGATTCCTTTGTCAATTTTTTATCTACATATATTAGACAACAGGGTGCATGATCAGAGATCACGATGTTATCATAAAAGCAGTTTTGAATCTTGGACCTTAATTCTGTGGAAATCAAAAAATAATCAATACGTGAGAATGTCTTGTAGGTACTGGAATAACAAGAATAGGCTTTAACTTGTGGTTTCATTTCTCTCCATATATCTAACAATCTCAATTCTTTCATAAAATGATTAATAGTCATCCTACATCCAATGTGCGTACAATCCAGTCCTGTTGATCTATCCACACCTGGATTCAATGTACAATTAAAATCCCCTGCTATTATATGTTGCCCTGTAAGTGATGATAAGATGAGAAATAAATTAGCAAAGAACTTCTGATCATCTATATTGGGACCATATAAGTTCACAAGATTTATATTTTCTAATAGCAAAGAACCTTGAATGATTACATATCTTCCAAATTTGTCTCCAATTACATTTTTCACTTGAAAAGGAACTGATTTATGTATGAGAGTCATAACTCCCCTGGCTCGGGATGAAAATGAAGAGGTGAATACACTTCCCTGCCATCTACTCCTAATTCTTTTAACATCCTCCTCTATCAGATGAGTTTCTTGTAAAAACACAATTCTTGAACCCATGTCCTTTATTTTATTCATAACTTGTTTAAGTTTTTTTAAATTTTGTAGACCTCTGCAATTCCATGAAGTTAAATTAAGATTAACACTTTGGTCCATGATCAATAGAGAGTTTAGGATTACCTTGCAGTGTAAACATGCTCATACAGAGAAGCAAAAACATGAGTGGTTGAACATTCATCCTACAAACTACACACAAACAAATTTCCCCTTCCCACACTTGTGGCAAACCCCCCAAAATCAAAAGAAAAATTCTGTCTCCCGATATAGCCATCGACCGTTCCACACCCACGGGGAACAGCCTAAGCCACTCCTTCTTCATCCTCCCAATCACCCTAACTCTACTACTTTTAATGACGTAACATTAACTCTCCTCTGTAGTTTTCCAACTTAACTCCAAAATTTTTAACAACTTTGTACATCATAGTTTTTTTTTTTTGTTTGTTTTGTTTTTGTTTTGTTTTTTTAATATATAATACAATCTATATTTTGTAAACTTACTATTTACTTCAAGTCAGTCAGATGCCTGTGCAAATGCTTAATTATTCTACCTTATATTTTGTTCATGCTTAGCTCCCACCAGTCTCTTCTTCTTCTTTGATCTTCTTGATGAACTCCTGCGCCTCCTCTGGGGTCTTGAAGATGTGGGTTCTGCCCTCATACGTGGTCAGCAGTCTCGCAGGATAGATTACACCATGACGAATCCCAAGGTTGCGCAGCTCCTTACGTATGGGATCAAACTGCTTCCTCAATTGCTGGATTCCTGTGGCCAAATCTGGGTAGAACCGCACCTGCTGGTCCTGGTGTTTAATCTCTCCTTTAGCACGTGCAGCGTTGAAGATCTTCATCCTGTCTCTGTTGCTAAGAAACTTCATAATTAAGGTCCTCGGCGGTCCCTTATCTCTCCGTGGGCCAATGCGATGTGCTTTTTCCAGAACCACTGCTGATTGCAACTCCTCGCTGCCCAGCACCTCCGGAATCCACTTTTCCAGAAAGGAACATACGTCCCGACCTTCTGATTCCTCTGGAAGACCCACCAGCCTCAAATTATTCTGTCTCGACCGAGATTCCAAATCCAAAATATTATCTTCCAGAGATTTTTTTTTTTTTTTTCCAAAGTGCGCACCTTTAATTGAAGACGGGTGACGTCATCTTCAGCACTAGCGAGACGGAGCTCCATCTGCGCCGTTCGTTCTACACAGTCACCCAATTCCTTTCTTATTCCTTCCAACGCTGTCATAATCCCATCAAATCTAGAGGAAAAGTCCGCTCTCATTGAACTCATGGCAGCCATCAGCGCATCTGCGCCATTCCCCGCAGAAATCGCACCGCCGCCAGCTTCCTCCGCCATATATGGAGCCTTGTTTGCTGCGTCACAGACCTGAAAGTCCGTTAATTTGGACTGTTTCGGCGGCTCGCTTTTTCCTTTTCCTGGTTTTCCAGCCTTAGGCTTCGCCGACATATCCTCGCTCAAATGCTGGGATACGTTCTGTCCCAAATGAGAGAGTTATTTGCCGATTTTTTTTCTCCAGGAGCAGAGCAGAGCGAGACACGTCCGTCCTACGTGGCAGCCATAACCGGAGTTGTTGGTATCTATTTTACTTTAATAATTATACACTCATGGACATAATAATACTCCACAGATTTTTACAAATTATCAACAGCCACAGAAACCATGGTCTTCATCATTAATTATGTAAAGGTCAATGACAAAATAAAGAAAATTAAAATGGGCAGCTTCCACTGAAAAATGATTATCTCTTCAAAATAAAAAGATTTTTGCAAAAATCTGAAAAAAAGCTTTTCTTTTAATAAATGAATAATTAAAACTTCATTCAAATTACTAAATCATTGCAAAAAAATTAAAAAGGCCATTCACCTAGTCAGCAAAATGAGCAAAAACAATCCTCTGTTAAACTGCCCCCCTCCATCTCCACAAAGACTGCAATGATAATTTATACAGGACAATGTAGTACAGGTGCATCTCAATAAATTAGAATGTCATCAGAAAGTTGATTTATTTCAGTAATTCAGTTTAAAAAAATGAAAGTCATATAGCTTCGTTACACAGAGAGTGATATATTTCAAGTGTTTATTTCTTTTAATGCTGATGGCTATGGTTTGCAGTTCATGAAAACCCCAAATTCACTTTCTCAAAAAATTAAAAAATAAATATAATTAATTTAAAAAAATGGATTTTTAATAGAAATATTGGCTGGCTGAAAAGTATGTCTATGTACCACTCAGTACCTGGTTGGGGCTCCTTTTGCATGAATTACTGCATCGATGCAGCATGTCATGGAGGTGATCAGCCAGTGGTTCTGCTGAGGTGTTATGGAAGCCCAGGTTGCTTTGATAGCAGCCTTCAGTTCATCTGCACTGTTGGGTCTGGTGTCTCTCATCTTCCTCTTGACAATACTCCACAGATTCTCTATGGGGTTTAGGTAAGGAGAGTTTGCTGGCCAATAAAGCACAGTGATACCATGGTCATTAAACCAGGTTTTGGTACTTTTGGCAGTGTGGGCAGGTGCCAAGTCCTGCTGGAAAATGAAATCAGCATCTCCATAAAGCTTGTCAGCAGAGGGAAGCATGAAGTGCTCTAAAATTTCCTGGTAGACGACTGCGCTGACTTTGAATTTAAAATTTAAAAAAAATCTATTTTTAACATTAATTCTATGTAATATTCTATTTTTTTGTGAAATTGAATTTGGGGTTTTCATTAGCTGTAAGTCATAACCATCAAAATTAAAAGAAATAAACACTTGAAATATATTACTCTTTTGTAATGAACCAAGTTTTATTTTTTTAAACTGAATTACTGAAATAAATCAACTTTTCGATGACATTCTAATTTATTGAGATGCACCTATCAGTGAGAGGATAGGTGCAAATGTACAAGAAAATCATAAAAATATGACAAAAAGAAGGTGAAACATGGCAAAAGTAAAAAAAAAAAAAAAAGTAATAAACATGGCAGGAAAAAGTTGCAAGAAAAACCTCACTAATTGTTGAGAAAATTCAACATTTGTGCATTTAAGAGAGAAATAAAAAGTAAAAAAAAAAAGTTTAAAAAAAATATATGTGTGTGGTGGGGGTGGCACCGGGGAGGCAGTCCACCCAACTATGGGCTGGTGGTCTGGGAGGCCACCCGACATATCGCAGGGCTTAAAGTTTTCCTTTTTTTTGGCTGCTGGAAATTTACTTCCTATTTCTGTACTCAGAAACACTTTTTGTCCAAACTTTCTGCAATGATAGATGAATAATGCTCAAAATAAACAGTCAGTTCTCCATAGTTTGGACTTCTTTTAAGATATTTAGAGCAGTGAATATAGTATTTGGGATAGCAGAATGTATTACCCTTGCACGCTCCACTGATCTCTATAGAAAACCTAGATCGCTTACACCCCATTAGCGAGTTCAGAGCTGAGTGAAGCCACCTGGCCACCATATTAAGGAAGGAATCGAGTTTGACATTATGTTTAGTGGCCGTCAATTTCTATAGTTCACTGGTTGCGCAAGATTATAAGTTGTGTTTTCATACCAAGAAGTTCAAAATCTGTTAATTTTTTGGGAAGTTACTGAAGTAAAACTGGCACAGTTTCCTACTAAACCCATTCATTCTCCATTGACTCGCTGAGTATACTAATATGGTGCCCCGGTGGCTTCACTTCTGGTGGCCAATGATCTATCCAGTTTTTCTATAGAGATCAGTGTCACGCACCTAATCGTAATGACAGCAAGAGTGAATAACTGGAAACACCAGCGTTTCATCCTTCAGCATGCACACAAAGCCTTTCATACATTCTGTAGGACAGAGACTAAGTTTTTGAAGCCTGGGGAAGATGTCCTAATTGACAAAGGACATAAAAACAAATGGTGCTGGGCATGAATCAAAGAAATGGGCAGAGACGGCAAGTCTTTTGGTAGCTGGTGTAAAAAAATTAGCGAACCAGGAGCTTGTTTCTGCAAGTTGTGCTCAAAATAATGCAAGTACTGTATACAGTTCACTGTTGCTGTTCACAATTTAGTAAAAATACACGGTGCAAATGTTACACATTCCATGAAAAAATAGTAAATCAATGACCTTTTCTATATACCCTTTACTGAATGGTTGCAAATCAAATCTTATTCCACCAGTGAATTAGTTCACTTGACTGAGTTTCACATACCCTTATTCATAAATTTCATATTATAGATTGTAAAATCATTCTGTACTTAATTTCTATAACTTGATAGCAACAGCATCCCTTGGTATTGCTGTTTCAAACAGTCCACCATAATTTAGTCTGAATTTATTCAATTCAATTCAATTCAACTTTATTTATATAGCGCCATTTCACAACAACAGTCATCTCATAGCACTATCAACTGAAGGGGGGACCCCCACAGTTGCAGAAAGACCCCAGCAATCAGGCGATCCCCTGTGAGCAAGCACTTGGCGACGGTGGAGAGGAAAAACTCCCTTTTAACAGGAAGAAACCTCCAGCAGAACCAGGCTCAGGGAGGGGCAGTCATCTGCTGCGACTGGCTGGGGGGTGAGGGGATAGAGAAGAAGAAAAGAACAGACATGTAGAGAGCAAACAGCACGATGGGGACTCAATCTATGGGAGAGAACAAACAAATGTTAATGACCAGCAAAAAAAAAATATTTCATAGAGAGTGAGGAAAGGAGTGAGGCCCAGTGCATTACTGGAGGTCCCCCGGCTGACTAAACCTATTAGCAGCATAACTAAGGGAGGGTTCAGAAACACATGATCCCTCCCTAATTGTAGGCTATATCAAAAAGGTAGGTTTTAGCCCTATTCTTAAAAACAGAGATCAAGTCTGACTCCCGAATCCAGATTGGCAGCTGATTCCACAGGAGAGGAGCTTGATAACTGAAGGCTCTGCCTCCCATTGTACTTTTGGAGATTCTAGGTATTACAAGTAATCCTGCATTTTGGGAGCGTAGTGCTCTGTTAGGATGATACGGTAGTATCAGATCTTTTAAATAAAAAGGAGCCTGATTGTTTAAAGCTTTGTAAGTAAGAAGAAGGATTTTAAACTTAATTCTAAACTCTATGGGAAGCCAATGAAGGGAGGCCAGAACCGGAGAGATATGATCTCTCTTTCTAGTACCTGTTAAAACTCTTGCTGCAGCATTTTGGATCAGCTGAAGACTTTTTAAAGATGTTTTAGGACAGCCTGATAATAAAGAATTACAATAATCTAATCTCGAGCTAACAAAAGCATGGATCAGCTTCTCAGCATCACTCTGAGACAAGATGCTCCTAATCTTGGCAATATTACGCAAATGATAGAAGGCAGTCTTAGAAACAAATTTAATATGTGAATTGAAGGACAAATCCTGATCAAAAATAACTCCAAGGTTCCTCACAGAGCTATTAAGAGAAAGAGTAACTGCATCCAAACTGAAAGTTTGATTTGGAAAGGGATTTCTAAGGTTTTTTGGACCAACAAGAACGACTTCAGTCTTATCTGAATTTAATAGCAGGAAATTACAAGTCATCCAAGCTTTGATTTCCTTAAGACAGGCTTCTAACTTGGCTAATTGATTAGTATCAATTCAATTCAATTCAATTCAACTTTATTTATATAGCGCCATTTCACAACAACAGTCATCTCATAGCACTATCAACTGTAGGGAGGACCCCCACAGTTGCAGAAAGACCCCAGCAATCAGGCGATCCCCTGTGAGCAAGCACTTGGCGACGGTGGAGAGGAAAAACTCCCTTTTAACAGGAAGAAACCTCCAGCAGAACCAGGCTCAGGGAGGGGCAGTCATCTGCTGCGACTGGCTGGGGGGTGAGGGGATAGAGAAGAAGAAAAGAACAGACATGTAAAGAGCAAACGATCATCTGGCTAGTATCTAGTATCATCTGGCTTCATTGACAGGTATAATTGTGTGTCATCTGCATAACAATGAAAATGTATACAGTGCTTTCTAATAATGTTGCCTAACGGAAGCATATATAAACTAAAAAGAGTAGGGCCTAGCACAGATCCCTGTGGAACTCCATGACTAAGCTTTGAGCTGAAAGAAAACTCATCATTTACATGAACAAACTGGAACCTATCAGATAAATAAGATCTAAACCACTGCCACGAAGTTCCATTAAGTCCAACATAGTGTTCTAATCTATCAAGTAGAATATTATGATCAGTAGTATCAAAAGCTGCACTAAGATCTAAAAGGACAAGTACAGAAACTAGTCCATTATCAGATGCAATGAGGAGGTCGTTAGTGACCTTCGCTAAGGCTGTTTCAGTACTATGATGGATTCTAAACCCAGATTGAAACTCTTCAAGTAAACCATTTCCCTGCAGGTGGTCAAATAATTGCGTAAACTCTTTCTAAGATTTTTGAAATGAAAGGGAGATTAGAGATTGGTCTATAGTTAGCTAAAGGTCCTGGATCTAGCGTTGGCTTTTTGAGTAAGGGTTTAATTACAGCTGTTTTAAAAGCCTGCGGTACATGGCCTAAAGTTAATGAAGAATTGATTATATGAAGAATAAAGCTACCAATAAGTGGGAAGACTTCTTTAAATAACCTGGTAGGAATAGGGTCTAAAAGACAAGTTGAAGGTTTGGATGAGGAAACTATTTTGTCTAACTCACAAAGGTCGATTGGAGTAAACTCATCAAGACAGACATCAATAGAAGGAGTTGTAATAGTTACAGTATTTAAGTTAACTGTGGGAAGAATCTGATTGATTTTATCTCTGATGGATGAAATTTTATTATTGAAAAAGTTCATAAAGTCCTGACTAGTAAGCTCTAAGGGGATGCTAGGATTGACAGAGTCCTGACTCTTTGTCAACCTGGCTACAGTACTGAAAAGAAACCTGGGATTATTCTTGTTCTCTTCTATTAATGCAGAGTAATAACTCGTTCTAGCTTTTCTAAGAGATTTTTTATAAATTAAAAGATGATTTCTCCAAGCTAAATATATTTCATCTAAATTAGTAGAGCGCCATTTTCTTTCTAATTGACGAGTCTTCTGTTTTAAGCTACGAGTTTCTGTGTTGAACCAAGGAGTTAAAAATCTCTGATTAGACTTTTTCTTTTTTAAGGGGGCCACCAAGTCTAGAGCCTGATGCAGAGAAGCTGAAACACTATCCACCATGTTATCAATTACAGAAGGAGCAAGCTGTCTATAGCTTATTTCCGTTGTGTTGACACATGGCATAGAGGAAACAATCTGCATAAATTTGGAAACAGCATCATCTGAGAGGCATCTACTGTGATAATATTTTTCTTTAGGAGCCAAATAGTCAGAAATAGTAAAATCAAAGGTTAACAGACAATGGTCTGACAGTACAGGGTTATGAGGAGACACTACAAGATTTTCTATTTCTATGCCATATGTCAGAACAAGGTCCAATGTATGGTGGAGGTAATGAGTAGAATTTCCTACTTTCTGAGAAAACCCAATCGAGTCTAATATTGAATTAAAAGCCACATTAAGGCAGTCACTATCTACATCCACATGTATATTAAAGTCCCCTACTATAATTATTCTATCAGATTTCAGCACTAAATCAGCTAAGAAATCAGCAAATTCGGATAAAAATTCTGAATAGGTTGATGGGGGACGATAAACTATGGCAAATAAAATTGGGTTTAACCTGAAATTGCTAAAGTGCCCAATACTGAGGACCAGGCCCTCAAAGGAATTATAACATGTTTTTTGCTTTACATTAACTAGTAATTTGGAATGGTAAATTGTTGCTACTCCTCCTCCACGACCAGAACTTCTGGGATTTTGACAGTTTAAATAACCAGAGGGAGTTGATTCATTTAAACCAACATAATCCTCTTGCCCTAACCAAGTCTCTGTAAGGGAAATTAAATCAATCTGATGATCAATTAACAGATCATGGACTAACAGAGACTTGGGAGTTAGAGACCTAATATTTAATAAACCACATTTAATTTTTAAATTATGAGGAGGAACAGACACCAAATCATTCAATTTAGAGGCTTTATGTTTAATTTGAGTTTTACCAATATTTTGCTTTATCACTTTGGGATGCTTATACATTATATTTTTATTCACTTTGGAGGGAGCAGACAACGATTCTCTGATGGGGAAGACAGGGGCTAAGCTGAGGGGTGGCGGATGAAGAGGAGCTGCAGAGAGGCGTGTAAGACTGCGACTCTGCTTCCTGGTCCCAACTCTGAATAGTCACGGTTTTGGAAATTTGGATAAAAAAGATGCCAGATTGTTAGATAAATGAGAAGCACCATCCAAAGTGGGATGAATGCTGTCTCGTCTCATAAGACCAGGTTTTCCCCAAAAAGAGCTCCAATTGTCAATGTAGCCCATGTCATTTTTAGGACACCACACAGACAGCCAGCGGTTCAAGGATGACGAGCGACTAAACATGTCATCACTGGTCAGATTGGGGAGGGGCCCAGAGAATACTACAGTGGCAGACATCGTTTTTGCAAACTCACACACCGATTCTATATTAAGTTTCGTGACTTCCGACTGACGGAGACGGATGTCATTAATGCCAGCGTGAATAACAATTGTGGAGTATTTACAGTTACTTTTAGCCAGCATTTTCAAATTTGACTCGATGTCGCCTGCTCTGGCCCCAGGAATACATTGGACTATGGCCGCTGGAGTCTCTAGGTTCACGTTTCTGACTACAGAGTCGCCAATTATCAGAGTTTTTTCCTCAGCGGGTGTGTCGCTGAGCGGGGAAAAACGATTAGAAACGTGAACAGGTTGGTGGTGAACCGGGGCTTTGCGACTAGGCTTCCTTCTCACCGTCACCCACCCAGTCTCCTCGCTGCTGAGGAGAGCCGGGGAACCGCTGACAGTGGGACCTAAGCTAGCTAGCTCCGCTGCAGCTAATGGGCGTCCGTCGAGATTAACTGGCACAGACGGTGTTTCAATGCAGCGGAGCCGGGATTCCAAATCAGACAACCTCGCCTCGAGCGCCTCAAAAAGACAACATTTATTACATTTACTGTTATCACCAAAAGAGGCAGAGGTGTAGCTAAACATCTGACAGAGAGAGCACACCAGAGGAGGAGAGGAAAGAGAGGTAGTAGCCATAGCTAGTGGTTAGCTAGTGGCTGGAGAGCTGGAGAGCAAACCACACAGGCAGACAGCAAAACAGGAAGTGACGATATGTTACCACAAGGAAGTGACGAGCAGATTTATCAGTGGGTATGGCAGATACAGTGGGGCAAAAAAGTATTTAGGCAGCCACCAATTGTGCAAGTTCTCCCACTTAAAAGAGAGGTCTCCAATTTTCATCATAGGTAAACCTCAACTATGAGACAAAATGAGAAAAAAAAAATCCAGAAAATCACATTGAAGGATTTTTAATGAATTAATTGGTAAATTCCTCGGTAAAATAAGTATTTGGTCACCTACAAACAAGCAAGATTTCTGGCTCTCACAGACCTGTAACTTCTTCTTTAAGAGGTTCCTCTGTCCTCCACTCGTTACCTGTATTAATGGCACCTGTTTGAACTTGTTATCAGTATAAAAGACACCTATCCACAACCTCAAACAGTCAGACTCCAAACTCCACTATGGCCAAGACCAAAGAGCTGTCAAAGGACACCAGAAACAAAATTGTAGACCTGCACCAGGCTGGGAAGACTGAATCTGCAATAGGTAAGCAGCTTGGTGTGAAGAAATCAACTGTGGGAGCAATTGTTAGAAAATGGAAGACATACAAGACCATTGATAATCTCCCTCCATCTGGGGCTCCATGCAAGATCTCACCCCGTGGGGTCAAAATGATCACGAGAACGGTGAGCAAAAATCCCAGAACCACACAGGGGGACCTAGTGAATGACCTGCAGAGAGCTGGGACCAAAGTAACAAAGGCTACATCAGTAACACACTACGCCGCCAGGGACTCAAATCCTGCAGTGCCAGACGTGTCCCCCTGCTTAAGTCAGTACATGTCCAGGCCCATCTGAAGTTTGCTAGAGAGCATTTGGATGATCCAGAAGAGGACTGGGAAGTTCACTTCCGCCCTCCAAAGAGAGCAGACGCTTTTCTTCCCAGCTCTGGCTCCTTATCTTTCTCTCCTTCCCTAACTGACTGGATCACAGCTTGCTATCGTCTGTCTGCGTGTCTTTACTGCTGATTTATCTAACGAAATTATGGATTTAATAAGTTGGGCTTTGAATGCAATTGACACTGTTTTTTCAACGAGAAAATCTGGCCCGGGGGAGCCGATCTGTCCCGCAGGCACTGCTGCTGCAGGTTATTTGAAGGACACAAGTAATTGGAAACTCTTGTGCCTGTGTGATCTTTCTATTGAAGATATTGAAGATTTATATCTTTTCGGAGCAATGGTCATCGGAATTCTACTGATTGGATTTGGGATTGTTCTGGTGTACCGCAAATTGAAGAAGATGGATAGAGCTTATCAAAAAGCGGACCCGGCGAAGCTCACCCATCAAATTGACCAACTGGGCAGGACTCTGACAGCGGCCAATGGAGAACTGTACAGGAAAATGGATTACATCACGATCACGCTGAGAGCTGTCCACGAATCGATTTCAACGCCTGGCCATGAAGGAATTGGAGCACTGAATCCGTAAGAGAATAGAAACTTTTTTCTCTGAAGTCAGTGCTATTCGACCTGTTTCATTCAGCACCCTCAGCACTCAGTCCTCCAGATAATCAACAGTATATTTGTTTTCATAACACTGGTGGGCAGCATCTGACTCTCAGGGACAGCTGTCTGGCAAAACTATTCCATCTGCTGTGCTCAAGGACACGCGCCTTTGCTTCAGACTGTAGTCATAACATCTGCTGAGGAAGAGACTTTTGTTGTCCTCCAACTGATTGCCACTGATTGCACCCAACTCACACAAACTGATCCACTATACTGACTTGAAGATATACACTCACTTTGTGTCATTGTGTGGATTCTATTGTCTGCTAATTGTGCATTGAGAGTTTTTTTCTTGTAATCATAATATCGGTCATATATAAACTTTATTCTGATAAACAATGCTTTTTTCTCTCTCCTACTGTGTCCACCCCCCCTTCTCCCCACTGCCTTCTGTTCCCCTCCTGCTGACAGGCGCCTCCACGGCTCGCCGCGTCATTGAGAATGTCATTTATGACGTTTTCAGTGTCAAGTCAAATTCCTCGTATATTTACCTGTTATTTACTTGTAAATGTGCTTGGCAATAAACTTATTCTGATTCTGATTCTGATTCTGAATGTCATATGGTCAGATGAAACCAAAATAGAACTTTTTGGTAAAAACTCAACTTGTCGTGTTTGGAGGAGAAAGAATGCTGAGTTTCAGCCAAAGAACACCATACCTACTATGAAGCATGGGGGTGGAAACATCATTCTTTGGGGCTGTTTTTCTGCAAAGGGACCAGGACAACTGATCTGGGTAAAGGAAAGAATGAATGGGGCCATGTATCGTGAGATTTTGAGTGAAAACCTCCTTCCATCAGCAAGGGCATTGAAGATGAAATGTGGCTAGGTCTTTCAGCATGACAATGATCCCAAACACACCACCCAGGCAACGAAGGAGTGGCTTCGTAAGAAGCATTTCAAGGTCCTGGAGTGGCCTAGCCAGTCTCCAGATCTCAACCCCATAGAAAATCTTTGGAGGGAGTTGAAAGTCCATGTTGCCCAGCGACAGCCCCAAAACATCACTGCTCTAGAGGAGATCTGCATGGAGGAATGGGCCAAAATACCAGCAACAGCGTGTGAAAACCTTGTGAAGACTTACAGAA